>LFJQ01000040.1:0-1200000 GCA_001182835.1 Oropetium thomaeum | reverse complement strand
ATCCTTGATTAGCTCTAGCCATCGCCGTTGCCTCATGTTCAGCTCATTCTGAGTGAAGATATACTTGAGACTTTTGTGGTCGGTGTAGAGGTGCACTAGGTTTCCCAATAGATAATGCCTCCACACCTTTAGAGCCAATACACCCACAGCTGCCAACTCCAAGTCATGGGTGGGATAATTCAGCTCGTGCTTACGGAGTTGTCTAGAAGCATAAGCAATCACCCGCCCTTCTTGCATTAACACGCAACCAAGTCCAATGCCCGACGCATCGCAATATACGTCAAAGGGCTTGTTCAAATCTGGTTGGGCGAGTACCGGTGCTGTGGTCAAGTGCTTCTTCAAAGTCTGAAAGGCTTCTTCATACTTCTCCGTCCATTTGAACTTCTGGTCCTTCTTGAGCAGTTCTGTGATGGGTTTAGCAATCTTGGAAAAGCTGGGGATAAAGCGACGATAATAACCTGCTAAACCCAAGAAACTTCGCACCTTGTGAACTGTTGTGGGTGCCTTCCATCCCACAACATCTTGCACCTTTCCGGGATCTACAGAGATGCCTTCTGCGGACACCACATGACCCAGAAACTGAACACGCTCAATCCAGAATTCGCACTTGCCAAATTTGGCGTACAGCTGATGATCTCTGAGTCTTTGCAGAACTATGCGAAGGTGCTGAGCATGTTCATCGGTCGTCTTAGAGTATACGAGGATGTCATCAATGAACACCACTACAAACTTATCCAGCTCTGGCATGAACACTGAGTTCATGAGGTACATGAAGTAGGCTGGTGCGTTAGTGAGTCCAAACGACATCACCAAGTACTCATACAGCCCATATCTGGTGGAGAAAGCCGTCTTCGGAATGTCCACGGGACGTATCTTGATCTGATGGTAACCAGACCGAAGATCGACTTTGGAGAAAACCTTTGCTCCAGCCAACTGATCAAACAGAGTATCTATGCGTGGTAGTGGATATTTGTTCTTGATAGTGACCGCGTTTAGGGGGCGGTAATCCACGCACAGTCTCAAGGATTGGTCCTTCTTCTTTACAAACAATGCCGGACATCCCCAAGGCGATGAACTGGGCCGTATGAAGCCCTTGTCCAGCAACTCCTTTAACTGTGTCTTCAGCTCTGCCAGCTCCTTCGGTGCCATCTTGTACGGTCTGCGGGAGATTGGAGCTGTGCCTGGCTGTAGCTCAATCTGGAACTCCACATCTCTGTCCGGTGGTAAGCCCGGTAATTCCTCTGGGAACACATCGGGGAATTCCCTAACTACCGGTATCTCTTCCAGACTTTTTCCGACGACATGGCAGACTTGTTGGAGGGCAGATCTAGGATGATCTAGGTTTATAGATACGGAACCGTGAAGTGGAGAGGTTAGGTGGACTACACGGTTAGCAACATCAAGGATGGCATTATGGTGCTTCATCCATTTCATGCCGATGATAATGTCGATACCCTGCCCATCTAAGATTATGAAGGAGGTAGGATAGATGTAGCTTCCCAACTTTAAGGGTGCCTCACTTAAGCCATAGTTGGACAATATGTTACCCCCAGGCGATTTTATGAGAAAGGGTGGCTCTAGGGGAACTGTGTTTAGGCTTTTACCCTTGACAAAATTTTGACTGATAAAATTGTGGGTGGCACCGGAATCAAATAGAACGAAGGCTGAATGGGTAGAGAGCGAGAACATACCCGCCAGTACTTGCTCTCCTTCAGAAATATCTTCGGCCGTGGTGTGGTTCACCCGACCAGTTCTGGTGTTCCTTTGTCCTCTTTGCTGACCCTGCCCCGGGTTTGCCTGCTGGTTGCCCCTAGCTTGCTGGTTGGAGGGGCACTCGCGGGCGAAGTGCCCGGGTAGCCCGCAGGTGAAGCAGGGTGTGCCTGGTCCAGGACGGGCGCCCTGTTGAGGTGGGCGGACACCCTGGTTCCTTTGTGGTGGCGGTGGTGCGCGGTAGCCAGCCTGTTGTTGATTCTGCGGAGGGCGGTATGGCTGCTGCGGTGGATGGAATGACGGAGCTTGCGGCGGGGTCGCCCTGTACTTCCTACCATCTGGTGCAGTGTACACCAGACGGTACTTTGGTGGCGGGTTGGAGCTTTCCCCCTCTTGACGTCCAGCCCTGGTGTTCACCATTCTGAAAGAAAGTGAAAAGTGGTCCTCATTAGCACAGTTCACTCCATGACCATAGTTGGATATATACAAAAGGATGTCAAAATGCACGGCATGGACAACTCATAAAAGCAAACTCCATTCCTTTCCAAAATAATGACAGTACATTAGTTCCTTCAAGTTCCCTAAACTGTCAAATCACCACACTTACATCCAAAAGGTTACAACGCCACTAGGATAAACTCACGAGAACACACGCTAAACGCCATGACAGGCACAACGCACTCCTTAAGCGACTCATCTAGCTAAACTTGGCGTCGTAAAACCATCTCTGACCTACTCCTCATCTGGCTCTGGGTCTGAAGCTTCGGGATCCGACACCTCTGACTCAGGCGCGTCATCGTTAGCGGGAGGGGGCTGCTGTGCCTCCAAAAGTCCCGCGATCTGATGCTGCAGATGATGATTCTCGTGGGCGAGGTCCTCAGCTAGCACAATCGCATTATCCCTGAGTATCTCTAGCTGGTGAATGTGCTGCAACATAATGTTGCAGTCGTTCTCCCTAGCATGGACTTGGGCAGTCTTAATCTCAGAAACCGCCTCTAGCTCAGAAATGCGTGTAGCACGCGCGTCGCAGCGAGCGCGCAGTGCATTGTTTCTGCTCTCCAAGTTCTGTACCTTCTCCTTGAGTTGGGCCATCTCCACATGAGCCTGACGCAAAGCCTGTCGATCCATCTGGGCGGTGAGAACAGTGTCCTCATGTAAGTTGAGCAGTGCTAGGCTCAATGTGAACAAGGGAGTGACGTGGTCCATCTCTCCCCTGAAAGTCCTCTTCTGTGCATTCTTAACATTACGGTGCCAGGTGCGGTTGACCTGGTCCCGTATGGGAAACATCGCTGCTGGCTTGTCTGCCAAGTCTTCTGTGTGCTTCTCGCATATCCTCAGTAGGGCCTGATGAGCAGCTGACTCAATGGCTTCGGTCTTGTCCGAACCGAAGGTGGTGGTGGTGTAAATCTCTCCGTTAGCATGCTGAGGGTGCGTGGGGAGTGTAACCGTGGCCGAGCAGCGTGGTAGATCGTACTGCCGATACTCCCGAATCTGAAACCAAGGGGCCTCCGGATAACCCAGCGACTGCAAGGTCTGACCAAGTATCTCCACGAATCCCTTGCGTCCTGATTGCTTGGTGACGTAGGTAGGGGTGGAGCCTTCGACGCCTATCTCCGCGAGTCCATGCTCGATCGTGTTGGCGTCCATCTGCATCACAGAGGTGAACAATATTTTATCAATCAGAAGCCACATGTTGACACAAAGTTCAAAGCATGTTAAATCTTCCGGCACATAAAATATTTTTCATCCCTGCGTAAAAGGTAATCCAAGTTGGTCACTAAGGATGCTAACTAGCAACAGCCAATTCGTCCAAGGTGCTCTACCATCTAATTGACCTGTCAAGGAGACAATCTTCCCATTGAGGAAAGAGCTGTAAAAGGCTCAATGGTATGCAAGGAATCTGCTCTGACTCGGTTGAGGTCACGTACTCTCTAAGGAGGAAGGTATCCAGGCTGTTTTTAAATTAACTTTCGAATGTGTACTAGCCATTATTAGCAAAGTTTCTAGTTCTGGATAATTTAAGGTGGGTTTTAAGGAACTTTACCAATTATCATGCAAATGCAAGCCTGACCCGTCCTATGCGTCCTCACAAAAATAAAAGAATACGCTTAGTGGTGGCAGAATCGCACTCAAGTTAGCCGTTACTACACGTTCCTTACGGTACCGAGGTTAGTGTACCTGCAGAAAATGCATCACAGGCAGTTGCAATATGATATATTTCAAAAATAAAGACATCAACCCATATCATTGCCATATGGGTCGCCCCGAGTAGGTCACGTACGGGGATCACGTGTCCGACCTTCCCTGCGCGGCGACAGACTGCACTTTACCTCAGGCAGCGGAGGTATGAGAGTGTTCCGCAAAACCGAAGTCGTGAGGAACAAACTCATCTCTTGTGTGCCAAAGACACAAGACTCCACTGTTGCGAAGATCTGCATTCGCAACAGGTCCGTAACCCACACCTCGTACAGTAGAGGTCCGCTTTTCTCCCTAAACGGCAAGGGGGTGTACTATATTACAGCGAACATAGTACCTCCTTCCATACCACCACGGCATAGAACGCTACTGTCGCAGACGCAACAGGGATTTCTCGACCTTTTACCGCAGTCGAGCGGCGTACCTTACCTTGCTTACCTTAGCGTCGGTGCGTCGTTACAGAAATGTAAATCTAGACTGGGTTTAGTTAGCTCCTGTACTAGGTTAGCTTGCCACCTGATACCTATTAACTAATAGGGCGCGTACCTCACTCGCACGTAATTTTCGAAAATATGCCTTAAACGTTGTACCGTTTCCCAACACGGCTCTGATACCAAGCTGACGCGGACCCGCCCAGAAAACCACGTCTCAGGACGAATCCGGTCTGATGTTAAGCCAGGATCCTGTTGGGCAACGCTCGGCGAAGCGAGCGTACACACGATACAACACAGGCAGGATAAACAGCAATAATTTAAGGAGGAAGAAATCAATACAACATTAGTTCCTGGAATGTAGCTTAAGTCTTACAAGAGTTCAGAGCGCGCAATAAAGTTTGAAAATCGTAGCAGCGGAAGACTCGATTAATACAGACTCCGACACTCAAATACTAAGCAAAAGCATGCACCCTACCCGCGGGCGTCATGCTGCTGGCCACTTCAAGATTACTGCGGCGATTCGCACAGTTCCCACTGGAGGTTCCCTACCTCGGAGTGAGGCTCCTCCCAGTGGAAGCTATCGTCTTGGTTCTTGGTGCCGGTTCCTGAAAACCACATATCGCTAACGCGTGAGCTTCTAAGAAGCTCAACAAGACTGACCCGTCAAAAGGCTAACTACAGCCGACTTCTAGACATGAAGGCTGATGAGGGTGGGTTCTATTTGTAAAACGGACCCGCAACCTGTACTACTCTTGGTCAATTTTAGCACCAGGTTAAGTAGTTAGGATATAACTTTAATTAGCACTAGTCTAATCAAACATAATAAAAGTGACAAGTAAATAGTGATCATCATAATGTCAATCTCATTGCATCTCATCTTATTACAGAATGTGGTGCGTTTCACGAGCATGCTCACCAACTGGGAGCGACAGCGGTTCGAAACGATTTTTATACCCTGCAGGGGGAAACCTAATCGTACGACACGTGCGTGTCCCAGACTCGCACGTGGCAACCGTTCACACCAGCTCCTGCAACGTCAATTCCCTCCTACGTCTGCCTTAGCAGCGCCGCATCCCACCAGACAACACGTCCCAGACGGTTCTGTGGAGTTCTCACGCTGCCCACACCAGATCTCCTCCTAGTCAGACACCGTAGGGCAGGTTCGACGTTGCAATCACTAGGCTACGTAGGTTTACTGGGGCCCATTACACCCAGCATACGACCAGTACGTTCAACACTCGATCAGTCTCGGACCACACGGATCAGACAGGTCTACGGTCACCCTGGACCCAGTCCAGTCGCCGGCCTAATTGGTATCCTGTCTGACCCTCAAACTTTTATCCTTCTTTAATTATCTCATCATCAGGTGTCATAATGCATCAAGTGGTAGTTTCATCCAAGATCCTACCTTTCGCGAGCAGCGTCCACTCTGCTCGACTTCTACCGGTAATAACTTGCTAAGCATAGCAACTATTTGGTCGTCTATACCACTACCGGTAGGGTTTCCTATGGGAACAAATGCATCTAAGGTTGCAATCAACTCCTAACAACTTAATGCACAAACATGACATGACCCACTGAGTTGTAAAAAGAAAATTTAAACAGAGTTGGTGCACCGGGGCTTGCCTGGTTCTTCGGCTTCTCGGTTGATCTCTTCTGCTGGAGCGGAGGAGTCGGGCTCTGCAGCTACCTCACGTGCTTCTGAGTCTACATGATGCATTATGATTAAGATTATGATAAGTTCAAAGGAGTGATAATATAATGCTTTTGTTAAGGAGTATTTTAGGGTTTCAATCTGCGACGTTTAGAATTAGGGTTAACCCTAATTCCTCGACGCCACTGGTTTTTAAATATTTGACTTAAGGAATGGGGTTCCAAGTCACTTACTCAATTTCTCACCATGTGATGTGTAAATGGGTCATATTCTCCGAATTAGTCTAAACTCAAATTTTTGGTTGAGATTTATCGGCATCTTTCTTCGGAGGATAATTATTCGATTAAACTATGGTTATTAATCCTTAGGGTTGAAAATGAAATTTTTATTTGTACTAAAACTTTATTTTTACTGGGTAGTGCTCTCTGAATTATGAATTTTTAAATTCGGTTGAAGTTTAGATTAATTTTCTAGATTTTATTAAAATTCAACAAAGTTTCTGTTATTTAAAATGGTAAAATCAGAAATAATTATCAAACCTTGGAATAAAATTATGAAATTTTATGTAACTACTCCTGAGAATGAAAACTAAAGTTCTGTTTTTGGGTTCAACATTTTGGAGTACCTTTATAATGCATTTTAGAAAAATGTAATTTAGTTAGGCAGAATGGAGTATCTTGAATAGGTTACATGTAATTCTGGGGTCCTAAAATCCTGGTAGAATTCCAGAGGATGTCTTCTGTCATGCCACACTTGTAGATCAAATTTGAGCCCTAGCATTGCTCTACAATTTGAATTAAAAGTCAGAAACAGAACAGATGGTCTTAATTATCCCTAAAAATACTAGGTCATTTAGGAAAAAGTGTTTTAACAGAAAATTAGTGCATCTCATGAGTATTCTAACAGATTTTAGTTTGGAATTTTTGGAGGTTTCTGTGATTTGTTTGGCATTTTTCAAGACAGGACAATATTGGAGGAAAATAAAATTAATCCAGCGCCTAGGGCAAAAACAGGGGAGCTGGGCTCCGACGAGCTCCGGCGGTTGATTCGGTCAAAATTAGTGGTCGGCTGCGCTCGATCCTTGGCCCTACACCATCTACGAGCTATGACGAAACCCGGCAACACGACAGCGGTGAGGTCCCATCACCGGAGAGGGGTGCTCACCGTGGGGGTCGGCGGCGGCTACGGCGAGGAAGAGTTCCCGACGAGATGAGCTGAATTCCGGTGAGAGGAGAGTGCCGTAAGCTGCACAATGACTTGACAAGTGAGTTGAGCAAGGCGAGGAGCACTGAAAAAGGCCGGAGCATGGCCGGCGGCGAGGGGTGGCGGCTCTGCCCTAAGCTCGACGAAGGATTCACCGGAGGAACTGCGGAGGAAGAAGATCAGTTGGTCCAGAAGACTCACCGTGGTGGAGTGAACCTGTTTGACGGGGTTAGGGGTCGCGGGGATGGCCGGAAGACCAAGGTCGACGGTGAGCTCAACTGGCGGCAGAAGGGGGAACTGGCGGCGGTGCAGGCGTTCTGTCGTCGCCGGTGAGTTTCTGCGGCCGAGCACTCGTCAAAACCGATCACAGGGACGAGATGGATGAGCCGGATGAAGGAATTGCATAATGAGGGTACCGTGAAGACGAATTTGATTGTTGAGGGTCGGGGCGGTGCTCCTGTTGCCGGTGAGGACGACTGCAGTGTTCCGGGCGGAGGGAGCGACGGGAGTGCAATTCGATCAACTGAAAGCTGCACCGGGGCGAGGGGAGTCGTTTAGGCAAGGTTGGATCAGTGGAGAAAGGCCGGAAGGGTGGTCTCACCGTGAGCTCTCCTTCGGCGGCAATGGCGACGGTGGCACCCGAGTGAGGAGAATCAACAAGTCGAGCGTAGGAGCGAAAATGGGCGCGGGGAAAGTGGGAGTAGGGTTCAGCGCATCCTTTTAAGTGTCGCGGGGAGAGATTTGGGAGGGGGAGACAGAGAGTGGCGGCGGATTGGGCACCGGGGGCGGTGGCTTGCCGCAGGGCTCTGCCGTGCGGCGAAATGGCGTGCAGCAGCGGCGACAAGACGGGGAGAGAGAGAAGGCAGAGGGGAGGAGAAGATCTTCGGCGAGATCCTTGCACGGCGCCTTGAAGGCGGGGCGCGAAAAGGCGAGCCGGCCGGCGGAGGAAGCGCGCTGCCGCTCGGCGGATTGGGCGTCGGGGGCGGCACACTGTTCCTCGTCCGGCTGTTGTCGATGTCAAATGAATTGCTATAAGCTGCTACTGGTTTAAATTGAAAACCCCACCTCCCCAGCTCAGAAAATTATGAAAATTTTTGTGTATGCTCAGGGAATTATTTGGAACACTTTTTATTTAGGGTTCGAGTTCTGAATCAGCTCCCAAAATTTCTTGAATGTTTGAGTCCACTTTAGTTTGTGTGAATTTTAAAAGGGTTTGAACCTTCTCTAAAAATCTTGGATAAATTTCTAAAATTCTATTTTGAAGTGAACTTAATTGTTATGCAAAAATATAGCTAGGGTGTTGAGGAAAATTTGGTGGGTCACTCATTAGGGTTTAATTCCTGCCCGAAGGATTAAGTTTTCGACACTGCGGTTGGAAACTTTTTCCGAATTTGGTAAACGTGTTCTGTGGATTATCAAAGTTTTTGCAGAGTTTCTTTGGGGTATTTTAAACAACATTGCACTTGCTCCCATTGTTGGTTTTGCTTTTAGGTGTGAAATGATGTCGATTAGGGTTTTAAGTTGCCGATTTAGGTCCTGGTGACACCTGGGGTGTCACAGCCTCCCCCCCTAAAAGAAATCGCGTCCCGAGATTTAAGCAGAGGGTTAGAGTAGGCATAGGTACCTATGGGGCTGGGAGTAGTTCGGGGTAGTGGGATCGAAGAAATTCTGCAGACTCCCATGTGGCCTCGTCTTCTGTGTGATTGCTCCACAGAACCTTGTAAAACTTGAGTATCCGTCTTCTGGTGACTCGCTCTTTCTCATCTAGTATCTTAATTGGACGCTCTGGGTAAGTTAAGTCTGGTTGCAACTCTTGCGCTTCTGGAATCGCTTGATCTACAGGTGCCTTCAGACACTTCTTCAATTGTGAGACATGGAAAACGTTGTGTATCCCCGATAATTCTTCTGGCAGCTTCACTTGATATGCCACTGGTCCACATTTGGCCGTGATAGGATACGGACCTATATACCGGGGCGTTAACTTGCCTCTGATCCCGAATCGTTGAACTCCCTTCATGGGTGAGACTCGTAGGTAAACGTAGTCTCCTACCTTGAAACTTAATGGTCCGCGCCTTCGATCTGCATAGCTTTTCTGCCTCGACTTGGCGGCCTTCAGATTGGCTTGAATGACTCGCACTTTCTCTTCGGCCTGCTGCACTAGATCTGGTCCCAAAATAATTCTTTCGCCTGTTTCCGACCAGTTGAGTGGCGTCCTGCAACTACGGCCGTAAAGTGCTTCAAAAGGTGACATCTTGATGCTGGCTTGATAGCTATTGTTGTACGAGAACTCCGCCAAGGACAGATAAGTGTCCCATCCTTTTCCATGTTCCAAGGCGCAAGCTCGAAGCATGTCTTCAAATATTTGGTTTACTCTTTCAGTCTGGCCATCTGTCTGGGGATGGTAAGCTGAGCTATGAATTAGCTTGGTTCCTAGTGACTCATGGAGTTGCTTCCAAAATCGACCGATAAACTGGGTACCTCGGTCGGAGATGATTGTTTTGGGCACTCCATGCAGACAGACTATCCGATCAATGTATAACTGTGCATACTTCTTCATGGTGTATCTGGTCGACACCGGAATGAAATGGGCCGTCTTGGTCAAACGGTCCACTATGACCCAAATTGAATCTAACTGTCGGGCTGTCAAGGGTAGTCCAACAATGAAATCCATACTTATATCTTCCCATTTCCATGACGGAATGCTCAATGGTTGCGACAACCCTGCACTCTTCAGGCGGTCGGTCTTTACTCTGCGGCACGTGTCACATTCCGCTATGTATCGAGCGATTTCTCTCTTCATTCTGGTCCACCAAAATTTCTTCCTGTAACTTAACTTTAGAGCCTACTTTAAACTAAAAATGGTCCCATGCCTGTAACTTAACTTTGAATTTCACCGGAAAAGTCGTTACGACTTTACGGCACCGTTACGGTATTCCCGATGTCGTAAACGGGCAACGACCATCGGAGGCCTCGTGTTCCTGTTAACGCGAGTCAAAACCACTCAAACTTAGTCTTGTACTAACCCAAGCCACTTAGTAAAGCCAGTACATGAGATGTGTTTTGGGATTTTTCCCGAAAACGACATTCGTGTGCCACCCGATATCGGAACCGGGAACCGGGAAACCCGTAACCGGAATCGGTAAAACTGTTTAGGTCATAACTTGAGCTGTAGAACTCCGAATGCCTTCGTTCTTTTTGCATTGTGTTCATAGACTCAGTAGCTACCTCTCTGCATCATATTGCATCATTTGGGCATCATGGCATCATGGCATGCATCTCATACCGTCGCGTTTTTACTTTATAGCTTACGAACCGCCAGAGAGTGACGCGGGTGCTGCTACGGGAGAAGCACCAGAGGTTGATCCAGCTGCTGAGGAAGACACCACCGCTGCTGTTGAAGGCAAGAACCTCATACTGCTACCCTAAGTAATTTACTTAATGATTAATATGAATGCTTACGTATAGGAATGCATAAAGTCGGGCTTAGTGGTAACATTGGGAAAACCTATTTTGTTGCATGTACCCCTCCTTGGTAATGAATACGTCACCTTGTCAACCGGGTAGAGTGTCTTTGTTCGAGTCACGAAATGCTTAGCCATGCCTAGATAACACGGTAGAAGTCGAGTGGTAAGTCCCACTCGCACGTATAGGAACCTCCTCGATTACTTATGGACTTGTGGCGAGTTCATATGTTGGTAAAAGTTGAGAAGTGTTAAAAGCTGAAATCTGGACGGTGGGATAGGAGTGCAGCAAGACATGGAGGTCTTGTGTGCCGTAGGCCCCGTCTGGGTTGACCTAGGAACCGGCCGTGTTATTCTTGGCCTGAGCACTTTCCGTTCATACCACATGTCCGATATAATGGTAAGACAAGCTGAGTATCTCACTACGTACCAATGTTTGGCCGATGACTGCACGGTGTGTGGAACGAGGGAGTCATGGGTGCCTGCGAGGCCGTGACACTCGACGAGGGACTCACGTGTGCCTGCGAGGCCGTGGTACTCGGCACCGTGTGGATTTTCCAACCGTGTGGGCACGAGTGTGAAAAAGGTTGACATGAGTACCCCCTTGTGTAACTTTAGCGGGTTGCATGAGCCGTATGGTCCTCAGTCGTGTGGGTACAGTTGGACTCCCCTGCAGGGTGTAGAATCGGTTCGAATCCGCCGCGGTCTCGGTTATGATCAAAGCTCAGTGTCCTTTGGATAATATCGTAGAGTTGTCAAATAACATGATGGAAATTGGGATATTGTTGATGGAATTGGAATATGGTTATTGGTATCCATGGTTCGGATGGAACATGGATGTTGGCATATAAATGGTTTATGATTACATGATACTTGGGGATTGGGTTTAGTAGTTGTTCATGCCCGCAGAGTCCTTTTACTTTATGCTTTTTCACATATGCTTAGTTCTGCTTTAAGCAATTGAGTTCCTTCCTATACCTTATTTACCTTGCTACAGCCTCATTGCATTATCCTTGGAGTCGGGAACTAATTCCCACAACAGGGTAAGACTTGCGAGTACCTTCGTACTCAACGTTTGTTGTTTAAGTTTTTGCAGGTGAGGATGAGTTGGTCTTCGGCTACTTTGTCCCCGCCGATGCCGGCGAGGGCGAGGCGTAGTCAAGACGTTCGAGTGACCGTGATTTGCGATGTTCGTGGGCTGGGCATCGCAATCCTTTGCTGTTTTCTCATTGCAACCGCTGCGACTATCGTCTTTCTTAGAATCGCTTCCGCTCTTTGATTTTTTTTTAGTTTCAAGACTTATGATGAACCTTGGTATGTAAGAATATTTTAAATTAATATTATTAATTAATGTGACCTATGTGATGTATCACCTGTGACGTCGCCGACGTGCTTGGATCTTGGGCATTGCTTGAGAAGCATGTCGGGGGACTGCCGGGTTTATATTCTCTTTTATCGGGTTGAGTTCTCGCATACCATGCGTGGGCCGCGAGTCAACTTGGTAAACTTGAATATAAATTGGTCGGGTCTCTCACACAAAGCCAATGTCGTTGAAGATGCATTGAGTAGGAATGCTCAATGTCATTATCTAGATCAACGGCTACGACTGAGGAACCAGAGGCGAGCTTGAGAATCCTATCCCATGGGTCACTGAACAACCTAGCCTTGGTTCCGACACTCATGGACCAGGTAGTAAAATCCTAACGACTTGATAAGGGCATGTAAAATATCAGGCTTGGACTAAAAGACAAGAAGATGCAGTGCTTCCGGTAAGATGAGGACGGAGTCTTGTGGTTCAAGAATAGATTGGTGGTGCCAAAGGATCACGAACTCCGGAAAAAGATCATGGACGAGGCTCACTTGTCCAAATATTCCATCCATCCTGGCAGTAACAAGATGTATCAAGACTTAAGGAAAAAGTTTTGGTGGACCAGAATGAAGAGATATATCGCTCGGTACATGGCAGAATGTGACACCTGTCGGAGAGTTAAAATGGATCATCTGAAAAGGGCAGGTTTGTTGCAACCTTTGACCATCTCATCTTGGAAATGGGAAGACATTAGTATGGACTTTATTGTTGGTTTACCAATGACTGCTCAAGGGTTGGATTCATAGATCGGTTAACCAAAACAGCCCATTTCATTCCAGTATCTACGAGATACGGCATGAAGAGGTATGCTCAACTCTACATTGATCCGATAGTATGTCTACATGGAGTACCTAAAACCATAATTTTAGACTGAGGTACACAATTTGTAGGACGGTTTTGGAAATAGCTCCATGAGTTGCTAGGTACTAGGCTGATTCATAGCTCTGCCTATCATCCCCAGACAGATGGCCAAACAAAAAGAATAAATCAGATCCTTGAAGATATGCTACGCGCTTGTGCTTTGGAGCATGGAAGAAGCTGGGATAGTTATTTATCATTGGCAGAATTCTCTTACAACAATAGCTACCAAGAGAGTTTCCGAATGTCACCTTTTGAGGCATTGTATGGCTGTAGCTGCAGAACTCCACACAATTGGTCTAAGGCAGGAGAAAGGACTATACTTGGACCTGACCTAGTGCAGCAAGCAGAAGAAAATGTACAGGTTGTTCAAGCAAACCTGAAAGCAGCCAAATCCCAGTAGAAGAGCTATGCTGATAAAGGACATAGACCACTGAGTTTTGAAGTAGGTGACTATGTCTACATTCGAGTCTCGCCCACTAAAGGGGTTCAGCGATTTGGAGTTAAAGGCAAGTTAGTACCACGATACATTAGCCCATTTCTCATCACTGCAAAGTGCGGACCAGTGGCATACCAAGTGGAGCTACCTGAAAAGCTGTCAGGAATACATATTCCACGTTTCCCAGCTAAGGAAATGTTTGAAGGCGCCCATGGACCAAGTAATTCCTGATGTCGAAGAGTTGCAACTGGATCTAACGTATCTAGAACGACCAATTCGGATTTTGGACGAGAAGGAACCCGTAACCAGGAAGCGGACCCTCAAATTCTACAAGGTCCTATGGAGCAACCATTCTGAAGATGAAGCCACTTGGGAGTCTGCGAAATTCCTTCGGACGCACTACCCAGAGATACTTCTAGCCGTCATAGGCACCCACGAAAACCCAACCACCTCTCGAGACGCGATTTCTTTTAGGGGGAGCGCTGTGATGCCCCAGGTGTCACTTAAATTCATCGAATGAATTTCACAGTCAGAAAGCAAATCTCTACTTGTGACACCCCGATCCAGGGTTTAATAGGATTAATAGGATATTCATATCAACAAGTTGTAACTTCTTTTCCGGTAGCCTAGCTCCGAAAAACTCCGAGGTTAAGCGTGCTTGGCCTGGAGCAATTTCAGGATGGGTGACCGATTGGGAAGTTATTCCCGAGTGCGCACGAGTGAGGACAAATGTGCGCAGAAAAGACTTGTGTTGGTCTGTGAGGCCAGCCTATTTCCTATAAAAAGCTACCTGATGTAAGCGGGCCCGGCCTCGAGGAGGCGGGACGTTACATAATGGTATCAGAGCCGAATCTCGCGGTTTCACGGGCGCGTGTGTCGCAGTTGCGCAGGCATGGTGTGCATGGCTGGTGTAGATCCAGAGTGGTCACACAGCATGACACATGCGCTGGCACTGGACACATGGACATGGCCAAGAGAGAACGTTCCTGGCTTGGGATTGACCGACGAGGACGTCGGTCTCTTAAGGGGGTGACTATGTGACACCCCGATCCAGGACTTAATACGATTAATAGAATATTCATATCAACAAGTTGCAACTTCTTTTCCGGTAGCCTAGCTCCAAAAAACTCCAAGGTTAAGCGTGCTTGACCTGGAGCAATTTTAGGATGGGCGACCGATCGAGAAGTTATTCCCGAGTGCGCACGAGTGAGGACAAATGTGCGCAGAAAAGACTTATATTGGTCTGTGAGGCCAGCCTATTTTCTATAAAAAGCTACCTGATGTAAGCGGGCCCGGCCTCGAGGAGGCGGGACGTTACACTACTTGAACCAATGGCACTATTATTTTAAAAATTTCACTTAACCTCCACAAAAATTTTAGAGAATTTTTGAGCATTTTTTAAATATCAGGAGTTTTGGATCTCGATACCAAAAATGTTGGCATGCAGGTACGAATTCCATCTGACTTTTGTAAAACAATCAAATTCTTGATATAACCATAATAATATTTTTGCATGGCAATTAATTTCACTTCAATTTTGAGATTTTATCAGAATTTTCCGAAAAGGTTTAACCTGTTTAAAAATTCAAACAAAGTTGATCGGTGTTGAAAATCCACCAAAGGCCGAATCAGGACTTCTTTCAAAAATAAAAGTTGTTCCCAACAATGTCTTAAGTACCCACAAAAATGTTCATATTTTTCGGAGCCCAGTAAGTGCGAATTTAAATTAAATTTATAAGGGAGATTTTTGAAATTTTGAAAAAAAAAAGGAAAAGCCCGGTGCGCCTGCGCCGGCCTGGCGGTCCCGTCCCATCGACGGAGCGGGAATCCGACTCCCTCTCCTTTTGCCTCTCTGGTTCTCACTCCTCTCTCCACGCGCCGACGCCGCCCCACGTGCCCAATCGCCGCCGATGGTCACCTGCGCCCTCCTGCCTCTCACGCCACGCGAGCCATCAAGTCTCTGCGCGCGCTCGTGCTTAAGCAGACGTCGAGCGGGAGAAGCCACCCTAACGCCGCTCCCCACTTCCTTTCTCCTCCGTGCGCGAGCACCACACCAGCTGCCGTTGCCACCGCTGCCCCTTTCGCGTGGACAGCTCCACTCAGTGCTCCCCGTGCCTCAACACCGTGCCATTTAACCTCCCCTCCACTCCCCAGCTCCCTGCAAAAGCTGTCGCTCTGTGCCGTCATGAATCGCCATGAACGTGTCGTCGCCTACCTCGGTCTGAAGCGCCCCCGCAGCCACGGATTCTTCGATTTCTTCCTCACCGCTCGAAGGTGGTTCGATTCCTTCCTCCGGCTAGCTACATTACTCCTTGCGCTCCTCTGTGACACGTTGTTGCTCGCAGAGACTCACCGGAGCTGCCGGCACCTACCCGCCGCTGCCAGTCCGCCAACCCCGCCGCCGCGGCCTTCACGTCGGCACACTACTCGCGGCCATCTCCAACGCCCTAGCTGACTCAGCTCGTTTTCTCACGTCACGATGAAGATCTTGGACATCTTCTTTAGTTCTCTACCGCACTCTTTCGCCGCGCACCTCGCCAGAGCGGCACTCCATTGCTGCCTCTCGTCATCGACCGCCTTCCGGCCGTCGCCGACGACCAACTCCGCCGCCAACGCATGCGCTGTGATCGGTTGAGTACCAACCTAGCCAGCTCCGGCGGAACCTCGTCGCCGTTGAGCTCGCCAGAGCTCCTCCCGCCCTCCCATGTTTTTCCTCTTTTCAGATTTTTAAATTAATTTTATTATTTCTAGTCTAGTTTGTAAAATGCATACTAAATCACAGTGATCTCCTAAAAACACACTAAATTTTCCTAGAATCCTCTTAAAAGGCTTTAACCTTTTGCTAAAAAGATTTGTCATGAAAAGTCCATGGAACTTCCTAATAGGTTAGTATATCTGCTTTTGATTTATTGCTGGAATTCCGTAGCTTTTCTAGAGCTGAGATTTGTGCCAGTGGTGCGTCATGTCATGCATCACCCCCTATAATTTTTCTATAATTTAATCTTAACAAAGTTCTATGCACGTATATAATTTTTCTCAAGTCTGTCATTTCAATTCATTACTTTGTAAATTACATTATGCATGTCAACCAAAAATCTTAATACCTTTCCAAAACTTTAGTATAGATGTTTGCAAGTTCATCTATCCAGTTTCATGATTTTATCATGCAGTTTAGTGCCTTTCTTTAAATTTCTAAGTTTAATTAATAGAAATTTGTATGAATTTTTATAAAATCCAAAGGCTTCAGTTCAACCTCAAGTCAACTCCAAAAATCATATTTCAGAGAGTATTATCAACTAAAAATAATCTCCTGGCAGGATCTAAAACTTCGTTTTAGTCCATGGTCGTTAGGTAAATAATTTACTTTATTAAATGCCGTAGTCAAAAACCATTAAGTGCTAAGTTGAACTCACCTTGACATGAGTAAACTCTTTAGAATTTAATGATGAAAACACCAATGATGAGAACACCAGATTATCGATAATGAAAAACCATATTATCAATGATTTTAAACACCATATTATTGATGATGAAAACACCATATTATCTTAACACTGATGATAACACCTATTATTTGCATCATGTAGACGTCGATGCGAACGAGGTAGTTGCGGACCCGGAGCCCACGTTCACAGAAAAAGCTCTCACCACCGAAGCAGGAAATCAAGGCAAGTCCCGGTGCACAACCATTTGATGAAGTTTTCCCTTTATCACTAAGTGTCGTGTATGTGCATTAGGTTTCTAGGAGTTGATTGAAACCCTAGCTGCATATGTCTCCTTAGGCAACCCTATCGGTATGTTGGTATAGGTAGCCCGTGGTAGCATGCTATGCTTAGCTATACTTACCGGTACAAGTCGAGCAGAGTGGGCGCTGCTCGCGACTTCTAAGAGTTGAATGAAACTACCTCCTGACACATGCAGAACATGGCTATGTATGATTAATGAAAGATAAAACTAGAGGGTCAGACAAGGGAAAGGTAGGTTGACAACTGGAGAGGGTCTAGGGTGACCGTAGTCCTATCTGATCTGTGTGGTCCGAGCCTGATCGAGCATTGAATGTATTGATCATATGCTGGATAATGATGGAGTCCAGTAAATCTACGTAACCTAGTGATTATAAAGTCTGAACTATCCTACGATGTCTGATCGGAGGCGATCTGGGGTGGGCAGGTATAACGTCCCGCCTCCTCGAGGCCGGGCCCACTTACATTAGGTAGCTTTTTATAGGACATAGGCTGGCCTCACAGACCAACACAAGTCTTTTCTACACACATTTGTCCTCACTCGTGCGCACCTGAGAATAACTTTTCGGTCGGTCACCCATCCTGAAATTGCTCCAGGCCAGGCACGCTTACCTCGGAGGTTTTCGGAGCTAGGCTACCGGAAAAGAAGTTGCAACTTGTTGATCAAGGTGTCACAGCAGGTGTGAGAACTCCATAGAAACCGTCTGGGATGCGACACTATTAAGGTAGCGTAGCAGGAATTGACTTTGCAGGATCTGGTGTGAACAGTTGCCACGTGCGGTCTGGGACGCGCACGTGTCGTATGATTAGGTTATCCCTGCAGGTGTAAATCGATTCGAATCGCTGTCGCTCTCAGTTTATGAGTTTTCTTGTGAAACACACCATATTTAATTAAGATGTTAACTATAATAATGACTGGATTATGATGATGATTATTGTACCCAATGTTTTCTCTCTATTATTGTTCAGACTAGTGCAAACTAAAGTTATGTTTTTCTAACCACTTAACTTGAGCTAAAACTTGACTAGAGTAGCTTCAAGTAGTGCGAGTCCTTTATGCAAGATACCCTACCCTGAGTCAGCCTGCATGTTTAGGTGTCGGCTGTAGACAGCCAATTTGACGGGTCAGTCTTGCTGACCTTCTTAGAAGCCCACAATTTGCGATACGTGGTTTTCAGGCGCCAACGCTTCTACCGGCGATGGTAGCTACCAGTGGGAAGAGTAGCGCCCAGACCTTGGGAGCATCTAGTGGGAGCGTTGCGACTCGCCGCAGTGAACTTTGGGTGGCTAGTAGCATAGTGCCAGTGGGCAAGATACATGCTTTTGCTTAGTCTACGAGAGTTGGAGTCTGTATCGTGTCTTATGCTTCCGCTAAACTCGCATTTGAAACATGTATGCCGTACTCTGATTCTAAGATTTCTATAATGAACCAAGATTGTAATCATTTTCTCTTATCTCGTAAATTATACTATTTTTTCGGCCTATGTTGTATCATGTGAATACTCGCTTCGCCAAGTGTCACCCAAAAAGGATCCCGGATCAGACGAACCGTCCCTGGGTTTGGGAGCAGGCTGTCTCACTGGTTATGGTAATACCAATGACATTCCACAAGGAGAAGAGTCAGACAAGCTACCATCAGATAGTGATGAGTGTCATGACGTGGCTGCACTTAGGGAAACTTCCAGTTGTTAAACATATATGTCTAGTACAGCCGCACATAGCTACGCTAATTATAGTCTTCCTTGTATAGGATATTCCTTTCCTAGTTTAGGAGATTGTATACTTGTACTCCAAGCCACATTGCCTATATATACGAGAGGTGAACCCACCCCCCCCCCCAATTGGGTGTGTGGTGTTTCCCCCAATTCTATCTCTCTACATGGTATCACGAGTCTGGGGTATCCCTGATTCTCTGCCTTCCCTTCCGCTGCCTCTCCACCCACCAAACGCCGCCGCCTGACCCAGGGCGCGGCCACAACATCCTGCGCTGCCTCTCCTCCAGCTGTGCAGGACCCCTGCATGTCCACGGTCAACCACGTGGACTCCTCTGCCAGATTCTCTCTCCTGCTCGGCGACGACGTCCTTGCTGCACAGATCGTTCTCCCCATGGCGCTCCCTTACGCCACGATCTCTGTGCAGTCCTACGTCCCTATGAAGCTCGACTTCCGCGCGGACAATTTCTCCAAGTGGAAGGCCTGCTTCGAGGCCATGTGTGGCACCTTCGGGCTGCTACCCCACATCGACGGGACGGCGCCTCCCGATCCCCTCACGCCGGCTTGGCTGCAGGAGGACTGCTGTGTCCGCTCCTGGATCTACGGCACCGTCTCCGACGCCGTCCATGATTTCATCACGACTCCCAAACCGACGGCACGCAGCATTGGGCTGCCATCACTGCCCGCTTCGAGGCGAACAAGGCACCACGCACCATCTTCCTAAGTCAGGCCTTCATGACCCTGTCTCAGGGCGATCTTGATGAGGACATCACACCCATGGATACACACAATAATTCTCCCGCTGCTATAAATGAAGGTCCAATCACCAGAGCTCGCGCCCGTCAACTTAATATAGAGAATCATGGAGAGGTCAGAGGAACAATGGAAGACCAGGTTGGAGTCAGCCAAGGACGTCCAAGCCAAGTCGGAGTCCCAGCCCACGTCGACTTCGAATCCAATTCGGCGTCCAGGAGCAGTCTGCACTAAAACGGACGCCCAGGTTGCATACGGACTCCGTTTTAGGCGATCTACCAATTCACGGAAAGAGGACGAGACCATATTTCCAACAGAACCGGTCCCATGTCCAAATTCCTTCGGAGTCGACAGGAATCACCAAAACAGTGAGCCGTCCAGAATCTGTCAGGGTGCTGCGACACCGATTTTGGGTCGGATGGCCTTGTATCGAGTTAGAGTCCATTAGGGTTTCGTCCAGGGGGACTTGCACGTCCTCAAGTCCTTTATATTCAGCCGTCACCCCCTCCATTAGGGTCGGGTTTTGCTTAGATTATTTCTGTATACACAGATTCGCCGTTTCACCGGTTTGTGAGACCCCAACTTGTGAGTTTAATCTATATCTGCAAATTTGGTTGCTTTCTACTTTGTTCTTGCTTGTGTTCTTCGATTCGCAGGCAAGGATTAGCCTTCTCGGCGAGGTCATCCGTGTTCGCGCGGGTGATAACCAGAGGAGACGTGGTGCTGCGATTGCAGGGTTCGGAACGTGCCGTTCGGAAGCCGGATCGATTTGTGTCGCGACTCCGCCCAAATCGTTGATTATCAGAACCTGTAGGAAGATCGGGACCCCCGTCCCCATCAAGTGGTAATCAGAGCTTCAGGTGTTCCCTCAGGTTCGCCTTTGTTTACCCTAATTCCTTGTTTCGTTTCATCCTATAGTCCATAAAAAAAAAAAAGCCAAAAACAGAATCGTAGTTTTAGGTTACATCCTGTCCAAACCCGTATTTAGCCATTGCATATTTCAATTTCAGAGTCCGTAGTGTTGAGTTCGTGTCCTTAGTTACGTTTTGTTGCTGGTTTAGATCGTGTCTTGTTACGGTTTGTTTTGCTTCCGCCACCTTGTGTAAAACCCTAGCCATCAATTTTTTTTTTCCCACCCTGATCCCACCCTGAATTTAGTTTGTTATATCACATCTGTTATTTATTTCGACCACCCACCATTAGTTTCCACCTTTTACACAGCTTCCGCCATCGAATTCCTTGTTTTTTCCGCGACCCGATTCATTGTCTGCCGTAATACGCATACTGATTCGGACACCCTTCCAAAAAACGGCCATAACTTTTGCATACGAATTCAAATTTGTGTGGTTCCTATTTCTATGCTCTGCTTGTTAAAAGAATATCAAAAAAATAAAAGGAAAAAAAAATAAAAATATTTTGGTGTAAAAAAAATTGTCCGTGTCAAAATATCAAGTACTAGTAGAGAGAGTTCTATTGGTGACAACAAAAGCATTAGCGACGGAGCATAGAATTGGGTGACATACTATATTTGGCAAGTGCTTGGGCTGAATTAAGTTTACTTTGCCTATTGATCTTTGTTGCTGTTTTTCCTAGACATCATCTTTGTCCACGTATCATAACTGTTATAGGACACATTTGGCCAGCAATTAGGACCAATACTTTGGACACTTATTCAGTATTACTATCTGTTTTTGATCTGTGTTCCACTCACATATATATTGGCCTTCCAAGCCCCACATAAACCTTCCGAACAGGCACAGATTCTTCACCCTGTAATCAATGAATCACTTCTCCCAGGTATCTTGCTTTGTGTTCACTTAGATCTTTGCAAGAACTTGGTTTGAAACTTCCTGTTGCAGTCTGAGAGTACCACAATCCTAACACAGTAGTTGATAGGGATAACCTTTGTCTATTTTCTTCTGTGTTTTGTTTTTCTTTCATCATGTCAGCAGGTGACGAATCGGCGAGCCCAACGGGCTTCAACGAGTGTGTCAGCCAAGATCAGATGAAGGGAGCAATTGACAAGGCGCTGGAGGGCATCGATGAGAAGATCACTGATGCTGTGACGAAGAACTTAGGCCCTGTTCTTGATGGCCTTACCACTCAATTGGCCGCCATCGCTACACGACTTGATGTGTTGGAGCGGCGTCCACCTGCCGGCAACCACAACGACGACGACGACGTCGACGACACTATCTATGATACCGATGGCAACATTGACGAGCGTGCAACTCAGCGCGCTCGCCTTCGACGTCGACTACGCCGTAACCGTCACGGCATGGGAGGTAACAACAACAGTCAACATGCTCGCCCTCATGATGATCCATTTGCTAAGGTTAAATTTTTCATACCGCCATTCTCTGGTTTATATGATGCTGAAAAATATCTTGATTGGGAGATGACGGTAGAGCAGAAATTTAGTTCCCATCTAGTTCCTGAACAACATAGGGTTCGACAAGCTACTAGTGAGTTTAAGGACTTTGCTATTATTTGGTGGACTGGTTTAGCTGCTGTCGGACGTCTACCTGCCACTTGGGATGCTTTAAAAACAGCTATGCGTGATCGTTTTGTTCCTCCTTCTTTTCAGCGAGATATGCGTCTCAAACTGCAGCGTTTAGAGCAAGGTAGTAATTCCGTCCAGGATTATTATGCTGAGCTACAGAAGGGCATGATGCGTTGTGGGGTAGTTGAGGATAATGAGGATAAAATTTGTCGTTTTTACGGGGGATTGAGGCGTGAAATTCAGGATATTGTTGATTATAAAACCTTTAACAATGTCAACGAGTTGTTCCACATAGCTATACTTGCAGAGAAGGAATTGCAGGGAAGACAGGAAGCAGCAAAGACAAGAACCAGTCGCTCCTTCACGCCTAGTACGTCTACATCTACGGGAGCAACACGGTCCTCGTCAAGCTTTCGTCCACCTCCTGTACCAGCCAGCAAGCGACCGTCCACTACAGCAACGCCTCCCTCGTCACGCCCTGCGGATTTTTCTAAATCCTCTATGCAGGGTCCAGTGAAGAATCAACCATCCACTACATCCAGTGATCGCACGACTGACATTCAGTGTCATCGCTGCCTTGGACTTGGGCACGTGCAGCGTGACTGCCCAAGCAAACGAGCCTACATTGCCACTGAAGATGGAGGTTATGCGAGCACCTCCGACATAGAAGATGACGACGATGATGATGATGTTCGTGCTGCTGCGGACGGTGTTGCGGACTCCTTAGTCCTCGGCAGCGCCGACACTACCTTCCGAGCCATCGTTGTCCAGCGGGTCCTCAGTACTCAGGTAACTCAACCCGACCAGCTCCAACGCCATAACTTGTTTCAGATTGAGTTCGTGATCAAGAATAGGCGAGCACGGGTGATTATTGATGGGGGCAGCTGCAACAACTTGGTGAGCTCAGATCTGGTCAAGAAGCTTGGCTTGACAACACGACCACATCCACATCCATACCATATTCAGTGGTTGAATGACTCGGGAAAAGCTAAGGTAACACAATCTTGTCGCGTTCCTTTTTTCCTTGGTGCTTATGTTGATTCTGTAAATTGTGATGTTGTTCCTATGCAAGCATGCTCTCTTTTATTGGGTCGTCCTTGGGAACATGATAATGATGCTTTGCACCATGGTCGTAGTAACAAATACACTTTTATGCATAAAGGGAAGAAAATTACTTTGTTACCTATGACACCTGCTACAATCATTGAATCTGATAGGGAGAGGGCTGCTAATGCTAAACAACAATGTCATGCTAAATCTGAAATTCAGTAAGATATACCTTTGAAAGCTCCTGTAATGCTTGCTACAAAAACTGACCTTGCTGAAATTTATGATGGTACTGCTGTATGCTATGCTTTTTAGTGTGCAAGGATGCTTTATTTTCTATTAATAATTTGCCTTGTACATTGCCACCTGCGGTTACTAATCTTTTGCAGGAGTTTCGAGATGTTTTTCCTGATGAGATACCGCCATGACTGCCACCCATTCGTGGGATTGAGCATCAGATTGATCTGATTCCTGGTGCGAGCTTGCCAAACCGTGCGGCGTACCGAACCAACCCTGAGGAGACTAAGGAAATTCAACGACAAGTCCAAGATCTTTTGGACCGTGGGTACGTACGTGAGAGTCTTAGTCCTTGTGCTGTTCCTGTTCTTTTAGTTCCTAAGAAAAATGGTTCATGGCGCATGTGTGTAGATTGTAGAGCCATAAACAACATTACTATACGGTATCGTCATCCTATTCCTAGGCTAGACGACATGCTTGATGAGTTGTGTGGTGCTATAGTTTTCACTAAAATTGACTTGCGTAGTGGTTACCACCAGATTAGAATGAAGCTCGGTGATGAATGGAAAACTGCATTTAAAACTAAATTTGGTTTGTATGAGTGGTTAGTCATGCCTTTTGGTTTAACTAATGCACCTAGCACTTTTATGAGATTAATGCATGAAGTTTTACGTTTATTCATTGGTAAATTTGTGGTGGTTTACTTTGATGATATCTTGATTTATAGCAAGTCTATGGCTGAACATATGGATCATCTACGTGCTGTTTTCTATGCTTTACGTGATGCACGTTTGTTTGGTAACCTCGACAAGTGCACCTTTTGCACCGATCGAGTCTCTTTTCTTGGCTATGTTGTGACTTCACAGGGCATTGAGGTTGATAAGGCTAAGGTGGAGGCGATTGACAGCTGGCCTACGCCCACGACGGTTTCGCACGTGCGAAGTTTTCTTGGCCTAGCGGGATTTTATCGCCGTTTTGTCAAGGAATTCAGCACCATCGCGACACCGCTGATTAAGTTGACAAAGAAGGGCGTTGTCTTTCATTGGGGGCCATCACAGGAAGAGTCCTTTTCTCTTTTGAAGGACAAGCTTACACACGCACCGTTGCTCCAACTTCCAGATTTTGGTAAGACTTTTGAGCTTGAATGTGATGCTAGTGGAATTGGAATTGGTGGTGTCTTGATGCAGGAAGGAAAACCTATTGCATATTTTAGTGAGAAGTTAAATGGTCCTGCTCTTAATTATTCCACGTATGATAAAGAATTGTATGCTCTTGTTCGTTCTTTACAATCGTGGCAACATTATTTATGGCCTAAAGAATTTGTTATCCATTCTGATCATGAGTCACTTAAGCATATTCGTAGTCAAACAAATCTGAATCGTAGACATGCTAAGTGGGTAGAATTTATTGAATCTTTTCCTTATGTCATCAAACACAAAAAAGGGAAGGATAATGTTATTGCTGATGCTTTATCTAGACGATATACCATGCTGTCCCAGCTTGATTGTCGTATTTTTGGCCTTGAATCCATTAAACAACAATATGTTTTGGATGATGATTTTAAAGATGTGTTGCTGCATTGTAACGAGGGCCATTCATGGAACAAATATGTGTTGAATGATGGGTTTCTGTTTAGAGCTAACCGCCTATGCATTCCAGTTGGATCCGTTCGTCTTTTGTTGTTGCAGGAGGCGCATGGAGGCGGGTTGATGGGACATTTTGGTGCTAAGAAGACGGAGGATGTTTTGGCCACACACTTCTTTTGGCCAAAGATGAGACGAGACGTCGAGAGGTTTGTTGCTCGCTGCACTACTTGTCAAAAAGCTAAGTCTCGTTTGAATTCACATGGTTTATACATGCCTCTTCCTGTTCCTTCTATTCCTTGGGCGGATATTTCTATGGATTTTGTTTTAGGACTGCCTAGGACTAAGAGGGGGAGGGACAGTGTTTTTGTTGTTGTGGATCGTTTTTCTAAGATGGCACACTTTATTCCATGTCATAAAACCGATGATGCTATTCATATTGCTGACCTCTTTTTCAAAGAGATAGTTCGTTTGCATGGTGTTCCTTCTACTATTGTTTCAGATCGTGATGCTAAGTTCTTGAGTCACTTTTGGCGCACTTTGTGGAATAAGTTGGGTACCAAGCTTCTGCTTTCTACAACCTGTCACCCACAAACTGATGGCCAAACGGAGGTAGTGAACCGCACCTTATCCACCATGTTGCGAGCAATTCTGAAGAATAATTTGAAGATCTGGGAAGAATATTTGCCCCATGTGGAGTTTGCTTACAATCGAGCGGAACACTCCACCATAAAGGTAAGTCCTTTTCAGGTAGTATATGGTTTCAACCCTCATGCTCCTATTGATATTTTACCTTTGCCTACTAGTGAGAGAGTAAATAATGATGCTCAGGAGCGTACTGATTTTCTTGTTAAGTTGCATGCTCAAACTAAGGACAACATTGAAAAAATGAATGAAAAATATAGGATTGCTGGTAGCAAAGGTAGGAAAGAATTAAAACTTG
The DNA here is from genome assembly GCA_001182835.1 of Oropetium thomaeum. Taxonomy (NCBI): domain Eukaryota; kingdom Viridiplantae; phylum Streptophyta; class Magnoliopsida; order Poales; family Poaceae; genus Oropetium; species Oropetium thomaeum. The sequence goes on along the minus strand of LFJQ01000040.1, from coordinate 1,174,155 downwards.
AATCGGGTGATTTTGTTTGGTTGCACTTGAGAAAAGATAGGTTCCCTGATTTGAGAAAGTCTAAATTGATGCCTCGAGCTGCTGGTCCTTTTAAAATTTTAGAGAAGATTAATGATAATGCATATAAGCTTGAGTTGCCACCCGAGTTCGGGGTTAGTCCCTCTTTTAACATTTCAGATTTGACGCCATACTTGGGAGAGGAGGATGATCTGGAGTTGAGGACAACTCCGCATCAAGAGGGGGCGGATGATGAGGACATCACACCCATGGATACACACAATAATTCTCCCGCTGCTATAAATGAAGGTCCAATCACCAGAGCTCGCGCCCGTCAACTTAATATAGAGAATCATGGAGAGGTCAGAGGAACAATGGAAGACCAGGTTGGAGTCAGCCAAGGACGTCCAAGCCAAGTCGGAGTCCCAGCCCACGTCGACTTCGAATCCAATTCGGAGTCCAGGAGCAGTCTGCACTAAAACGGACGCCCAGGTTGCATACGGACTCCGTTTTAGGCGATCTACCACTTCACGGAAAGAGAACGAGACCATCTTTCCAACGGAACCGGTCCCATGTCCAAATTCCTTCGGAGTCGACAGGAATCACCAAAACAGTGAGCCATCCAGAATCTGTCAGGGTGCTGCGACACCGATTTTGGGTCGGATGGCCTTGTATCGAGTTAGAGTCCATTAGGGTTTCATCCAGGGGGACTTGCACGTCCTCAAGTCCTTTATATTCAGCCATCACCCCCTCCATTAGGGTCGGGTTTTGCTTAGATTATTTCTGTATACACAGATTCGCCGTTTCACCGGTTTGTGAGACCCCAACTTGTGAGTTTAATCTATATCTGCAAATTTGGTTGCTTTCTACTTCGTTCTTGCTTGTGTTCTTCGATTCGCAGGCAAGGATTAGCCTTCTCGGCGAGGTCATCCGTGTTCGCGCGGTGATAACCAGAGGAGACGTGGTGCTGCGATTGCAGGGTTCGGAACGTGCCGTTCGGAAGCCGGATCGATTTGTGTCGCGACTCCGCCCAAATCGTTGATTATCAGAACCTGTAGGAAGATCGGGACCCCCGTCCCCATCAGATTTGTCCGTCGAGGCCTACGGTCAGGAGATGAAGAAGGCAGCCGATCGCCTCCGTGATGTCGGCAAGCCTGTGGACGACTCCACCATGGTGCTCAACCTCCTTCGCGGCGCCAATCCCCGCTTCAGCAACACCTGCGACATCATCGCCCGGTGACGCCACCATTGACTTCGCCGGCGCCCTTGATATGCTCGCGCTCAAGGAGCTGCGGCTGACTGAGGAGGCCAAGCTGGCGAACTCCACTGCCCTCCACGCCTCCACCACATCCTCCTCGTCGTCCTCCGGCTGTGCATCCTCCTGCCGCTCCTGCACATCCTCTCCTCAGCAATTCCTGGTCCAGCAGCAGCAGGGGAAGCAGCAGGGCGGCGGTGGCCAGCAAAAGCGCAAGAAGTCCTACTTCCACAAGGGCGGCGGCGGCAATCAACAGCAGCAGCAGACCCGTGCGCACAACCCTGCTGGCCCCTGGATTTGCATCAATCCGTGGGGCCAGCAGCCTGGACAGGTCGGCGGCAGCAGCAGCTCTGGTGGAGGCGGACAGGCATGGCGCGGTGGAGGTGGTGGCCAGCAGCGTGGCGCTCCGGGCCTTCTTGGGTCCGCCCCGCAGGCCCACACCGCGGTGAGCGACAGCAGCCTGGCGGCCCCCAGTACTTCGACACGGCGGGCCTCATGGTGGCGCTGCAGCAAATGTCGCTGCAAGGCGACGCCTGGGTGATGGATACTGGTGCCTCTACACATATGCACTCTTCTGAAGGTATACTTCACTCTCGCCTTCTGGTTGCTGATTCTTCGATCATAGTAGGCAATGGTGCACGTATCCCTGTCACGACCCGCGGCTCCTCAATCCTTGATATTAATTCCGCTAAATTCATCTTGAACAACATCCTTGTCGCTCCCTCCATAGTTCGTAATTTACTATCTGTTCGCCAGTTTACCCGTGATAATTGGCTCTATCGAATTTGACGCTTTTGGTTTCTCTGTCAAGGAACACAGGACGGGGCGCGTGATTCTTCGCTGCAATAGCTCGGGCGACCTCTACACTCTCTCACCAGCTGCCTAGTCCATTGCCAGCGCCCTCCTTGCAGCCTCCTCCTCCGTGTGGCATCGTCGCCTTGGTCATCCCGGTCTAGCAGTCTTAGCTAGTCTCAAGAAAAACAAGTTGATTTCCTGTAATAAAGTAGACCGCACTCTTTGTCATGCCTGTGAGCTCGGCAAACATGCTCGTCTACCCTTTAGCTCATCTACTTCTCATACTATTTCTCCTTTTGAGATAGTTCATTGTGATGTCTGGACATCCCCGGTTACTAGTATTTCTGGCTATTCCTATTACTTGGTTTTACTAGATGACTTCACTCATTTTTGCTGGACGTTTCCCCTCAAGCACAAGTCTGAGGTTCGTCAGCACATTGCTGATTTTATTCCCTACGTTCGCACACAGTTCAGTTCTACTATTAAATGCTTTCAGGCTGATAATGGGACAGAATTTGTTAACCATGCCATGGATCATCTCCTTGCTGCCCACGGCATCGTTTTTCATCACTCTTGTCCTTACACTTCACCACAGAATGGTAAGGCTGAACGTGTTCTTCGTACCCTCAACAACTCAGTGCGTACCTTGCTTCTTCAGGCGTCCATGCCGCCCAAGTACTGGGCTGAGGCCCTCGAAGCTGCCACATACTTGCTTAACCGACGACCCTCCTCCTCCATCCGCAATGAAGTACCGTACACTCGTTTGTACAAACCCCCCCCCCCTCCTATGAGCACTTACGCGTCTTTGGCTGTCTCTGTTACCCTAACCTACAGGCCCCGTCTCCGCATAAGCTTGCGCCACGTTCTACCGCCTGTGTCTTCTTAGGATACCCTTCTGCTCACAAGGGGTATCGTTGCCTGGACCTCTCCACGCGCCGGATTATTATTTCTCGTCATGTTGTCTTTGATGAGCTCAGTTTTCCATTCGCCCGTGACTTTCCTACTCCCGCCAGTTCCTTTGATTTTCTTCTTGATCGCGACTTGGATATTGCACCTTGTTTTACTGATCATGCAGCTGGTGGGTCCTCTCCCGCGGATGCTCTATGTGAGCCCCCACGGTCTTCACTTGGTGGGCATGGTCCTATGCCCCCACCAAGCCTCGACGTCTCCTCGCCTGGTAGGTTTGGCCCTGTGCCCCTACCCGGCATCTTCTCCTCTAGTGGGTGTGGTTCCGTACCCCCATCTAGCGCTTCGGATGCTCCTACTCCGGGCGGGTGTGGTCTTGTGCCCCCGTCACGATCGATCGACGACGTAGGGGCTGCTACTCTGAGCAGCTCTGGGTCGGGGGCTTCACCATCGACACCGGCGCCTAGTCCAGCGGTCGCCTCCCGGTCTGTCCAGCCTCTTCGGATCTCCAGCAGGCGGCAGCCGACTCAAGGGCCCCAGTCTCCTGCTGGGCCTCCACCTGCTCCAGCACCGTCCCGTCCGGTGATGCGCATACAGACTGGTACGATCCAGCGTGTGTCATACCGGAACCTGTCCGCTATGACTCCTTCACCAATTCCGGCGAATTACCGCAGTGGGTTGGCGAACCCCAACTGGCGGGCGGCCATGGCTGCCGAGTACAGCTGATCGACAACGGCACTTGGCGCCTTGTCCCGCGGCCACCTGGCGCCAATGTCGTTTCCGGAAAGTGGATCTTCAAGCATAAGTACCACTCCGATGGTGCTCTTGCTCGCCATAAGGCGCGCTGGGTGGTCCGCGGCTTCTCCCAGCAGTACGGCATCGACTATGACGAGACGTTCAGCCCGGTGGTCAAACCATCGACTATTCAGACTGTTCTGAGCATCGCCGCTTCCCGTTCCTGGCCGATTCGACAGCTAGACGTGCAGAACGCCTTTCTTCACGGTCATCATGAGGAGACAATCTACTGTCAGCAGCCGCCTGGCTTCGTCGATCCAGCGGCCCCTGACCATGTTTGCCTCCTTCAGCGCTCTCTCTACGGCCTGAAGCAGGCACCGCGAGCATGGTACCAGCGGTTCGCCTCGTACATTCGCCGGCTCGCCGTCTCAGATGTCTCACTCTTTGTGTACAAAGAGGGTGGGGACATGGCCTACTTGCTGCTGTACGTCGACGACATGATCCTCACCGCCTCTTCGCCAGTTTTTCTCCAGCGCATCGTCGATCGGCTTCACTCCAAGTTCGCCATGACGGATCTTGGGGATCTCCACCACTTCCTCAACATCTCCGTTGAGCGCTCCTCCGCTGGGATCTTCTTATCTCAGCGACAATACGCCATCGAGCTTCTTCAGCGTGCAGGCATGGCTGAGTGTCACTCCACGTCGACTCCTGTTGACACTCACGCCAAGCTCTCCACGACCGATGGTGCTCCAGTCGCCGACCCCTCCACGTACAGGAGCATCGCTGGTGCCCTCCAGTACATCACGCTGACCCGCCCTGATCTAGCATACGTGGTTCAGCAAGTGTGCCTCTTCATGCATGACCCGCGCGAGCCCCATCTGGCCTTGCTCAAGCGGATCTTGCGCTATTTGAAGGGCACGCTCTCCTCTGGTCTTCACCTAGGCGTCGGCCCCGTTCAGTCTCTCACCGCATACTCGGATGCGGATTGGGCGGGATGTCCTGACTCTCGGCGCTCCACTTCGGGCTACTGCGTCTACCTCGGCGACAATCTCATCTCTTGGTCCTCCAAGAGACAGACCACGGTCTCTCGGCCCACGCTGTTGCTGAATGTTGCTGGTTGCGGCAGCTCCTTGAGGAGCTTCACATCTCGATTCCTTCTGCGACGGTCGTCTACTGCGACAATGTGAGTGCTGTTTACATGGCAGCCGATCCCGTTCATCACCGCCGCACCAAGCATATCGAGATCGACATTCACTTCGTCCATGAGAAAGTTGCCTTGGGACACGTGCGCATGCTTCATGTCCCGTCATCCCATCAGTTCGCGGATATCATGACCAAAGGCTTGCCTGTGCAGCTCTTCAACGAGTTTAAGTCCAGTCTTTGCGTCTGAGACTCTCCCGCTGCGACTGCGGGCGGGTGTTAGACATATATGTCTAGTACAGCCACACATAGCTAGGCTAATTATAGTCTTCCTTGTATAGGATATTCCTTTCCTAATTTAGGAGATTGTATACTTGTACTCCAAGCCACATTGGCTATATATACAAAAGGTCAAACCCCCCCCCCCCCCAATTGGGTGTGTGGTGTTTCCCCAATTCTATCTCTCTACACCAGTCATGTTTCTTCATCTAGTATGGGGCCTATGAGTATGAAGCCTAACAAGAAGAATTTTAAAAGGACAAGCAAGCCAAAAACGCTGCCTGTTGCAACCAAAACTGATAAAGTTGATGTGGATGCAATGCTTACCAACACTCTGATTGGAATCAACAAAAATCTTGAGAAACCAATGTAGGTAGCCCCTCCACCAGACCCAAATAAACCTTTATGGGACATGCTCAAGAACATCCAAATTCTTCCAGATAACAGGTTGTCAGTGGGCATGTACCTTTGCAAGCCGGAACTGCAAGTTCTTCGCAGCTTCCTTATTAGCATGGGTGAAGAATACCTTAGTCGTTGGGTACACAAGGTTTTATCAGGGAATGATCCTGCAGAAAACTAGTAACCTACTCATGCAACTGCAATTGGGGGTCTTCGGGGGTTCTTATTTTGCTGCAACCTTTTGTTTATGCAATTGCAACATGTGTGTTTTGGCAATTGCTAACTATCCATTACCCAAGTGGTATAACTATGCCTACTAGTATTTGACAAGCTGCTATGTGTCAACAGCTTTATAGATAGTTCTAAACTTTATGATGGATTAGTTATGTAAATTATTATATTAATCACTTATTTAACTTCCAACATTTGAACATTTTTGTCCCATGTGACTACTTTTGTGAAATGCTTCAAAAGTATTGGTCTGTGGATTATCTCATCATTACGTTACATGGTTATGAGTGGATACTCAGGCAACTTGTAAACCAAACGCTGCATGTGTCTTGTATGCTCTCAGGCAGGTTTCCAGGCCATCAACCAAACGTCGTCTGTGTTTTGAGGGCTGCCTGACCAGGAAAAATCGACTACAGCCACATCTCAGGCACCGAAAATACCCAGGCAACTTGCTCAGGACTCAAACCAAACAACCCCCTAGTGAGTTTTCATGGCCCTCAACGCACCTAGGGGGTTGCCTTGGCCCTTAAGAAACCTAATAAGTTGCCTTGGCCTTGAAGAAACATACGAAATCTTCATGCTGACATAATCTAATTCAACTTTAAATTTCAGCAAATTTACCTAAATTTGGTGTCAAATTTTGGTGTCAACATGTAGTAGTTGAATAACCTACGTACTTAGGGCAGTTGAGAGCCTTATTTGTGCAAAATTGATAATAGTAGTTTATATATAATTATACAAATGGTAGACTTATTCATGCAAAAGTGAGAATAAAATTTTTATATAATTAATTATACATATGGTTGTAATTTGAAAGGGGCATATCTGCTTCACGAAGTTGGTTCTTATGACACAAGTTGTATTCTCGACTGTTATTACCGAGCTATAAATAATACCATTACAATCAATTCAACGTATAAGTTGTTGCTGACTTCTTTGCAATAATCATCTTTCAGCTATTATTGTACTTGTCAAATAACCATATTATTTTTTCATCACTATTACCTGTTTTGACTTTGATTTACAAGATTCAATTGCGGAAAAAATTTTGTTTCGGTGTTGTATAATGATTTATGATTGGACAACAGTTCGAGCAACTGAAAGATTATATATGTATACAAAAAATAGTATTTCAATTTAGTATATAAATGATGTTTTAGTTGTATGTTACTCCAACTACATTTTACTGTATCGTCTACTTATCATAAGTTATTGTTGATCATAAATCACATCTGTTTAATTTTATCTTTTTTTAAATAAATAAAATTTAGTATTTACCACCAATGTAAGGTATGAGAAATGAAGATAACAAAGAAATGATAAGATACATCAAATAACAGGGTATTACTAAAAGTTACAACTTAGAAAAAAGATCAGGTTTAGATTGATTTTTGCATAAGAACTAATTTAATTTTAGCCATACAAACGATTTGTTTATATTTATTAAATAATTTGTTTGATCAATTGAATTTATTTGTTGCAAATACTAAATATTTTGCATATTTGTAAGTGTTAGTCCGGAAACTCGCACGCGTAGTCTGAGAGATCAGCTTCACTCCAGTACAAGACGAAATTTGATGACTCAGGGCTTTCTTGCTTCAGGACAAGGAGCATGCCATTCAATTTTCCCTACAAACTGAGAAAAAGAGAGGGACAAAACATTAAATTGCAGGGACATCGACCATGATGGGCCGTTGTACGGCCGATACCTGCCCCCCAAAACCTTATCCGGAGGATAAGACGATGAGAGTGATGAGGGACCACGGTCAGGGAGTAAAAATAAGCTGAAACAAACGGTACAATACAATAGGCGCATTGGCTTCAAAGGCACAGGGACCCATGGCCGATGCGAACGCGACAAGCATTAGCCTTTATCATATTGGCCGTCATGATACTGATGTTTTACGGCCGATACAAAGACTACACAGGAGGGTTTCTAACCGAGTTACAGACTTTTCCATTGTGTAAGAAAGCAAATCTTAGCTCCGTTCGATTACACATCTGTTTTGAGCAGGAAACGTCCGAATCAGTCAGAGACAGGTATTGTGTATGACCTTTCTCACCGGATCGGAGCTCAGATCCCGCCCCTGATTCGACCCAAAGGGTAGCCAATAGGACACATTTCTGACCGACGGCATCTTTTTAAACAAGATCAAAAGGGATTGCGCATGCCGGACGAGCCATACACGCCGTGACAGATGAGAACATCTATAGCAGCCAGAAAAAAGGTGTAGCTTTCCTCTCTGGCCAATCGGAACCCAGGTCAGGTACAAAACATCTGCATCAGCGAGAAGAAAGATATAGCTTTATTACCTTTCTGGCTGATCAGATCTCAAATGCTACCCCTGACCAACAACGCCCCGATGAAAACGAGAAAGAGAATCGGGGCTCCACGCGATCCGGGGCTGATCGAACGATAAACACACAGATCAGCCAAGAAAAAAAGGTATGATGTATGACCGTTTGGCCGATCAGGACCTCGATATGACACCCCAGTATCTCGTAGAAACCCTGCACGAAGCAATGGGGTAATTTACTCATAAACAACAACATAATTTAACATCTAAGATTAAATTAAGATGAATACGCACTTGTACACATTATTCATATTTTAAAATGAGTAACGTGATATCATAATTTACAAATAAAATTTTAAGTTGAAGTGCAACCCGAAATGCTTAAGTGACCAAAATAATAAAATAAATAAACATCAACTAAAAGTAATATATGCGTAAGTTTAAATTTAATTAGAACTAGCAAACCAAATCACAAGTTAATTGTAGGGTACAAAAAATATATATATGTAAGAGCTAATTGCTATTCATTTACAAACCTCGTATGTCACGACGAATCACCTAACTCCATTTCAAAATTAAAATAATGTTTGTATTTAATAAAGACAAATCAAAAGTAAATTAAATTTAAAGTTTGATAGACACAAAACGTATCAAAGTAACCACTTAAACATAATTTAGCAATAATTTTTAAATTTTTAATAAGTAAATATTCAAGAAAAGTAGTCAACGATTAGTAAATAAATTACTACTTGTTTGAATTGAATTCAAATATTTCAAAAACAACTAAACATGAGATGAGTATTTAATCAAATTTCTGATCAATGGCAAAATCAATTCAATTCGATTGTCAAGTGCTGGATAAGTTTTGTGTCGGACCCACAGCTCAGTAGGGCCCGCAGGGCAGTCTCTCTTTTTCCTCTGCTCTCTCTTGCGCGCGCAGAGACGACCGCCTCACCGCCGATTGACCTTGGAGCGCTCAGCATCTCTTCACCGCCTGAGCACCGTCTTGTGCACTGACTGGTGCAGCTATAAAGCCCGCAGCAACTGCCGTCTCTTCTTTTCTCTCTTTGCTTTGTCCTGCCTAGCCGTGACAAGCAGTAAGCAGAGAAGCTGCGTGGAGCAACCAGCAGCACATCACCACCGCTCAATGCAAAGCCAGGCCAGCATCTAAGCTACTGCGTGTGAGCAGCTCAACTGAGCCTCACCACCGCCTCGAACGCGAGTAAAGCAAAAGCAGCAGCCAGCACCCGAAACGGCCGCCGCTTCCCATCTCTGTTTTCTGGCCGTCTCCACAAGAACAAGCAGAGATCGTTCGGCTCTCTCTGAATTCCACATGATTCAGATCAAAGCAGTAGATAGAAGGCTCACTCATCTCTTCCCAAGCTCGTCCAGCAAGTCATCGTCGAAATCAATGGTTATTTGAGCCGCCCTGCCACCGGTTCACGCCATAATCGCGGAGCACCACGGTGAGGTCGAAGTTCCGACCATTTTCAGCCATTATAACCTTGTCAAACGTGTTCATCATGCCTGTGCGCAGCTCTCGGAGCTCTTTGTATCTTGGTTCGAGGTCCAGGTCGTCGGGAACACACGTCGCCGCCGCACACTCTCGAACTCCTTGACGCCGACCGAGTTCCGGTGATTTATCGATGCCATTGAAAGCGTGATTTAATTTACAAAATGATCACTTGATACGTTTACATCGGATTTTATACACGGCAGCCATCACGGCATGAGGCAAACCCTAGTGCGCTTCATACGCGCGACATGGGCTGTACAGACGTGGGCACTAGGCCCAAGGTCAACTGATCCTAATTAGAATTAGGCCCATGATTAGTTGTCTAACATCCCCGCAGTCGGAGCGTCGTCATCAGCCACTTGGACGATCGTTCAGACTGGAGCGAAACTTAGTGACTACCGAAGCCAGGAGCCCTTTGGTGAAGATGTCGGCATATTGTAATGTTGTCGGTACGTGTAGAACACGAATGGCACCTACCATGTCACGGACAAAGTGGAGATCGATCTCTATATGTTTTGTGCGTTGATGCTGCACGGCGTTGCTGGAGAGATATACTGCACTTACATTGTCACAGTAAACCAGGGTAGCGCGGGAAGCGGGGAAAGCAGCTCACCCAATAGTTGGCGTAGCCAACATGCTTCGGCCACGGCGTTGGCGACGGCACGATACTCAGCTTTAGCACTAGAGCGCGAGATTCTGGCCTGTCGCTTGGAAGACCAGGAGGCCAGATTATGACCCAGAAATACTGCATACCCAGAAGTAGAGCATCGAGTGTCCGGACAACCTGTCCAGTCCACATTGGAATATGCCACGAGATCAGTGCAGGCAGAACGGTAAATCTGAAGAATTCCAAAGTGCCTTTGACACAGCGGATAACACGCTTGACCAGCGCAAGGTGCGGCTCATGCAGATCATGCATGAAGAGACAGATTTGCTATACATCATATGAGATATCCGGATGGGTGAATGTGAGGTACTGCAGGGCGAACTCCGAGGTGAGGGCAAAGATGATCCGCTGCAGAAGTGCGCTGGAGGAGGCAGTGAGGATGATATCATCAACATATAGTAGTAGATAAGCCATGTTCACTCCACGATGATAGACAAAGAGTGAGGTGTGAGACTTGGCCCCAAGGAAACCAGCAAACTTGATGAATGTAGCAAAACGACTATATCATGCACGGGGTGCCTCCTTCAGACCATAGAGAGACTTGTTGAGGCGACATACATAATCTGGATGAGAGGGGTCAACGAAACCTGATGGCCGAGCATAGTAGACTATTTCTGAGAGAGTGCCTTGAAGGAAGGCATTCTTCACATCGAGTTGATGAACAGGCCAGTTCTGAGAGACGGCAAGAGAGAGAACAGTGCAAATAGTAGCATGTTTCACCACAGGGCTGAAGGTCTCACCAAAATCAACACCAGGACGTTGTGTAAAACCGTGCAGAACCCTGCGTGCCTTGTATCTGTTGAGTGTGCCATCAGGGTGTAATTTATGTCGGTGAACCCACTTGCTAGTGGCAGTATTAACGCCTGACGGTGGAGGTACAAGGTCCCAAGTGTTGTTGTCCTGAAGTGCTGAAAACTCCTTAATCATAGCATCCCTCCAATTCAGATCAGACAGAGCCCCACGGTATGTCTTAGGGAGCGGGGAGAGAGTTGACGCCTGAAGGTTGAGTATTCGCGTCAGTTGTTGAAACCCAGCTTTGCCACGGGTAACCATGGTGTGGTCGTTGCTGGGTGCGGACATTGGAACAGCATTCTTCGGCAGGGCGCGGGTCGTTGAAGTGGTGGTGGTCTACGGCCCGCCGGTGTGCTGGAGACCGGGAGGCGGCTGACGAGATGGTGCAGCACGGCCCAGGCCGCCACTCTCAACGATCTACGCAGGTGAGGCTGCAGGGGCAGCGGCAGGCCATGGCGGGAAGCCTGGCGGAGGCCCAAGAGACGCTGGGGAGTGCCCCAGCCCGCCAGAGGACATCGGAGAGTGGCCAGGCCCACCGCTTTGAGCAGGTGTGGGTGTAGTGGCGGACCGGGGTGGACTGGCCTGCGCGTGTGGGGTCCTTGGGGGACTGGGCACAGGCGAAGACCCGGGTAGGTTGTGCGACCCGCTGCTGGCATCGACCTATGTGTTGGAGGCAGCAGGGGCAGCAGCAGGAAGCACGTCTGATGGTGATGTACCTGCAGGAAAAAAGTACCAACTGGTGGTGGTGTGTTAGTAAAATCGGGTTCAAGGAAATCAAAGTGGGATGAAGGAGGAGCCGAGCCGAGTTCGGCAAAAGGAAAGGAGGTTTCGTCGAAAACAACGTGACGGGAGATGATGATGCGATTTGTGTTGAGATCGAGGCAGCGGTAACCCTTGTGTTCCGGGGGGTATCCAAAAAACACGCAAAGGGTTGAGCGAGGAGAAAGTTTGTTGGAGGTGGTGGCGGAGAGATTAGGGTAGCATTTACATCCAAAAACTTGTAGGTGACAGTAAGAGGAGGATGTGCCAAAAAGGGCGTTGTGGGGTGTAGAAAAATTTAGCGTTTTTGTGGGATGTAGGTTAAGTAAATAGGTGGCAGTTTGAAGAGCCTGAACCCAATATACTGAAGGTATGCTAGCCTAAAATAAAAGGGAGCACAATATATTATTTGTGGAGAGAATAATGCGTTCTGCTTTGCGATTTTGAGAGGAGGTATAAGGGAAGGACATGCGCATAGTGACACCCTTGGCAAGAAAAAAAGAACGGGACATAGAGTTATTGAACTCTCGCCCGTTGTCACACTGGACAGTTTTAATGGTTGTACCAAATTGTGTGTGGACATAAGAAAAGAATCTTGACAAAGTCGTGAAAGTGTCGGACTTTAATCATAAAGAAAAAGTCCAAGAATAATGAGAGCAATCATCAAGAATAACAAGATAATATTTATAACTAAAAATACTAGGCATAGTAGATGTCCACAAATCACAATGTATTAAATCAAAATTTTTGACAGCACGTAAGAGCGAGGTGGCAAAAGGCAAGCGAACATGACAACCAAGCTGGCAAGCATGATATAAAGTTTCTAATTCATGTGTGTTGCACTACACTAAGGGAACTAATTTAGATAAAGCTTCAGCACCTAAGTGTCCGAGATGGTGATGCCAAAAGGTACTCGGGGTGTGCGACACCCCAGGTGTCACCAGGGTTTAAATCGACACACTAAAACCCTAATCGGTAAATTTCAGACGTAAAAGCAAGATCGACATTTAAAATAAAAGGAAATGATGTTTGAAATACTCTAAAGAATCACTATGAAAACTTTGGCACACAACACAACACTATAGCTAAGTTCGAAAAAATCTCAACTAACAGTGTCGAAACCTCGTTAAGAGGGAGAAAGTCCAAACCCTAACTCGAGACTATCCAAATTTCCACAAAACGCTAGCCATATTTTTACATAAAAATTAAGTACACTTAAAAATAGAATTTTGGGAATTTATTCAAGATTTTTGGTTAAGATATAGGCCTCTTAGAAATTCACACCACTAGTAACCATCCTGGAAATTCAAGAATTTTTAGATGCCAAATCATGACTTAAACCCTAAATGAAAAATGCTCCAAATAAATTCTTGAACTTGCACAAAAAGTTTCCCAAATTTTTGAGCTAGGGAAGTGTGCCATGGAGTGGCGGGCGGCAGGACACCCTGCCCGACACGGCTTTCTCTGGCCTTTGCTTCACACGTCGTCGCATTCAAGTGCCTGGTTCTCTCTCCCTCTCCTCTCCTGTCTCCTTCCTTTTTCCTCCCACCCCGCCGCCCCACGTCGCGCCGCTCGAGCCGCACCGCCCGGCATGGGCGACCATGCCGGCCATACCCCCCTATTTTCCCTACTCCGAGCTCCTTATGAATGGCGCATCCCTTCTCTTTCTCCCCCCTTTTCCTTTTTACTTCACCGCGCAGCACGAGTTTCCTTCCTCCCCGCTCAGTGCGCCGCCGCCATAGCCGCCGCCCGCCACCTCGACGACGCCAGCCCATTTCGGCCGTTCCAAAACCTCGCCACCGTGCCCGGAGACTCCCCTCCACCCCCTGCTGCTCTCCGACCACCAAGCCCGCCGGCTGTGCCCTGGTTTCGCCGGAACGCCACCGCCTTCCCCCTCGGCCGAAGACACCGCCGCGGCCACCAATCTCCAAAATTCGCCGCCATGGTATAACGTTTCTTCAATTCCTTTCGCAAGCTAGCTCATCTCACTCTTGCGCATTGATTTGACATGGTTCCAACCACAGCACACCGTCGTCGATGAAGAACGCCGTGCACCACCCCGTCGGCCGCCATTAACGCCGTCACCTAGCTCACGTCGTCGGCCACCTTTCCTTTTCCCCATGGCCTTCAACCTCTTCAATCAGTGCGTTGTCACAAGGTGAAGCTCCACGACCCTCAAATCTCCGCCCTAGCCCTCTCCTCCGGCGAGGATTCCACCGGAGAGCCGCCCCTGCCGTGCCGCCCCTGTTCTGCCACTGTTCTATTAATTTTCCTAATTTTCTTTAATTAGCTAGAGATTGTTAGGCATGTAACAAATCATGAAAAAATCTAAAAATGCCAAAATTAATTTTATTTGAATCCTTGAACACTGAACTAATTTTCTGTTAAAGCACTTTTTAGCAAATGACCAAAAATTTGCAGAATTAATTAGAACACTCCTTTCTGCTTTGGAATTTTAATTTGAATTATAGAACAATTCTAGGGGCTAATCTTTGATCCACTAATACACCATGGCCAAACACAACCTATGGAATTTTATGAAGATTTTAGGACCAAGAAGCTGCATGTAATCCTTTTACATTACTCCAATCTGCCTAGTTAAAGTACTATTTTCTAAAGTACATTGTATAAGTCATTCAAAAGGTTAGACCCAAAAGCAAAAGTTTTATATTTGGTGCTCAGGAATGCCCACATAAAATTTCATAATTCTAAGGTTTACTAGTGCTTTCCGATTTTATAAGATCCAATAACAGGAACTTTGATGAATTTTTATAAAATATAGAACATTTATCTAGGCCCCAACCAAAGCTCAAAATGCTTATTTCAGAGAGTGCTATCAATCAGAAATAGTCTTGAGGAAGGATTAAAAGTTTCATTTTTAACCCTAGGTTAATAGTCGTAGTTATTAAATAATTAATACCCGAAGAAAGGTGTCGAATTAACTTTAACCAAAGTTAAAAATCTTAATGTTAAGAACATGCCAACTAAAATCCATCTCCTGAAAATAAAATGAGAAGTATCTTTTCAACACAAATCATAAAATCAACACTTAATGAATTTAATCGACGGTGTCGAGTAATTAGGGTTAACCCTAATTCTAGGCATCGCCGATCAAAACCCTAGATCGCTAATGGAAAAAACAATGACTCTTTTCATTAAACTTATCTTAATCATATTGCATCATGTAGATTCTGAAGCGCACGAGGTCGCTGCAGATCCCGGTTCTTCGATTTCCCCGGAAGACGTCAAGAACAACGCCGGAGAACCAGGCAAGCCCCGGTGCACAACCGATGTTTAAAATTTTCCTTTTATAACTATGTGTCTTGTTTGTGCATTAAGTTCTAGGAGTTGATTGAAACCATAGTTGCATTTGTTTCCATAGGAAACCCTAACGGTAGTTGGTATAGATACCCCCTTAGTATGCTATGCTTAGCAGGTATTGCCGGTAGAAGTCGAGCAGAGTGGACGCTGCTCACGAAAGGTAGGTTGTTGGATGAGACTATCACTTGAAACATTATGACACATGATAATGAGTTAATTAAGGAAAAATAAAAGTTTGAGGGTCAGACAGGATACAAAATAGGTCGACGACTGGACTGGGTCCAGGGTGACCGTAGACTTGTCTGATCCGTGTGGTCCGAGTCTGATCGAGCCTTGAATGTACTGGTCATATGCTGGGTGTTATGGGCCTCAGTAAACCTATGTAGCCTAGTGATTGCAACGTCGAACCTGCCCTACGGTGTCTGACTAGGAGGAGATCTGGGGCGGGCAGCATGGGAACTCCACAGAAAACGTCTGGGACGTGTTGTCTGGTGGGATGAGGCGCTGCTAAGGCATGCGTAGGCTGGAATTGACGTTGCAGGGGCTAATGTGAACGGTTGCCACGTGCGAGTCTGGGACACGCACGTGTTGACGCGGACCCGCCCAGAAAACCTCGTCTCGGGATGGATCTGGTCGGTCGTTGAGCCAGGATCCTGTTGGGCAACGCTCGGCGAAGCGAGCGTACACACGATACAACACAGGTAGGGATAAACAAAAATGATTTACAAAGAGAGAGAACTTAATACATCATTGGTTCATAATTTGAAATTTAAGTCTTACAGTGAATCAGAGTACGCAATTAAAGTTTTGAAAAAGACAGCGGAAGACTTCATCGATTACCGACTCCGACGCTCAGATTTAAGCAAAAGCATGCACCGTGCCCACGGGCGTCATGCTACTAGCCACTTCAATGTTCCTGCGGCGACTCGCATAACTCTCACTGGAGGTTCCCGATCTGTGACACCCCAGGTGTCACTAGGGCAAAATCGACAACTGTAAACCCTAATCCATAATGTCACTCGCTTTAAAGAAAATTTAATCTTGGAAATAAAAATAAATATTATTTAAATGTTTTAAAGGAACACTATGAAAAGTTTGACTAACAAAAGAACAATATAGCAAAGTCCGGGAAAAATCTCAATTTGCAGTGTCGAAATCTCGTTGACAGGAAGAAATCCAAACACTAACTCTTGGCTACCAAAGTTTCCACAGAACCCTAGCCATATTTTTACATAACAATTAAGTACACTTCAAAATATAATTTTGATAATTTATTCAGAATTTTTGGACAAGATTTATACCTCTCAAAAATTCACACAAGCTATAATCATCTTGGTAATTCAAGAATTTTTAGAAGTCGAATCATGACTTGAACCCTAAATGAAAAATGCTCCAAATAAATTCTTGAACTTGCACAAAAATTTTCAAAAATTGTTGAGCTCGGAAAGTATGCCATTTCATTGATTTGCATAACTGTAGAAAACAAAAAAATAAAACTGTTTTGCCGGGCGGGCTATAGTGCCCCGCCGCCCGCCCGACAAAACGGTAAACGGCAGGGCGTGGCCCCCCGGCTGGCACGGCTTTCTCAGGCCACAGCTTGCACGTCGCCGTCTTCATTTCGCACAACCGCGCCATCACTCCCCCCCCCCTTCTCTCTCTCTCTCTCTCTCTTTCTCTGCCGTGCGCCGCCCAAGCCGCCCCGGTGCGCCGCCCGCTCTGCCAGCCATGCCCCCCTGTTTTCCCCACTCCCCTACCCCGGCTCTCCTTTAAAACTGGTGCACCTCCTTCTCCATTCCCCCCCCCCTCTTCCCTCTTCCTCTCCCACACGCACAACATTCTTCCCCTGCCCCGGCCGCCACCCGCCATAGCCGAGCCCGCCGCCTCACGGTGAAACGCCACTCCCGGCCATCCTCTACCCCAATTCCCTCGCCAAATCACCCTCTCCCACTCCTGTGAAGCTCACCGAACTCCCCAATCCTCCAAATTCGAGCTCGGCCGTCGGAATTTATACTTCGCCGCCACCACCGTCGCCCCCCACGGTGAGACCCCCACTACCGTGCCAAAGCTTGATAAATATCATGCTGCTGAGCTTCGTCGTGTCTAGTAAATCATAGAAAGCCAAGGTTCGACGGCCGGCGATCACCCCATCGCCGGGAAACGGCCGCCGGAGCTCATTGGAGAAAACCTCCCCTGTTTTTCTTTTTCTTTTTATTTTCCTGATTATTGCTCTGTTTGTAAACTTCTAGAAATTCACAGGAAGATCCAAAAATGCCAAACTAAAATTTTTTTAGAACCCTCGTGAAAGGGACTAAGTTTCTATTAAATCACTTTTTAACAAATGACCGAAAATTTGCAGAATTAATTAGAAACACTCCTTTCTGTTCTTCACTTTTAATTTGGGTTCTAGAGCAATACCAGGGCTAATCTTTGATCCAGAAATACACAATGGTACCACACACCCTCTGGAATTTTATGAAGATTTTAGGACCACGAAATGGCATCTAACCCTTTTAAAATACTTCAATCTGCCTAGTTAAAATAGTATTTTCTTAAATGCATTGTAAAAGTCATTTAAAAGGATCACACCCAAAAGAAAAGTTGTAGCTTCGGTGTCCTTGAATGCCCACATAAAATCTCATAATTTTATTCTAGGGTTTACTAGTGATTTCTGATTTTATATTTTTTAAAAACAGAAATTTTGATGAATTTTTATAAAATCTAGAAAATTCATCTAGGTCCCACCCAAAGCTCAAAATGCTTATTTCAGAAGGTGCTATCAACTAAAAATAATCTTGAGGTAGAATTAAAATTTTCATTTTTAACCCTAGTTTAATAGTCGAAGTTGTTAAATAATTATTAACTCATGTAAAATGTCGAATTAGCCTTAAATAAAGTTGAAGTTGTGGAGCATGCCAACTAAAAGTCACCTTATAAGAATTTGAATAGATTTTTCTGAACATCAATCACAGGTTAAGGATTGGATTTAATCGACGGCGTCGACTAATTAGGGTTAACCCAAATTGTAGGCGTCGCCGATCGAAAACCTAGATTACTATTGGTAAAAACAATAAGTTTCTTTTTCATTGAGCTTATCATAATCATACTGCATCATGTAGATTCTGAAGCGCACGAGGTAGCTGCAGATCCGGGTTCGTCGATTTCCACAGAAGAGGTCAACCACAGCTCCGGAGAATCAGGCAAGCCCCGGTGCACAACCGTTGTTTAAAGTTCTACTTTTACAACTCAGTGTGTCTTGTTTGTGCATTAAGTGCTAGGAGTTGATTAAAACCCTATCGGTAGCTGGTATAGATACCCCTTAGTCTGCTATGCTTAGTAGGTATTGCTGGTAGAAGTCGAGCAGAGTGGATGCTGCTCGTGAAAGGATAGGTTGTTGAATGAAACTATTTCATGAGATGTGCCACACGAATGTGAATAAGTAAGAAAGATAAAAGTTTGAGGGTCAGACAGGATACAAAGTAGGTCGGCGACTGGACCGGGTCCAGGGTGACCGTAGACTTGTCTGATCCGTGTGGTCCGAGACTGATCGAGTGTTGAATGTACTGGTCATATGCTGGGTGTTATGGGCCCCCGTAAACCTATGTAGCCTAGTGATTGCAACGTCGAACCTGCCCTACGGTGTCTGACTAGGAGTAGATCTGGGGTGGGCAGCGTGGGAACTCCACAGAAACCGTCTGGGACGTGTTGTCTGGTGGGATGCGGCACTGCTAAGGTAGGCGTAAGAGGGAATTGACGTTGCAGGAGCTGGTGTGAACGGTTGCCATGTGCGAGTCTGGGACACGCACGTGTCGTACGGTCAGGTTTCCCCTGCAGGGTATAAAAATCGTTTCGAACCGCTGTCGCTCTCAGTTAGTGAGCATGCTCGTGAAACGCACCACATTTTAGTAAATAGGTTGAGACTCAATGAAAATGAACATGATGATTATATTCTTGTTATTGTTGCTCTATTATGCTTCATTAGTCTAGTGCTAACTAAATTTATATTCTAATCACTTAACCTGTGCTAAAATTTGACAAGAATAGTACAGGCTTGTGAGTCCTTTTGCAAGTAAACCCACCCCTAGTCACCCAGCATGTCTAGGTGTCAGCTGTAGTCAGCCATTTTGACGGGTAAGTCTTGCTGAGCTTCTTAGAAGCTCACGCGTTAGCGTTATGTGGTTTTCATGTGCCGACATGCAGGACCCAGCAGGTAGCTTACATTGGGAGGAGCCTCTCCCCGAAATCGGGAACCTCCAGTGGGAGTTGTGCGAGTCGCTGCAGTGAATTTTGAAGTGGCTAGTAGCATGACGCCCTTGGGCACGGCGCGTGCTTTTGCTTAAGTCCGAGTGTCGGAGTTTGTAATCGTTCAAGTCTTCCGCTGTTTTTGTTTCGAACACTCACGCGTACTCTGAATCAATATAATATTCAACTGCAAATTTATTAACCAATGATGTATTAAGTTCTCTCTCCTTGTAAATCATTATTGTTTATTCCTGCCTGTGTTGTATCATGTGTACGCTCGCTTCACTGAGCGTTGCCCAACAGGATCCTGGCTCAACGACTGACCGGGTCCGTCCCGAGACGAGGTTCTCTGGACGGGGTCGCGTCAGCTTTGGTATCAGAGCTGTGTTGGGAAACGGTACCACGTTTAAGGCATATTTTCAAAAATTACGTGCGAGTGAGGTACGCGCCCTATTAGTTAATAGGTTATCAGGTGGCAAGCTAACCTAGTGCAGGAGCTAACTAAATCCAGTCTAGATTTACTTTTCTGTAACGACGCACCTACGCTCAGGTAAGCAAGGTAAGGTACGCCGCTCGACTGCGGTGAAAGGTCGAGAAATCCCTGTTGCATCCACAACAGTAGCGTTCTATACCATGATGGTATGGAAGGAGGTATTATGTTCGCTGTAACATAATACGCCCCCTTGCCGGTTAGGGAGAGAAGCGGACCTCTACCGTACGAGGTGTGGGTTACGGACCTGTTGCGAATGCAGACCTTCGCAACAGTGGAGTCTTGTGTCTTTGGCACACAAGAGATTAGTTTGTTCCTCACGACTTCGGTTTTGCGGAACACTCTCATACCTCCGCTGCCTGAGGTAAAGTGCAGTCTGTCGCCGCGCAGGGAAGGTCGGACACGTGATCCCCGTACGTGACCTACTCGGGGCGACCCATATGGCAAATGATATGGGTTGTTGTTTTTACTTTTGATATATATTTATATTGAACTGCCTGTGATGCCATTTTCTGCAGGTACGCTAACCACGATATCGTAAGAAACGTGTAGTAACGTCTAACTTGAGTGCGATTCTGCCACCGCCTATGCGTATTCTTTTTACTTTGTGAGGACGTATAGGCCGATGTAGGATTGCATTGCATGAAGAAATGTTAAAATCCTTCAAACTTATACTAAAACCATCCAGGAGCAAAAATTCCATCATTAATGGCTGTAACACCAACAAAAATTAAGAAGTCAACCTGGATACCTTCCTCCCTTAGAGATTACGTGGCATCAACCGAGATGGAGTAAAACCCTTGTATACCGTTGAGCCTTTCTAGTACTTTCCTCGATGAGAGGATTGTCTCCTTGACAGGTCAATTTAGATGGTAAAACATCTTGGGCAAATCAGCTGTCGCTAGATTAGCATCCTTAGTGACCAACTTGGATCACCTTTTTACGCAGGGATGAAAAATATTTTACGTATGGAAGATTTAGCATGCTTTGAACTATGTGTCAACATGTGGTTTCTGATTGATAAAATATTGTTCATCTCTGTGTTGCAGATGGACGACAACACGATCGAGCATGGGCTCACGGAGATAGGTGTTGAGGACTCCACCCCTACCTACGTCACCAAGAAATCGGGATGCAGAGGCTTTGTGGAGATACTCGGACAGACCTT
Source organism: Oropetium thomaeum (assembly GCA_001182835.1). Taxonomy (NCBI): domain Eukaryota; kingdom Viridiplantae; phylum Streptophyta; class Magnoliopsida; order Poales; family Poaceae; genus Oropetium; species Oropetium thomaeum. Next base: position 1,153,169 of record LFJQ01000040.1, on the reverse strand, counting down.
GCAGTCGCTGGGTTATGCAGAGACTCCTTGGTTTCAGATCCGAGAGTATCGGCAGTATGACCTACCGCGCTGCTCAGCCACAGTTACACTACCCACGCACCCCCGGCATGCCAATGGAGAGATTTGTACCACCACCACATTCGGTTCAGATAAAACCGAAGCCATCGAGTCAGCCGCTCATCAGGCCCTATTGAGGATTTGCGAGCGACACCTTGAGGAGCTGGCAGACAAACCAGCGGCGATGTTCCCGATACGGGACCAGGTCGACAGTACCTGGCATCACAATGTCAAGAATGCTCAGATCAGGACTCTCAAGGGAGAGATGGACCACGTCACTCCCTTTTTCACATTGAGCCTAGCGTTGCTCAACTTGCATGAGGACACTGTTCTCACAGCTCACATGGACCGTCAGGCCTTGCGACAGGCTCATGTAGAGATAGCCCAACTCAAGGAGAAGATCCAGGACTTGGAGAGTAGGAACAATGCACTGCGTGCTCGCTGCAACGCGCGCGCTACACGCATCTCTGAGTTGGAGGCGGTCTCCGAGATTAAGACTGCCCAGATCCATGCTAGAGAGAATGATTGTATCCTCATGTTGCAACAGATTCACCAGCTGGAGATACTCAGGGACAATGCAGTTCAGATGGCTGAGGATCTCGCCCATGAGAACCATCTTTTGCAGCATCAGTTAGCGGGACTTTTGGAGGCACAACAGCCGCCTCCCGCTAATGACGATACGCCTGAGTCACAGGTATCGGATCCCGAAGCTTCAGACCCAGAGCTAGACGAGGAGTAGATCGAGGCTGGTTTCTAAGTGCTAGTTTAGCTAGATGGTTCGCTTAAGGAGTGTGTTGTCTTTGTCTTGGTTTTAGTGGGTGTTCTCAGGAATCTATCTTAGTGGCGTGTAATCTTTTGGATGTAAGAGTGGTGGTTTGACAGTCTAAGGAGTTGAACGATGGATGTACTGTCATCTTTTGGGGAATGAAGGAAGTTTGTTTTTATTGAGATATCCGTGCCGTACATTTTGACGTACTTCTACTTATGTTGAGAAATGGACATGGGTTGAACTGATCTAATAAGGAACCTTTTTTGCTTTTTCAGCATGGTGAACACTAGAGTAGGACGTCAGGAGGCGGAAAGCTCCAACCCGCCGCCCCCGCCAGCTGAGCCAACCTTGGCTGCAGCTATGGCAGCCATGCTCCAAAGCAGCCAACAGACACAAGAGATGTTGCGGGCCATCCTGGAGAATATTGGCGCGAATCGAGGCGCTCGCAACCGCAACCAGGACAGCACATATGCTGAATTCCTGGCCACTCATCCCCCGGAGTTCAGAGATGCCCAGGGACCCATGAAGGCAGACCATTGGCTTCGTACGATCGAGGCCAAATTTGGGGTGCTCCGTTGTTCGGAGACTCAGAAGACGCTCTTCGCGGCCTAGATGCTCCACGGACACGTGTGACACCCCAGGTGTCACCAGGGCAAAGTCGACAACTGTAAACCCTAATCCACAATTTCACTCACTTTAAAGCAGATTCAATCTTGGAAATAAAAAGAAATATTATCTAAAATGCTTTAAAGGAACACTATAAAAAGTTTGACCAACAACAGAGCACCTTGGCAAAGTACGGAGGAACCTCAACTGACAGTGTCGAAATCTCATTAACAGAAAGAAATCCAAACCCTAACTCTTGACCATCAAAATTTCCATAGAACCCTAGCCATATTTTTACATAACAATTAAGTACACTTCAAAATAGAATTTTGAGAAATTATTCAAGATTTTTGGAAAGGATTTAGACCTCTTAAAAATTCACACAAGCTATAATCAACTTAGAAATTCAAGAATTTTTAGAGGCCAAATCATGACTTAAACCCTAAATGAAAATGTTCCAAATAAATCCCTGAGCCTACACAAAAATTCTCAAAAGTGTTTGAGCTAGGAAAGTGTGTCTTTTAATTAAAATACGTTCCAGCTTTAAAATAAAAACGTAATTAACAAAAAAATTAATTAGCTGTTGTCGGGCGGGCTACAGTGCCGCAGCCCGCCCGACCGCCGCCCGACACAGCTTTCCTCTGGCCGCTCTCCGCACGTCGCTGCAATTCAATCGCCCGCGCTCCTCGCTCTCTCCCGTTCCTTCCTCCTCCCTCCCCCGCAGCACTCCCTCACTCACTCTCTCTCTCTCTATCTCCCACTCTCTGCCGCTCCCCTGTTTTTCCCCCGGCACGCGCCGCCCGAGCGCCGCCCGGCATGGCCGACCATGCCGGCCATAACCCTAATGCCCCTCTAAACCCTACGCCACTCTCCTTTAAAACGGTGCAACCCCCCCCCCCCGACTCTTTCTTTTCCTTCACCCCGCGCGAGACTTCCCCTCCTCTCTGCTCAGAACGCCGCCACCATTGCCGCCGCCCTCCACCTCCACGTCGACAGCTCACACCGGCCGCCTCCAAACCTCGCCACCGTGCCCGAGAGACTCCCCTCCGTCCCCTGAAGCTCTCTGATCACCAAGCCCGCCGGCGGTGCACTGGTTTCGCCGGAACGCCGCCGCCTTCCTCTCGGCCGAAGGACCTCACCGCCGATCGCCCCTCCTCAAAATTCGTCATCGCGGTACAATGGTTTTTCAATTCAACTCGTCGGCTACTTCCTCTGGTTATTGCGCACCCCTTTGACTTGAATCTGGCCACAGGTGACCGTCGTCGGAGAAGAACGCCGTGTGCCGCCCCGTCGGCCGCCATTGTCGCCGCCTCAACCTCCACGTCGCCAGCCCTGTTCCACCCTTCACCGTAGCCTCCATCCTCCACAAATCAGTGCAGTGAGTCGAGGTGAAGCTCCACGACACCTTGGTTCTTGCCCTAGCCTTCTTCTCCGGCGAGGAGCTCACCGGAGCAACCGCCTCTGCCGTGTCCCCTGTTCTGTGCCACTGTTCTATTGAATTTCCTAATTTCCTTTAATTACCCAGATATTGTTAGGCATGTAAAAAATCATGGAAAACTCTAAAAAATACCAAACCTAATTTTATTTGAATCCTTGAACATTGAAATAATTTTCTGTTAAAGCACTTTTTAGAAATTGTGCAAAAATTTGCAGAATTAATTAAAACACTCTATTCTGTTTTTGAATTTTAAATTGAGTTCTAGAACAATGCTAGGGCCAATCTTTGATCCACAGATACACCATGGTACTACACACCCTCTGGAATTTTATGAAGATTTTAGGAACACGAAATGGGATCTAACCCTATTAAATAACTTCAATCTGCCTAGTTTAAATACCATTTTCTAAAGTACATTGTAAAAGTCATTTATAAGGTAAAAGCAAAGTTTTAGATCTGGTGCTCAGGATTGCCCACTCGACAGATTAAAATTCATAAACAGAAAGTAGTTTTCTAATTAATTCTGCAATTTTTTGTACATTTTGTAAAAAGTTCTTTAACAGAAACTTAGTAGTCCTCATGAGATTTCTAACAAATTTAGGTTTGTCATTTTTGGATTTTTCTATGAATTTCTACAGATTTTACAAAACAGAACAATAATCTGGAAAATAAAAAGAAAAAAGAAAAACAGGGGATTTGCGCCGGCGAGCTCTGGCGAGCAATTGCCGGCGACCACCCCATCGCCGGCGGTGAGACCTTGACTTTTCATGGTCCACTCGACACGGCGAAGCCCGGTAACACGACGTTCATGGAGGTTTCAGCCGGGAAAGCGGTGCTCACCGTGGAGGGTCTCGGTGGTGGCGGCGAGGTCAAAATCCCGACGAACGGAGCTTGATTCCGGAGAGGGAAAGGTGCGGTGAGCTACACAGGACTGAGAGAGAGTGTTTTGTCGAGGGAATTGGAGTGGAGGATTGGTCGGGGGTGGAGTTCACCTAGAGGGGCGGTTGCAGGTGGCTATGGCGTCGGTAGCCGGCCGGGGCAGGGGAAGGGAGGAGGACTGCGTGCGCGGGAAGGAGGATGGAAGAAAATGGGGGAAAGTGGGGAGGAGGCGCACCGGTTTTTAAAGGAGCCGGGGTAGGGGAGTAGGGAAAGGCAGAGGGGGGGCGGCATGGCGGCATGGCCGGCCATGCCCCCGGGCGGCGCTCGGGCGGCTTGGCAGAGGAAAAAGGCGGGCGGGAGAGAGAGAGAGAGAGGGAGGGAGGAAGAGAGGAGAGAGGGGGGAGAGAGCGCGGGGAAGGAGTGGGACTTGAATGCGACGTGCGCACTGCTGCCGGGGAGAGGCCGTGTCGGCCGGGGCGTGCCTGCCGCCTGAGGCGGGCGGCGGCACAGTGCCGTGCCTCGGCAAGCTTCAAACAAAATAATTTTTTTTAACACTAAAGCTGGAATGCAATTCAATTGAATGGCACAGTTCCCGAGCTCAACAATTTTCAGAAATTTTTGATCAAGCTCAGGAATTTATTTGGAGCACTTTTCATTTAGGGTTCAAGTCATTATTTGGTCTCTAAAAATTCTTTAATTTCTAAGTTGATTATAGTTTGTGTGAATTTTTAAGAGGTTTAAACCTTATCCAAAAATTCTGAATAAATTCTCAAAATTCTATTTTGAAGTGTACTTAATTGTTATGCGAAAATATGGCTAGGGTTCTGTGGAAATTTTGGTAGCCAAGAGTTAGGGTTTGGATTTCTTCCTATTAATGAGATTTCGACACTGTTAGTTGAGATTTTCCCGGACTTTGCTATGGTGTTCTGTTGTTGTTTAAACTTTTCATACTGTTCCTTTAAAGCGTTTTAAAAAATATTTCTTTTTATTTTCAAGGTTGAATCTGCTTTTAAGCTAGTGAAATTATGGATTAGGGTTTACAGTTGTCGATTTTTGCCTTGGTGACACCTGGGGTGTCACAGCCCTCCCCCCTAAAAGAAATCGCGTCCCAAGATTTAAGGAGAGGGTTAGGATAGGCATAGGTACCTAGGGGGCTGGGAGTAGTTCGGGGTAGTGTGACTGAAGAAATTCTGCAGACTCCCACGTGCCTTCGTCTTCCGTGTGGTTGCTCCACAGAACCTTGTAGAATTTGAGTGTCCGTCTTCTAGTAACCCGTTCTTTTTCATCCAGTATCCGGATTGGACGCTCGGGATAGGTTAAGTCTAGTTGCAATTCTTCTACTCCTTGAATCACTTGGTCTACTGGTGCCTTCAGACAGTTCTTCAACTGGGAGATATGGAAGACGTTATGCACTCCGGATAATCTTTCTGGCAGTTTCACTTGATATGCCACTGGCCCGCACTTGGTTGTGATAGGATATGGACCTATGTATCGGGGTGCTAACTTGCCTCTGATCCCGAACCGTTGAACTCCCTTTGTTGGCGAGACTCGTAGGTAGACGTAGTCTCCTATCTCGAAGGTCAAGGGTTTACGCCTTTTATCTGCATAGCTTTTCTGTCTTGACTTGGCGGCCTTCAGATTTGCTTGTATGACCCTTACTTTCTCTTCGGCCTGCTGCACTAAGTCTGGTCCCAATACAATTCTTTCGCCTGCTTCTGACCAGTTGAGTGGGGTTCTGCAACTACGGCCATAAAGCGCTTCAAAAGGGGACATCTAGATGCTGGCTTGGTAGCTGTTGTTGTATGAGAACTCTGCCAATGATAGATAAGTGTCCCATCCTTTACCGTGTTCCAAAACGCAAGCTCGGAGCATGTCTTCAAGTATCTGGTTCACTCTTTCCGTCTGACCGTCAGTCTGAGGGTGGTAGGCTGCGCTATGGATTAGCCTGGTCCCTAGTGACTCATGGAGTTGTTTCCAAAACCGACCGATGAACTGGGTACCTCAGTCGGAGATGATCGTCTTGGGCACTCCATGCAGACAGATGATCCAGTCAATATATAGCTGTGCATACTTCTTCATGGTGTATCTGGTTCAGATAGGAATGAAGTGGGCTGTCTTTCTTAAATGGTCCACTATGACCCAAATTGAATTCAACCTTTGAGCTGTCATGGGCAGTCCAACAATGAAGTCCATACTTATGTCTTCCCATTTCCATGACGGAACGCTCAAAGGTTGTGACAACCCTGCACCCTTCAGATGGTCGGCCTTTACTCTGCGGCAGGTGTTACATTCCGCTACGTACCGAGCGATTTCTCTTTTCATCCTTGTCCACCAAAACTTCTTTCGTAGGTCCTGATACATCTTGTTACTGTGACACCCCAGGTCTCACCAGGGCAAAAATCGACAATTGAAAACCCTAATCCATATGTCACTCGCTTAAAAGCAAATTCCATCTTGGAAATAAGAAGAAATATTGTTTAAAATGTTTTAAAGGAACACTATAAAAAGTTTGACAAACAACAGAACACTATAGCAAAGTCCAGAAAATCTCAACTAACAGTATCGAAATCCTGTTAACAGGAAGAAATCCAAACCCTAACTCTTGGCTACCAAAATTTCCACAGAACCCTAGCCATATTTTTTACATAACAATTAAGTACACTTCAAAATATAATTTTGGGAATTTATTCAGAATTTTTGGACAAGATTTAGACCTCTCAAAAATTCACACAAGCTATAATCATTTTGGAAATTCAGTAATTTTTAGAAGTCGAATCATGACTTGAACCTAAATGAAAAATGCTCCAAATAAATTCTGGAACTTGCACAAAAAGTTTCAAAAATTTTTGAGCTCGGAAAGTGTGCTATTTCATTGATTTGCATAACTGTAGAAAAAAAACAAAAAAAATAAAACTGTTTTGCAGGGCGGGCTACAGTGTCCCGCCGCCCGACAAAACGGCGATGCGGCAGGGCACCGCTGCCCCCGGCCGACACGGCTCTTATGAGCACGTCGTCAAGTCGCTCCCTTGCCTCCCTCCTCTCTCACTCCTCCCTTCCGTCCTCTCTCTCTCCCACCCGCCTTTTTTCTCCTCTGCCGAGCGCCGCCCGAGCCGCCCCAGTGCGCCGCCCGCCTTGCCGCCATGCCCCTCTGCCCTCCCCTACTCCCCTACCCCGGCCCCCTTTAAAAACCGGTGCGGAATCCTCCTCCCCCCCCCTTCTCCCTTTTCCATCGCCCGCGCGCGCCAAGCTCCATCTCCTCCTCCTGCCCCACGGCCGCCGACGCCATTGCCGGCCGCCCCTCTCGGTGAACGCCACCTTCCGGCCATCCTCTACCCCAATTCCCTCGCCAAAACCCTTCCTCCCTGCCCCGTGAAGCTCACAGCGTTTTCCCCTCCTCCAAATTCGAGCTCGGTTGTCGGAATTTCGACTTCGCCGCCGCCACCGTCGCCCTCCACGGTGAGCACCCCTTCCTGTGCAAAGGCTTGACCTTCGTCGTGTTGCCGAGGATCACGGTGTCGTGTAGATCGTGAAAATCCAAGGTTCGACGGCCGGCGACCACCCCATCGCCGGAAAACGGCCGCCGGAGCTCGTCGGAGAAAACCTCCCCTGTTTTTTATTTTCTTTTTATTTCCAGATTATTGCCCTGTTTTTAAAATCCGTAGAAATTTAAAAAAAAAAATCAAAAAATTGCAAACCTAAATTTGTTTGAATCCTCATAAAAGGTACTAATTTTCGGTTAAAGCAGTTTTTAACAAATGACCAAAAATTTGCAGAATTAATTAGAAACACTCCTTTCTGTTTTTGAATTTTAATTTGCATTGTATAGCAATTCTAGGGCTAACCTTTGATCCACAAGTACGCCATGGTACTATACACCCTCTAGAATTTTATGAAGATTTTAGGACCACGAAACAGCATCTAACCCTTTTAAAATACTTCAATCTGCCTAGTTAAAATATCATTTTCTAAAGTGCATTGTAAAAGTCATTCATAAAGTTAGACCCAAAAGCAAAGTTTTAGATTTCGTACTAAGGAATGCCCACATAAAATTTCATAATCTTATTCTAAGGTTTACTAGTGCTTTCTGATTTTATAAATTTTAAAAATAGGAAATTTGATGAATTTTTATAAAATATAGAAAATTCATCTAGGCCCCACCCAAAGCCCAAAATGCTTATTTCAGGAAGTGCTACCAACTAAAAATAATCTTGAGGAAGAATTAAAATTTTCATTTTAACCGTAGTTTAATAGCCGAAGGAATTAAATAATGTTTAACCGATGAAAAGCGTCGAATTAACTTAACTAAAGTTGAAGATGTTGAACATGCCAACTAAAAGTCACCTCATGAGAGTTGAATAGATTTCTTTAAACATCATTCACAGATTAAGAATTGAATTTAATCGATGGCGTCGAGTAATTAGGGTTAACCCTAATTCTAGGCGTCGCCGATCGAAACCCTAGATTACTATTGGTAAAAAAAAAATAAGTTCTTTTCCTTTGAACTTATCTTAATCATACTGCATCATGTAGATTCTGAAGCACGCGAAGTAGCTGCGGATCCAGTTGCCTCGACCCCCGCCGAAGAAGTCAATGTCAGCTCAGAAGAACTAGGCAAGCCCCGGTGCACAACCGTTGTTTAAAGTTTTACTTTTATAACTCAGTGTGTCCTTGTTTGTGCATTAGGTGCTAGGAGTTGATCGAAACCATAGTTGCATTGTTTCCCATAGGAGACCCTATCGGTAGCTGGTATAGATACCCCCCTTAGTATGCTATGCTTAGCAGGTATTGCCGGTAGAAGTCGAGCAGAGTGGACGCTGCTCACGAGTAGTAGGATATTGAATGAAACTATTTCATGAGATGTGCCACATGAATGTGAATAAGTAAGAAAGATAAAAGATTGAGGGTCAGACTGGGTACGAGTAGGTCGGCGACTGGTCCGGGACCAAGGTAACCGTAGTCTGGTCTGATCCGTGTGGCACAGCTGGGCAAGTATTGAACGTACTGATCATATGCTGGGTGATATGGGCCCCGGTAAACCTACGTAGCCTAGTGATTGCAACGTCGAACCTGCCCTATAGTGTCTGATTAGGAGGAGATATGGGGCGGGCAGCGTGGGAACTCCACAGAAACCGTCTGGGACGTGTTGTCTGGTGGGGTGCGGCGCTGCTAAGGCATGCGTAGGCTGGAATTGACGTTGCAGGAGCTGGTGTGAACGGTTGCCACGTGCGAGTCTGGGACACGCACGTGTCGTACGATTAGGTTAACTCTGCGGAGGTATAAAAATCGGTTCGAATCGCTGTCGCTCTCAGCTATGAGCTTACTTGAACTCTTTGTCACATTTTAGCAAATATGTTGAGATACAATGAGAATAAATCAGGATTCTTACTATTGCTATTATTACTTCTTTTATGTTTGCTTAGCTCAGTGCTAACTAAATTTATTTTTCTAATCACTTAATCTGTGCTAAAATTTGACAAGAGTAGTATAGGCTTGCGAGTCCTTTTGCAAGTAAACCCACCCGAGTCAGCCAGCATGTCTAGGAGTCGGCTGTAATCAGCCTCGTTGACGGGTAAGTCTTGTTGAGCTTCTTAGAAGCTCACGCGTTAGCGATATGTGGTTTTCAGGTGCCGACATGCAGGACCCAGCAGGTAGCTTCCATTGGGAGGAGCCTCTCCCCGTGATCGGGAACCTCCAGTGGGAGTTGTGCGAGTCGTCGCAGTGAATTTTGAAGTGGCTAGTAGCATGACGCCCTTGGGCACGGCGCGTGCTTTTGCTTAAGTCCGAGTGTCGGAGTTTGTAATCGTTCAAGTCTTCCGCTGTTTTTGTTTCAAAACTTTCGCGTACTCTGAATCAATGTAAGACCCAACTTCAAATTTATGAATCAATGTTGTATTAAATTCTCTCTCCTTGTAAAATTATTGCTGTTTATTCCTGCCTGTGTTGTATCGTATGTACGCTCGCTTCGCCGAGCGTTGCCCAACAAGATCCTGGCTCAACGACTGACCGGATCCGTCCCGAGATGAGGTTCTCTGGGCGGGGTCGCGTCAGTTTTGGTATCAGAGCTGTGTTGGGAAACGGTACAACATTTAAGGCATTTTTTTGGAAAATTACGTGCGAGTGAGGTACGAGCCCTATTAGTTAATTAGGTTATCAGGTGGTAAGCTAACCTAGATCAGGAGCTAACTAAACGCAGTCTAGATTTACTTTTCTGCAACGACGCACCTACGCTCAGGTAAGCAAGGTAAGGTACGCCGCTCGACTGTGGTGAAAGGTCGAGAAATCCCTGTTGCGTCTGCAACAGTAGCGTTCTATACCTTGATGGTATGGAAGGAGGTATTATGTTCGCTGTAACATAGTACACCCCCTTGCCGTTTAGGGAGAAAAGCGGACCTCTACCGTACGAGGTGTGGGTTACGTACCTGTTGCGAATGCAGACCTTCGCAACAGTGGAGTCTTGTGTCTTTGGCACACAAGAGATGAATTTGTTCCTCACGACTTAGGTTTTGCGGAACACTCTCATACCTCCGCTGCCTGAGGTAAAGTGCAGTCTGTCGCCGCGCAGGGAAGGTCGGACACGTGATCTCCGTACGTGACCTACTCGGGGCGACCCATATGGCAATGATATGGGTTGTTGTTTTTACTTTTGATATATATTTATATTGAACTGTCTGTGATGTCATTTTCTGCAGATACGCTAACCGCGATATCGTAAGAAACGTGTAGTGATGGCTAACTTGAGTGCGATTCTGCCACCGCCTACGCGTATTCTTTTTTTACTTTGTGAGGACGTATAGGCCGATGTAGGATTGCATTGCATGAAGAAATGTTAAAAATCCTTCAAACTTATACTAAAACCATCTAGGAGCAAAAATTCCATCAATAATGGCTGTAACACCATCAGAAAATAAAAAGTCAACCTGGGTACCTTCCTCCCTTAGTGATTGCGTGGCATCGACCGAGTTGGAGTAAAACCCTTGCATACCATTGTGCCTTTTTCAACACTATCCTCGATGAGAAGATTGTCTCCTTGACAGGTCAACTTAGATGGTAAAGCACCTTGGGCAAATCGGCTGTCGCTAGTTAGCATCCTTAGTGGCCGATTTGGATCACCTTTTTACGCAGGGATGAAAAATATTTTACGTATCGGAAGATTTAGCATGCTTTGAACTATGTGTCAACATGTGGCTTCTGATTGATAAAATATTGTTCATCTCTGTGTTGCAGATGGACGACAACACGATCGAGCATGGGCTCGCGGAGATAGGCTTTGAGGACTCCACCCCTACCTACGTCAACAAGAAATCAGGACGCAGAGGATTTGTGGAGATACTCGGGCAGACCTTGCAGTCACTGGGTTATACAGAAACTCCTTGGTTTCAGATCCGAGAGTATCGGCAGTATGATCTACCGCGCTACTCAGCCACAGTTACATTACCCACGCACCCTCGACATGCCAATGGAGAGATTTGTACCACCACCACATTTGGTTCAGATAAGACTGAAGCCATCGAGTCAGCCGCTCATCAGGCCCTATTGAGGATTTGCGAGCGACACCTTGAGGAGCTGGCAGACAAACCAGCAGCGATGTTCCCGATACGGGACCAGGTCGACAGTACCTGGCACCGTAATGTCAAGAATGCTCAGAAGAGGACTCTCAGGGGAGAGATGGACCATGTCACTCCCTTGTTCACGTTGAGCCTAGCGCTGCTCAACTTGCATGAGGACACTGTTCTCACAGCTCAGATGGACCGTCAGGCCTTGCGACAGGCTCATGTGGAGATAGCTCAACTCAAGGAGAAGGTCCAGGACTTGGAGAGCAGGAACAATGCACTGCGTGCTCGCTGTAACGCGCGCGCTACACGCATCTCGGAGTTGGAGGCGGTCTCCGAGATTAAGACTGCCCAGATCCATGCTAGAGATAATGATTGCAACATCATGTTGCAACACATTCACCAGCTGGAGATACTCAGGGATAACGCGGTTCAGATGGCGGAGAACCTCGCCCATGAGAACCATCATTTGCAGCATCAGTTAGCGGGACTTTTGGAGGCACAGAAGCCGCCTCCCGCTAACGATGATGCGCTGAGTCAGAAGTATCAGATCCCGAAGCTTCAGACCCAGAGCCGGACGAGGAGTAGATCGGAGGTGGTTCCGAAGTGATAGTTTAGCTAGATGCTTCGCTTAAGGAGTGCGTTGTCTTTGTCTTGGTGTTAATATGTGTTCTCCAGAGTCTATCTTAGTGGCGTTGTAATCTTTTGGATGTAACAGTGGTGGTTTGACAGTCTAAGGAGTTGGACGATGGATGTACTGTCATCTTTTGCGAAATGAAGGAAGTTTGTTTTTATTGAGATATCAGTGCCGTGCATATTGACGTACTTCTACTTATGTTGAGAAATGGACATGGGTTGAATTGCTCTAATAAGGATCCTTTTTCAGCATGGTGAACACTAGAGCAGGACGTCAGGAGGCGGAAAGCGCCAACCCGCCGCCCTCGCCAGCTGAGCCAACCTTGGCTGCAGCTATGGCAGCCATGCTTCAAAGCAGCCAGCAGACACAAGAGATGCTGCGGGCCATCCTGGAGAATAGTGGCGCAAATCGAGGCGCTCGGAACCGCGACCAGGACAGCAGATATGCTAAGTTCCTGGCCACTCATCCCCCGGAGTTCAGAGATGCCCGAGAACCAATGGAGGCAGACCACTGGCTTCGTACAATCGAGGCCAAGTTTGGACTACTCCGTTGTTCGGAGACCCAGATGCTCCACGGACACGCTGAGGCTTGGTGGGCCAACTACTTGGCCACTCTCCCGGCCAACACCCAGGTGCCATGGGCACAATTCCGGGAGGCGTTCCGCGCTCACCACATCCCCGCGGGACTCATGCAGAGGAAGGCCAAGGAATTTATGGCCCTGACTCAAGGAAATCGCACGGTGCACGAATACTCCCGTGTGTTCAACCAACTGGCTCTATATGCTCCGGAGCAGGTTGACACGGATGCAAAGCGGAAGCACCGCTTCATGGAAGGGTTAAACATCACACTCCAGGGTCGCTTGGCCCTGAACTAAGGCGGCTCATTTAACGAGCTCGTCAGCAACGCCTTCATCGCCGAAGAATACCTCGAGAAGGAGCAGCGGGAGAAGAGGCGAGCCAGCGGTGGGCCATCAAATGCCCCGCCACCCAAGTACCGTCTGGTGTACACTGCACCTGATGGTAGGAAGTACAAGGCCACTCCGCCGCAGGCCCCGACATTCCGTCTGCCGCAGCAGTCATACCTGCCCCCACAGAATCAACAGCAGTTCGGCTACCGCGCACCTCCCCCGCCACAGAGGAATCAAGGTGTCCGCCCACCTCAACAGGGCGCCCGTCCTGGACCAGGCACGCCTTGCTTCAACTGCGGGCAGCCCGGACACTTCGCCCACGAGTGCCCCTCCAACCAGCAGTCCGGAGGCAACCGGCAGTCAAACCAAGGACAGGGCCAGCAAAAGGGCCAGAAGAACACCAGGATCGGTCGGGTAAACTACACCACGACCGAAGAAATTGCTGAGGGTGAAAGTACTGACGGGTACGTTCTCACTCTCTACCCATTCAGCATTTGTTCTATTCGATTCCGGTGCAAGCCACAATTTTATCAGTAAGAATTTTGTCAAGGGTAAAAGCCTAACCACAATTCCCTTAGAGCCACCCTTCACCATAAAATCGCCTGGGGGCAACATATTGTCAAACCATGGCTTAAAGGGAGCACCCCTAAATCTAGGAGGTTGCATCTATCCAACCTCCTTCATAATCCTAGATGGGCAGGGTATTGATGTAATTATCGGCATGAAATGGATGAAACACCATAATGCCATACTTGATATTGCTAACCGTGTAGTCCACTTGACCTCTCCACTTCACGGTTCGATGTCCATAAACCTAGATCACCCTAAAGCTACCCTCAAACAAGTCTGCCATGTTGTCGAGAAAAGTCTGGACGAGATACCAGTGGTTAAGGAGTTTCCGGACGTATTCCCCGAAGACTTACCTGGTTTACCACCGGACAGAGATGTGGAATTCCAGATTGAGCTCTTGCCAGGCACAGCCTCGATCTCCCGCAGACCGTACAAGATGGCACCCAAGAAGCTAGCAGAGTTGAAGAAACAGTTGCAGGAATTGTTGGACAAGGGCTTTATACGGCCCAGTACCTCGCCTTGGGGTTGTCCGGCATTGTTCGTGAAGAAGAAGGACCAGTCCTTGAGGCTATGCGTGGATTACCGCCCCTTGAATGCGGTAACTATCAAGAACAAGTATCCCTTGCCACGCATAGACACTCTATTTGATCAGTTGGCAGGAGCAAAGGTCTTCTCGAAAGTTTATCTTCGATCTGGATATCATCAAATCAAGATCCGTCCCAGTGACGTTCTGAAGACGGCCTTCTCCACTAGATACGGGCTGTATGAGTATTTGGTGATGTCGTTTGGGCTCACGAACGCACCAGCTTACTTCATGTACCTCATGAACTCAGTCTTCATGCCAGAGCTGGATAAGTTTGTAGTGGTGTTCATCGACGACATCCTAATATACTCCAAGACAACCGATAAGCATGCAGAGCACCTTCGGACAGTTCTGCAAAGACTCAGAGAGCATCAGCTCTATGCCAAGTTCAGCAAATGCGAATTCTGGATTGAGCGTGTTCAGTTTCTAGGTCATGTTGTGTCTGCGGAAGGTATTTCTGTGGATCCAGGAAAGGTGCAAGATGTTGTTAATTGGAAAGCACCCACAACAGTCCACAAAGTGCGAAGTTTCTTGGGATTAGCGGGGTATTATCGCCGCTTCATTCCCAACTTTTCCAAAATTGCCAGGCCTATTACAGATCTGCTCAAGAAGGATCAGAAGTTCAAGTGGACAGAAAAGTGCGAAGAGGCCTTTCAAACTTTGAAAAAGCACTTGACCACAGCACCAGTACTCGCCCAACCAGATTTGAGCAAGCCCTTCGACGTGTATTGTGATGCGTCGGGCACTGGACTTGGTTGTGTGTTAATACAAGAAGGACGGGTAATTGCTTATGCTTCCAGGCAACTTCGTAAGCATGAGTTGAATTACCCCACACACGACTTGGAATTTAGCAGCCGTGGTGTTGGCTCTGAAGGTGTCGAGGCATTACTTATTGGGAAACTTGGTACACCTCTACACCGACCACAAGAGTCTCAAGCATATCTTCACGCAGAATGAGTTGAACATGAGGCAACGAAGATGGCTAGAGTTAATCAAGGATTACGAGATAGAGATCCACTATCATCCGGGCAAGGCCAATGTGGTTGCAGACGCGTTCAGCAGAAACGCCCATTGCCACTACTTGGATCAAGGGGTTGCGACTGAAGAGCTAGAGCCAACTGTGAAATCCTACCTCATGGAGCCCTCTACAACCTAGCCTTAGTGCCAACACTTAGAGATGAGGTAGCCAAGGCCCAGAAGCTTGATAAGGGCATGGAGAAGATCAGATTAAGACTGCAAGAAAAGAAGATGCAGTGTTTTCGGAAAGATGAAGACGGAGTTCTATGGTTTAAGAACAGACTGGTAGTGCCAAAGGATCACGAGCTCCGAAGAAAGATCATGGATGAAGCTCATTTATCCAAATACTCAATTCACCCTGGCAGTAACAAGATGTATTAGGACTTGCGAAAGAAATTTTGGTGGACAAGGATGAAAAGAGAAATCGCTCGGTATGTAGCGGAGTGTGACACCTGCCGCAGAGTAAAGGCCGACCATCTGAAAGGTGCAGGGTTGTCGCAACCGTTGAGCGTTCCGTCATGGAAATGGGAAGACATCAGCGTGGACTTCATTGTTGTGCTACCCACCACCGCTCGACAGCATAACTCCATCTGGGTAATCGTGGATCGCCTGACAAAGTCCGCTCACTTCATACCTGTCAGTACCAACTATAGAATGAAAAAGTACGCAGAACTATACATTGACCGGATAGTCTGTCTACATGGAGTGCCCAAGACAATTATCTTCGACCGGGGTACCCAGTTCACCGGTCGGTTTTGGAAACAACTCCACGAGTCACTAGGAACCAGGCTCATCCACAGCTCAGCCTACCACCCTCAGACTGACGGTCAGACGGAAAGAGTGAACCAAATACTTGAAGACATGCTCCGAGCTTGTGTTTTGGAGTACGGAAAAGGATGGGACACTTATCTGTCATTGGCGGAGTTCTCATACAATAACAGCTATCAAGCCAGCATCCAGATGTCCCCTTTTGAAGCACTTTACAGCCGTAGTTGCAGAACCCCACTCAACTGGTCAGAAGCAGGCGAAAGAATCATATTGGGCCCAGACCTAGTGCAGCAGGCTAAAGAGAAAGTACGGGTTATACAAACTAATCTGAAGGCCGCAAGTCAAGACAGAAGAGCTATGCAGATAAAAGGCGTAGACCATTGACCTTTGAGGTAGGAGACTACGTCTACCTACGAGTCTCGCCAATGAAGGGAGTTCAACGGTTCGGGATCAGAGGCAAGTTAGCACCCCGGTACATAGGTCCATATCCTATCACAGCTAAGTGCGGACCAGTGGCATATCAAACAGAGCTGCCAGAGAGGTTATCAGGAGTGCATAACGTCTTCCATGTCTCTCAGTTGAAGAAATGTCTGAAGGCACCCGTAGACCAAGTGATTCAAGAAGTAGAATAATTGCAACCAGACCTAACCTACCCCGAGAGTCCAATCCGGATACTGGATGAGAAGGAACGAGTTACTAGACGACGGACACTCAAGTTCTACAAGGTTCTGTGGAGCAACCACAAGGAAGACGAAGCCACATGGGAATCTGCAGAATTTCTACAATCACACTACCCCGAGCTACTCCCAAACCCCTAGGTATCTATAACTATCCTAACTCTCTCCTTAAATCTCGGGACGCGATTTCTTTTAGGGGGGAGGGCTGTGACACCCCAGGTGTCACCAGGGCAAAAATCGACAACTGAAAACCCTAATCCATAATGTCACTCGCTTAAAAGCAAATTCCATCTTGGAAATAAGAAGAAATATTGTTTAAAATGCTTTAAAGGAACACTATGAAAAGTTTGACAAACAACAGAACACTATAGCAAAGTCCGAAAAATCTCAACTAACAGCATCGAAATCCTGTTAACAGGAAGAAATCCAAACCCTAACTCTTGGCTACCAAAATTTCCACAGAACCCTAGCCATATTTTTTACATAACAATTAAGTACACTTCAAAATATAATTTTGGGAATTTATTCAGAATTTTTGGACAAGATTTAGACCTCTCAAAAATTCACACAAGTTATAATCATCTTGGAAATTCAACAATTTTTAGAATCCGAATCATGACTTGATCCCTAAATGAAAAATACCCCAAATAAATTCTTGAACTTGCACAAAAATTTTCAAAAATTTTTGAGCTCGGGAAGTGTGCCATTTCATTGATTTGCATAACTGTAGAAAAAAAAAACAAAAAAAATTAAAAAAAAAACTGTTTTGCCGGGCGGCCGCCCGCCCGACAAAACGGCGATGCGGCAGGGCACCGCTGCCCCCGGCCGACACGGCTCTTATGAGCACGTCGTCAAGTCGCTCCCTTGCCTCCCTCCTCTCTCACTCCTCCCTTCCGTCCTCTCTCTCTCCCACCCGCCTTTTTCTCCTCTGCCGAGCGCCGCCCGAGCCGCCCCAGTGCGCCGCCCGCCTTGCCGCCATGCCCCTCTGCCCTCCCCTACTCCCCTACCCCGGCCCCCTTTAAAAACCGGTGCGCAATCCTCCTCCCCCCCCTTCTCCCTTTTCCATCGCCCGCGCGCGCCAAGCTCCATCTCCTCCTCCCGCCCCACGGCCGCCGACGCCATTGCCGGCCGCCCCTCTCGGTGAACGCCACCTTCCGGCCATCCTCTACCCCAATTCCCTCGCCAAACCCCTTCCTCCCTGCCCCGTGAAGCTCACAGCATTTTCCCCTCCTCCAAATTCGAGCTCGGTCGTCGGAATTTCGACTTCGCCGCCGCCACCGTCGCCCTCCACGGTGAGCACCCCCTTCCTATGCAAAGGCTTGACCTTCGTCGTGTTGTCGAGGATCGCGGTGTCGTGTAGATCGTGAAAAGCCAAGGTTCGACGGCCGGCGACCACCCCATCGCCGGAAAATGACCGCGGGAGCTCGTTGGAGAAAACCTCCCCTGTTTTTCGTTTTCTTTTTATTTTCCAGATTATTACCCTGTTTTGTAAAATCCATAGAAATTCACAGAAAAATCCAAAAATGGAAAAAATAAATTTCTTAGAATCCACATAGAAGGTACTAATTTTCTGTTAAAGAACTTTTTAACAAATGACCAAAAATTTGCAGAATTAATTAGAAACACTCCTTTCTGTTTTTGAATTTTAGTTTGCATTATAGAGCAATGCTAGGGCTAATCTTTGATCCACAAGTACACCATGGTACTACACACCCTCTGGAATTTTATGAAGATTTTAGGACCACGAAATGGCATCTAACCCTTTTAAAATACTTCAATCTGCCTAGTTAAAATACCATTTTCTAAAGTGCATTGTAAATGTCATTCATAAAGTTAGACCCAAAATCAAAGTTTTAGATTTGGTGCTCAGGAATACTCATATAAAATGTCATAATTTTATTCTAAGGTTTACTAGTGCTTTCTGATTTTATAATTTTTAAAAATAGGAACTTTGATGAATTTTTATAAAATATAGAAAATTCATCTAGGCCCCACCCAAAGCCCAAAATGCTTATTTCAGAGAGTGCTACCAACTAAGAATAATCTTGAGGAAGAATTAAAATTTTCATTTTAACCCTAGTTTAATAGCTGAAGGAATTAAATAATGTTTAACCGATGAAAAGTGTCGAATTAACTTAACTAAAGTTGAAGTTGTTGAACATGCCAACTAAAAGTCACCTCATGAGAGTTGAATAGATTTCTTTAAACATCATTCACAGATTAAGAATTGAATTTAATCGACAGCGTTGAGTAATTAGGGTTAACCCTAATTCTAGGCGTCGTCGATCGAAACCCTAGATTACTATTGGTAAAAAAAGAAAATAAATAAGTTCTTTTCCCTTGAACTTATCTTAATCATACTGCATCATGTAGATTCTGAAGCACGCGAAGTAGCTGCGGATCCAGTTGCCTCGACCCCCGCCGAAGAAGTCAATGTCAGCTCAGAAGAACCAGGCAAGCCCCGGTGCACAACCGTTGTTTAAAGTTTTACTTTTATAACTTAGTGTGTCCTTGTTTGTGCATTAGGTGCTAGGAGTTGATCGAAACCATAGTTGCATTGTTTCCCATAGGAGACTCTATCGGTAGCTGGTATAGATACCCCCCTTAGTATGCTATGCTTAGCAGGTATTGCCGGTAGAAGTTGAGCAGAGTGAACGCTGCTCGCGAGTGGTAGGATATTGAATGAAACTATTTCATGAGATGTGCCACATGAATGTGAATAAGTAAGAAAGATAAAAGATTGAGGGTCAGACTAGGTACGAGTAGGTCGGCGACTGGTCCGGGACCAGGGTGACCGTAGTCTGGTCTCATCCGTGTGGCACAGCTGGGCAAGTATTGAACGTACTGATCATATGCTGGGTGATATGGGCCCCGGTAAACCTACGTAGCCTAGTGACTGCAACGTCGAACCTGCCCTACGGTGTCTGATTAGGAGGAGATATGGGGCGGGCAGCGTGGGAACTCCACATAAACCGTCTGGGACGTGTTGTCTGGTGGGATGCGGCCCTGCTAAGGCATGCGTAGGCTGGAATTGATGTTGCAGGAGCTGGTGTGAACAGTTGCCACGTGCGAGTCTGGGACACGCACGTGTCGTACGATTAGGTTAACCCTGCAGAGGTATAAAAATCGGTTCGAATCGCTGTCGCTTTCAGCTATGAGCTTACTTGAACTCTCTGTCACATTTTAGCAAATAGGTTGAGATACAATGAGAATAAATCAGGGTTATTACTATTGCTATTATTACTTCTGTTATGTTTGCTTAGCTCAGTGCTAACTAAATTTATTTTTCTAATCACTTAACCTGTGCTAAAATTTGACAAGAGTAGTATAGGCTTGCGAGTCCTTTTGCAAGTAAACCCACCCGAGTCAGCCAGCATGTCTAGGAGTCGGCTGTAGTCAGCCACGTTGACGGGTAAGTCTTGTTGAGCTTCTTAGAAGCTCACGCGTTAGCGATATGTGGTTTTCAGGTGTCGACATGTAGGACCCAGCAGGTAGCTTCCATTGGGAGGAGCCTTTCCCCGTGATCGGGAACCTCCAGTGGGAGTTGTACGAGTCGCCGCAGTGACTTTTGAAGTGGCTAGTAGCATGACGCCCTTGGGCACGGCGCGCGCTTTTGCTTAAGTCCGAGTGTCGGAGTTTGTAATCGTTCAAGTCTTCCGCTGTTTTTGTTTCAAAACTTTCGCGTACTCTGAATCAATGTAAGACCCAACTTCAAATTTATGAATCAATGTTGTATTAAATTCTCTCTCCTTATAAAATTATTGCTGTTTATTCCTACCTGTGTTGTATCGTATGTACCCTCGCTTCGCCGAGCGTTGCCCAACAGGATCCTGGCTCAACGACTGACCGGATCCGTCCCGAGATGAGGTTCTCTGGGTGGGGTCGCGTCAGTTACTGCCAGGATGAATTGAGTACTTGGATAAGTGAGCCTCATCCATGATTTTTCTTCGCAGCTCGTGATCTTTTGGCACTACCAGTCTGTTCTTGAACCACAGAACTCCTTCTTCGTCTTCTCGGAAGCACTGCATCTTCTTCTCTTGCTGTCCTAATCTGATCTTCTCCATGCCCTTATCAAGCTTCTAGGCCTTGGCTACCTCATCTCTAAGTGTTGGCACTAAGGCTAGGTTGTAGAGGGCTCCGTGAGGTAGGATTCTCACGGTTGGCTCTAGCTCTTCGGTCGCAACTCCTTGATCCAAGTAGTGGCAATGGGCATTTCTGCTCAACGCGTCTGCAACCACATTGGCCTTGCCCGGATGATAGTGGATCTCTATCTCGTAATCCATGATTAACTCTAGCCATCTTCGTTGCCTCATGTTCAACTCATTCTGCGTGAAGATATACTTAAGACTTTTGTGGTCGGTATAGAGGTGTACTAGGTTTCCCAACAAGTAATGCCTCCACACCTTCAGAGCCAATACCACGGCTGCTAATTCCAAGTCGTGTGTGGGGTAGTTCACCTCATGCTTGCGGAGTTGTCTTGAAGCATAAGCAGTTACTCGTCCTTCTTGCATTAACACACAACCAAGTCCAGTACCCGATGCATCACAATACACGTCGAAGGGCTTGCTCAAATCCGGTTGGGCTAGTACTGGTGCTGTGATCAAGTGCTTCTTCAGAGTTTGGAAGGCTTCTTTGCACTTTTCTGTCCAGTTGAACTTTTGATCCTTCTTGAGTAGATCTGTAATAGGCCTGGCAATCTTGGAAAAGTTGGGAATAAAGCAACGATAATATCCCGCTAATCCCAGGAAACTTCGCACCTTGTGGACTGTTGTGGGTGCTTTCCAATTAACAACATCTTGCTCTTTCCTGGGTCCACAGAAATACCTTCTGCAGACACAACATGACCCAGAAACTGAACACACTCAATCCAGAATTCGCACTTGCTGAACTTGGCATAGAGCTGATGATCTCTAAGTCTTTGGAGAACTGTCCGAAGGTGCTCTGCATGCTCCTCAGTTGTCTTGGAGTATATTAGGATGTCGTTGATGAACACCACTACAAACTTATCCAGCTCTGGCATGAAGACTGAGTTCATGAGGTACATGAAGTACGCTGGTGCGTTTGTGAGTCCAAACGACATCACCAAATACTCATACAGCCCGTATCTGGTGGAGAAGGCCGTCTTCGAAACGTCACTGGGACGGATCTTGATTTGATGATATCTAGACCGAAGATCAACTTTCGAGAAGACTTTTGCTCCAACCAACTGATCAAATAAGGTGTCTATGCATGGCAAGGGATACTTGTTCTTGATAGTTACCGCATTCAAGGGGCGGTAATCCATGCATAGCCTCAAGGATTGGTCCTTCTTCTTCACGAACAATGCCGGACAACCCCAAGGCGAGGTACTGGGCCGTATAAAGCCCTTGTCCAACAACTCCTGCAACTGTTTCTTCAACTCTGCTAGCTCCTTGGGTGCCATCTTGTACAGTCTGCGGGTGATCGGGGCTGTGCCTGGCAAGAGCTCAATCTGGAATTCCACATCTCTGTCCGGTGGTAACCCAGGTAAATCTTTCGGGAATACGTCCGGAAACTCCTTAACCACTGGTATCTCATCCAGACTTTTCCCGACAACATGGCAGACTTGTTTGAGGGTAGCTTTAGGGTGATCTAGGTTTATGGACATGGAACCGTGAAGTGGAGAGGTTAAGTGGACTACACGGTTAGCAATATCAAGGATAGCATTATGGTGTTTCATCCATTTCATGCCGATGATTATATCGATACCCTGCCCATCTAGGATGATGAAGGAGATAGGATAGATGTGACCTCCCAGATTTAGAGGAGCTTCACTTAAGCCATAGTTTGACAATATGTTGCCCCCAGGCGATTTTATGATGAAGGGTGGTTCTAGGGGAATTGTGGCTAGGTTTTTACCCTTGACAAAATTTTTACTGATAAAGTTGTGGCTTGCACCGAAATCGAATAGAACAAATGCTGAGTGGGTGGAGAGTGAGAACGTACCCGCCAGTACTTGTTCACCCTCAGCAATCTCTTCGGTCGTGGTGTGGTTCACCTGACCGGTCCTGGTGTTCTTCTGGCCCTTTTGCTGGCCCTGTCCCTGGTTTGATTGCCGGTTGCTTCCGGACTGCTGGTTGGAGGGGCACTCGTGGGCGAAGTGTCCTGACTGCCCGCAGTTAAAGCAAGGCATGCCTGGTCCAGGACGGGTGCCCTGTTGAGGTGGGCGGACACCCTGGTTCTTCTGCGGCGGGAGAGGTGCGCGGTAGCCGGCCTGTTGCTGATTCTGTGGGGGCCGGTATGGCTGCTGTGGCGGACGGAATGACGGCGCCTGCGGCAGGGTTGCCTTGTACTTCCTACCATCAGGTGCAGTGTACACCAGACGGTACTTGGGTGGCGGGGCATTTGATGGCCGACCGCTGGCTCGCCTCTTCTCCCGCTGCTCCTTCTCAAGGTACTCTTCGGCGATGAGGGCGTTGCTGACGAACTCATTAAATGAGCCGCCCTGATTCAGGGCCAAGCGACCCTGGAGTGTGATGTTCAACTCTTCCATGAATCGGTGCTTCCGTTTTGCATCCGTGTCAACCTGCTCCGGAGCATATAGAGCAAGTTGGTTGAACACACGGGAGTACTCGTGCACCGTGCGGTTTCCTTGTGTCAAGGCATGAACTCCTTGGCCTTCCTCTGCATGAGTCCCGCGGGGATGTGGTGAGCACGGAACGCCTCCCGGAACTGTGCCCATGGCACCTTGGTGTTGGCCAGGAGAGTGGCCAAGTAACTGGCCCACCAAGCTCCAGCGTGTCCGTGAAGCATCTGTGCTACAAAGAGTGTCTTCTGGGTCTCCGAACAACGGAGCAGCCCAAACTTGGCCTCGATCGTGCGAAGCCAGTGGTCTGCCTCTATGGGTTCCCGGGCATCTCTGAACTCCAGGGGATGAGTGGCTAGGAAATCAGCCTATGTGCTGTCCTGGTCGCGGTTACGAGCGCCTCGATTCGTGCCACTACTCTCCAGGATGGCCCTCAACATCTGTTAGGTTTGCTAACTGCTTTGTAGCATGGCCGCCATAGCAGCGGCCAAGGTTGGCTCCGCTGGCGGGGGCGGCGGGTTGGAGCTCTCCGCCTCGTGACATCCTGCTCTAGTGTTCACCATGCTGAAAAAGCAAAAGGGTTTCTTATTAGAGCAGTTCAACCCATGTCCATTTCTCAACATACGTAGAAGTACGTCAATATGCACGGCACGGATATCTCAATAAACACAAACTTTATTCATTCCCCAAAAGATGACAGTACATCCGTCGTTCAACTCCTTAGACTGTCAAACCACCACTCTTACATCCTAAGGATTACAATGCCACTAAGTTAGACCCCTGAGAACACACACTAACACCATGACAAGAACAACACACTCCTTAAGCGAATCATCTAGCTAAACTAGCATTGCGAAACCACCTCCGATCTATTCCTTGTCTGGCTCTGGGTCCGAAACATCAAGATCCGACACCTCTGACTCAGGCGCATCATCATTAGCGGGAGGCGGCTGTTGTGCCTCCAAAAGTCCCGCTAACTGATGCTGCAAATGATGGTTCTCATGGGCGAGGTCCTCAGCCATCTGAACTGCATTATCCCTGAGTATCTCCAACTGGTGAATGTGTTGCAACATGATGTTGCAATCATTCTCTCTAGCATGGATCTGGGCAGTCAAGGGGTCCGCTTCTCTCCCTAAGCGGTAAGGGGGCGTACTATGTTACAGCGAACATAATACCTCCTTCCATACCATCATGGTATAGAACGCTACTGTTGCGGATGCAACAGGGATTTCTTGACCTTTCACCACAATCGAGCGGCGTACCTTATCTTGCTTACCTTAGCGTAGGTGCGTCGTTACAGAAAAGTAAATCTAGACTGGATTTAGTTAGCTCCTGCACTAGGTTAGCTTGCCACCTGATAACCTATTAACTAATAGGGCTCGTACCTCACTCGCAAGTAATTTTTGAAAATATGCCTTAAATATTGTATTGTTTCCCAACCTGGCTCTGATACCAAAGCTGACGCGGACCCGCCCAGAAAACCTCGTCTCGGTACGGATCCGGTCGGTCGTTGAGCCAGGATCCTGTTGGGCAACGCTCGGCGAAGCGAGCGTACACACGATACAACACAGGCAGGGATAAACAGCAATGATTTACAAGGAGAGAGAACTTAATACATCATTGGTTCATAATTTGAAATTTAAGTCTTACAGTGAATCAGAGTACGCAATTAAAGTTTTGAAAAAGACAGTAGAAGACTTCATCGATTACCGACTCCGATGCTCAGACTTAAGCAAAAGCATGCACCGTGCCCACGGGCGTCATGCTACTAGCCACTTCAATGTTCCTGCGGCGACTCGCACAACTCCCACTGGAGGTTCCTGATCTCGGGGAGGGGCTCCTCCCAATGGAAGCTACCTACTTGGTCCTGCATGACAGCACCTGAAAAACCACATAACGCTAACGCGTAAGCTTCTAAGAAGCTCAGTAAGACTGACCCGTCAAAATGGCTGACTACAGCCGACATCTCTAGACATGAGGGCTGATGGGGGTGGGTTTACTTGCAAAAGGACTCGCAAGCCTATACTACTCTTGGTCAAATTTTAGCACAGGTTAAGTGATTAGAATGTAACTTAAATTAGCACTAGACTAATCAAGCATAATAGAAGCAACAATAACAATAGTAGTCATGAAAGTTCATTCTCATTGTGTCTCAACCTATTTACTAGAATGTGGTGCGTTTCACAACAATGCTCACTAACTGGGAGCGACAGCGGTTCGAAACGATTTTATATCCTGCAGGGGGAAACCTGATCGTACGACACGTGCGTGTCCTAGACTCGCACGTGGCAACCGTTCACACCAGCTCCTGCAACGTCAATTCCCTCCTACGCCTGCCTTAGCAGCGCCGCATCCCACCAGACAACACGTCCCAGACGGTTTTTGTGGAGTTCCCACGCTGCC
Organism: Oropetium thomaeum; assembly: GCA_001182835.1. NCBI lineage: Eukaryota > Viridiplantae > Streptophyta > Magnoliopsida > Poales > Poaceae > Oropetium > Oropetium thomaeum. The sequence continues at coordinate 1,127,764 of LFJQ01000040.1, read as the reverse complement.
CACCCCAAATCTCCTCCTAGTCAGACACCGTAGGACAGGTTCGACGTTGCAATCACGGGGTCACATAGGTTTACTGGGGCCCATATCACCCAGCATACGACCAGTACATTCAACACTCGATCAGTCTCGGACCACACGGAGCAGACAAGTCTACGGTCACCCTGGACCCAGTCCAGTCACCGACCTAATTGGTATCCTGTCTGACCCTCAAACTTTTATCTTTTCTTAATTAACTCATCATCATGTGTCATAATGTATCAAATGATAGTTTCATCCAACAACCTATCTTTCGCGAGCAGCGTCCACTCTGCTCGACTTCTACCGGCAATACCTACTAAGCATAGCATACTAAGGGGAATCTATACCAACTACCGATAGGGTTTCCTATGGGAAACAAATACAACTATGGTTTTAATCAACTCCTAACACTTAATGCACAAACAAGACACACTAAATTATAAAAGGAAAAACTTTAAATAACGGTTGTGCACTAGGGCTTGCCTGGTTCTCCGGAGCTATTGAAGACTTCTTCTGCGGAGGTCGAGACAACTGGATCTACAGCTACTTCGTGCGTTTTAGAATCTACATGATGCAGTATGATTAAGATAAGTTCAATTGCAAAGAAATTTACTGCTTTTACCAATAGCAACCTAGGGTTTCGATCGGCGACGCCTAGAATTAGGGTTAACCCTAATTACTCGACGCCGTTGATTAAATTTAATTCTTAACTGTTGAATGAGGTTCAAGGAAATCTATTCAACTCTCATAAGGTGACTTTTAGTTGGCATGTTCCACAACTTCAACCTTAGTTAAGGTTAACTCGACATTTTACATGAGTTAATAATTATTTAACAACTTCGACTATTAACCTAGGGTTAAAAATGAAACTTTTAATTCTTTCCCAAAATTATTTTTAGTTGATAGAACTCCCTGAAGTAAGCCTTTTGAGATTTGGTTGGGGCTTAGATGAATTGTCTATATTTTATAAAAATTCATCAAATTCCTGTTTTTAAATCTTATAAAATCAGAAAGCACTAGTAAACCTTAGAATAAAATTATGAAATTTTATTTGGACATTCATGAGCACCAAATCTAAAACTTTTCTTTTGGGTCTAACCTTTTGAATGACTTTTACAATGTACTTTAAAAAATAGTATTTTAACTAGGCAGATTGAAGTGATTTAAAAGGGTTACATGCAACTTCCTGGTCCTAAAATCCTCATAAAATTCCAGAAGGTGTGTAATATTATGGTGTAATTGTGCATCAAAGATTAGCCCTAGAATTGTTCTAGAATGCAAACTAAAATTCAAAAACAGAAAGTAGTGTTCTAATTAATTCTGCAATTTTTTGGACATTTTCTAAAAAGTGCTTTAACAGAAACTTAGTAATCCTCATGAGGTTTCTAACAAATTAGGTTTGCCATTTTTAGATTTTTCTATGAATTTCTATGGATTTTACAAAATAGAGCAATAATCTAGAAAATAAAAAGAAAAAAGAAAAACAGGGGATTTGTGCCGGCAAGCTCCGGCGAGCAATTGCCGGCGACCACCCCATCGCCGGCGGTGAGACCTTGACTTTTCATGGTCACTTGACACGGCGAAGTCCGGCAACATGACGTTCATGGAGGTTTCGGCCGGAAAAGCGGTGCTCACCGTGGAGGGTCTCGGTGGTGGCGGCGAGGTCAAAATCCCGACGAACGAAGCTTGATTCCGGAGAGGGAAAGGTGCGGTGAGCTACACGGGAGTGAGAGAGAGTGTTTTGTTGAGGGAATTGGAGCGGAGGATTGGTTGGGGGTGGAGTTCACCTAGAGGGGCGGTTGCGGGTGGCTATGGCGTCGGCGGCCGGCCGGGGCAGGGGAAGGGAGGAGGACTGCGTGCGCGGGAAGGAGGATGGAAGAAAGGGGGGGAAAGTGGGGAGGAGGCGCACCGGTTTTTAAAGGAGCCGGGGTAGGGGAGTAGGGAAAGGCAAAGGGGGGGCGGCACTCGGGCGGCTTGGTAGAGGAAAAAGGCGGGCGGGAGAGAGAGAGGGAGGGAGGAAGAGAGGAGAGAGGGGGGGGGGGAGAGCACGGGGAAGGAGTGGCACTTGAATGCGACGTGCGCACTGCTGCCGGGGAGAGGCCGTGTCGGCCGGGGCGTGCCTGCCGCCTGAGGCGGGCGGCGGCACAGTGCCACGCCCCGGCAAGCTTCAAACAAAATTTTTTTTTAACACTAAAGCTGGAATGTAATTCAATTGAATGGCATACTTCCTGAGCTCAAACATTTTCGAAACTTTTTTAGCAAGCTCAGAAACTTATTTGGAGCACTTTTCATTTAGGGTTCAAGTCATTATTTGGTCTCTAAAAATTCTTGAATTTCTAAGTTGATTATAGTTTGTGTGAATTTTTAAGAGGTTAAACCTTATCCAAAAATTCTGAATAAATTCCCAAAATTCTATTTTAAAGATTACTTAATTGTTATGCAAAAATATGGCCAGGGTTCTATGGAAATTTTGGTAGCCAAGACTTAGGGTTTGGATTTCTTTGTGTTAATGAGATTTCGACATTGTTAGTTGAGATTTTTCCGGACTTTGCTATGGTGTTCTGTTGTTTGTCAAACTTTTCATAGTGTTCCTTTAAAGCATTTTAAATAATATTTCTTTTTATTTTCAAGGTTGAATCTGCTTTTAAGCGAGTGAAATTATGGATTAGGGTTTACAGTTGTCGATTTTTGCCCTGGTGACACCTGGGGTGTCACACGTGTCGTACGGTCAGGTTTCCCCCTGCAGGGTATAAAATCGTTTCGAACCGCTGTCGCTCCCATTTAGTGAGCATGCTTGTGAAACGCACCACAGTTTAGTAAATAGGTTGAGATACAATGAGAATGAATTATGATTATTACTATTGCTATTGTTGCTTCTGTTATGTTTGATTAGTTCAGGGCGAACTAAATTTCTATTCTAATCACTTAATCTGGTGCTAAAATTTGACCAAGAGTAGTACAAGCTTGCGGGTCCATTTTTGCAAGTAAACCCACCCGAGTCAGCCAGCATGTCTAGGAGTCGGCTGTAGTCAGCCACGTTGACGGGGTAAGTCTTGTTGAGCTTCTTAGAAGCTCACGCGCTAGCGATATGTGGTTTTCAGGCGCCGACATGCAGGACCAAGCTGGCAGCATCCATTGGGAGGAGTCTCACCCCGAGATCGGAAACCTCCAGTGGGAGTTGTGCGAGTCGCCGCAGTGAACATTGAAGTGGCTAGTAGCATGACGCCCCTGGGCACGGTGCATGCTTTTACTTAAGTCTGAGCGTCGGAGTCTGTAATCGATGAAGTCTTCCGCTGTTATTTTCAAAACTTTAATTGTGTACTCTGATTCACTGTAAGACTTAAGTTTCAATCTATGAACCAATGATGTATTAAGTTCTCTCTTCTTGTAAATCATTGCTGTTTATTCCTGCCTGTATTGTATCGTGTGTATGCTCGCTTCGCCGAGCATTGCCCAATAGGATCCTGGCTCAACGACTGACCGGATCCGTCCCGAGGCGAGGTTTTCTAGGCAGGTCCGCGTCAGGGTGGAGGCTACAAGGAGCGCATCTGGCGGCACATGGATGGAGTAGAGACGCCTGGAGCTGTTACATCGGGCGAGAAGGGTCTTGGTTGCTAGATCCTTCACAGATAGACCAAAAGGGTCAAATTCCATGGAACAAGAATTATCAGTGGTAAATTGACGTACAAAGATAAGATTTTTAATAATATCAGGAGATACAAGAATGTTACAAAGGTATAAAAGTGTGACACCTCGATCCAAGCTTAATAGGATTAATAGGATACTCAAACCAATAAGTTGCCGCTTCATTTCCGGTAGCCTAGCTCCGAAAACCTCCGAGGTTAAGCGTGCTTGGCCTGGAGCAATTTCAGGATGGGTAACCGACCGGAAAGTTATTCCCGGGTGCGCACGAGTGAGGATAAATGTGCGCAGAAAAGACTTGTGTTGGTCTGGGAGGCCAACCTACATCCTATGAAAAGCTACCTGATGTAAACAAGTCCGATCTCGAGGAGGCGGGACGTTACATAATGGTATCAGAGCCGATTCTCGCGGTTTCACGGGCGCGTGTGTCGCAATTGCACAGGCATGGTGTGCATGGCTGGTGTGGATCCAGAGTGGTCACACAGCATGACACATACGCTAGGACTGGACACATGGACGTGGCCAAGAGAGGACGTTCCTGGCTTGGGATTGACCGACGAGGACATCGGTCTCTTAAGGGGGTGAGTACGTGACACCTCGATCCAGAGTTTAATAGGATTAATAGGATACTCAAATCAACAAGTTGCAACTTCTTTTCTGGTAGCCTAGCTCCGAAAACCTCCGAAGTTAAGCGTGCTTGGCCTGGTGCAATTTCAAGATGGGTGACCGACCGGAAAGTTATTCCCGGGTGCGCACGAGTGAAGACAAATGTGCGCAGAAAAGACTTGTGTTGGTCTGTGAGGCCACGCTGGGCAGAGAAAATTATATGGCCTGCGGAGGTAACGGGCAGCAGTGACCCATTACCGGCAATAATACTAGGACTAGTTGATGAAGGGGGTTGGGAGGAGGACAGATTACCAGAGGACGAGGTCATGTGAGCATCAACACCAGAGTCCATGTACCACTCACCAGTGGGAGGCGGGGTGAGGGTCATGGTATTGAATGCGTTGGCGAGCGCAGGCTGCTCCCAGCTCATGCCCAACGGAGTCCAGGCAGTGCCAAAACCGGAAGAAGTGTAGAAGCCGTACCCGGGAGTGGTGTACGCAGCGCCATGTACGCCGTACACTGGGTGCTACGATGACGCCAGGAACCCGGGGGGCATCCCAGGAGTGAAACGCTGGAGCACTAAGTCCTGGCAGCATGTTTGGCCGCCCATGGCTCAGCACGGTAAAGGCTTGTCCCAGTGCTGGGCTGTGGTGATGCCGAGTACCCCAGGATGCGAGGGCGGGAGCCGAGCACGCCAGGCACACAGCCCGACAAGACCTGGAACATGCTGGTCATGGGGTTGAAAGAGGGGCCCCAGCCTGGAGTAGCACCGCCGGTCGGAGCGCCTCCTAGTGGCGTACCACGACTGCGACCGTGGCCATCGCGCCCACCAGAGTTGTTGTTGGAGGAGGACAGAGTCGATGTTGGAAGTGTCGCGCCCTAGCCAGATGCAGGGCGGGAGGTCCGGACGTCACAGTCAGAGCCTGGGACGGCTCCAAGGGCCCCATGTCGAGTTCCTCGAGCTCCAGATCAGATCGCACCAGGAAAAATTTGGGAGAGGGCGCTGGCGCTTGAGAAGAGCCTTCATGTGGGCGAATCGCTCATTGAGACCCCGAAGAATGGAGAGGACGAGTGTGCGGTTTTCAATGGGGTGGCCAAGATCGGCGAGGCTGTCGGCCATGGTCTTGACCTTGCGGCAGTACTCTCGGATAGAGAGATCGCCTTGTACAAACGTATGGAACTGGGCATCAAGCATGAGGATGCGCGTTTCTTTGTTGCTGACGAATTGTTGCTCAATGTTCACCCACATTTGACGAGCGGAGGGAGTACCAATGTGGATGACCTCGTGCAGCTCGGGGCTGATCGTGCTGAACAGCCATGACTTCACCATGCAGTCCATGCACGTCCAGTGTGGATCGGTGATGGTGTCGTCGTCGGTGTCGTCCTGAACATGGTTGGCGAGCTCGTACTTGCCGAGCGTGTTGAGGAAGAGGGACTTCCACTTGGCGTGGTTGGTGGAGCCGAGGTCGAGGACGATCGTTACAATGTCTCGGATGTTGGGAACGGCAACAGCCAGCGCATGGAGGGCAGAGACGGCGACTGCGGCTTGGGTAGCGGCCAACTCCTGGATCGCAGCCTCATGGGTGACCTTGGCGTCTTGGAGGAGCTTGGCGCGGGCTGCGCGCGTAGATTCCAGACGGTGGACGATGTCTTTGGCCACCTGAATCGCGGCAGCATCGCTGTTGGCAGCCTCAAGGCGAGACACTTCAGCTTGAGCGGCGCTAATAGCAGCTCGCTCGATGTCACCGACAGAGGAGGATAAGGATGACATGATGGAAGAGAGGATGTACGCCGAGGGGGAACGTTGCGGCGGCTAGAAAGTTCCTCGTGGCATCGTGGATGGATGCCAGCAGAGCGGATACCGCACGATGTGAGGTTGACGGTGGCTAGATTGGGGTAGCGGATGCAAGATCGAACATGGTCGTAGATACCATGAAAGCGTGATTTAATTTACACAATGATCACTTGATACGTTTACATCAGATTTTATACACGGCAGCTTCACATCATGAGGCAAACCCTAGCACGCTTCATACGCGCGATATGGGGTATACAGACATGGGCACTAGGCCCAAGGTCAACTGATCCTAATTATAATTAGGCCCATGATTAGTTGTCTAATACTTATTGAGTTTCATGCATCTAACCAGTTCACCCAAAATCCTATAATGATGGGAAAGGAGGGAACTCCACTTATAATTCAACACTCTGATGGGAACAGGGTCCCGATCTTCCTACAAGTTCTGATAATCAACAATTTGGGCAGAGTCACGACACAAATCGATCCTGCTTCCAAACGGCACATTCCGAATCCTGCAATCGCAGTACCACATCTCCTGTGGCTATCACCCGCGTGAACACGAATGACCTCGCCGAGAAGGCTAATCTTTGCCTGCAAATCGAAGAACACAAGCAAGAACGAAGTAGAAAGCAACCAAATTGCAGATGAAGATTAAACTCAAAAAAGTTGGGGTCTCACAAACCGTTGAAACGGCGACACTGTTTTTAACAGGAATAATCTAAGAAAAACCCAAACCGTAATGATGGGGTGACGGCTGGATATAAAGGAATTGGGGACGTGCAAGTCCCCTGGACACAACCCTAACGGACTGACGCGGACCCGCCCAGAAAACCACGTCTCGGGACGGATCCGGTCTGTTGTTAAGCCAGGATCCTGTTGGGCAACGCTCGGCGAAGCGAGCGTACACACGATACAACACAGGCAGGGGTAAACAGCAATAATTTATAAGGAGGGAGAACTTAGTACAACATTAATTTATGGATTTAAACTTAAGTCTTACAAGAATTTCAGAGTGCGCAAAACAAAGTTTTGAATAACGTAGCAGCGGAAGACTCGATTGATACAGACTCCGACACTCAAATACTAAGCAAAAGCATGCACCCTGCCCGCGGGCGTCATGCTGCTGGCCACTTCAAGGTTACTGCGGCGACTCGCACAGTTCCCACTGGAGGTTCCCTACCTCGGAGTGAGACTTCTCCTAGTCAGACACCGTAGGGCAGGTTCGACGTTGCAATCACTAGGCTACGTAGGTTTACTGGGGCCCATTACACCCAGCATACGACCAGTACGTTCAACACCCAATCAGTCTCGGACCACACGGATCAGACAGGTCTACGGTCACCCTGGACCCGGTCCAGTCGCCGACCTAATTGGTATCCTGTCTGACCCTCAAACTTTTATCCTTCTTTAATTATCTCATCATCCGGTTTCATAATGTATCAAGTGGTAGTTTCATCCAAAATCCTACCTTTCGCGAGCAGCGTCCACTCTGCTCGACTTCTACCGGTAAGAACTTGCTAAGCATAGCAACTAATTGGTCATCTATACCAACTACCGGTAGGGTTTCCTATGGAAACAAATGCAACTAAGGTTGCAATCAATTCCTAACAACTTAATGCACAAACATGACATGACCCACTGAGTTGTAAAAAGAAAAATTTTAAACAGAGGTGGTGCACCGGGGCTTGCCTGGCTCTTCGGCTTCGCGGTTGATCTCTTCTGCTGGAGTGGAGGAGTCGGGCTCGGCAGTCACCTCGCGTGCTTCAGAATCTACATGATGCATTATGATTATGAGGAGTTCAAAGGGTTGATATCATAATGTTTTTATTAAGGGGGTATTCTAGGTTTCAGTCGGCGACGTTTGGAAATTAGGGTTAACCCTAAATTCTTCGACGCCACTGGTTTAAAGAAAATGTTTGACTAAATGAATGGGGTTCCAAGGCATTTATTCAATTTCTCACGATGTGATGTGTAAGTGATCGTATTCCCTGGGTTAGGCTAAATTCAAATGTTAGGTTGAGATTTATCGGCATTTTTCTTTGGAGAATAATTATTTAATAAACTATGATTACTAACCTTAGGGTCAAAATGAAAATTTTTAATTGTACTAAAATCTTATTTTTAGTTGATGGTGCTCTCTGAAGTATGAATTTTGAAATTTGGTTGAGGCCTAGATGAATTTTCTATATTTTATCAAAATTCATCAAAGTTCCTGTTATTTAAAATGGTAAAATCAGAAACAATTACTAAACCCTGAAATAAAATTTTGAAATTTTATGTAATCACTCATGAGTATCAAAACTAAAGTTCTGTTTTTGGGTTCAACCTTTTGGAGTACTTTTATAATGTATTTTAGAAAAAGGTAAATTAGTTAGGCAGAATGGAGTATCTTAAATAGGTTACATGTAATTCTGTGGTCCTAAAATCCTGGTAAAATTCCAGAGGATGCCTACTGCCATGCCACACTGGTAGATCAAATTTGAGCCCTAGCATTGCTCTACAATTTGAATTAAAATTCAGAAACAGAAAGGATTGTTCTAAATATTCCTAAAAATACTAGGTCATTTAGGAAAAAGTGTTCTAACAGAAAATTAGCGCGTCTCATGAGGATTCTAACAAATTTTGTTTTGGAATTTTTGGGCTTTTCTGTGATTTGTTTGGTATTTTACAAGACAGGAGAAATTCTGGAGGAAAAATAGAATTAAACAGTGCCTAGGGCAGAACAGGGGAGCTGAGCTCCGACGAGCTCCGGCGGTGGATTCAGTCAAAAAGGTTGGTCGGCTGCGCTCGATCCTTGGCCCTACACCATCTACAAGCTATGCCGAGGCCCGGCAATACGACAACGGTGAGGTTCCACCACCGGAGAGGGGTGCTCACCGTGGGGGTCGGCGGCGGCTGCGGCGAGGAAGAGTTTCCGACAAGGGGAGCTAAATTCCGGAGAGAGGAGAGCGCCGTGAGCTGCACAAGGGCTTGACAAGTGAGTTGGGCAAGGGGAGGAGCACGGAAAAAGGCCGGAGCATGGCCGGCGGCGAGGGGTGGCGGCAATGCTTGAAGTCCGACCAGGAAATCACCGGAGGAGCGGCGGAGGGTGGAGATTAGTCGGTCCAGAAGACTCGTCGTGGTGCAGTGATCCTGTTTGATGGAGTTAGGGGTCGCGGGGATGGCCGGAAGACAGGAGTCGACGGCGAGCTCGATTGGCGGCAGAAAGGGAGACTGACGGCGGCGCAAGAGTTCTGTCGTCGCCTGCGAGTTTCTGTGGCCGAATACTTATCAAAACCAACCACCGGGATGAGAGGAAGCAGCCGGATGAAGGAATTGCAGAATGATCGTACCGTGAGGAGGAATTTGAAGGTCGATGGTCGGGGCGGCGTTCCTGTGGCCGAGGAGGACGATCGGAGTGTTCCGGGCGGAGGGAGCGACGGGAGGGAACTTCAATCAACTGGAAGCTGTACCGGAGCGAGGGAAGTCGGTTAGGCAAGGTTAGGAAGATGGAGAATGGTCGGAGGGGTGGTCTCACCGTGAGCCTTCCTTCGGCGGCAATGGCGACGGCGGCACCCGAGTGAGGGAAAACGGCAATGCGTGTCTAGGAGCGAAATTGGGCGCGGGGAAAGTGGTAGGAGGGTTCAGCGCACTCTTTTAAGTGTCGCGGGGAGAGGTTGGGAGGGGGAAACAGAGAGGGGGTGGCGGATTGGGCATCGGGGGCGGTGGCTTGCCGCAGAGGTTCTGCCGCGCGGCAAATGGCGTGCAGCAGCGACGACAAGACGGGGAGAGGGAGGGGAAGGAGGGAGGAGGAGAGAGCGGCAAAAGATTCGGAGATCTTCCGATTGAATGCTCCTCCAAAGGAGCGCCGGTCGGCAGGGAGAGCGGCTCTGCCGCGCGGCGGTTGGGCGCGTCGGGCGGCCGCACTGTTGCTCGTCCGCCTGTTGCCGGTTTAACTGAATTGCTACAAGCTCCTGCTGGTTTCAATTGAAAACCCCACCTCCTCAGCTGAGAAAATTTTGAAAATTTTTGTGTATGCTCAGGGATTTATTTGGAACACTTTTTATTTAAGGTTCGAGTTCTGAATCAGCTCCCAAAATTTCTTGAATTTTCGAGTCCACTTTAGTTTGTGTGAATTTTAAAAGGGTTTAAACCTTATCTAAAAATCTTGAATAAATTTCCAAAATTCCATTTTGAGGTGAACTTAATTGTTATGCAAAAATATAGCTAGGGTGTTGTGGGAAATTTGATAGGTCACTCATTAGGGTTAAATTCCTGCCCGAAGAATAAAGTTTTCGACACTGTGGGTGGAAATCTTCCGAACTTGGTAAACGTGTTCTGTGGAGTACCAAAGTTTTCGTAGAATTCCTTTGGGTATTTTAAACAACATTGCACTTACTCCCATTGTGGTTTTGCTTTTAGGTGTGAAATGTTGTCGATTAGGGTTTTAAGTTGTCGATTTAGGCCCTGGTGACACCTGGGGTGTCACACGGACTCTAACTCAGTACAAGGCCAACCGGGCCAAAGTCGGTGTCGCAGCACCCTGACAGATTCTGGATTGTCTAATGTTTTTATGATTCCCATGGACTCTGGAGGAATTTGGACGTGGGATCAATTCTATTGGAAAGATAATTTCGTCCTCTTTCGATGAAGTGGTAGATCACCTACAACGGAGTTCGTATGCGATCAGGGCGTCCGTTTTAGTGTAGACTGCTCCTGGACTCCAAATTGGATCCACGCCTCCGACTTGGCTTGGACGTCCATGGCCGACTCCAAGCTGGTCTCCTGTCGTTTCTCTATCCTTTCCATGATTCCTAATCAGGATGAAATTATTAGGTAGTAATCTATCCTCGAGAATACGTAATGGAGTGCTAAGGAACAAGCTCACCTCTATATTAAGTTGTCGGGCGCTAGCTCTAGTGATTGGACCTTCATGTGAAACAACGGAAGAAGAATTGTGTATATCCATGGGTGTGATGTCCTCATCATCCATGTGTATATCCATGGGTGTGATGTCCTCTTGAAGTGGAGTTGTCCTCAACTCAAGGTCATCCTCTTCTCCCAAGTATGGCCTCAAATCTGAAATGTTAAAAGAGGGACTAATCTCGAACTCGGGAGGCAACTCAAGCTTATATGCATTATCATTAATCTTCTCTAAAATCTTAAAAGGACTAGCAGCTCGTGGCATCAATTTAGACTTCCTCAAATCAGGAAACCTATCCTTTCTCAAGTGCAACTAAAGAAAATCACCCGCTTCAAGTTTTAATTCTTTCCTACCTTTGCTACCAGCGATCCTATATTTCTCATTCATCTTTTCATTGTTTTCTTTAGTTTGAGCATGCCACTTGAAAAGAAAATCAGCACGCTCTTAAGCATCACTATTCACTCTCTCGCTAGTACGCAAAGGCAAAATATCAATAGGAGCGCGAGGGTTGAAGCCATACACTACCTGAAAAGGACTTACCTTAGTGGTGGAGTGTTCCGCGCGATTGTAAGCGAACTCCACATGAGGAAAACATTCTTCCCACATCATCAAATTATTCTTCAGGATTGCTCGCAACATGGTGGATAAGATGCGGTTCACCACCTCCGTTTGGCCATCAGTTTGTGGATGACATCTTGTAGAAAATAGGAGCTTGGTACCCAACTTATTGCATAAAGTGCACCGAAAATGACTCAAGAACTTCGCATCACGATCTAAAACAATAGTAGAAGGCACACCATGAAAATGAACTATCTCTTTGAAAAAGAGGTCAGCAATATGAGTAGCATCATCGGTTTTATGACATGGTATAAAGTGTGCCATCTTAGAAAAACGATCCACAACAACAAAAGCGCTATCCCTCCCCCTCTTTGTCCTAGGCGGTCCTAAAATAAAATCCATTGAAATATCCACCTATGGTATAGAAGGAACAGGAAGAGTCATTTATAAACCATGTGGATTGAAACGAGACTTAGCTTTTTGACATCTAGTGCAGCGAGCAACAAACGCTGGACGTCTCGTCTCATCTTTGGCCAAAAGAAGTGCGTGGCCAAAACATCTTCCGTCTTCTTAGCACCAAAGTGTCCCATCAAACCACCTCCATGCGCCTCCTGTAACAATAAAAGACGTACGGATCCAACTGGAATACATAGGCGGTTAGCTCTAAACAGGAACCTATCATTCAGCACATATTTTGTTCTACAAATGGCCCTCATTAGAATACAGCAACATATCTATAAAATCAGCATCCAAAAAATATTGTCGTTTAATGGATTCGAGACCAAAAATGTGACAATCAAGTTGAGACAGCATGGTATAGCGTCTAGATAAAGCATCAGCGATAACATTATCCTTCCCTTTCTTGTGTTTGATGACATAAGGAAAAGATTCAATAAATTCCACCCACTTAGCATGTCTACGATTCAAATTTGTTTGACTACGAATATGTTTAAGTGATTCATGATCAGAATGGATGACAAATTCTTTAGGCCATAAATAATGTTGCCACCACTCTAAAGAACGGACAAGAGCATACAATTCTTTATCATAATTAAGAGCAGGACCATTTAACTTCTCACTAAAATATGCAACAGGTTTTCCTCCTGCATCAAGAACCACCAATTCAAATTCCACTAGCATCACATTCGACCTCAAAAGTCTTACCAAAATCTGGAAGTTGGAGCAATGGTACGTGTGTAATATTTTGCTTCAAAAGAGAAAAGGACTCCTCCTGCGATGGCCCCCAATGGAAAGCAACGCCCTTCTTTGTCAATTCAATCAGCGGTGTGGCAATGGTGCTGAATTTCTTTATAAAACGGCGATAAAATCCCGCTAGGCCAAGAAAACTCCTCACGTGCGAAACCGTTGTGGGCGTAGGCCAACTATCAATCACCTCCACCTTAGCCTTATCAACCTCAATGCCCTGTGGAGTTACAACATAGCCAAGAAAAGAGATTCGATCGGTGCAAAAGGTGCACTTGTCGAGGTTACCAAACAAACATGCATCACGTAAGGCAGAGAAAACAGCATGTAGTTGATCCATATGTTCAGCCATAGACTTGCTATAAATCAGAATATCATCAAAGTAAACCACCACAAATTTACCAATGAATGACCGTAAAACTTCATGCATTAATCTCGTGAAAGTGCTAGGTGCATTAGTTAAATCAAAAGGCATGACTAACCACTCATACAACCCAAACTTAGTTTTAAATGCAGTTTTTCATTCAACACCAAGTTTTATTCTAATCTGGTGGTAACCACTACGTAAGTCAATTTTAGTGAAAACTATAGCACCACACAACTCATCGAGCATGTCGTCTAGCCTAGGAATAGGATGACGATACCGTATAGTAATGTTGTTTATGGTTCTACAATCTACACACATGTGTTACGAACCATCTTTCTTAGGAACCAAAAGAACAGGAGCAGCGCAAGGGCTAAGGCTCTCACGTACGTTCCAGCGGTCCAAAAGATCTTGGACTTGGCTCTGAATTTCCTTAGTCTCCTCAGGGTTGGTTCGATACACCGCACGATTCGGCAAACTCGCACTAGGGATCAAGGAAATCTGGTGCTCAATCCCACGAATGGGTGACAGTCCTGGTGGCATCTCATCAGTAAAAACATCTCGAAACTCCTGCAGAAGTTTAGTAACCGCAGGTGGCAATATGCAAGGCAATTATCAATTCGTTTCTTTTTTTTTGCTTTTTCTTTTTTTAACACTAGAAGTAATCACAATACTTTTGTCTTCTTTTTTTGTATTATTTCTTGTTCTCAACTCAAAGCATGTGAAAACTAACCACACAAATTTTCTGATCAAAATGATATAATGGCAGAACTAAACGCTATGTCAGGCGTTTTTCTTTTCTGGGTTGAAACAAACTAGGGTAGCGGAAAAAAGAAAGGTGGAATTTTGCGGCGGAAGCTCTGGATAAGGTGAAAATTAGTGATGGACGATCAACCTGTGTGAATCTAGTGAATGTTGATCGGACACAACAAACGAAGGGTGGGATCTGGGTGGGGAAAAAAATTGACGGCTAGGGTTCGACACAAAGCGGCAGAAGCAAAACAAGCTATAACTAGACGTGATCTAAACCAGCAACAAGAGTTGATTAAAGACACAAACTCAACACTACAGACTCTGAATTGAAATATGCAGAGGCTAAACATGGTTTTGGACAGGAGTAACTTAAAACTACAATTCTATTTTTGGCTTTTTATGGACTATAGGACGAAACGAAAACAAGGAAATAGGGTAAACAATTGTGAACCTGAGGAACACCTAAAGCTCTGATATCATTTGATGGGAACGGGGTCTCTGATCTTCCTACAGGTTCTGATAATCAACGATTTGGGCGGAGTCGCGATACAAATCGATCCGGCTTCCGAACATCACGTTCCGAACACCGCAATCGCAGCACCACGTCTCCTCTGGTTATCACCCGTGTGAACACAGATGATCTCGCCGAGAAGGCTAGTATTTGCCTGCGAATCAAAGAACACAAGCAAGAGCGAAGTAGAAAGCAACCAAATTGCAGATGAAGATTAAACTCACAAAAGTTGAGGTCTCACAAACCGATGAAACAGCGACACTGTTTTTAACAGGAATCATCTAAGAAAAACTCAAACTGTAATGATGGGGTGACAGCTGGATATAAAGGAATTGGGGACGTGCAAGTCCCCTGGACACAACCCTAACGGACTCTAACTCGGTACAAGGCCAACCGGCCCAAAGTCGGTGTCGCAGCACCCTGACAGATTCTGGACTGTCCAATGTTTCAATGATTCTCATGGACTCTGGAGGAATTTGGGCATGGGACCATTTCCATTGGAAAGATAATTTCGTCCTCTTTCGATGAAGTGGTAGATCACCTAAAACGGAGTCCGTATGCAATCAAGGCGTCCGTTTTAGTGCAGACTCCTCCTGGACTCCGAATTGGTTCGAAGTCGACATGGACTGGGCCTCCGACTTGGCTTCGACATCCGTGGCTGACTCCAAGCTGGTCTCCTGTCATTTCTCTGTCCTCTCCATGGTTCCTAATCAAAATAAAATCATTAGGTAGTAATCTATCCTCAAGAATACGTAATGTAGTGCTAAGGAACGAGCTCACCTCTATATTAAGTTGTCGGGCGCGAGCTCTAGTGATTGGACCTTCATGTGTAACAACGGAAGAAGCATTGTGCGTATCCATGGGTGTGATGTTCTCATCACACTCCCGTTTCATGTGTAGCCTCCCATAGGGCGCAAACATGTTGAAGCAGAGGACTTAAATTACGAAAAATTACCTCTACCAGGATTCGAACTCGAGATCTCTGGCTTTGATACCATATTGAGTTTCATGCACCTAACTAGTTCACCCAAAGGTCTAAGCTGATGGGAAAAGAGGGCAATCCACTTATACTTCAACAGTCATCTTTGTGTTATCGAGCATCTCCAGACCCTGTAAAACGTGTAGGACAAGATTGCAGACGTGCTCGTGCACCTCAGCACCTCGGCGCCATCGCCGGAGCATCAATGGCGCCGCCGCTCGCGGCGCCATCGTTCGGGTGAGCGCCGCCAGTCAAGGGTTGGCTTGGCATGCTCCCCGCATCGAGCTCTCTCTATGGGTGCCCTCCTGAGCCCTCTCGTCACTGCAGCAGCCGCGCTGTCACGCGCCACCTTACTCCGGCGAGCCTAGGGCGTCTGCCCTGCCCTAGGGCTAATTTTATTTATTTTTTCTTCTATTCATTTAATCGGCTGAAACTTCAGTAAATTGTATAAAATCATAGGAAACTCAGAAAAACATAATTCTAATCTCTTGATAAATGAAAAATATAGTTTAAAGGAAAAATATAAAAATTACATGTTTGAGAAATATTATTTTTTGAACTTTATTTAAATTCTAATAAAAAGAGAATAAATTCCAGGAATTTGTCCAATATTAAGAAAAATCTGGAAAAATCTATAAAACTTTAGAATATGCTTCGGTAGTGTGTAAAGGTGATTAATAGAACACATTTAGGAGTATAGCTTGTTTAGGAAGAATAAAACATAGTTGTATACTTAAGTAACTAAGTATTAATTAGGCGTAATTGTTAATTTCTTTAATGATTATATTATAAAATTGCATCATGTAGATTCTGCAGTAAACAGCATAGTTGCGGGAGTAGAGACCAACTAGGAGTGTTGGACGTCGTGAGAGTTACCGCCTCTTCAAGTCGGTTCTGAAGCCGGTGTGCGAATGAGTGGCAGGAAATGGTCCAGAAAAGAGGAGGAAGGTGAGCCACTCATTTCAATTCACCCCCCAAGGCACCCCACCTATAAATAGGACCCCTCTCCTCACTCATTTCATCAACTCAACACTCTACACTTCATTTGTGCTGCTGCAATTAGAGCCTCTGGGGGAAGTGCCGGCCTGACGGCACTCTCTCTTGGTCCGATCCTCTACTAAGTTGGGTCGGGGTGTTGGTCTATCAACATTTTGCTCTATAGTTGTACCTCGACGGATGCTTCTCTTATTCACTTGCTAGTTCGTCGTATACCGCATAGTATATGTTTTAATTTAATGGGATAAGATCCCTGCACAGAGTTAAAGTAGTAGTAATCTGTGTAGATGTGGTGTCTAGATAGAGTATTACCTGCGAGAGGTGTTTATCCCACGAGCTAGAGGTAGGCTATTGGTGGTGACAGACCTATTAGTCCTTTGTATTCCGCCACATTCGGATAGATAAGTAGCGCTTAATTGCCGGAGTCTTTTCCCTGGATTGGGAGTAAACCGGACGCCGAAGTAAGCGAGGATAAAAGAAACCTTCTTGCTTAGATTAGGATTTATCTCATAGGTAGCCTCTCTATCCTTTGCCCACCTTTAGTATTGTTGTTCCCTAAACTTAGTGCGCAGACTACCCACAGGTTCTTGTGGAAATTACGATACCTTGAAAGTGCTACGATGGTACTCCGTACGCTTCCGTATTCATCAGTGATTGTAAGAAATACCATCAGCTGTAGCTAGCCATGTTGATGGGTCAGTCTTACTGAGCTTATTAGAAGCTCACGCTTTCCGACTTATGGTTTCAGGTGCGTTAGAAGAGTGCATATGTGATGGTCGATTTCATTAGGAAGAGTAGAGCACCAACTGTTGGAACATTCAGTGGGAGCCGTGCGTTGTGGCTAGTAGCAGTGTGCCGTTGGGTAAGGCACATGTTTTTGTTTAGTTAATAGAGTCGGAGTATGTAATATAAGTCTTATGCTTCCGCTATACTCGGTTTTACAAAATAGTTGTATTTGGTACGTTGTATCATGTGAACTCCTTTTGTAATATAATAGCAGTTGTTATAATCTCATCATTTCTGTAAATTGTTCTTCTTTATCTGCCTGTGTTGTACCATGTGTATACTCGCTTTCGTCAAGTATCGCCTAAAATGATCCTGGTAAAATGGACGGTCTCTAGTTTTGGGCTAATTTGTCACACCCGACCTTGTTCACGTTGTCAAAGGGGAAAGGAAACTAAAAGAGGCTGTTCTCAAAAATTAAGGAAACTAAAGAGGCACACAGATGCAAACCCTCGGGGAAAAAGTCAAAAAAATATGCAACGCTACGAGTCGAGTTCAACACCGACTAAGTCACAAGGCACACCCGATCGGCTGCGGAGGAAGTAAGGCGAGATGACTTTCCAGCCGATCGGAGAGCCTGCGTCCCATTTCGTGATACATAGGGACGCGGACAAGGTCTACAGGTTAAACACCCTGGCAGAAATGCGAGAACAAGCAAAACAAGATCGGCAAGAAACAAGGTACAGATCGGAAACAGTCCAGCACACACGCAGGAGATCGTACTAAACCGTTGCAGCCCCTCCGCATGCATCTTGCGCCACCGTATGAAATGAATGTTCTTGCGATGACTCGAGTACCGGGATATGGGCACCAGAAAATACCGCATCAAACACCGGAAAAAGAAGAAGATCGATGCGTTAGGATGAGATAATTCGTCGATCCTACGGTTCAAGCGATAATTCTAGCAAACCAAGATCCACAGCATCGGATAACTAGCAACCTGGAAAACGCAAGAACAACTGGAATATCGAACGTAACTGAGAAAGTACCAATCACAAGCGAACATCTAGAGCAGGGGGTGGGGATCAGTACCTCTCGTGGGGTCGAAATGCTGATTCAGCCCACAGCAAGACGAGATCCCCGCCAAGAAGAGGGGCGATGCGCCAAAAGAGAATAGTTGTTTTTCTTGTGAATTGTTGTCTTCCTCTTGGTTACAGGTTAGGCCTCCCCTTTATACTGCAGGTCAGAGAGGTCTTAACCGTAATTGTTTTTGGATACAGAAACCCTATAAAATGTTTGACAAAATAAACTAGAAAAAGGAAAAGATAACTTAGCGTGCCGGGCTCCCGTGGGTCCATCCTCCTTCGCGCCAGCCTGATCTCCTGCTCCGCGCTTCCATCGGTCCTGGCGCGCAGCCGATCTGTCTTTTCCTTCATAGGCCCAGTTGCTTCCGAGTCGACGCGGCTGGACCCATGGGCCAGACTTCAACAGGTTTACGGGTCCAGTCAAAATCTCGTGTCAACAGTAACACATTTTTCTCAAACTGAATTGATCGGTTGCAATGACTAGAATTGCAAATGCGGCTCATAGGTCTTTTCTCCCAATTCAGCTGCACCCGCACCTGCTCGAGCAGCAACATTTATCTCATTCCATCAGAGCTAAAATCGTTTCTGCCACGACTCGAACATGTTGAAAAGGTGTTAAATAGTAAAAATTTCAAAAATTTTGAATTTTTAGCCTTAACAATCTTATGAGAACAAACTGTTACCATGTAAACAATGTTTTTTTGCTTAATTTGGTCTCCTTCAAACTTGTTTACATTTATCCCCTCATGTTGATTTTCTGGTTCGGCAGCAACGGAAGGCGAAGGAGCAATATGCAACAATGACTCGCGAGACGGTTGTGGCTAGTGGGGGACCACATGAAGTTGTGTGTTGTGTGCCTACCTCTATACCATGGGCCATGCTATTATCAACCTATTGAGTGCGAGAATGAAGTCGGGGGAGAAGCAACGAATAGTTCCTAATACAGAAAGGACACTCTTTGAATTGACTGGACCAAATATTAATTCAGAGGACTTCAATCCGTCTCCAATCTCCATCATCCTCCCATAATTTCTGCAATCACGCCGTCCATGCCTGCCCCAGTGCGATCAGACACCTCTCGTGGTCACCATTCGCCGTTAACTCCCGACATGACACCCTCACGCGATTCACACCCCACATCGGCGTTGTTTGAAACTGTTTTTTTTCCAACAAGCTTTCCTAGGAAGTCAACTTTTTACCATCACAGCTGTAGAAATAATTATTGTACGAAGACTGGAAGTTTTTGGTATTTCGGCTTACCTGTGAGAGACCCGTCCAATTTATATTCAAGTTTACCAAATTGACTTGCTGTCTATGTACGGTATGCGAGTACTCAACCCGATAAAAAGGAATGTAAACTCGACAGTCCACGACATGCTTCTCAAGCAATGCCCAAGACCCAAGCACGTCGGTATAACAACGATTGATACATCACATAGGTCACAATAATTCAATTACATTAGTTTTAAAGTAATCTTACGAACCGAAGGTTCAACATATAAGTCCTGAAATTTAAAATGCGGAAGCGATTCTAAGGAAAAGAGCGGTTGTAGCGGTTGCAATGATAAAACAGTAAAGGATTGCGATGCCCAGCCCACGAATATCACAAATCATGATCACACGAACGTCCGGACTACTCCTCGCCCTCGCCAGCATCAGTGGGGACAAAGTAGCCGAACACCAACTCATCCTCACCTGCAAAAACTTAAGCAACAAATGTTGAGTACGAAGGTACTCGCAAGACTTACCCTGTTGTGGGAATTATTTTCCTACTCCAAGGATAATGCAATATGACAGTAGCAAGGTAAGTAAGGCATGGGGATAGACTCGATTGCTTAAAGCTGAAACTAAGCATATGTGAATAAGCAAAAGACTCTACGGGCATAAACACCTACTAAAACCCATGACCATAAGTACCATGTAACCATAAACCACATATACCATCAACCATATTCCATTTCCCATCACGTTATGTGTCAACTCTACGATATTATCTAAAAGACACTGAGCTTGATCATAACCGAGACCACGGCAGATTCGAACCGATTATACACCCTACAGGAGAGTCCAACTATACCCACACGACTGAGGACCATACGGCTCGTGCAACCTGCTAAAGTTACACAAGGGGTACTCATATCAACTTTTTTCACACTCATGCCCATATGGTTGGAACATCCACACGGTGTCGAGTACCACGGCCTCGCAGGCACACGTGAGTCCCTCGTCGAGTATCACAACCTCGCAGGCACACATGAGTCCCTCGTTCCACGCACCGTGTAGTCATCGGCCACACGCAGTGAGATACTCAGCTTGTCTTACCATTATATTCGACATGTGGTATGAACGGAAAGTGCTCAGTCCAAGAATAACATGGCCGGGTCCTAGTTCAACCTAGACGGGGCCTATGGCACACAAGACCTCCACGTCTTGCTGCACTCCTATCCCACTGTCCAAATTTCAGTTTTAACACTTTCCAATTTTTATCAACATATGAACTTGTCACAAGCCCATAAGTAACCGGGGTGAATCCTATACATGCGAGTGGGACTTACCACTCGACTTCTACCGTCAATCTAAGCACCGCTAAGCATTTTGTTACTTGAACAATGACACACTACCCAGTTGATAAGGTGACATAATCAACATCAAGGAGGGGTAACATGCAACAATAATAGGATTTCCCGACAATACCACTATGCCCGACTTAATGCAATCCTATACGTAAGCATATATATATTAACATTGAATAGTTACTTAGGATAGCAATATGAGGTACTTGTCTTCAGTAGCAGCGGTGGTGTTCTCCTCAACGACCTGGTCAGCTTCTGGTGCTCCTCCCTCAGCAGCACCCGTGTCACTGTCCAACGGATCATACTCTATAAAGCAAAACGCGTCGGTATGAGAAGTATGCCATGATGCCATGATGCAACAAATGATGCGATAAGGTGCAGAAAGGTAGGTACTAAGACTACGAACACAATGGAAAAAGAAACACGTCAAACGGAGGTCTACAGCTCAAGTTATGCTGAAAACAGTTGTGGTCGCACAAAATTGATCCATGCAACAACACGGTAACTATCGTACTTTCGCGACGACGGGCGACTAGTTTCCGCGCAAACTAGCAAAGGGTTGTTCACTTTCGTGGAAGAGATGACAGTTTTCCAGTGCAAAACGGCAAAGATGAACCAGACCCTAGAGCTACTAGGAGTCTGGTAAGAACTATGACTACGTTGCAAGGGAAATAAATCAGAAAAAAATACTAGATTGATTGTTGTGTCGATTGTCCCCTTTTTTCAATCGGCCATCACCCTGAATATATAGGGACGTTGGGCTTCACGTACATGTACAAACTCATTGATTGACTCTTAGATTGAAACCGAACATATCTCCGATTCGGTGATTATACTGCCGTATATCTCTCTGACTTGTTATCTAATCAACCTCGAATCCCAACCGTCTTTAGCAAATAAAATATTCCGGCCATGCGCTAATCGTATCTGTTAATGGAACTTACTAGGAATCGTCTTCACCACCAGAGTTGCCCTAATCATTCTCTCCCATGCTTAGTGATTTAATCTTTGCCCCTGACGCTGCTCCATCTTGCACCTTGTTAGCACGAACCTAGATGATTAAAATAATCTGACTTCAAAAATAAATTACACAGCCAAATTATGGTGGAAACACATGCCCCCCTGTTTTCGGTACAGTCATATATACCGAAAATACTAGAATTCTTAATAACTCACGTTAGAGCGATTTGCATTATTATATCGGCCATAAATAACCCTCAGGGCGATATTCAAGCATATCGACCATAGTATGTTCAACTTACTTCAAGCTTCTTGCCACACGCTAGGATAATATTTCTTCAAATATTTCCCATTCAGCGCCTTAGGCAATTTCTCACCCTGCAAGTTTTGAATAAAATATGAATTTCCAGGCACAATTTCAACCACTTTATACGTACCCTCCCAACTCGGCGACCATTTGCCGAATTTATTATCTTTAGTCCCAACAGGTAAAATCGTCTTCCATACTAGATCTCCGACTTGAAACGATTTTTCCCTTACTGTTTTATTGTAAGCCTTAGCTACTCTCAATTTCTCCTTCTCAAGCTCTCTCAAGCTCTTATCCGTTCCTCTGATACATCATCTATTCTATCCATCATTAAATTACTATAATCTTCAGCCGACAAATCATTTTGTCTGGCTATCCTAAGAGCTTGTAAATTTACTTCTATAGGTAACACTGCTTCCTGCCCGTATACTAATTCATATGGGGTCACCTTAGTCGCGCCATGCTTAGAAATTCTATGAGCCCACAAAGCTTCAGAAAGCACCTCATGCCACCTCTTCGGATGCTCTTCTATCTTTTTCTTTACTAGTCTAATCAAAGTCTTATTGCTGGACTCGGCCTGCCCATTTGCTTGAGCATAGTATGCCGATGAATTCAATAACTTAATCCTAAAAGATTCAGCAAATTCACGGAAGTGATGAGACATAAAAGAAGCCCCTTGATCAGTAGTCAATGTCTGAGGTATGCCGAATCTATGAATGATATGCTCTAAAACAAAACTAATAACTTCTTTATGCGTCATATTTTTCAAAGGAACTACTTCTGTCCATTTAGTAAAATAATCTATAGCTACTAAGACGAAGCGATGACCCTTAGAAGACGCAGGATTAATCTGACCAATAAAATCTAAACCCCACCCTCTAAATGGCCATGGTTTAACAATAGGGTGCAACATTGCTGCTGGTGCTAATTGTATATTTCCAAACTTTTGACATGCCTCACAACCTCTATAATAACGTAAACAATCCTCCAACATTGTCAGCCAATAAAAACCTGCCCGCTTTAACAACCATTGCATTTTATGGGCCGATTGATGTGTACCACATATTCCCTCGTGAACTTCTCCCATCGCTACTTTAGACTGATCAGAACCTAAACACTTCAACAATAAACCATCTATAGTTCGGCGGTACAACTCATCATCCAACAATATGTATTTTAAAGCTTGTCGCCGAATTTTCCTATCCCTGGTATGACTTGGGTTTCTCAAATGACTAACTATATAGTTTCACCAATCACCCTCTTCATGTTTAGTGTCTGATTCGGTTATATGTGGCCCTTGCACTGAATCAGTTTGGTCTTGCGTAACCTGTTGCTGAATCACACTAATACTAGGATACCCAATAACCGAGTTAATACCCTGCAGATCGGTCTTCTTCCTAGCAGCTAGCATCGGCTTCTGCAATATTAAAAATTTCCCCCTACTAACCGAGTATCCTGATGCTTGTTGTGCTAGAAAATTAGCTCTCGAATTATTCTCTCTAGGTATATGATTGACAGTAAAGGTATCTAAGCACCTAATAATGTCTAAACATCGGTCAAGATAGTTATTTAACAGCCCATCCAAACACTGAAAATTACCATTAATCTGCTGGACTACCAAAAGCGAATCTCCAAAAGCATCTATATCTTTTACACCTAAATCCACTAAATTTTCTAATCCCAGCAGCAAAGCCTCATACTCGGCCTGATTACTGGTGCAAGGATACTCTAAACAAACCGATGTTTCATACATAATATTGTTTGGAGAAACTAAAACATACCCGACACCATGTCCTTCTCTACAAACCGATCTATCAAAATAAAGCTTCCATGGGCACACACTAATATAATTAACATCATACTCATCCTTAATCCTATGATCCACAAGAAAATCGGCGACAACCTGTCCTTTCATAGCACGTAACGATTCATATGTTAAATCATACTCTATTAAAGCATAAGCCCACTTTCCAAGTCTTCCCCTAAGAATCGGCTGTTCCAGCATATTTTTTATTATATCGGCTTGGCAAACTACTGTACATGTACTAGATAGCATATAATGACGAAATCTAGTACAGGCGTAATATAAAGATAAGCAGAGTTTTTCAGTAAACACGTACTGACTCTCAGTGTCAAGCAGCCGACGACTCAAATAAGCAATGACATACTCTTTCCCGCCGTCCTCTTGCGTTAAAACAGAGTCAATCACCTTCTCTTGTCCAGCTACGTATAACCTGAAAGGCACACCAGACTTGGGTGCCCGAAGCACCGGAGCACTCAACAAATACTGCTTTATGATATTAAACGCCTTCTGCTGTTCTGCCCCCCAATAAAATTCGGCTTCATGTTTTAGCCGAAGCAATGGAGCAAACGATTCAATCTTTCCTGCAAGATTAGATATGAATCGTCTTAAGTAATTAATTTTTCCTAACAATTTTTGTAAATCCTTTTTGCATGTCGGCTCCTTTAATTTTCTGATTGCTTCTACTTTCTTAGGATCTATCTCTATTCCATGCTTATGCACTATGAATCCCAAAAATTTACCAGCCAACACGCCGAATGCGCATTTGAGTGGATTCATCTTTAAACCATACCGACGCATCCTTTCAAAAGCCAGCCGCAAATCGGCCAAATGATGATCCATTCTATCCGATTTAACAACTATATCGTCAATGTATATTTCTAAGATTATGCCTAAAAGATCATGGAAAATAAGATTCATAACACGTTGATACGTTGCGCCGGCATTTTTTAATCCAAAAGTCATAACAATCCACTCAAACAAACCCACAAAACCAGGGCAGGAAAAAGCAGTCTTAGACGTGTCCTCTTCAGCCATAAAGATTTGATTATAACCGGCATTACCATCTAAAAAACTAATTACATCATGACCTGATGCATCATTAATTAGCATGTCAGCTATAGGCATGGGATATTCATCTTTTGGAGTAGCCTTGTTCAATCTCTAAAATCAACACATATCCTAATTTTGCTGGTATTTTTCTTTTCTACAAGAACAATATTAGATACCCAATCCGCATATCTACATGGCCGAATAAACCCAGCTTTTAACAAACGATCAACTTCTTCCTTAATGGGCCCATACATATCAGGATTGAAACGTCTAGACGGTTGTTTATACGGCCTAAACCCAGGTTTAATAGGTAACCTATGTTCAACTAAATCTTTACTTAAACCTGGCATCTCAGTATAATCCCAAGCAAAGTAATCCACAAATTCTCTAAGCAAAGCACATACCTTGCTTTTCTGATCGGCTTCAAGATTTTTGTTGATGAATGTTGGCCTGGGAATACTTCCATCACCAATATCAACTTCTTCAAGTGGATCAGCCGATGAGAACCCCTGTCCAAGCTTCTCTACATCATCAAAGTCTTCAATAGTCTCATGCATATCGTTCTTTTTTGAACGATATTCTTCTGTGCGCCTCTGCAGCCATTTGATACTCTCTTCTTTATCCATTTATAACGAGAGGTTATTAAGCCGTGCTACACTAGCCGGCTGTACACAAACAGGGATAAAACCATCCTTGCC
Organism: Oropetium thomaeum; assembly: GCA_001182835.1. Taxonomy (NCBI): domain Eukaryota; kingdom Viridiplantae; phylum Streptophyta; class Magnoliopsida; order Poales; family Poaceae; genus Oropetium; species Oropetium thomaeum. The sequence continues at coordinate 1,102,230 of LFJQ01000040.1, read as the reverse complement.
GATGCTGACATAATCATATTTGATAAATCCGTACCCGTCAAACAGCGTATGTCGCCGTGCTGCCAATCAACCGGCGCCTCTGTCAGAGCAATGCAAGCTGAATTATCTGCTTCAATAATCTCCACCTCATCATCTACCCACTGTATCAGACATTGGTGTAAAGTAGAAGGAATGCAGCAGTTCGCATGAATCCAATCACGGCCCAATAGGATATTATAACGTCCTCTGACATCAACAACAAAAAATGCAGTAGGCACTGTTTTACTCCCTACCGTAACCTCCATTGATATAACACCTTTAGCTTCAGATAACTCCCCTGAAAAACCAACTTAAGCCCATATTGATCTTCATCAGCTCACTCTCTTTCTGCCCAGCTTAGAAAAAACTGAATAAGGCATAACATTCACGCCAGCCCCTCCATCGACAAGCATGCGACCCACGGGCTTTCCATCTATATGCCCTTTGATAAATAGAGGCTTCAAGTGCTGTCTGGGCTTCTCTGGCTTCTCAAACACAGCATTTTCGAACCAAGAACAAGTTCTGCAACTTCAGTTTCAGGTGCACAAAATTCTGCAGGAAGGGCGAACACCATGTTAACGTCCATATCAGCAGGTAAGTCATTTTTGGTCTCTGAACCGTCATCAATTACTATGCTATCTTCATCTTTACTGTCCTCCTTTGCAATGCGCTTCTCCTTCCAGGTCATCTTAGCAGGCATCATTGGTTTGGCTTTGTTGAACCATAGATCACGTCTTCTCTCGGCCTGCTCCTCTCTAATCTCAATTGCTCGCAGTCACTGTACTTGTCGCTTCTGAGTGTGCGTAAGTCCCGCTGGGCACCACTGGGGCTCTGGTCTAGTCCCTGGTATAACAGACTGAATTCTTGTGCCCCTCGGAAGGCCTCGCTTCCCTGAACTGGAACTGCAACTGCCTAACTGAAAATGCATATCTGCAGACTTGAAACCTGGGTTGAATATGCCTCTGTTTACAGCAGTGCTATCTCCTTTGAATTTTCCAGATAATTCATGCTGAATATTACACTTCTGCTTCATATTAGCACTAAGGCTTCCCACATAATTTTCAGCCGTACCATAAGCTTGCTCTGTTTTATTTCTTTCCTGAACTGAACCCAGCTTGTCAATGCTTCCCCCTAATTGACGGTCAGTACCAGAACCTGCCCTGGACTTCCTGCTCGAACCTTGGGCTGTAACCGAATTTTCAACATCACGCATAGCTGGAGCTTTTGCACCACCTTCAGGCCTGACTGGAGTCCATACAACTTCCTTGCCACTCATATAGAGCTTGCCATCTGCACCACGCCTTGGTGAACCACCATTTGCTGAAAAACCAAGTCTCTTTCCTTTATCTCCAGCTTTGTTGCTCGAACCATAAATCTCAGACCTCTGATTCCCATGGTTCCCACAAGCAATAGCATCACGTGATCTGTCTCCTTGGTTATAACAGACTCTCCTTTCATGTGATGTTTCTCCAAACCTATACTGAGATGGAAACCACTCTGCATTGAAAAGACCCATCGGCCCTGTAGGCTGTGGCATCTGGCAACCCCACGGAGGAAATTGCGGATACATAGGAGGCGCCCAGTTCCAATACGCTGACTCCATTGGAAAATATGGTTGCCTGAAATCTGAATTCCCCTGCCAACAACCATGATCACTGAAATCTCGCCTAGGAGGAGGAGATCTTGGCCTTTTGGCTCCTCCGAGCCGACCAAATACGCTGTTGGTCTTGCGTGATGTATACTTGTCCAACAGCTGCCTGACTGTCGGCCTTGATTTAGTGATCTTCTCCTTGCCTTTATTAATTTTCCACACTCCGACTTCTGGATTCTTTGGCTTCATCATTCTTGGAGCAGCACTATCATCAACAATAACATTTTTTCCTTTTGTTGACCCGATCTGATTTGACCGAACCAAGATCTTCTTGTCATCAAAGTCTATCACATTGACAGGGAAGGGATCAAGATCAAGCTTCATCTTGTTGCCTTCTGCAAATGTCAATCGTCCATCATTTAAGGCCGATTGTACCTGTCGACGAAACACGTTACAATCATTAGTAGCATGTGAATAAGAATTGTGCCATTTACAATAAGCTTTTTTAGCCAATTCTTCAGGAGGTGGAATCACATGACCTTCTCTAACCCTAACAAGTTTACTCTGTAATAGCATATCAAAAATTTTATCACACTTGCTAACATCAAAAGTATATCTAACTTCTTCTCTCCTAGCAGGTGTTGGTTTTAAAGCAGAACAGGCAAAAGGCTTAGACTGAGGTTTGTGCACCCATTCAGCTACACATATATCAACATCATCATCAGTAGCTGAATCACTATCATAATCTACTGCATTAACTGAATTATTTCTATTATTAACATCCTTAAATCGGCTACGTTGTTGGACCTCCTTAGCACGATTTTCCTGTGCCATAGCCTTTTGCAAAACTTGATTAATATCCGAAAATTCTTACCCTTCTATCCTTAATATGTGTAAGTAAACCAGAAAATGCAAGATCGGCTAAATCCTTTTCGTCTATGGTCAAACTAAAACATCGGTTTTTAACATCCCTAAACCTCCTAACATAATCGACAACAGGCTCATTGTGCTTCTGTTTAACCGATGTCAAGTTGGAAAGACAAAGTTCAGTTTCGCCGCTATAGAAATATTCATGAAATTTCTGCAACAATTGTACCCAGGTAGTAATTGAATTTGGAGCAAGCGATGTAAACCATGTAAAGGCAGTACCAGACAACGAAAAAGGAAACAATTTCACTTTATGAGCATCTAATATCCCAACCTCATTGCATTGTGCCAAAAACTGCCCTATGTGTTCAAAAGTTGATCTACCATATTAACCCGTAAACTTAACGAAATCAGGAATTCTGAAACCGCGAGGATATGGTAGTGAATCAAAGTGTTCAGGATATGGTTTTGGTATGACCGTGCTCTACCCTTAGGCTCTAATCCAAATTCTCTAAGTACATTAGCAAGTTGATCCTTGAAAGTTTCAGAAGGTAATGTAGAGAGATCTGGAAAAACTGGTGCAGCATGTATATGTGGTGCTGTATGTGGAGATCCACCAAAATATGAATCTGGAACCGGCCCAAAAGGAACCCCGGTACCTACAGGTGGTATTGGCGGAATGCTATGTGCTACTGTTCGATAGAAAGGTTGTTGCAGATTCAAATTTCGGTTATTAGTACTAGAATTTGGCAAAACCGAATTTTGGATGGTAGGATTGGTAATACGAGGTGTAAAGCCGGACACAAAATTATGGGCCGAATTTCCACCAAGATTCTGGCCATTAAGACTAACATCAGGGAATACGCAGGTTGGCATAGTAGTAGTAGATATACTAGTTGTGAAGTTAGTATTCGGCAGGCAAGCCGAATTACTGTTTTCAGGAATCTCTACTTGCTTCTCACAGCGTTCGTCATTAAGCTGTTGTACTAACGAACGAATTTGACGTGGCAAACTATTTTGAAAGTCATTAATCCGACCGGATACCGATTGAATGATAGTATGAGACATATGCTTTAATTCAGCACCATATTTGCTAGCAACTGATGCATCAATCAAATGTGCAATTTCTTCAGAAGTCGCCAGATTACTTACATCGATTTTTACCTTAGTTTTGTCGTTGGAGAGTGTTGTTTCGCTCTGCTTGATGATGACACCCTGTCTGGTCTTCCGGTAACATGAAGCAAGCTTGCGTCGTTCTTCTTCAACTGAGTCTTGGATGCGTGCTTCATATGCTTGGCGATCTTCCTCCGGCAGCTCTTCATACGCCGGGACGAAGATGTTTTCCATGTCGATCTCAGAGCCGTTCGTCATGGCCGGAGAATATCGATTCCCCAGCGGAGTCACCAATTGTGTTGTCGCACAAAATTGATCCGTGCAACAACACGGTAACTATCGTACTTTCACGATGATGGGCGACTAGTTTCCGCGCAAACTAGCAAAGGGTTCTTCACTTTCGTGGAAGAGACGACCGTTTTCTAGTGCAAAACGGCAAAGATGAACCAGACCCTAGAGCTGCTAGGAGTCTGGCAAGAACTATGACTACGTTGCAAGAGAAATAAATCAGAAGAAAATAGAAGATTGATTGTTGTGTCGATTGTCCCCTTTTTTCAATCGGCCATCACCCTGAATATATAGGGACGTTGGGCTTCACGTACATGTACAAAACTCATTGATTGACTCTTAGATTGAAACCGAACATATCTCCGATTCGGTGATTATTGACACGACCCGCCCAGAAAACCTCGTCTCGGGACGGATCTGGTCAGTCGTTAAGCCAGGATCCTGTTGGGTAATGCTCGGCGAAGCGAGCGTACACACGATACAACACAGGCAGGGATAAACAGCAATAATTTACAAGAAGAGAGAACTTATTACATCATTGGTTCATAAATTTTGAAGTAGGATAATACATTGTTTCAGAGTACGCGAAGAGTTTTGAAACAAAAACAGCGGAAGACTAGAACGATTACAAACTCCGACACTCGGACTTAAGCAAAAGCACGTGCCGTGCCCACGGGCGTCATGCTACTAGCCACTTCAACAATTCACTGCGGCGACTCGCACAACTCCCACTGGAGGTTCCCGAACGCGGGGAGCGGTTCCTCCCAATGGAAGCTACCTGCTGGTTCCTGCATGACGGCGCCTGAAAAACCACAACACGCTAATGCGTGAGCTTCTAAGAAGCTCAGCAAGACTTACCCGACAAAAGTGATTGACTACAGCCGACTCCTAGACATGCTGGCCAATTCGGGTGGGTTTACTTGCAAAGGACTCGCAAGCCTATACTACTCTTGTCAAATTTTAGCATCAGATTAAGTGATTAGAAAATAAATTTAGTTAGCACTGAGCTAAGCAAACATGACAGAGGTAACAATAGTAATAGCAATGATCTTGGGTTCTTCTCATTTGTGTCTCAACCTATTTACTAAAATGTGACAGAGAGTTCATGTAAGCTCATAGCTGAGAGCGACAGCGATTCGAACCGATTTTTATACCACTGCAGGGTTAACCTAATCGTACGATACGTGCGCGTCCCAGACTCGCACGTGGCAACCGTTCACACCAGCTCCTGCAACATCAATTCCCTCCTACGCCTGCCTTAGCAGCGCCGCGTCCCACCAGACAACACGTCCCAGACCGTTTCTGTGGAGTTCCCACGCTGCCCACCCCAGATCTCCTCCTAGTCAGACACCGTAGGGCAGGTTCGACGTTGCAATCACTAGGCTACGTAGGTTTACCGGGGCCCATAACACCCCGCATATGATTAGTACATTCAATACTTGCCCAGCTGTGCCACACGGATCAGACCAGACTACGGTCACCCTGGTCCCGGACCAGTCGCCGACCTACTGGTACATAGTCTGACCCTCAATCTTTTATCTCTCTTACTCATTGACAATCGTGTGGCACATCTCATGAAATAGTTTCATTCGATATCCTATTACTCGCGAGCAGCGTCCACTCTGCTCGACTTCTACCGGCAACTATCTGCTAAGCATAGCATACTAAGGGTATCTATACAAACTACCGTCAGGGTTTCCTATGGGAAACAAATGCAACTATGGTTTCAATCAACTCCTAGCACCTAATGCACAAACAAGACACACTTAGAGTAAAAGTAAAACTTTAAAATTCGGTTGTGCACCGGGGCTTGCCTGGTTCCTCTGAGTTGACGTTGACTTCTTCGGCGGGGGTCGAGGAACTTGGATCGGTAGCTACCTCGCAAGCGTCAGAATCTACATGATGTAGTAGGATTATGATAAGTTCAATGAAATAGAAACTTATTGTTATTATCAATAATAACCTAGGGTTTACATTGACGACGCCTAGAATTAGGGTTAACCCTAATTACTCGACGCCATTGATTAAATTAACTTCTTAATCTGTGAATGATGTTTAAATAAGTCTATTAAAGCCTCATGAGGTGCCTTTTAGTTGGCATGTTCATCAACTTCAACTCTAGTTAAGTAAATTCGACACTTTCCATCGGTTAATATTATTTAATTACTTCGGCTATTAAACTAGGGTTAAAATAAAGATTTTTAATTCTTTCTCAAGATTATTTTTAGTTGGTATTACTCCCTGGAATAAGCATTTTGGGCTTTGGGTGGGGCCTAGATGAATTTTCTATATTTAATAAAAATTCATCCAAGTTCCTGTTTTTAAATCTTATAAAATCAGAAAGCACTAGTAAACTTCAGAATAAAATCATGAAATTTTATGTGGGCAATCCTGAGCATCAGATCTAAAACTTTGGTTTCGGGTCTAACCTTATAAATGACTTTTACAATGTACTTTAGAAAATGGTATTTAAACTAGGCAGATTGAAGTTATTTAATAGGGTTAGATGCCATTTCGTGTTCCTAAAATCTTCATAAAATTCCAGAGGGTGTGTATTACTATGGTGCACTTGTGCATCAAAGGTTAGCCCTAGCATTGCTCTATAATGCAATTTAAAATTCAAAAATAGAAAGGAGTGTTTCTAATTAATTCGGCAAATGTTTGGTCATTTTTTAAAAAGTGCTTTAATATAAAATTAGTAATTTTCACGAGGGTTCTAACAAATTTTGGTTTGACATTTTTGAATTTTTCTGTGAATTTCTAGGGATTTTAGAAGACAGAGTAATAATCTGGAAAAATAAAAAGAAAAAGAAAAACAGGGGGCTGTCTCCGGTGAGCTCCGGCGGCCAATTCCCGACGATGGGGTGGTCGCCGGCCGTCGAACCTTGGCTTTTCACGATTTACACGACATGACAAAGCTCAGCAACATGATATTCATCAAGCTTTAGGCCGGGATAGGGGATCTCACCGTGGGGGGTGTTGGTGGCGGCGGTGGCCGATGAAATTCCGACGGCCGAGCTCGAAATTGGAGGGTTGGGGGGTTCTGTGAGCTTCACGGGGTGGAGAGGAAGCGTTTTGGTGAAGGAATTGGATTGAGGATTGGTTGGGGGGTGGATTTCACCGTGGAGGCGGCTATGGCGTTGGCGGCGGCCGGGGCAGAGAATTGGGAGGGGTGCTCGCGCGGGGAAGAAGAATGTGGAGAAAAGGGGGGGAGATGGAGGGGCTCGCGCCATTTATAGATGGGCCGGGGATAAGGAAAAGGTAGGGGAGCAGGGGGGGGGGTCGGCATGGCGGCAAGGGGCGGCGGCGCATGGCTTCGGGCGGCGCGGCAGAAAAGGGGCGGCGCCCGAGGGAGAAGGAAGAGAGTGGGGGAGAGTGAGCTAGAGGGAGAGAGACAGCGAGGGAGGAGGCGCCGGCAAGAATTGAAGTCGGCAACATGGGAGCAAGAGGGCGTGTCGGCCGGGCGGCTGCGGAGCCCTGCCGCGCCGTGTTGTCGGGCGGGCGGGGCACTGTAGCCCGCCCGGCAACAGTTATTATTTTTTTTCTTTTTCATTAAGGCTGGAAGGAAATTCAATGAATCGGCACACTTTCCGAGCTCGAAAAATTTTGAAAATTTTTGTGTATGCTCAGGAATTTATTTGTCATGATTTGGTCTCTAACAATTCTTGAATTTCTAAGTTGATTATAGCTTGTGTGAATTTTTAAGAGGTCTAAATCCTTTCCAAAAATCTTGAATAATTTTCCAACATTCTATTTTGAAGTTTACTTAATTGTTACGTAAAAATATGGCTAGGGTTCTGTGGAAATTTTGATGGTCAAGAGTTAGGGTTTGTTCCTTCCTATTAATGAGATTTCGACACTGTTACGTGAGATTTCTCCGGACTTTGCTTAAGTGCTCTGTTGTTTGTCAAACTTTTCATAGTGTTCCTTTAAAGCATTTTAAACAATATTTCTTTTTATTTCCATGATTGAATCTACCTTAAGGTGAGTGAAATTATGGATTAGGGTTTACAGTTGTCGACTTTTGCCCTGGTGACACCTGGGGTGTCACAGCCCTCCCCCCTAAAAGAAATCGCGTCTCGAGATTTAAGGAGAGGGTTAGGATAGGCATAGGTACCTAGGGGTGTGGGAGTAGCTCGTGATAGTGTGACTGAAGAAATTCTGCAGATTCCCACGTGGCTTCGTCTTCCGTGTGGTTGCTCCACAGAACCTTGTAAAACTTGAGTGTCCGTCTTCTAGTAACCCGTTGTTTCTCATCCAGTATCCGGATTGGACGCTCTGGGTAGGTCAGGTCTGGTTGCAACTCTTCTACTTCTTGAACCACTTGGTCTACTGGTGTCTTCAGGCATTTCTTCAATTGGGAGACATGGAATACGTTATGCATTCCTGATAATCTTTCTGGCAGTTCCACTTGATACGCCACTGGTCCGCACTTGGCTGTGATAGGGTATGGACCTATGTATCGGGGTGCTAACTTGCCTTTGATCCCGAACCGTTGAACTCCCTTCATTGGCGAGACTCGTAGGTAGACGTAGTCTCCTACCTCGAAGGTCAATGGTCTACGCCTTTTATCTGCATAGCTCTTCTGTCTTGACTTGGCGGCCTTCAGATTTGCTTGTATAACTCGTACTTTCTCTTCAGCCTGTTGTACTAGGTCTGGGCCCAATATGATCCTTTCGCCTGCTTCTGACCAATTGAGTGGGGTTCTGCAACTACGGCCATAAAGTGCTTCAAAAGGGGACATCTGGATGCTGGCTTGATAGCTGTTATTGTATGAGAACTCCGCCAATGACAGATAAGTGTCCCATCCTTTTCCGTACTCCAAAACACAAGCTCGGAGCATGTCTTCAAGTATTTGGTTCACTCTTTCCGTCTGACCATCAGTCTGAGGGTGGTAGGCTGAGCTGTGGATTAGCCTAGTTCCTAGTGACTCGTGGAGTTGTTTCCAAAATCGACCGGTGAACTGGGTGCCCCGGTCGGAGATGATCGTCTTGGGTACTCCATGTAAACAGACTATCCGGTCAATGTATAGTTCTGCGTACTTCTTCATTCTATAGTTGGTACTGACAGGTATGAAATGAGCGGACTTTGTCAAGCGATCCACTATGACCCAAATTAAATCCAACTTTTGAGCTGTCATGGGCAGTCCAACAATAAAGTCCATACTTATGTCTTCCCATTTCCATGACGGAACGCTCAATGGTTGCGACAACCCTGCGCATTTCAGGTGGTCGGCCTTTACTCTGTGGCAGGTGTCACATTCCGCTACATATCGAGCGATTTCTCTTTTCATCCTTGTCCACCAAAACTTCTTCCGCAGATCCTGATACATCTTGTTGCTGCCAGGGTGAATTGAGTACTTGAATAAATGAGCTTCATCCATGATCTTCCTTCGGAGCTCGTGATCCTTCGGTACTATCAGTCTGTTCTTGAACCACAAAACTCCTTCTTCGTCTTCACGGAAGCACTACATCTTCTTTTCTTGTAGTCCCAATCTGATCTTCTCCATGCCCTTATCAAGCTTCTGGGCCTTGGCTACCTCATCTCTAAGTGTGGGCACTAGGGCGAGGTTGTAGAGTGCTCCGTGGGGTAGAATCCTTACGGCTGGCTCTAGTTTTTCGGCTGCAACTCCCTGATCCAAGTAGTGGCAATGAGCGTTTCTGCTCAACGCGTCTGCAACCACATTAGCCTTACCCGGATGGTAGTGGATCTCTATCTCGTAGTCCTTGATTAATTCTAGCCATCTTCGTTGCCTCATGTTCAACTCATTCTGGGTGAAGATGCATTTGAGACTCTTGTGGTCGGTGTAGAGGTGTACCAAGTTTCCCAATAAGTAATGCCTCCACACCTTCAAAGCCAATACCACGGCTGCTAATTCCAAGTCGTGTGTGGGGTAATTCACCTCATGCTTGCGGAGTTGTCTGGAAGCATAAGCAATTACCCGTCCTTCTTGCATCAACACACACCCAAGTCCAGTGCCCGACGCATCACAATATACGTCGAAGGGCTTGCTCAAATCTGGTTGGGCGAGCACTGGTGCTGTGGTCAAGTGCTTCTTCAAAGTCTGAAAGGCTTCTTCGCACTTTTCTGTCCACTTGAACTTCTGATCCTTCTTGAGTAGGTCTGTAATAGGCCTGGCAATCTTGGAGAAGTTGGGAATGAAGCGGCGATAATATCCCGCTAATCCCAAGAAACTTCGCACCTTGTGGACTGTTGTGGGTGCTTTCCAATTAACAACATCTTGAACCTTTCCCGGATCAACAGAAATACCTTCCGCGGACACAACATGACCCAGAAACTGAACTCGCTCAATCCAGAATTCGCACTTGCTGAACTTGGCATAGAGCTTATGATCTCTGAGTCTTTGGAGAACTGTCCGAAGGTGCTCTGCATGCTCATCGGTGGACTTGGAGTATATCAGGATGTCGTCAATGAACACCACTACAAACTTATCCAGCTCTGGCATCAATACTGAGTTCATGAGGTACATGAAGTACGCTGGTGCGTTTGTGAGTCCAAACGACATCACCAAATACTCATACAGCCCGTATCTGGTGGAGAAGGCCGTCTTCGGAACGTCACTGGGACGGATCTTGATCTGATGATATCCAGACCGAAGATCAACTTTTGAGAAGACCTTTGCTCCAGCCAACTGATCAAACAGAGTGTCTATGCGTGGCAAGGGATACTTGTTCTTGATAGTTACTGCATTCAAGGGACGGTAATCCACGCATAGCCTCAAGGATTGGTCCTTCTTCTTCACGAACAATGCCGGACAACCCCAAGGCGAGGTACTGGGCCGTATAAAGCCCTTGTCCAACAACTCCTGCAGCTGTTTCTTCAACTCTGCTAGCTCTTTGGGTGCCATCTTGTACGGTCTGCGGGAGATCGGGGCTGTGCCTGGCAACAGTTCAATCTGAAATTCCACATCTCTGTCCGGCGGTAAACCAGGTAAGTCCTCTGGGAATACGTCCGGAAACTCCTTAACCACTGGTATCTCGTCCAGACTTTTCCCGACAACATGGCAGACTTGATTGAGGGTAGCTTTAGGGTGATCTAGGCTTATGGACATGGAACCGTGAAGTGGAGAGGTCAAGTGGACTACACGGTTAGCAATATCAAGGATGGCATTATGGAGTTTCATCCATTTCATGCCGATGATAATATCGATACCCTGCCCATCTAGGATGATGAAGGAAATAGGATAGATGTGACCTCCTAGATTGAGGGGAGCTTCACTTAAGCCATAATTTGATAATATGTTGCCCCCAGGCGATTTTATTACGAAAGGTGGTTCTAGAAGAACTGTGGCTAGGTTTTTGCCTTGGACAAAATTTTTACTGATAAAGTTGTGGCTTGCACCGGAATCGAATAGAACAAAAGCTGAATGGGTAGAGAGCGAGAACGTACCCGCCAGTACTTGTTCGCCCTCAGCAATTTCCTCGGTCGTGGTGTAGTTTACCCGACCGGTCCTAGTGTTCCTCTGGCTCTTTTGCTGGCCCTGTCCTTGATTTGACTGCCGGTTGCCTCCGGACTGCTGGTTGGAGGGGCACTCGCGGGCGAAGTGTCCGGGCTGCCCGCAATTGAAGCAAGGCGTGCCTGGTCCAGGGCGGGCGCCCTGTTGAGGTGGGCGGACACCTTGGTTCCTCTGCGGCGGGGGAGGTGCGCGGTAGCCGGCTTGTTGCTGATTCTGTGGGGGCCGGTACGGCTGCTGCGGCGGACGGAACGACGGCGCCTGCGGCGGGGTTGCCTTGTACCTCCTACCATCGGGTGCAGTGTACACTAGACGGTACTTGGGTGGCGGGGCATTCGATGGCCCACCGCTGGCTCGCCTTTTCTCCCGCTGCTCCTTCTCGAGGTACTCCTCGGCGATGAGGGCGTTGCTGACGAGCTCGTTGAATGAGCCGCCTTGGTTCAGGGCCAAGCGACCCTGGAGTGTGATGTTTAGCCCTTCCATGAAGCGCTGCTTCCGCTTTGCGTCCGTGTCAACCTGCTCCGGAGCATACAAAGCAAGTTGGTTGAAGACACAGGAATACTCGTACACCGTGCGGTTCCCTTGTGTTAAGGCCATGAACTCCTTGGCCTTTCTCTGCATGAGTCCCGCGGGAATGTGGTGAGCGGGGAACGCCTCCCGGAACTGTGCCCATGGCACCTGGGTTTCGGCCGGGAGAGTGGCCAAGTAGTTGGCCCACCAACCTCCGGCATGTCCGTGGAGCATCTGGGCCGCAAAGAGTGTCTTCTGGGTCTCCGAACAATGGAGCAGCCCAAATTTGGCCTCGATTGTACGAAGCCAGTGGTCTGCCTCCATTGGTTCCCGGGCATCTCTGAACTCCGGGGGATGAGTGGCCAGGAACTCAGCATAAGTGCTGTCTTGGTCGCGGTTCCGAGCGCCTCGATTTGCGCCACTATTTCCTAGGATGGCCCGCAGCATCTCTTGTGTCTGCTGGCTGCTCTGAAGCATGACTGCCATGGCTGCCATCAAGGTTGGCTCAGCCAGCGGGGGCGGCGGGTTGGAGCTTTCCGCCTCCTGACGTCCGGCTCTAGTGTTCACCATGCTGAAAAAAACAAAAGGATCCTTATTAGAGCAATTCAACCCATGTCCATTTCTCAATATAAGCAAAAATACGTCATTATGCACGGCACGGATATCTCATTAAATAACAAACTTCCTTCATTCCCCAAAAGATGACAGTACATCCATCGTCCAACTCCTTAGATTGCCAAACCACCATTCTTACATCCACAAGACTACAACGCCACTAAGATGAACTTCTAAGAACACACACTAACTCCAAGACAAAGACAACGCACTCCTTAAGCGAAGCATCTAACTAAACTATCACTTCGGGACCATCTCCGATCTACTCCTCATCTGGCTCTGGGTCTGAAGCTTCGGGATCCGATACTTCTGACTCAGACGCATCATCGTTAGCGGGAGGCGGCTGCTGCGCCTCCAAAAGTCCCGCTAACTGATGCGGCAAATGATGGTTCTCATGGGCGAGGTTCTCCGCCATCTGAACCGTGTTATCCCTGAGTATCTCCAGCTGGTGAATGTGTTGCAACATGATGTTGCAATCATTCTCTCTAGCATGTATCTGGGCAGTCTTAATCTCGGAGATCGCCTCCAACTCAGAGATACGTGTAGCGCGCGTGTCGCAGCGAGCACGCAGTGCATTGTTTCTGCTCTCCAAGTCCTGGACCTTCTTCTTGAGTTGAGCTACCTCTACATGAGCCTGTCGCAAGGCCTGGCGATCCATCTGAGCTATGAGAACAATATCTTCATGCAAGTTGAGTAGCACTAGGCTCCACGTGAACAAGGGAGTGATATGGTCCATCTCTCCCCTGAAAATCCTCTTCTGAGCATTCTTGACATTGCAGTGCCAGGTACGGTCGACCTGGTCCCGTATCGGAAACATCGCTGCTGGTTTGTCTGCCAGGTCCTCAAGGTGTCGCTCGCAAATCCTCAATAAAGCCTGATGAGCGGCTGACTCGATGGCCTCCATCTTATCTGAACCGAATGTGGTGGTGGTATAAATCTCTCCGTTGGTATGCTGAGGGTGCGTGGGTAGTGTAACGGTGACCGAGCAGCGTGGTAGATCATACTGCCGATACATCGGCCTATACGTCCTCACAAAGTAAAAAGAATACGCATAAGCGGTGGCAGAATCGCACTCAAGTTAGCCGTTACTACACGTTTCTTACGATATCGTGCTTAGCGTACCTGCAGAAAATGACATCACAGGCAGTTCAATATAGATATATATATCAAAAGTAAATACAACAACCCATATCATTGCCATATGGGTCGCCCCGAGTAGGTCACGTACGGGGATCACGTGTCCGACCTTCCCTGCGCGGCGACAGACTGCACTTTACTTCAGGCAGCGGAGGTTTGAGAGTGTTCCGCAAAACCGAAGTCGTGAGGAACAAACTCATCTCTTGTGTGCCAAAGACACAAGACTCCACTGTTGCGAAGGTCTGCATTCGCAACAGGTCCGTAACCCACACCTCGTACGGTAGAGGGCCGCTTCTCTCCCTAAACGGCAAGGGGGCGTACTATGTTACAGCGAACATAATACCTCCTTCCGTACCACCATGGTATAGAACGCTACTGCTGCTGACGCAACAGGGATTTCTCGACCTTTCACCGCAGTCGAGCGGCGTACCTTACCTTGCTTACCTGAGCGTAGGTGCGTCGTTACAGAAAAGAAAATCTAAACTGGGTTTAGTTAGCTCCTACACTAGGTTAGCTTGCCACCTGATAACCTATTAACTAATAGGACGCGTACCTCACTCGCACGTAAATTTTCGAAAATATGCCTTAAACGTTGTACCGTTTCCCAACCTAGCTCTGATACCACAGCTGACACGACCCGCCCAGAAAACCTCGTCTCGGGATGGATCTGGTCAGTCGTTAAGCCAGGATCCTGTTGGGTAACGCTCGGCGAAGCGAGCGTACACACGATACAACACAGGCAGGGATAAACAGCAATAGGATATCGAATGAAACTATTTCATGAGATGTGCCACACGATTGTCAATGAGTAAGAGAGATAAAAGATTGAGGGTCAGACTGGGTACCAGTAGGTCGACGACTGGTCGGGACCAGGGTGACCGTAGTCTGGTCTGATCCGTGTGGCACAGCTGGGTAAGTATTGAATGTACTAATCATATGCGGGGTGTTATGGGCCCCGGTAAACCTACGTAGCCTAGTGATTGCAACGTTGAACCTGCCCTACGGTGTCTGACTAGGAGGAGATCTGGGGTGGGCAGCGTGGGAACTCCACAGAAACCGTCTGGGACGTGTTGTCTGATGGGACGCGGCGCTGCTAAGGCAGGCGTAGGAGGGAATTGACGTTGCAGGAGCTGGTGTGAACGGTTGCCACGTGCGAGTCTGGGACGCGCACGTGTCGTACGATTAGGTTAACCCTGCAGTGGTATAAAAATCGGTTCGAATCGCTGTCGCTCTTAGCTATGAGCTTACTTGAACTCTCTGTCACATTTTAGTAAATAGGTTGAGACACAAATGAGAAGAAACCAAGATCATTGCTATTACTATTGTTACCTCTGTCATGTTTGCTTAGCTCAGTGCTAACTAAATTTATTTTCTAATCACTTAATCTGATGCTAAAAATTTGATAAGAGTAGTATAGGCTTGCGAGTCCTTTGCAAGTAAACCCACCCGAGTCGGCCAGCATGTCTAGGAGTCGGCTGTAGTCAGTCACTTTTGTCGGGTAAGTCTTGCTGAGCTTCTTAGAAGCTCACGCGTTAGCGTGTTGTGGTTTTTCAGGCGCCGTCATGCAGGAACCAGCAGGTAGCTTCCATTGGGAGGAACTGCTCTTGTAGTATAGGCTTGCGAGTCCTTTGCAAGTAAACCCACCCGAGTCGGCCAGCATGTCTAGGAGTCGGCTGTAGTCAGTCACTTTTGTCGGGTAAGTCTTGCTGAGCTTCTTAGAAGCTCACGCGTTAGCGTGTTGTGGTTTTTCAGGCGCCGTCATGCAGGAACCAGCAGGTAGCTTCCATTGGGAGGAACCGCTCCCCGAGTTCGGGAACCTCCAGTGGGAGTTGTGCGAGTCGCCGCAGTGAATTGTTGAAGTGGCTAGTAGCATGACGCCCGTGGGCACGGCACGTGCTTTTGCTTAAGTCCGAGTGTCGGAGTTTGTAATCGTTCTAGTCTTCCGCCGTTTTTGTTTCAAAACTCTTCGCGTACTCTGAAATAATGTATTATCCTACTTCAAAATTTATGAACCAATGATGTAACAAATTTTTAGCATCAGATTAAGTGATTAGAAAATAAATTTAGTTAGCACTGAGCTAAGCAAACATGACAGAGGTAACAATAGTAATAGCAATGATCTTGGTTTCTTCTCATTTGTGTCTCAACCTATTTACTAAAATGTGACAGAGAGTTCAAGTAAGCTCATAGCTAAGAGCGACAGCGATTCGAACCGATTTTTATACCACTGCAGGGTTAACCTAATCGTACGACACGTGCGCGTCCCAGACTCGCACGTGGCAACCGTTCACACCAGCTCCTGCAACGACAATTCCCTCCTACGCCTGCCTTAGCAGCGCCGCGTCCCACCAGACAACACGTCCCAGACGGTTTCTGTGGAGTTCCCACGCTGCCCACCCCAGATCTCCTCCTAGTCAGACACCGTAGGGCAGGTTCAACGTTGCAATCACTAGGCTACGTAGGTTTACCGGGGCCCATAACACCCCGTATATGATTAGTACATTCAATACTTACCCAGCTGTGCCACACGGATCAGACCAGACTACGGTCACCCTGGTCCCGACCAGTCGTCGACCTACTGGTACCCAGTCTGACCCTCAATCTTTTATCTCTCTTACTCATTGACAATCGTGTGGCACATCTCATGAAATAGTTTCATTCGATATCCTATTGCTCGCGAGCAGCGTCCACTCTGCTCGACTTCTACCGGCAACTATCTGCTAAGCATAGCATACTAAGGGCATCTATACAAACTACCGTCAGGGTTTCCTATGGGAAACAAATGCAACTATGGTTTCAATCAACTCCTAGCACCTAATGCACAAACAAGACACACTTAGAGTAAAAGTAAAACTTTAAAATTCAGTTGTGCACCGGGGCTTGCCTGGTTCCTCTGAGTTGACGTTGACTTCTTCGGCGGGGGTCGAGGAACTTGGATCGGTAGCTACCTCGCAAGCGTCAGAATCTACATGATGCAGTAGGATTATGATAAGTTCAATGAAATAGAAACTTATTGTTATTATCAATAATAACCTAGGGTTTAGATTGGGACGCCTAGAATTAGGGTTAACCCTAATTACTCGACGCCGTCGATTAAATTAACTTCTTAATCTGTGAATGATGTTTAAAGAAGTCTATTAAACCCTCATGAGGTGCCTTTTAGTTGGCATGTTCATCAACTTCAACTCTAGTTAAGTAAATTCGACACTTTCCATCGGTTAATATTATTTAATTACTTCGGCTATTAAACTAGGGTTAAAATAAAGATTTTTAATTCTTCCTCAAGATTATTTTTAGTTGGTAGTACTCCCTGGAATAAGCATTTTGGGCTTTGGGTGGGGCCTAGATGAATTTTCTATATTTTATAAAAATTCATCCAAGTTCCTGTTTTTAAATTTTATAAAATCTGAAACCACTAGTAAACCTCAGAATAAAATCATGAAATTTTATGTGGACAATCCTGAGCACCAGGTCTAAAACTTTGATTTTGGGTCTAACCTTATAAATGACTTTTACAATGTACTTTAGAAAATGGTATTTAAACTAGGCAGATTGAAGTTATTTAATAGGGTTAGATGCCATTTCATGTTCCTAAATTCTTCATAAAATTCCAGAGGGTGTGTATTACTATGGTGCACTTGGGGATCAAAGGTTAGCCCTAGCATTGCTCTATAATGCAACTTAAAATTCAAAAACAGAAAGGAGTGTTTCTAATTAATTATGCAAATGTTTGGTCATTTTTTAAAAAGTGCTTTAATAGAAAATTAGTAATTCTCACGAGGGTTCTAAGAAATTTTGGTTTTACATTTTTGGATTTTTCTGTGAATTTATAGGGATTTTAGAAGACAGAGAAATAATCTGGAAAAATAAAAAGAAAAAGAAAAACAGGGGGCTGTCTCCGGTGAGCTCCGGCGGTCAATTCCCGACGATGGGGTGGTCGCCGGCCGTCGAACCTTGGCTTTTCACGATCTACATGACATAACAAAGCTCGGCAACATGATATTCATCAAGCTTTAGGCCGGGATAGGGGATCTCACCGTGGGGGGTGTTGGTGGCGGCGGTGGCCGATGAAATTCCGACGGCCGAGCTCGAAATTGGAGGGTTGGGGGGTTCTGTGAGCTTCACGGGGTGGAGAGGAAGCGTTTTGGTGAAGGAATTGGATTGAGGATTGGTTGGGGGGTGGATTTCACCGTGGACGCGGCTATGGCGTTGGCGGCGGCCGGGGCAGAGAATTGGGAGGGGTGCTCGCGCGGGGAAGAAGAATGTGGAGAAAAGGGGGGGAGATGGAGGGGCTCGCGCCATTTATAGATGGGCCGGGGGTAGGGAAAAGGTAGGGGAGCAGGGGGGGGGTCGGCATGGCGGCAAGGGGCGGTGGCGCATGGCTTCGGGCGGCGCGGCAGAAAAGGGGCGGCGCCCGAGGGAGAAGGAAGAGAGTGGGGGAGAGTGAGCTAGAGGGAGAGAGACAGCGAGGGGGAGGCGCCGGCAAGAATTGAAGTCGGCGACGTGGAAGCAAGAGGGCATGTCGGCCGGGCGGCTGAGGCGCCCTGCCGCGCCGTGTTGTCGGGCGGGCGGGGCACTGTAGCCCGCCCGGCAACAGTTATTATTTTTTTTCTTTTTCATTAAGGCTGAAAGGAAATTCAATGAATTGACACACTTCCCTAGCTTGAAAAATTTTGAAAATTTTTGTGTGTACTCAGGAATTTATTTGGAACATTTTTCGTTTAAGGTTCAAGTCATGATTTGGTCTCTAAAAATTCTTGAATTTCTAAGTTGATTATAGCTTGTGTGAATTTTTAAGAGGTCTAAATCCTTTCCAAAAATCTTGAATAATTTTCCAAAATTCTATTTTGAAGTGTACTTAATTGTTATGTAAAAATATTTCTAGGGTTCTGCGGAAATTTTGATGGTCAAGAGTTAGGGTTTGGGTTCCTTCCTATTAACGAGATTTCGACACTGTTACGTGAGATTTCTCCGGACTTTGCTTAAGTGCTCTGTTGTTTGTCAAACTTTTCATAGTGTTCCTTTAAAGCATTTTAAACAATATTTCTTTTTATTTCCATGATTGAATCTGCCTTAAGGTGAGTGAAATTATGGATTAGGGTTTACAGTTGTCGACTTTTGCCCTGGTGACACCTGGGGTGTCACAATTATACTACCGTATATCTCTCTGACTTGTTATCTAATCAACCTCGAATCCCAACCGTCTTTGGCAAATAAAATATTCCGGCCATGCGCTAATCATATCTGTTAATGGAACTTACTAGGAATCGTCTTCACCACCAGAGTTGCCCTGATCATTCTCTCCCATGCTTAGTGATTTAATCTTTGCCCCTGATGCTGCTCCATCTTGCACCTTGTTAGCACGACCCTAGATGATTAAAATAATCTGACTTCAAAAATAAATTACACAGCCAAATTATGGTGCAAGCAACAGTTTACCGATTCGGAAACTGGTTCCGGTTCCAATACGGGTAGCACGCGGACATCGTTTCCGAGAAAAATCCCAAAACATGTCTCATGCAGAGGCTTCACTAGGTGGCTAGGGGTTACTATGACACTAGGTTTGAAGGGTTTTTTTTTTTGCTTGCGTTACCAAGAACACGAGCCCACCGACTATCGTTGCCTGTTTACCACATCGGTAAACACCGTAAACATCGTAAAAGTCGTAACGACTTTCTGATGAAAAATCAAAATTAAGTTACGGGCAGGGGACCATTTTTAGTTCAAAGGAGCCTCCAAAGCAAGATGTTTCGCACTGGTTTGGGATCATGTTGAGCTTCCAAGATTTTATTAAAAATCTAACAAATTTCTGTTATTTAAAATTATAAAATCAAAAACAAACAATAAAACTTATGGAAAAATCATGAAAATTGATGGAGGTACCAGTGAGCATCTAAAATAATGTTTTAATTAAGGGTTTGGATTTTTGGATGACTCCATAATGTATTTTAGAAAAAGACAAATTAAATTGATAGTTTGGAGTATTGCCAATGACATGCATGAAATTTGTTGCTGTAAAATCATGATAAAATTGCAGGAGTGCAAAATGTTATGATACAGTCATGGTTCAAATACCAACCCTAGCACCCTTCTAAAACTTGAATTAAAATTCAAAAACAGAAAAGATTACTCTAATTATTGAGGAAATTTCATGAACATTTTTGAAAAAGTGCTTCAGCAGATAATTAGTGCATTCAACAAGGATTCAAATAAAATTTGGATTACCATTTTTAGATTTTTCCTTGATTTACTAGACATTTTATAAAAATTGGCTAAATAATAACAATTTAAATGGGAAAAATGAAAAAACAAAAACGGGTGCGTCCTTAACACACGCCAGGGGAGGGAGAGAGAAAGTGGGGTGGCAGCGCCGCAGCGATGAGGATTGGGGAGCATCGGCGGTGGCGTGCGCGGGCGATGGCTTGTCGTGCGCCAAAGGGGAAGCGACCGCACGGGAGAGGAAGAGAGAGGAAGAGGAGTATTGAGGGAGATCTTTGGGCGAGATTCGTCCTCGGTGGAGTGATGGCGCGGGGAGTTGTGCCGGCCGGCACCTGCCTCGGCTGGCCGGCCGCTGCGGCAATTGGCCGCCGTGGGCGTTGGCCTGGCCTTTCTTTTTTTTTTTTGATTTTTGTTTTGTTTTAAAATTCCCATCTTAATTCAAATGAAAACCACACCTCCCGGGCTCGGAAAATTTTGAAACTTTTCGAGGGTACTAAGGAAATCATGTGGAATAACTTTTGTTTAAGAAAGGTGTCCTGATTCTGCTTCTAAAAGTTTGCAATTTTTTAACTCAATTCAAGTTTGTTTGATTTTTAAGGGGTTTAAACCTTCTCCAAAAATTCTGATAAAATCTCCAAAATTCTATTTTAATGTGCAGTTAATTGTATTTAAAAACATTGGGGTGTTTTCATTATGAAAACAGAAGATTTTGCAAAAGCATTAAAAAGGTTACCCGTAATCGAACAAATTTGTTACCCGGAACCAAAACTCCCCATTAACAGAAAATAGTCAAAAATTAAAAACAAGGTCAGTGAGCTCATTTCCATCTGAACAAAAGAGACTGAAACTTTGGGATGTGACATTACCACCAACTCTTGAGGTTGCCAGAACCGGAGAAGATGTTGCCGAAGCTTGTCGGGCCAAAGCCCCGCCACGTGACGTCGCCAGAGCTAGAAGACGTTGCCCGAGCTCGCTGGAGCTGGAGCTAGAGCCAGAACCATCACTGTCCGAGCTCGCCGAAGCTGGGGAAGAGGCCGCTCGAGCTCGTTGGAACCAAAGCTGCCGTCGTCCGAGGGCGTTAAAGCCGGCAAAGAGGCAGCTCATGCTTGCTGGAATCTGAGCCATCACCGTTCGAGGCCGCTCGAGCTCGCCGGATCCACCGTCTCTTCACTAGAGCTTGCTTGGTCTAGAGCTGTGGTCCCTGGATCCGCTGTCGTCGAAGCTCGCCTTCTCTGGAGGCACCGCAATCTTAGCTGCCCCGGGCCCACTATCTCGCACGAGGTAGACGCGCTTGTTAGAAGCTGCCTCTGCATCAATTCTGCGGCGTAGGCAAATATTAGCAGTTAGATGAAGCACGGGCGCGAGAAGCGCTTCCAAAAATCGACGCGTTTGGGAAAGATGACCACTTAAATCGACCCTCCCATTCACCGCCCGCCCCTACTCAACACCACACGCCAAATAGACGTTTCATTTTGTAGTTGGACCAATTTTTGCGGTAACTTGGGCCATGAAACAAATATGCGCTAAAATTATCCTCAGGAAGCGCTTTGGAGCGGGTCCTTCAGCTTCAGGCCGAGGTGGGCAAGATTAGCACTGAACTAGAAAGCTCAGAATTGCAGTGTCGATGAGTTCCCATGCCCATAGGTGAATAGATCGGGCACGCTGGGCCGTGACAGCACTAGCAAGACGTCAAGCAGTCGCCCGGAAGCAGTCAGACCCGATGCTCGGTGCCGTGGTGCACTGGTGCCTGTCCAGTTACGCGTCCCGCGCATTCCAACACAGTGTCCGGAGCGATTAGCTGGTGTCAGTGCACTCTATAACATTTCGGTCTATTACTCAATAGGATTAATAGAACATTCGTATCAACAAATTACAACCTCTTTTTCAGTAGTCTATCTTCAAATAATTCCAAGTTTAAGCGTGTTTGACCTCGGTCCACGGGTGACCGACCGAAAGGTTATTCTTAGGTGCGCACAACTGAAGGCAAATATACGCAGAAAAAACTTGTATTAGTCGGTGAGGACAGTCTATCACTAGTAGAAAACCAACCTAGACCGACGGTTTTGTAGAATAGCCAACACCCTGTCGGCAACTTGTTGCATTGGCTGACGGTTTTGTAGAATAGCCAACAGAGATTATGATAGTGAAGATGATCATATATGGAGGTGATATTGATCATAATGATAATTTATGAGAGCTTATAGTTATGATTTTATTTTCTATGAGTCACCTTATGAACAATCCGTACTTTAATTTGAACCTTGTACTAAGTCGATGGAGTTTTTTTTTTTTATTACCCTTCAGAATGATAACCAGTATTATATATATGTGTATGTGTTTGAGATTATGCTATGGCATATGTGTCTACAATTTCCAGTATATCCTATAAATGTGTATATAATCTCTAAACTGTATCGGAAGAAGAATTACAATTTGGAATTATCTTGATCGAGGGGTGGACACACTGTTGTGTTAAGTATTCCGGAGCGTTTTGAATAACTGACAAGTAATACAACACCGTCGAGTTTGATATGGCTGACAGGTTATCCAAACCATCGGCCCAACCAAACCAACGGTTTGCAATGCACCGTCGGCCATGGTATACCCGACCATCTGTACCATACCGTCGGTCATTAGTCCCTGACCGTTGTAAGAAACACTCGGCCAAAGAATACCCGACCGTGTGTACCATACCGTCGGTCATTAGTCCCTGACCGTTGTAAGAAACACTCGGCTAAAGAATACCAGACCGTCTGTACCATACCTTCGGTCATTAGTCCCTGACCGTTGGTAAGAAACACTCGGCCAAAGAAAACCCGACGGTACCATGGGTAAAGATGGGATTCGCCGAGCGACGGGAAATCGCCAGCAGTGTACTCTCAGGGATTACTTTTCCCGATGGTAAACATAATGTTCGACGGTGGGAATACACTCGGCATTGTTACGACTCTAGTAGTGTACATCCTAGAAAAACTGTCTGATGTAAGCCGGCCCGGTCTCGGAAGATGGGACGTTACACACTCCATGATTGGTAGTCTAGTACTCCAACTAATAGCAGTAGTTCGGATAAAAAATAATAGTAGTAGTTTATTAGTACCCTAGTTAATTTGTACAATATGAAAATTCAATCATTTAAATTTAAGTAGAAGAAAATTACAAGTTACAACTGCCTATAATATTAAAAAAAATTAAGTAAAAAGGAAAAATTAGTATATATAAAACTAATGAAGAATTTATTGGTATAGAAAAAAGCTTGAAACAATAAAAAGAAAGCTCACAACAACAACCGATGACGTGTAGAACAATGAAATTACACGTAGGACAATAACTAAATATATGTACAACAATATGTGACACCCCAGGTGTCACTTAAACAGTCATCGACAAAACGAAAACCCTAAAAAAGACTTTTTACATTTTTGAGTAAACTAGCACTTGAGATAGTGATCAATGTACCTAAAACACTCCATTAACCTATACAAAAAAAAATAGTAAATTAATTTTTGAGCGCTTTTCACCGAACAGGAACCCTCAATCCGCGGTACATGGTCGTTTCCTATTCACACTCCAATCCAAAACCCTAATCTGCAATTTCACTCACTTTAAAGCAGATTCAATCATGGAAATAAAAAGAAATATTGTTTAAAATGCTTCAAAGAGACACTATGAAAAGTTTGACAAACAACAGAGCATTTTAGCAAATTCCGGAGAAATCTCAACTAAAAGTGTCGAAATCTCGTTAACAGAAAGAAATCCAAACCCTAACTCTTGACAATCAAAATTTCCACAGAACCCTAGCTATATTTTTACATAACAATTAAGTACACTCCAAAATAGAATTTTGGGAAATTATTCAAGATTTTTGGAAAGGATTTAGACCCCTTAAAAATTCACACAAGCTCAAATCAACTTAGAAATTCAAGAATTTTTAGAGACCAAATCATAACTCGGACCTTAAATGAAAAGTGTTCCAAATAAATTCCTGAACTTGTATAAAAACTCTCAAAAGTTTTCGAGCTTGAGAAGTGTGCCGATTCATTGAATTGTCTTCCAGCATTAATAAAAAAGAAAAAGAAAAAAAAATATAAAACTGTTGCCGCGCGAGCTACAGTGCCCGCCCGCCCGACAACAGGGGCGCGCAGCCGCAGGCCACGCCCGCCCGACACGGCGTAGCCAGGCGCACGTCGCCTTCACTGCCGCTCACTCCCTCCCTCACTTCACTCTCTCTCTCTCTAGCTCCCGCGCCCCCTCCCTCTCCCTCTTCTCTGCCCGAGCGCACCGCCCTCCTAACTGTTCGCCGCCCGACAACCGAGCCGCCCGACCGCCTGCGCCGCCCGGCCATGCCCCTACTCCCCCTACCCCGGCCCTCCTATAAATGGCGCGCAATCCTCCTCCATCCCCCCCCCCCCCTCTGCTATTCCTTTCCTCTCCCGCGCGCGCAGCCCTCCTCTCATCTTCCTCTCTGCTCGGTGCGCCACCGCCATTGCCGCCAGCGCCGCTCGCTCGTCGACAGCTCACCCCGGCGAGTTCCAAGCCGTATCACCGTGCCCCCTGGACTCCCCTCCACCCCCAGTTGCTCTCTGAACACCAAGCCCACCGGTGGTGCCCTAGCTTCGCCGGAACGCCACCGTCGTCCTCTCGGCCGAAGTACCTCGCCGCCGATCGCCTCTCCTCAAAATTCGTCATCACGATACAATGGTTCTTCAATTCAAATCTCCGGCTACTTCCTCTGGTTGTTGCGCACCCCCTTGACTTGAATCCGGCCACAGGTGACCGTCGACGGAGAAGAACGCCGTGCGCCACCCCGTCGGCTGCCACTGTCGCCACCTCGACCTCCACGTCGCCACCATCGTTCCACCCTTCACCGAAGCCTCCATCCTCAACAAACCAGTGCAGTGAGTCGAGGTGAAGCTCCACGACACCTTGGTTCTTGCCCTAGCCCCCTTCTCCGGCGAGGAGCTCACCGGAGCAGCCGCCTCTGCCGAATCTCCTGTTCTGCGGCACTGTTACATTGAATTTTCTGATTTTCCTTTAATTAGCCAGAGGTTGTTAGACATGTAACAAATCATGGAAAAATCCAAAAATGCCAAACCAAAATTTTTTAGAACCCTCGTGAAAAGTACTAATTTTTTGTTAAAACACTTTTTAACCAATGACCAAACATTTGCAGAATTAATTAGAAACACTCCTTTCTGTTTTTGAATTTTAAATTGTATTATAGAGCAATGCTAGGGCTAACCTTTGATCTACAAGTACACCATAGTACTACACACCCTCTGGAAATTTATGAAGAGTTTAGGAACACGAAATGGCATCTAACCCTATTAAATAACCTCAATCTGCTTAGTTTAAATACCATTTTCTAAAGTACATTGTAAAAGTCATTTATAAGGTTAGACCCAAAAAGAAAAGTTGTAGATATCGTGCTCAGGAATGCTCACATAAAGTTTCATAATTTTATTCTAAAGTTTACTAGTGTATTCTGATTTTATAAGATCTGAAAACAGGAAATTTGATGAATTTTTATAAAATATAGAAAATTCATCTAGGCCCCACCCAAAGCCCAAAATGCTTATTCCAGGGAGTACTGCCAATTAAAAATAATCTTGAGGAAGAATTAAAATTTTCATTTTAACCCTAGTTTAATAGCCGAAGGAATTAAATAATATTAACCGATGAAAATTGTCGAATTAACCTAACTAGAATTGAAGTTGATGAATATGCCAACTAAAAGTCACCTCATGAAAGTTTAATAGATTTCTTTAAACATCATTCATAGATTAAGCATTTAATTTAATCAACGGCGTCGAGTAATTACGGTTAACCCTAATTCTGGGCGTCGTTAATCTAAACCCTAGGTCACCATTGATAATAACAATAAGTTTCTTTTTCGTTGAACTTAGCATAATTCTACTGCATCATGTAGATTCTAACGCTCACGAAGTAGCTGCGGATCCAAGTTCCTCGACCCCCGCCGAAGAAGTCGACATCAACTCAGAAGAACCAGGCAAGCCCCGGTGCACAACCGAATTTTCAAGTTTTACTTTTACATCTAGGTGTGTCTTGTTTGTGCATTAAGTACTAGGAGTTGATTGAAATCATAGTTGCATTGTTTCCAGAGGAAAACCCTAACGGTAGTTGGTATAGACCCCATTAGTCTGCTATGCTTAGTAGGTACTGCCGGTAGAAGTCGAGCAGAGTGGACGCTGCTCGCGAAAGGATAGGTTGTTGATTGAAACTATTTCATGAGAAGGGCCACACGAATATGAATCAGTAAGAAAGATAAAAGTTTGAGGGTCAGACAGGATACCAAGTAGGTCGGCGACTGGACTGGGTCTAGGGTGACCGTAGACTTGTCTGATCCGTGTGGTCCGAGACTGATCGAGTGTTGAACGTACTGGTCGTATGCTGGGTGTTATGGGCCCCAGTAAACCTACGTAGCCTAGGGATTGCAACGTTGAACCTACCCTACGGTGTCTGACTAGGAGGAGATCTGGGGTGGGCAGTGTGGGAACTCCACAGAAACCGTCTGGGACGTGTTGTCTGGTGGGACGCGGCGCTGCTAAGGCAGGCATAGGAGGGAATTGACGTTGCAGGAGCTGGTGTGAACGGTTGCCACGTGCGAATCTGGGACACGCACGTGTCGTACGGTCAGGTTTCTCCCTGTAGGGTATAAAATCGTTTCGAACAGCTGTCGCTCCCAGTTAGTGAGCATGCTCGTGAAACGCACCACATTTTAGTAAATAGGTTGAGACACCACCAGAATGAATTATGAATATTAATATTGCTATTGTTGATTCTGTTATGTTTGTTTAGTTCAGTGCTAACTAAATTTACTTTCTAATCACTTAATCTGGTGCTAAAACTTGACAAGAGTAGTATAGGCTTGCGAGTCCTTTTGCAAGTAAACCCTCCCGAGTCAGCCTTCATGTCTAGGAGTCGGCTGTAGTCAGCCACTTTTGTCGGGTAAGTCTTGCTGAGCTTCTTAGAAGCTCACGCGTTAGCGTTTTGTGGTTTTTCAGGAGCCGTCATGCAGGAACCAGCAGGTAACTTCCATTGGGAGGAGCCGCTCCCCGAGTTCGGGAACCTCCAGTGGGAGTTGTGCGAGTCGCCGCAGTAATTTGTTGAAGTGGCTAGTAGCATGACGCCCGTGGGCACGGCGCGTGCTTTTGCTTAAGTCCGAGTGTCGGAGTTTGTAATAGTTCTAGTCTTCCGCTGTTATCGCTTTCAAAACTTTTGCGTACTCTGAGACAATGTAATATTCAACTTCAAATTTATGAACCAATGGTGTATTAAGTTCTCTCTTCTCGTAAAATTATTGCTGTTTATCCCTGCCTGTGTTGTATCGTGTGTACGCTCGCTTCGTCGAGCGTTGCCCAACAGGATCTTGGCTTAACGACTGACCAGATCCGTCCGAGACGAGGTTTTCTGGGCGGGTCGTGTCACAATAAAACAAAAAAGCGAGAACATTAACTATAAAGGATTGAAAAAAATGATAATGAAAGCACGGAACAATAACTACTAGCGTGCAAAACAATGGCATTGCATGTCTACAACAAAAATTATAAATATGTAGAACATAAAGAATAAGAACAATGATTTAGTCATATTAAAATTTAAGTAACACAAAAACATATATATCTATCATAAAACCTAGTTGATAACCCACACGATACCGCGGAATGTTAATGTAATTATATACTGATACGGAATATAGATAGGAAAGAGTAATGTTTTATACTTTTTCTCTTAATATTAAGTGATGGTAACTTAGTGGTAAGTGAATAGCTTTATTTCTTTGGTTGTGAGTTCAATTCTCCATATCAATACTAATTTTTGTACTCTTTGTTAAGAATTAGTAAAGTTAGGATTTTCAAGCTCATCGGACGCATGTAGTGTGCTGATGATGCTAATCTAACAATTATGAAACACTGGCGATGTGGTGTAACGTGGTGCAAGAGAATTGGGATAGTGAACACTGATTATTATATAAAAGTAGATTATCATAAAGAATAAGATATTTGTAAAAAGAACAATTAAGATGAAATGACAAGAGGTTGCAGTTGTTAAAATATGTTGATTTTTTTTTTACAAAAAACATGTTCATTGTTGTTGTGTGAGTGCCAATCGACAGCGCCAAGTTCATCTCACGCGAAAGGTGGCTGGGTGGACTATTTGCTAGTAGTAGTACACCACACGAGTTTGTGCATCAAATAAAAAAACTACACGCAGTTCTGTCGTGCCTAGTTTTTAAGTGTGAAACTAGACTTCCGTTTGCGTGTTCAGGACAAGTTATACACAAATTATGACGTCGTCATGAATCTTAGAATACATCCATATTCAACTATTATAGTGTTCATCAGAGTAACGCATCAAATAGTTTATCACAATAAAGGGGATCCGGAGGTCTAAATAAACGATAAATAAGTGAAGGTGCCATTGCACAGGTAATCGACCGGTGAACAATGCGCCTAGTGTTCAGCTTTTTCATTTGGAACAAACACCCATTCTCCTACTATAGTTATACAATAGTAGTGTCACAACCCCGTCCGATAAAATCGTACGGTTGCTCATCCAGAATCATTTGGGGTGTCGCTTGACAAAGCAAACGACCATGCAGTACAAGGATTAACGAGGACACGCAAACATGATTAAAGTGTACATTAAGTCTGAGGGTTACATCATTTGGTTTAGCGATTTAAAGTGCGAAAACGTAGTTTTGAAAACAAGCGTGAGATAGCGGAAGCTAATAATTTACAACTCGACCATACAATTAAGCACGTCAGCCCTAGGGTGCTTACTCTTCATGGCCCGGAGAAGCGGAAACCCACTCGAAGGTCCCCTCCAAGGGTGCTTCCCCTTCCCGACCACTAAAGCTATACGAACCAAGTCAGAGGAATCACCTGCAAAACAATTAATCCACAAACCCTGAGCAACTAATACTCAGCAAGACTTACCCATGAATATGACTATCTAATGGCCGACGTCTTTCAAGTATTAGCCATGTTAGAGGGTTCATTATTAATAAACTCAATGTTGCCACTATACTAAACAAACAATATTTCAGCACAACAATTTTAGGGATTAAGCCAGCAATTTTCATCACATTCTTACTCATTATATCGCTGCGGCAGAAAGGAGCAAGTGGTACTCTTAACCACGAGGGACGGCAATTATAATTGATTCACATCCTGCAGGAGAAACCCGAATGACACGACACGCGCACACTCGAATGAGTCACACGTGGCCACCTTTCGCAACAAAGTGACAGAGTTGGCACAACATCCATCTCTCCAAGGACATGGTCCTCTAGGCGATGCCCTGCATCCTTGTACGGCCCCAAGCCTTTCCCACTAGCACAAGCCCAAGAAAAACAAAGTGCAATTCATCCACCTTGATGGTCCATTCACCCGGAAAGAGAGATGGCCAATTGTCCAACAAAACACAATGAGCTACGTTGGTTTCCTGGTCCCATTTACCAGTATGCACTCGGTACACAACTCAAACTTGGCCAATGCAACCGCACCCGATAAAGTTTTAACTTTTATTCAATCATTAACTCCCATTCCTCGGAATTCCTTATGTGAGCAAATATGAGTAGTCTTCCTACTACCCATATTCTACCGTTTCCTACCTTAATGCTTAGCATTCTATCATGGGGACTCTAATAAGGATATCCCATAGGAAAACCTACCAAGTCATGCAACTAGGTTTCATGGTAATTTTCTCGAAACTTAATGCACAAGCAATTCCTACACACATAGTGTTAAACATAAAATTTTTAAAACATAGGTGTGCACCGGGGCTTGCCTTGGTCTGTAGAGGAGTCAGCACACGCAAGAGAGAAGTTAGTTCCTGCTGGTGCCTCCCCCGAAATCACGTTCTCCGACGGAACTCCGGATCGGTCCATATATGATGAAGATGCAATTTGTTACATTGGTGATGGCCAAGACTTTGAAGAATAAAGGGTTCTTCTACCATTAGTGTGATGTGGTCGAATAAGAGGGTTCAAGACATGTTTTATACTGTTACCCCTTATTAAGTTAATTTGAAGTATTTTCTTTCTAATAAAATTAGGGAAGCTTAAGTCATTTTTATAGTGGGTGCAAGCAAAAAGATAATTTCCTTAACTTCCTGACGTTTTTGTGCAATGAAATTTTTATGCAAGGGAAATGATGAGCTCAGGCACATTTGTACCAAATTTGGTGATTTTTCTGAAAAATATTAAAAAGATATTAATAATTGAATTCATGTATAGGTTTTAAGCAACATTTAAGGAAACATAGAGTTAGACATGTCAAATTAATTTGTAACTTTTGTGGTGTCAAGCTGCGCTAAAAGAGGCCTTCTGTCCAAAAATCAAGATTTTAGATGGTTAAATTAATTATAAAAATTCTATGACAGTTTTATTTCTAAAAATTATTGAGGCCAAAGAGTTGATTAACATAAAGGGTTGAATATTCCAAGTGATAGATCTGACCACAAGGAGTCTAACAAATTTTGGTTTACATTTTTCTGAGCAATATTCTATTTTTGGTGAATTTTACAAATTCTAGGTCATTTTCTAGTAAATGAATAAAATTAAAAGTGAGCCGGGCCTGCCTGTCAGCGACACAGAACAGGGGTGGCGGTGCTCGGGCGGCATTCTGACGGTGCTTGACGGCGATTCTCGCCGGAGAAACGCCGACGGCGATCGCCATGGTGTCCATCGCGCTCAGCACGGAACGGGGAGCAACCTTGACCGAGACGGGGCGGCAGGGCTCACCGGAACTGTGCTGGCGGCGGGCAGCGGTGGAGATGACGGCGGCGGGCGGCGGTCCACGTGCTCGGTGGCCGGGGAAAGTCGATAGGGAGCGGCGCAAGCTACGTGAGAGCCCGGCGGTGCTTCCTGGCACGGCGAGGGGTCGGGAAATCGGCCGGACGTAGGTCGGCGACGGGGAGGTGGTGGGGCGGAGGAGTCCCGACGGCGGCGTACCCGTTCCGGCGCTCCTGTCCCATGGCGCTTGACAGGGTCAAATGAAACAGAGAAAGACCTCCAAGAGGACCTCGCCTACAAGATTAATTGAGTAGAAACTCACCGGCGATGAAGTTTTGATGTTGGGCGGCAATGGCGGCCGCGGCGTGTTAGCTAGGGTTTCGGCTCGGGAAGGTAGAATAAACAGGCGCGGGGGGTTGTGTCGAGAGTTTGCGTTCACCAGGGGAGGTCGGTTAGGGCCGAAACGAAGCAGGGCGGTCGGTCAACGTGAGGGCATGTGCGGCGGCCAAGGCGGCGGGGCAGGGAGGAAGAAGAGAAGAAAGGGGTGAGAAGGAAGAAAGAAAGAGCCAGCGGAGGAGAAAATAACAGCGCACGAAATTGGACTTGGCGTGTGCGTGCTCCCGTGATGATGGCCGGCGTGAAAACGCCAGTACGGTGATAGATGGCCGGACGGCGGTAGCAGCGACGCGCGCGGGAAGAAATTAAGGCGCACGTCGCCTTACTTCTGTCCCGCTCGCTTGCGTGCACGGCGATATGGCGGCGTGCCGCGGAGTAGGCTAAAGCAGCATGGCGCGTCGGCAAGCAAGGACAGCGCGGACGAGGGAACAGTGCCGCGTCGGCCGGCGCCAATAGAGAGGGAGAAAACAGAAAGGAAGGAGGGAAAAGAAAAACAGAAAGAGAGACAAATAAATTTGGAAATTTTGGAAATTATTTTTCCAAAGGCAAGGTGAAGGAGATTGAATTCCAATTGTTTGTGCTTTCTACTATCAAAGATGGAATTGTTCGAAATGCAAGAAGATTAAAATTTGAATTTGATTGGTTACTTGCAAATTGAATTCCTTTATCAATCGCTAGCCCCTTTATTATTTAATCTTTTCGACAATTAGGTTTTTGATTAGGTTAATCATGAAAGTTTGACCTTATACCGACCATTAATTTTCTTTCATCCGGTTACGTGAAAGGTTATCATGCTCTTTTTCAACTTCACTTTCAAATTTAATCAATTAGCATTTAAAGCGAAAAGAAGTTTCTCCAATTCATCTTAGTTTGTGAATCACTTGCCATTTATTTAGTTCCCGTTAACTCAATTAAATAGCTGGAAATTTCTAACTCTCTATTCATCGTTAATCTTTGTTAACTTAGTTGATTAACTAGGGTTGTCGTGAGGTGTCACAAATTGGGGAAAAGAAAGAGTAAGTACTTATCGTATTTCGCAAGTATAGAAAAATATGACATGAGGCTATAATAAGGAAAGCTTATTAGCAACCTAATTACTAGTAAATGACCAAAGCCAATTCCAATCAAATCATACGTACGAAGTGTCTCAATCTATCCCAACCTTCCTGAACCATCCAACTACTCAGGTGAGAATCCAGGCCGCTCATAACTGTGAGCACAGTTGTCATGACAGTTGTACACTATGTAGAGGTGGCACCATTTTATCTACAAGTCACGAACACTCTTATATGCCGTATTCATTACTCACATTAATACTTCCTTAGGTGTGCGGTAGGGTTTCACTACGAGGTCTTTCCAAAGTGTCTTCCAGCACGCGCACACCCACTAAAGATTCACTGGAGGAGAACGACCTTCGGGCGCCTGTCCCAAGACGACCTTCCGGTGTTTGCTCGCTAAAGAGCAACCGTGGGGTACCTGTCCATAGAACGGCCCTCCGGTACCTGTTCTTTACCAAGGGCCCCCTCTTACACCTTCCGGATCCAAAGATAGCTTATTACCATCTATTCCCCGCTCCGCTATTTGGCTTACACGAGACTAGAAGGCACCTTATTAATCAGTCAAGCCTACCCCACTTTTAGTCTTGTGGTGGCACTGTTATCCTGAGTGGCCGCTCTCTGATCCTACTATTTAGGCCCCGAGCAAGCAATCCGTCAAACCCAACCTGTGCCAACAGCACCCACCATCGTTTCGGCTTGCTCAGGCCTTTTATACCAACCTTGCCATCATCGTAATCATTTCATCCTTAACCACCATCCAATCATATTTGTACCAATATTAATTGTCATAACTAATAAACCCAGCTCAATTAACACAACAACTAAGCAAGATATACCCAATTTATACCCCAGTTTCAGACGATAAGGATAATCAAACAATTCTAGTAAACCCTATCATCGGTGTTCCCCGCATTTTGACTCAAGCATGCAATCAATTTATAGAATGAAAAACAATAGCTGCAAGATGATCAAGGACGTTTTCCTTACTCCCGAGCTGGCTGCTGGTTGAAGCCTTCAAACTCCTGGTCCTGCTGGTTCTTGCTTGCCGGCTCCTGATCGTAACCGTCTACTCGCAAACACGCTACACATACAATGCAACAACAAACAAAACTCAATACAGTGCATACAATAGTACAATCTTAGTATGTAGATGACATGAATGGAAAGAGCATGTTTTTATGAAATTTTGGTGAATGAAGGGCTTAAAACGGACCTACAGTTTGAAAGTTATGGAGTTTTGAAGTTTTAGGGTTCAATCAGTAAAAACAGAGCTCGCAGGGACCTATCTATAATTTCAAAAGTTGATTAAGGACCTAAATAGAAACAAAAAATAAACTGGGAGGTTAAACTGTAAAAGGGCAGGGCCTGATATTTTCTAGATTTATCGGATTTATTTTCCTACGAAAAATTCTATGGACCCAGTCCACGTATTTGTGGACCGGCGGCGACACGGTGCACGAGTCCATGGTGTATCAGGTGCACGGTGGATTGGTGGTGGCGATAGCGGTCCATGCGCGTGGGCTGGGTCTACGGACCGCCGTGCTAGGATCTGTTTTCGGCCGTCGGATCACATGGCCTTCGGCGGGCGGTGGCGCGCCATTAGGGCTCGCCCGAGCTCCTCGGAATTGAGCTCTGGGGCCTCTCTTGCGGCAGCGCAGCCATAGAAAGAGAGAGGAGGGGGCGGCGAACCTAACGGCAGTGTCAGCGACGGGCGACGAGTAGTGGATGGCGGTGTGCGGCGTTACAGCGATGCTCTAGCGACGGAGTGCAGTTGATTTGAGGCACGATAGGCGGCAGCGTTGTGGGAAAAGAGGGAGAGCGGAGGGCGCGGTCCCATTTATGGGCACGGACGCCCAAGATGGGGTCGGACCCGACATCCATGCGGCATGGGCTCGGACAGCGGCAGCGGAGTTAGGGTTGGGGCACGTGTGGGCGCGACGCGGGCGGCGACTGGGCCTTCATTGGCTTGCTGAGCCGCGGGGTGGGCTGGCAGCTGGCGGGCTAGCGGGCTGACGGCTGGCGGGCTGGCTAGCCGCTGGGCCAAAATAAGGAAGAGGAAGGGGAGAAAAAGAAAAAAGGTTTTTCTTTTTCAAACCGCTGATTTTGCAATAAAACTTTTGATTTGCAATGGATTCCAAATTGCTCAAAATAGTACAAATTCAAGAGTGAAAACCTGATGTCATGAGATCTCATGAGATGAACAATTTAAATTTTTACTCTCCAAACACCATTTTCCTTAATAATGAACTATGCAATTAAATGGGTTCTTTTTATTACAAAAAAATATGGTGTTACAAGTTCAATCAAAGACATAAAGCGAACTATATGAAAAAAATTATTGTTTATAGGAAAATGCTTGGAACAATGAACTTGAAAATACAGCTAATAACATGTGGAACAATGAAATTGTAGGCTCAGAACAATACATATAAATGTACGGAATAACGAAAGAGGAAGTTCGAAACAATAATAACGAATGCTTAGAACAATGAAAATAAAAATCCAGAATAATAACTACTAATATATGGAATAATCAAAATACCTGCTCAGTAATTACAAATATGTATGAAACAGAAGGTACGAGCAATAGTTTAATTATACTAAGATTTAAAGAGTAAAAAAGAAATTAGTACCCCCACAATGCCCCGTCATTGTTCGCCCGCCACCACTTCCGACCGCGCCGCCACATCGATCCCCACCGGGCCCCACGCTGGCCCGTAGAAGCAGCCACAGCGGATCCGTGCATAGCCATATCTGATCACTATCGAGCAGAGCTCGTCCCTGGCGCTCAGCTTCGCCTTTAGCAGTGGCGCAATGCCAGGATGGTGCTACGACTCGGGAGTGACCAGCAGCAAGCTTGCGAAGCTTACAACAAGCACCACGAGCTCCGACGGGCTCGTGCGCGTGCGCGTGTCGGCCGAGTGAGTAGCTCGTCGCGGTCGCCGCATGCTTCGCAAGCTCGCTGCCTGCCACGCACGCGCACGAGCTCGTCCACGCCGGCCGTGACGGTCAAGCGGAGCTCGTGGCCGTCGCCGTTTGCTTCGCAAGCTTGTTGCTGGTCACACGCACGCCAGCTCGTGTGTGCGCCGTCGTGTCATGCCACTGTGGTAGGTGTTGGATTGATGCCCATCAATCAGACCCATGTGGCCCAACAGCAGTCAACTTAATTAGCGGCCATTAGACTAATCCTAATCAGTGCCACCACCACATACGCAGCCTGGCCTCCGCTGCTTCGTGCGCGTCGCTGCTAGCTGCTGCCTTCGCGTGAACGACACGCGCGTGAGCTGCCGTGTGGTGTTGTCTGCTGTTTTTTGTCCGGCGCGACGTCGAATGCTTGCACGTTCCATCGTACGGCTCTTCTCTCGGTACGTGTGAACTTCGCGAGGAGGTGTCGGTGTTGTTGCTATGGCACTAGACGACTGAACGTAAACATGACCGTCTACTTCCTTTACACTGACGTGCGACTATGTTGAATCGTACTGCTCCAACTCCCTTCCGCTGCGCTTGTGCGTTTAATGTTAATCATCCATGATCCCCTACTTAACCTGTAAATGGGCAGATTATTATACTAGCATAGTATACCCGTTACCCAATAGGGTATCAGAGCCGACCTTGTTTAGTTTGCGATCTAGATTTACACATATGCGATATGTGGTGTAGTAGTAGATTGAATCTATTACATATTTTTGTACGGGCTGATTGAATCAATTGGTCATAGGAGATTTTCACTAGGTTATGAGATAATAATATTATATTTGTCGTTGATAAGTGTTTCATCTCCATGTGCACGCGACTTATCCCCACTCACTAAAATCACGAACGGGACTAACTGTGGCACCAGTAGTGAGCCATGCGATAATATGTGATGTGGTGTACTCGTAAAACCTAATGAAAATAAGAGACGTCATGAGATCTATAAATCCTGTGAGGTTTAAACCCTATCGCTCACCGACTAGCGGGGACCACCGTACAGACTCGCATCTAGTATACTCTATCCCTTTTTGGTCACACGGTAGAATCCGATTTCTCGCCTAACTTGTTTTTTCAGAGAATGTGGTGAACGATATAGTCAGTTATGATGGGGACGGGTCACGATCTTCCTACAGGTTCTGATAATCAATAATTTTGGTGGAGTCGTGAAATAAATCGATCCGGCTTCCGAACAGCACGTTCTAAACACCGCAATCGTAGCACTACGTCACCTCTGGTTATCACCCACACGAACAAGGATGACCTAGCCGAGATCTAACTCAATGCTGAACTAATCTCAAGAATTGGGCTTCTATAAACCGATGACGACGAAACTTTTCTTGACAGAATATTCTAAGAAAAACCCAAACCCTAATGGTGGGGTGGTGACTCTATTTGTTACTATGACCATGGTGCAAAGCATCATTATCATATTCACAAGGACGAATCAATAAAAGAGAGCATGCTTGCATGGGACAACATCACAAATCCACATAATCAATATAAGCACCAAGGAGAAATGGAACGTGACAAGATTGTGTTATCTTAGCTTTTTCTGAGTCATTCAACCACTGAATATGGTATGGATGTGGTTGTGGATGTGGTCGTGTTATCAAGCAAAGATTCTTGACCAGATCTGAGCTCACCAAGTTATTGCAACTGCCCCGTCAATAATCACCCGTGCTCTTCTTGATTACAAACTCAATCTGAAAAGGTTATCTCGCTGGAGCTGATCAGGTTGAGTTCCCTGAGTATTGAGGACCCGCTGGACAACGATGGCTCGATAGGACTTGTCGGCGCTGTCGAGGACTAGGGAATCCGCAGCACCGTCCGCATCAAAACCATCATCTTCACCATCGTCTTTATCAGAGGTGCTCACGTAACCTCCATCATCAGTGGCGATGTAGGCTCGTTTGCTTGGTCAGTCACGCTGCACGTGGCCAAGTCCAAGGCAGTGACGATACTGGATGTCAGTCGTGCGTCCCGTGGATTTAGTGGAAGAAAGATTCTTCGCTGGACCCTGCACAGAAGATTTAGAAGAATCTGCAGGGCGTGTCATGGGAGGCGGTGCTATAGTGGTAGGTCGCTTGCTTGCTAGGGAAGGAGGTGGATGAAAGCTGGATGAAGAACGCGTTGCCCCTGTAGATGTAGTCGTAATAGGCATTAAGGAGCGACTTGTTCTTGTCCTCGCTGCTTCCTGTCGTCCCTGTAATTCTTTCTCTGCAAGCATTGCTAGATGGAACAACTGGTTGAGATTGTTAAAGGTTTTATAATCAATGATGTTCTGAATATCACGCCTCAAATCCCATTAGAACGAAAAGGTATCCTTATTATCCTCAACAACCACATTACGCATCATGTCCTTCTACAGCTCAGCATAATAATCCTGGACGGAATTACTACCTTGCTCTGAACACTATTGTTTGAGGCGCATATATCGCTGAAAAGAAGGAGGAACGAAATGATCGTGCATTGTTGTTTCTAACCCATCCCAAGCATTATGTACACGTCCTACAGCAGTTAGACCAGTCAAGCAAATAATAGCAAAGTCCTTAAACTCACTACTAGCTTGTCGAACCTTATGTTGTTCAGGAACTAGGTGGGAACTAATTTTTTGATCTAAGGTCATCTCCCAATCAACATATTTCTCAGCATCATACAAACCAGAAAATGAAGGTATTGAAAATTTCACCTTAGCAAATAGATCATCATGAGGGTGAACATGGTGAGTGTTGTTGTTGTTACCTCCAATACCATGATGGTTACGGCGTAGTTGACATCGAAGGCGTGCTGCCTGAGTTGCATGCGCATCAATGTTGCCATCGGCATCGAGGACAGTGTTGTCGTCATCGTCGTTGCTGTCGGAAAATGGTCTCTTCTCACACGCATCAAGTGTGACACCCCCAGGTATCACCACAGAATCCATCAACAAAATCGTAAACCCTAATAGTCAAATCATGCACGTTGAAGCAAAATCGACACTTGAAGTAAGAAACACTCCAAAGAACCACTACAACATTTTGGCAAATAACAGAACACTTTTATTGAAGTCGGGAGATTTTAACTAACAGTAGCAAAATCCTTCTTTAACAGGAAAGAATTCAAACCCCCAATTCAAAATCCATCAAAAATCCTATGTAACCCCTAGCAATATTTTTACATGACAATTAAGTTCACCTCAAAATGGAATTCTGGTGATTTAATCAGAATTTTGGAAAAGGTTTAGACCCCTTAAAGATTGAAACAAACTTGAAGTTAATTGAAAATTCATGAATTTTTAGAAGCCAAATCAGGACTTCATCCTTAAATAAAAGTTGTTTCCAATAAATCGCTGAGCACCCACAAAAATTTCCAAAATTTTCTGAGCTAAGAAATTATGATTTTACTTTGAATTTAAATCAGGATTTTTGAATATTTCAAAAAAAATCAGGGAGAGATTCGCCCGCCGCCACGGTGGCCAATCCGGTGCACCGCGGCGGCACAGCGGAGAAGCGGCCGGTCGGGCAACAGCTTTTCCCGCGCCATTACACCGGCAAGGATCCGCCAAGATCCTCCCCTTCTCTCCCCTCCTCTCTCCTCCTCTCTATTCCTAACTCTCACTCTCCGCGCGCCTCTGCCATCTCCCTGGCGCACGCCATCGCCTTCGCAAGCCACCGCCGAGCGCGCCACTCCGCCGCTCTGCGTCGTGCGCCACCCCTCACGCCACTCGGGTCCATAAAGGAAAGCCTCACGCGTGCGGTTGTTCAAAAACCGAGCAAAAGAAAGTGACGCACCCAACCCTTCCCATCTTCTTCTTCCTTTGAGCCCGAGTCGCCGAGCCACCATTGCCGCCGACGCTCATCCCACGTCGACAGCACTGCTCGGGGCTTCTCGCGCTCCGCCACCGTGCCGACTAAACTCGCCTCGCCCTCCTTCGTCTTCCCGACCACCAAGGCCCCCTTCGGTTCCCTCCTCTGCCCGAAACGCCCCGTTCCTCCTCCTCCGGCCGAGAGCACCACCACCGGCCATCAATCTTCAATTTCGTCCTCACGGTACCGCCGTAGTTCAATTCCTTCCTCCGGCCCCTCCCTCTCTTACTTGTGCTTTGTTTTGACAAGAGTGTGGCCTCATAAGGTCACCGATGACGAGGAATTCATCGCGCCACCGTCGGTCGCCATTGTCGCCGCCTGAGGGCCCGCTCGTTGCCGACCATGTTCCGACCGTCCTAGCAGCCTTCAACCCCAACAAAGCGATTCCCCACACCACGGTGAAGCTCCTAGACCCCTTCTTTTCCACTCTACTACGTTCCTTCGACGAGCTCGTCGCCCGAATTAGGGCGCCGCCGCAACTCCTCGCGCCGGCCGTACTCCGGTCATCCTCGGCGGCCAAGTCCGGTACTCTCGAGTAGAGTGTGACGAGCTGAGCAAGATTCCATTGCCCCTAGCCGAGTCACCCCGCCGCCGGCTCACCGGAGTTTTCTCCCCGCCGCCTTGCTATTGCTCCCCTGTTTCGGCCTTGTTCCAATTAAAATCCATTTTTCTTGTTATTTAGCCCGAATGGTAAAATGTCTAGTAAATCAAGGAAAAATCTACAAATAATAATCCTAATTTTGTTGGAATCCATGTAAAAAGCACTAATTTTCTGCTGAAACAATTTTTCAAAAACGTTCATGGAACTTCTCAAATAATTAGGTGAACCTTTTCTATTTTTGACTTTTTACTGGAGTTTTAGAATAGTGCTAGGGCTAAAATTTGAACCAAAACTGTCCCATGGTGGTTTGCAGCCCCTGTAATTTTCTCAGGATTTAATCTAAACAAAGGTTATGCATGTTATTAAAAATACTCCAAACTACCAATTTAATTTGTCATTTTCTAAAATACATTATGAAAGTCATATAAAAATCAAAACCCTAAAGCAAACCTTTAGATTTAGTGCTCTGGTGTCTACATCAAGTTTCATGATTTTACACTAAGCTTTAGTATTTAATTTTGATTTTATAATTCTAAATAGCAGAATTTTGCTGAATTTTTATAAAATCTAAAAAATTCAACTTGACCTCAACCAAACACCAAAATTCATATTCCGGAGAGAACTATCAACAAAAAATAAACTCATGATAGAATCTGAAGTTTCACTTTAGCCCCTAGTTTGAATAACAGTAGATTTTACTAAATTTTTATAAATCTAGGAAATTCAATTTGACCTCAAACAAATTTTAAAATTCCTATTTCCAAGAACACTATCACCTAAAAATACTCTCCTGGTAAAAATGTGAAGTTTTCCCTTAAGTCCACAGTCAATAAAATTAAATGCTTAAACATAATGCCGAAGTCGAATTATTAATGTTAACCCTAAAACACCTAAGGGGGTAATGATAAAAACACCATTTATTCTATGATGAAAACAACTTATTATATTGTTTAATCGTAACTCTTATCAATTCTCATTGCATCATGTAGACTCTGAAGCGAACGAGATAGCTGTCGACCCGGAGTCGTCAATCCCCGCAAAAGCAGTCGACACCAACCCCGGAGAACCAGGCAAGCCCCGGTGCACCATCCGTTTTAATATTTTTCTTTTTATAACTATGTGTCGTGACTATGCATTAGGTTTTCAGGAATTGATTGAAACCCTAGTCGCATCTGTTTTCCATATGAAACCCTGATGGTACTCGGTAGAGGTAACCATTAGTACTATGCTATGTTTAGCTATATCTACCGGTAGAAGTAGAGCAGAGTATATGCTACTCGTGACTGCTAGGGTTTGTTTGACACAACCACATGAAACATGACAGATGGTTATGAATGATTAAGGAAGCTAAAATCTGGAGGGTCAGACAGGGTACAAGTAGGTCGGCAACTGGACCGGGTCCAGGGAGACCGTGGTCTTGTCTAATCCGTGTGACACAGTTGCTCAAGTATTGAATATACTGGTCATATGCTGGGAATATGGGTCCAGTAAACCTACGTAGCCTAGTGATTGCAAAGTCGAACCTGCCCTACAGTGTCTGATTCGGAGGTGATCTGGGGTAGGCAGTTGTGGGAACTCCATAGAAACCGTCTGGGACGTGTGTTCTGCTGGGATGCGGTACCGCTAAGGCAGGCGTAGGAGGGAATTGACTTTGCAGGATCTGGTGTGAACGGTTACCACGTGCTGTCTGGGACACGCACGTGTCGTATGATTAGCTTTCCCCTGCAGGGTATAAAAATCATTTCGAACCGCTGTCGATCTCAGTCTATGAGTCTACTTGATCTCTCTGTCACATATTTTAAGATGATGAGCTGTGAGGATGATGATTAAGTTATGATGATTATTTTATCTATTGTTCTATTTATGATTGATTAGATCAGTTCAAACTAAAGTTACTATTCTAATCACTTAACCTGAGCTAAAACTTGGCCAAGAATAGTTCAGGAATGCGAGTCCCTTTTGCAAAGGTAAACCTACCCTGAGTCAGCCAGCATGTCTAGGTGTCAGCTATAGTAGCCAAATTGACAGGTCAGCCTTGTTGAGCTTCTTAGAAACTCACGCTTTGCAAACACGTGGTTTTCAGGTGCTAACGTGTACCCTCACGATGATAGCCAGTGGGAAGAGCCGCTTCCAGAGCTCGGAACCTCCAGTGGGAGCATTGTGGTTCGCCGCAGTGAATCTTCAAGTGGCTAGTAGCATGATGCCACTGGGCACGGTTCATGCTTTGCTTTACCATGAGAGTCGGAGTCTGTACTCGTCAAAGTCTTCCGCTGTTTGTCTGTGATTTTGAAACCTCTTTCATACTCTGATGTAAGACTTAATTATGGAACCATGTTGTATCAAATTCTCTCCCCCTATAAAAGATTGCTATTTATTCTGCCTGTGTTATACCATGTGTATGCTCGCTTTGCCGAGCATTGCCCAACAGGATCCTGACGAGATGCGGGATCCGTCCCGAACTGAGTTTTCTAGGACGGGTCCGCGTCATCAAGCCTCGCAGAGATAGCGGCCAATTGAGTGGTAAAACCCTCAAGAGCTAGGCCTATGTTCAGGTTGATGAAATTTTTCTTCACCGTCGTGGAAATCTTCTCATCGATGCCCTCGAGCGCCTTGTCAAGCGCTCCCTTCAGCTATTCTTGGCTGACACACTCGTTGAAGTCCGCTGGCTCGTCGATTCGTCACCCCTGACACGATGAAAGGAAGCAAAACATAGAAGAAGAAAGTAAAAAGATTATCCCTACCAACTCTTTGTTAGGATGGTGGCACTCTTAGACTGCAATAGGAAGCTTCAAACCAAGTTCTTACAAAGATCTAAGTGAACACAAAGCAAAGATACCTGAGAGAAGTGATCCGGTGATTACAGGGTTAAGAATATATGCCTGTTCAGAAGGCTATGTGGAGCTTGGAAGACCAATATATATGTGAGTGGAACACAAATCAAAAATAGATAGTAATATTGAATAACCATCCAAAGTATTGGTCCTAGTTGCTAGCCATATGTGTCCTGTAAGAGTTATGGTACCAGGACAAAGATTAAATGTAGGAAAATAGCAACAAAGAAGCAATAGACAAAAGAAGCTATATTCAGCCGAAGCAATTGTCAAATGTGGTATGTCGTGCTCTGTATATTTTGGTAATTATTTTCTTTAGTTTTTTTTTATTTTTTTATGATTCCGAGCATAGAAATAGGAACCACAAAAATTTTAGAGCAAATGGCTAAAAGTTGTGGCCTGTAGAAAATTTTGAAATTGCTTGAAATTTCGAGTAGAACGTTAGGACACCAAAAACTCTATCTTACAGGCTGAATTTTGGAAAACTGAAAACTACGATTCCGACGTTATGATCGTTTTTTCTGATCGATTTGCATATAAAGTTTTCCTAATTTCAATTATGTATGCAAAATTTATGGCCATTTTAAGGAAATGTGTTCGAAGTAGTATGGTATTACGCAACAATACTTCATTAAGAAAAAAAAACTCAACATTACGGACTATGAAATTGAAATATGCAAAGGCCAAACACGGTCTTGGATAGGATGCAACCTAAACAACAACTCTGTTTTTGGCTTTTCGACTATGGGACGAAATGAAAACAATATACTAGGGTAAATAATGGCGAACCTTTGGAACACTTGAGGCTCTGATTACCCCTTGATGGGGACGGGGTCCCGAACTTTATAGGTTATGACAATCAATGATTTGGGTGGAGTCACGACACTAATCGATCCGGTTTCCGAACGGAATGTTCTAAACTCCGCAATCGTAGCACCACATCTCCTCTGGTTATCACCCGTGCGAAATGGATTACCTTGCCAAGAAGGCTTGCCAAGAAGGCTTGTCAATGTTGAATTAATCTCACGAATTGGGGTTCTGCAACCCAATGACGACGAAACTGTTTTTGACAGAATAATCTAAGCAAAACCCAAACCCTAATGATGGGAGTGACGGCTCTATATAAAGAGTTTGACGTATGCAAGTCCCCTGGATATAAACCTAATCCGACTCAAACATTATACAAGGCCTATCGACCCAAAATCAGTGTCGCAGCACCCTTATTAGCTTCATGACCATTGTGCCCCAAAGGAATGAATGTTTTGGTGATTGAATGAACATAATCTCACTTGTTGAGTGCAGCTCCTACTACCATCTACAACCTCAAGAGCGAAGTGCCTCGGCAAATTTGATGACAACCCATGCTGAGCCTATGATGAGTACGTGGTTGAAGAACGGATCAAGACCTTGGAGCATGGAGATCAAGCTAGGAGAGCTTGTGTAGCTAGGTTTTTAGTCCATAGGAAAAACTGGTACTATTAAGGAGGGTTGGGATGTCTAGCTATGTCTCACTAGTGTAGAGGTGGTGGACAACGTGTGTGAAGGTCCCACAGCACTTGGAGAGAAGCTAGGAAGCTAAGGAAGACGATTTGTGAAGCTTGGAAGTAAGGATGCAGCAAAGACATCAAGTTTCAGTTTTAGCAGAATCATCATACCGTATGACGGTATTGTCTTACCGTTTTCCAGATGATCTGAAAGTTGAGGCTGGACAGGAGGAAAGAGTCGTCGAACCGTACGATGGGGTTGTTGTACCATTTTTTACAAGATCTGGAAGTTGGGCCAAGCCAGAAGGAGAAGAGTCGTCGTACCATACGACGAGGTCGTCGTATCATTGGAGCACTTGGATCTGAGCTGGAGATGACAGCAGAGACATAGTCGTCGTACCATGATGATATGACGGCGCAGAGGGATTTGAGTGTAACGGCTAGTAGGCGTGGTTAGTCCTATAAATAGTCGTCCCTCTCAGTTATTTGAGAGACTTTTGGCTAGTAGAACAGCAAAGGAACCCTAGGAGGGCCAAGAGTCAAGGAGAGAAGCACTTGGACAAAGAAGAGAAGATCTTTAAGTGCTTTGTGTGAGAGTAACAAGGAGTGTTCATCCATCTCTAGGCTAGTGGGCTGTAGAGGGGCATCTTGGCTTGTTACTGTTGGTCTTATAGCAGAGCCTAGACCAGTTTGGAGGTGGTGATTAACCTTCCGGTGGAGTTTGTGGAAGAATTCATACGTTTGTACACGGTTTGGAGCCCTCCGTTCAAGGAGGCATCAAGAGAGAGCGCCCGATCTAGGAGGCTTATCACCAGGCGTTCGTGTCTTCACTCGAGCAGTGGAGCGCACTTTGGGTGATACCATTCCGAGAGTGGCGGGAGGGACCGGGACTCCGACAAGAGTGGTCCAACGAGGACTAGGGAAGGCGCCATCCTCCGAT
Source organism: Oropetium thomaeum (assembly GCA_001182835.1). Classification (NCBI taxonomy): domain Eukaryota; kingdom Viridiplantae; phylum Streptophyta; class Magnoliopsida; order Poales; family Poaceae; genus Oropetium; species Oropetium thomaeum. The sequence continues at coordinate 1,057,514 of LFJQ01000040.1, read as the reverse complement.
ACCTCGGCAAAAACCCTTGAATATTTCTATCCCTATCTGCTCTACTTGAGTAGTCTATCTTGATCTTGAGTAGAATTGCATAGGGTTTGGTTGTTGTCGTTTCTCATCTTGATAGCTCTCGTGCTATGTGTTGCCACTCTTGTAGGTTTTATCTATCACTAGATTGCATAGGGCTGCCATGTATTGATTGTGTTGCAGCTAGTAGTCTTACTACCTCTTTCATCACTTCTAGCTTCATTTCTCCTTAATAGTTGTGTTAGCTCTTCTAGCTTGTTGGTTTGCTTTCCATATATAATAGCATGCTAGGAGTTGTTTGCTTGCACTATGTGGTAGAAAAGTACAAAATTTTGAATTAGTGGGTGCCCGATTCAAACCACCCCCTCCCCCCTTCTCGGTCACCCGATCCTTACAACCCTGGCAGATTCTGGACGAACCACTGTTTTGACGATTCCTGTGGACACCAAAGCAATTTGGACATGTGAGAAGTCCCATTGGAAAGATAGTACCGTCCTCTTTCCATGATGTTGTAGATCGTCGAAAATAGAGTCCGTATGCGATCTGGGCGTCCGTTTTAGTGCAGACTGCTCCTGAACTCCGAATTGGATTCAAAGTCCGACGTGGGCTGGGCCTCCGACTTGGCTTGAACGTCCTTGGCCGACTCCAAACTGGTCTCTCGTTGTTCCTCTATCCCCTCCATGATTTCTAATCGTAATAAAATTATTAGGTTGTAATCTATCCCCAAGAGTGGCTAATGGAGTACTAAGGAATGAGCTCACCTCTAGATTAATTTGTCGGGCGCGAGCTCTAGTGATTGGACCTTCATATGTAATAGCGGGAGAAGAATTGGGTGCATCCATGGGTGTGATGTCCTCATCAAGTTATGTGTATGAGGATGCATGTATGTAATTTTCATGGCCTGTGTGTCATGGTTAATTGCAGCTGTGGACTGCTATGGTATTGTATAACGGCCTACTTGTCCTCATGTAATTTATTACTAGCTATTAGATGTATTAGCTTAGTTCTTATTCATGGAGGCCTCAAGTATGGTGGATCAAGAATAGGATGCATGGCGATGGAGATGGAGATCACCATAAAAAAGGCCATACTATTTCACAGTTAATACGATTGCCTGTGATGATGTTCCTGTCATCCTATTCTTTCAAGAATAAAATTGATGTCCTTTTCCAATAGCAGCACCTACTAGAATCCTTATCGTTGAGTGATGGGTCTACCAAAGCTGAGTGCTCTTGATTATCTTGATAAGTAGGGTGGTGTCGGACACAACACGCGCATAATATTGGTTTTTGTGTCAGACCCGCCCCAGATAAAACTCAATCCGGGAGGACCCTGTTGGGCAGTGCTCGACGAAGCGAGCATACACATGATACAACACAGGTAGGATAAACAGCAACCTTTTACAGGATGAGAGAATTTAATACATCATAGTTCCATAATTTGAAATTAAGTCTTACATCATCAGAGTATGAATGAAAGTTTTGAAACCACAAGATACAGCGCAAGACATTAAATGAGGTACAGACTCCGACTCTTAGAGATTAGCAAAAGCATGAGCTTTGCCAAGTGGCACCATGATACTAGCCACACAACGATTACTGCGCCGCATCACAACGCTCCCACTGGAGGTTCCTGAACTCTGGACGAGGCTCTTCCCATTCGCTATCATCATAAGTATATGCGTCGGCGGCTGAAAACCACGTATTCGCAAAGCGTGAGCTTCTAAGAAGCTCAACAAGACTGACCCGTCAAATTGGCTATCAATAGCTGACACCTAGACATGCTGGCTGACTCAGGGTTGGTTTACTTTGCCAAAAGGACTCGCACTACCTGAAGCTATTCTGGTCAAGTTTTAGCTCAGGTTAAGTGGTTAGCAATCATAACTTTAGTTTGCACTGATCTAGTCAATTATAATATAAAACAACATATCATAATATTCCTCACAACGTTATTCATCATCAATCTCATTGTTCACTTCTTAACATATGCGACAGAGAGGTCAAGCAAACTCACAGACTGAGAGTGACAGCGGCCTGAAACGATTTACACCTGCAGGGATAACCTAATCATACGATACGTGCGATCCGAGACCGCACGTGGCAACCGTTCACACCACATCCTGCGAAGTCAATTCCCTCCTACGCTACCTTAGTAGTGCCGCATCCCACCAGAACACACGTCCCGGACGGTTTCTGTGGAGTTCTCACAACTGCCCGCCCTAGATCGCCTCCGAATCAGACACCATAGGGTAGGTTCGACTTTGCAATCACTAGGTTACGTAGTTTTACTGGGTCCCATATTCCCAGCATATGATTAGTACATTCAATACTTGACCAACTGTGCCACACAGAGTAGGCAGGACTACGGTTACCCTAGACCGGTCCAGTCGCCGAACTACTTGTACCCTGTCTAACCCTTCAGTTTTATCTTTCCTTAATCATCCATAGCCATGTGTCATATGTTTCATGTGAAGTTTCAATCAACTCCTAACAGTCACGAGCAGCGTCGACTCTGCTCGACTTCTACCGGTTAATATATCTAAGCATAGCATACTATCTCAAGGGTACCTATACCAATATACCGATAGGGTTCCTAAGGAAACAGATGCAACTAGGGTTTCAATCAACACATGAAAAACCTAATGCACAATCGTGACACATAGTGATAAAATGAAAACTTTAAAAACTGGTTGTGCACCGGGGCTTGATTGATCTCCGGGGTTGGTGATGGCAACTTCTTCGAGGATCGAGGACTCAGGATCCGCAGCTACCTCGTTCGCTTCGGTGTCTACATGATGCAACAATATTCAGATGAGTTATGATTAAGTAAGATAAAATGGTGTTTTCATCATAGATACTATGGTGTTTTCATCATTACACCTAGAGGTTTAGAGTTAACCCTAATATTTCGACTTCGGTATTTTATTAAAGCATTTATTCTTAATGAGTGTGGACCAAAGTAAAACTTCATATCTTATCAGGAGACTATTTTTAGTTGACACTGCTCTCTGAGATATGAAATTTTGGAATTTGGTTGAGGTCAAACTGAATTTCCTAGATTTTATAAAAATTTAGTTATGTTTTCTGTTAATCAAAGCATGGACTACCATGAAACTTCAGATTCTACCAGGAGATTATTTTTAGTTGATAGTGCTCTCCGAAATATGAATTTTAGGATTTGGTTGAGATTAAACTGAATGCCCTAGATTTTATAAAAATTCAGTAATTAAACTTATAAAATCTACTAAACTTATGGTAAAATCATGAAACTTGATAGATGCACCGGTGAGATCTACACGAAAATTTTGATTAAGGTTTTGGATTTTTCGGAAGACTTGCATAATGTAGTTTGGAAATTAACAAATTTAAATGGTAGTTTTGAGTATACATTGAGACATGCATAGAACTTTTTTCAAGTTAACTCCCGATAAAATTACAGGAGGTGCACACTACCATGATACACTAATGGTTCAAGTTTCAACCCTAGAAGATCTCTGGAGCTCCATTTAAAATTCAACAACTAAAAATATTAATCTATTTATTTAGGAAGTTCCATGAACCTTTTTGCAAAAATGTTTTAGCAGTTAATTAAATTATTTTACAAGGATTCCAAGAAATTTTGTTTTACCATTTTTAGACTTTCCATCAATTTTTATGTATTTTACAAGGTAGATTTGAAATGATAAAATTGAATTATTATTAAATTAGGGTCACTATCATTGTAATACACTCTAGGGGATTAGTATTACTTCAATTACATATACTATTAAGAGATTATTAATCATGATCAGAGTCTAGCTCTTGATCGTAATCCTAATTATTCTTAAAGGGGCATGTTTAAGATGCTTATCGTTAATGGTTGTTTGATCATTTGAATTGCCGCTAGCACTAGATTTCTAATTAGGGTGACTATTAGAACTAAGGTCACTATTAGCCTTAAAATTAATTATATTTAATTAGCAGCTTTAAGAGGATGGGTTGGGGCAAGGTTGTTATTAGCTTCAGATTTGATAATATTAACTACTAGAGTTAGATGATTATTATTATTTAGCATTATTATTATACTTACTATTTGATATTATTAATTTCATGTTATTGTAAAATAATAACCATAAAGGTAATTGTTAGCATTAGCATTAAATTTTATTATTACAGAGAGTTTATTAGTTATGTAATCTATTAGTATTAAATTTTGATTAGCGCCAAACTAATCGATGGCATTAGTGTCATTACCCTTTTCATGCCATACAATCCAACGGGAGATAAGCAAATGAGATTAGAATCCAAACAAATAATCAGAGGAAAGACAAATAAATAATTAAACATGACGACTAAGATTACCCGGGTTACATAGGTTGTGATTAGGGCTTAATTGACTTTTGAATGTATTTAATTGGTGATTATTTACTTGTTTAAGATTAATACTTGGGTGAAAATCTAGATTAAGTTCATTCGTTAGTTCGAATAAGTACTTATGAGTTTCTTGGTATTTTGCATAAGGTTGACAACACTTTATTTAACTATTAAGCAAATAATGGTATTCATTTAAATGGCTAGTTGCTTAACTAACCTAACGATCCAACCAATATGCAACCAAGTTGGCATTAGGGTTATAAATTACGTAAGGAATTTATTTATAACTTTCCACAACATATCCATGAGTTTTATTAGCTAATGATAGAAATTAAAGGTTATAAACATCTATGCTCACTATTTTTACTGTAAACTACAAATCAGTAATAAGCCATAGCAATTTGGAGTCACCTTTTTCTGATTTTCCTACAATATGATATGAATTATTGAATTTTAGCCATGTAGATAAAGCCCAAAATAATTATTTTTCAAACATGTGTGTTTTATATTTTTCCTAGAAAGTACTATTTATAAGTTCCAAAACATTCGGAATTACATTTTTCTGATTTATTTCTGATTTCTATGAATTATTGAAGTTTCTGCCCATTTTCAAACAAAAGAAAAAAGGAACAGGGATGAACCCTAACTAGGGCTTTCACCCTAGCTCACCGGCGCATTGCAAAGCACGGCGGCGTGCGCCCCTGCCGGTGATAGGGCGACTTGGGAGAAACGCCCGTTGATGCCTCGCGACATGGGAAACATGCTAGGCGAAGTGGACTAGCGTGATACTCACCGGAGCTATGAGACGGCGAGCGGCGGCGAAGCCCGAGGTCCGGCGAGGTAGGGAGAACGGCAGAGTCGACGAGGAACTCGGAGACGATGTCTAGAAGCTGCGCCGGGGTTCCAGGGTTCTCGGCATCGAGGAACATGGCCACGAGGAGGCCGCCAACCCGCTCGGCGACGGCAGGCCGAAGCAGGGGAGTTCACAGCGGCGGTGTTCTGGGCGTCCTGGACGAGGAACGAAATGATGGAGACCTCCACGAGCTGTGCCAAGGTGTGGAGAACACGATTGACAAAGTTTCGGTGCTCAATTCAAAGCGAAAAATGGTCCTCACCATGCGAGCTCGTCAGGCGGCAATGGCGGCACACGTAGAACAGAGGAAGAAGAAAGGAGGCGGGCACGGCGCGACGAAGGGGAAAAACGGAGTGTGGGGGAGGAAGAAGGAGCTCGGGTGCGTCCTTGTTATGCCGCAGGGAGAGAGAGAGCGAGAAAGGAGGAGGAGGTGGCAGCGTGTCGCGTTGGGGATTGGAGAACGGCGGCGGTGGCGTGCCAGAGGAAGAAAGAGAGTGGCTCGGCGAGAGAGAGAGAGAGAAAAGAGAGGAGGAGGGGAGATACGGAGCAAGATTTGCTTCGTCGTCAGGATGGGGCGGGGCGGAAAAAGGCATGCCCGCCCAGCTTCTGCCGCGCTGCGCTGCCGCAGCGCGCCGGTGCGACAGGCGCAGTTTAAATTTTTTATTTTTTTGGCAATTTTTTCCAAAATCCCTTCCAAATTAAAATGAAATTCATACTTCCTGAGCTCAGAGAATTTTGAAACTTTTTGTGGGCACTTAGTGAATTATATTGAACAACTTTTGTTAAAGGATTAAGTCCTGATTCTGCCTCTAAATATTTGTGAATTTCCAATTAAATTCAAGTTTTTTTGAATTTTTAAGGGGGTTAAATCTTTTCCAAACATTCTGATAAAATCTCCAAAATTCTCTTTTGAACTGAACTTAATTGCCATATAAAAACATTGCTAGGATTACATGTGATTTTTTATGGATATTGAAAGAGGTGTTTGAATTTTTACCTGTTAAGGAATAATTTTTTGTACCGTGGGTTAAAACTCCTGATTCAATAAAATTGTTCAGTAATTCACCGAACTTTTTGTGGAGGCTAATCGAAGTGTTTAAAACAACATTACTTATTAGCTCAAGTGTGAATTTTGCTTCAAGGTGTTAGAATTAATTCCTAGGATTTAAGATTTAGTCTATAAGTTTGCAGTGACACCTGGGGTGTCACAGTTTTCTTACAAAGCTATCAAAACGATTTTGGGCTTTGGGCCAAAGTGTTGGACGTCGGGGCATACGATGCCTTCCAACAAACAGGAGTCACATAAGATGTGATTAGCAAATATTGCTTACCTACATCAATAGATTTCTAGCAGTGATGCCAAAGCTCACTAGAATCTAGTTGAATATGGATCTTGTGCCATTATATGTCGTAAAAGGGAAACGGTATAAACATATAGTGGAAAAACTTTTGTTAAATTGTTTAATAAAATTTTTTATATTGACATAGTGCTTATTGCATATTTTGTATTGTAGATCATGGCACCAACCGCTAGTAACACTACCAGTTTTTTGTTGCGTTCAATTCTCGAAAAGAAAAAGCTTAGTGGAACAAACTTTATTGATTGGTGCCGCAACTTGATAATTGTTCTCAAGCATGAGAAAAAGGAGTATGTTCTACGCATTCCCTATCCTGATGAACTGCCAGTTGCAGCTATTGTTGCCCAACGGAGGGAGTATGAGAAGCATACCAAGGATGCACTTGATGTTTGATGTCTCATGCTTGCCACCATGAACTCTGAGCTTCAGAAGCAACATGAGAATGCAGAGACCTATGATATGATCATAGGGCTTCGTGTCATGTTTGAGAACCAAGCAAGAATTGAGAATATAATATCTCTAAGTCCTTGTTTGCGTGCAAGCTAGCTAAAGGCAGCCCCATCAGTCCTCATGTGATCAAAATGATTGGTTACATTGAGAGCATGGAGAGGCTTGGTTTTCCTCTTGGCCTAGATCTGGCTACAGATGCCATTCTCCAGTCGCTTACAGCGAGCTCCGAGCCATTCATTATGAACTTTGATATGTATAGCATGGAGAAGACATTGGCTGAATTGCATGAGATGCTAAAGACGGCCGAGGAAAGCATCAAGAAAGCTGGCACAAATCATGTGATGATGGTTCAAAAGGATAGTAGGAAAAGGAAGCGCAAGCCTAAGGTTAAGACTTTAGATATGATCTCAAGCTCAAAGATTAAGGTTGCTGCAGCTTCTAAGCCAAAGCCGTGTGCGGATGATGCTTGTCATTTCTGCAAGAAGACCAGGCATTGGAAGAGGAATTGCAAGCTTTACTTGGAATGACTCGGAAAGAAGAGTGGTGACTCTTCTAATTCAGGTATTAATGTTCTTGAAATTGATCTCGATGTTAATATTATTGAAATTAATCTTGCAACTTGCTCTAATAATGCATGGGCATTTGAGACTGGCGCCATGACTCATAATTGCAAACCGTTGTAGGAAATGAAAAGAATTAGACGCTTTGCAAAAGATGAGGTGGCTATACGCGTCAGAAACAAAGCTAAGGTTATTGTGTTGGCTATCGGCATCTATCCATTATCGTTACCTTCAGGATTAGTGCTAGAACTGAATAATTGTTATTATGTTCCTACATTAAATAAGAACATTATTTCCTCCTCATGCTTAGAGGATGATGGTTATGATTTCATAATAAAGACCAAATGTTGTTCGATATTTTGAAAGGCATGTTCTATGGAAATTGTCCCGTTTTGAACGGGCTCTATGTCTTAACCTTGAAGGCACTGAGATTAATAACATTGATACTAAAGGGCTCGCTAAACGCATCAAACTCAACCTATTTATGGCATTGTCGTTTGGGTCTTATATAAATGAGAGATGCATTGAGAAGCTCCATAGAGATGGTCTTCTAAATTCATTTGATTTTGAATCATTTGAGACATGTGAATCTTGTTTACTTGGCAAGATGACTAAGACGCCTATCACTAGCCAGAGTGAGCGGGCAAGTGAGTTATTGGGCCTAGTACATACGGATGTATGTGCACCAATGAGCACTACGACTAGAGGTAGTTTTCAATAATTCATTACTTTTATTGATGACTTTAGTAGATATGGCTATATGTACATAATGAAGCATAAATCTGAATTTCAGAATGAACTACAAAATCAATTAGGTAAGACAATTAAATTTCTATGATTCGATCGTGGAGGTGAATATTTAAGCCAGGAGTTTGGTGATCATCTAAAGCAATGTGGAATTGTTCCACAACGCCTCAATGGAATGGGGGTCGGAACGAAAAATCGAACCTTGTTGAACATGGTTAGGTCTATGATGAGCCAAAGCGATCTTCAGTTATCCTTTTCAGGATATGCCCTAGAAACAGTCGCTTTCGCACTTAATAGGGTTCCATCTAAATCAGTTGAGAAGACACCATATGATATGGACCGGGAAGCGTCCTACACTGTCTTTTCTTAAATTTGGCGTTGTGAAGTTTATGTCAAATGTATGACATCAGATAAGCTTTCTGCCAAATTTGATAAATGCTTCTTTGTGGTATATCCTAGGGAAACCCAAGGATGTTATTTCTACAATAGAGATGAGGGCAAAGTGTTTGTCGCTCGTAATGGTGCTTTCCTAGAGAAAGAGTTTCTCTCAGGAAAGGTAAGAGGGAGGACGGTGCAGTTTGAAGAATCGTCTGTTGCATTGTCAACCACAATAAATCAGAGGCTACAAATGCGATGAATCAGTGGACATCGAAGTCATGGGGGAAGCAGGGCAAGACGGTCCCTAATGCGCCTTGGTAGCCGGCCCAACTGGGGGAGCGGCTGTTCATCGGCCAATCTGCGGGAGGTGATATGGACCGGCGAGGACGCGCCAACGACCACAAATTTTTTCCACTCTCAACTTGAGGACGTAAATCTTGCAACATAAAAACTAGATTAGAAAATTTTCCAAAATCTACCCTAATCTAAACCCATGAATCAACCAACCTTCTTTGATACAAAGGGGACGCCAAGGCAACAGGCGCCATTACGAGATTTGGCTATGGCGTCGCTTCCTTCGGAGCCCAAATCGGGCAGGAACAAAAGGCGGCGGCGTGCTCAGCGAGAAGGACCAGGCGGCGGTGGCGGCGGCATCCTCGACGAGAAGGACACGGCGGTTCATTGTAGATACAACAACGACGTCGTTGTCACGGCCGACCCGACGGCGGCTGGGCCCGGAGGCGCCGGCATTGTCCTTGCTTGGCGTGACCCGGAGGAGGAGACGGCATAGCAGTTGGGGCGCGGGCCGGGTAAGGCAGCACGGCGGCAGGGGCCACGGCGGCACAGCGCTCAAGGCGCGCGACGTCGGGGGCGTGAGTCGGGGGCACGTAAAGATTGATTTAGTTGGACGCAGTTTTAGAGTATGACAGCTGGAATTTCCTTCTTCATGAATTTAGATTTCCTCATCGGTTGAGGAAAGTTACAATAGATTTGATCTAGGGGATGCTAGAATTCTTTGATTAGAGATTCAGGAATAGTAATGGGCCATACGATTTAATTTAGAGACATATAATCTGTCGGATGTTGAGTCGAGGACTCTCGAATTGAGTTATTATTCAATATTTTCGTAATTTGAAGGATGTAATTAGAAATGAGGTATATTTGTAGAGTGATGGACGTAAAACAGATGCTTTGATGCATTATAGTAGTAGGATTATGCTAACTCATACTCTGGCTTTTGGCTATGCGTTTCTAGCTATATGTTTTTGCGATTCATGGCATCTTCTATGAATCTGGACAGGTACTGTGCTGGCTAGTACACTAACAAAACAAATAAATTTGCACCTTAAATACGCAAACACACAACTCAATCATAGTAACTTAGTAGATGCCAACTCGTACATCATAAATCATTCCAATCTCTCTCAATCTATATGAAATAAGGAGCAGCCAAATAAGGTTTAAGGGGAAAGGAAACTAATTTAATGATGTAGTATAGTCTATGAGTCGTGTGTCGCCAACGGGGTGCTAGCGTAATGGCTAAGCATCCCAGCGGCACCCAGGCAACCCAGGTTCAAGCCCCGGGCCGGCCTGGCGATGATGGAAGAAAAACAATCTGAGATGGCCCTGCAGGTCTAGGGTTTTTTTTTTTTCTATGAGTGGTGTGTCACGTGGAGGGTACTCCCGTTTCCTTTTTCTGAAATAAGGAAAAATTAACCTCGTCTTAAAAAACAATTGACATTGTGATCATGTAAAGCCGTCTGATCCTATATAGGTGCTGACAGACTGGCAAACGAGATTCATCATTCGATCTTGCTGGTTATCTCACTCGGAAACAAATGGTCCTCTCAGACAACTCCCAAATCAGCACACCGTCGGCGGGGAGAACCTTCTCAGCATCCTTCCCGACGGCGTCCTCGGCCATGTCCTCTGCTTCCTCCCAGCCCAGGAGGCCGTTCGCGCCGCCGTTTTCTCACGCTGCTGGCGGTACGCCTTTGGCTGGGTCTAGGTCCACAGTCTCTCCTTCGTGCAGGAGGAGAGCTCTAGCGAGAACGTCTTGAGAACCGACAGCTACCACAAGAACCGCAACGGGCACTTCCTCGGCCTCGTCTTAACTCCGCGCTCTCCTACCGCCGCCGCACCGGGGCCCTGGCCTGGGCCTGGCGAAGCTTCCAAGTCAAGTTCGACACGTTCCAACACTCGATCGCAGGGGACATGGACAGGTGGCTCTCCCTCATGACGCGCCGTGGCGGGGGTGGGTGCGTCAAGATCAACGTTGACGCTCGACGGCTAGAACAGGGGATATAAATATACCGGGGAAGCCAAGGACGAGTCGTACGGCGAGGATGATGCCGACGACTTCCGCAACCCAAAAACACAAGACCGGGCATACGTGTCCTGCGGCGTGCAGAAGCTCCGCCTCGGCTCATGCTTCCTCGACCTACCGGCAGCTGCAAAAGGAAACCTCTGCCTGCGGCTGATCGAGACCCTGACGTACGGATCCCAAACTCCAGGAAAGAGGTCCAGCGGCTGGTCTCAGCGTGCCCGCGTCTCGCGAATTTGACGCTGGACTCATGCCGCCGCGTGAGGGTGTTAGGTCGGATAAACAAATAGATAGCGTGTACGGGACAGCCATCACGTTGTCGTGGGTCTGATATTCATCCTTAAGATCTTGGTCCAAGAACGAGAATAGCCCAATCAAATAAAGAACGACTAAAGGATGCCCACGAAAGTCCTCCCCCTTGGCCACCTCCTTATGTGGCCAACTTGGACATCGTATGTAAGATGGAGGCCCAAGCGACATCGACTTCAATTCAACTCGGAGTCCAGGATCAGTCTTCACTAAAACGAACGTTCAGGTCGTATACCAATTCCGTTTTAGACGATCTATGTATGCATGAAAAGCCAAGAAGATTATATTTTCAATGCCATTGGTCTCATACCTTAATTTATCCAGACTCGACCAAAATCTTCAAAACAAGTGGTCCAATTCACATCAACTTCGAATCCAACTCGGAGTCTAGAGCAGTCTGCAATAAAGTGGACACCCAAGTCGCGTACGAACTCCATTTTAGGTGATCTTCCATTTCATGGAAAGAGGACGAGATTATCTTTCCAATCGGACTGATCTCATGTCCAAATTCCTCTAGGGTACATGGGAATAATCAAAGTATTGGACAATATAGAATCTGTTAGCGCGCTGCGACACCGAGTTTGGACTAGTTGGTCATGTATCGAGTCATAGTCCATTAGGGTCAGCTCCAGGGGACTTGCATGTTACCAATTCCTTTATATCCATACGTCACCCCCACCTTAGGATTTAGGTTTTGCTTAGATTATCTGTCAAGAACAGTTTCACTGTCATCAGTTTTTGGAACACCAATTCGTGAGATTAATTCAGCATTGAGTTAGATCTCCCGTGTTCTTGCTTGTGTTTCTCAATTCACAGGCAAAGACTAGCCTTCTTGACGAGATCATCCGTGTTCACGCGGGTGATAATCAGAGAAGAAGATGTGGTGCTGCGATTGTGGGGTTCGAAACGTGTCGTCTGGAAGCCGGATCGATTTGTGTCGCGACGTCGTCCAAATCGTTGATTATCAAAATCTAAAGATCGAGATTATGTCCCATCAAGTTCTACTCAGAGTTTCAGGTATTTCCTAAGGTTCACATCTAGCCTAGTTTATTAGTTTCATCATTGTCCTATAAATCCAAAAAACAGCCCTATAAAAATATTTGTGTGTCTTGCTGTATAACCATCAGCCATTGTCCTATTGCAATTTTTCTTTTCAATTTGTTTTTTCTGAATTTTAGTCCCTCGTTGTTGTGTCGTTGTGTTCGTTGGTTTAATCGTGTCTTGATCTAGGGTCAGTTTAGTCATGAAAGTTGATTTTGTTACCGTGATGAAGATTGAGTTTAATCTGTTCATGTCATTACCAAATACAAGAAGCTTGTTATTCTCATATCTCGAGTTCTAGACCTCCTATTGACGTAATTCCAGTTGAGATGGATCATAAATTTTGTCTAGTTTATGTTGTAATAGTTTCAACTTCATTGGACCTACCATGTGTAATTTGCATTTGTTAAATTGAAGTGATGGCGTTCTGTCAACTATAGTTTTATCTTTGAGATGTAATTATGGTTGCGGCACTTTTCATCTTAAGTAAAAAAAAGAAACAAGAAAAAGGTAATAAGGTGCTGAAAAACAGCTGCATCCAAAAAACCGAAAATGAAGAAAAATAAATCAGAAGTGCTTGCATCCTTTTATGTCCTTCCGGTGAATTGTATCGTGGCTTGTTTGAACAAGATGTAGGGAAAGTTGAGGCCAACTATATAGATCAGCTTGAGACTACTTTTCAGTTTTGCACATTCTGAATTGACCTATTGCTATTCCTTACTACTAAATATTAGCCTTCCAAACTCCATATATATCCTTCCGAACAAGCACTGGTTTTTAACTTTCATAATCGTTGATTCACTTCTTTCAGTTATTTTTGCTTTGCTAGTAAGAACAATGTAAGAACTTGGTTAGACGTTTCCTTTTGCTTGATTGAGAGTTCTACTAACCATCCACAGTAGTTGATAGGGATAAATTTTTTTGTGTTATCTTTTATTTTCTACTAACCATGACAGGAGTCAAAGAAAATTGGTCGGCTTGTTCGAGCGACAATGCGATGGTGATGAGCGTCGGTTTAGGTCATTGTATTTTATCATCTCTTACTATATTTTCTGGTTGTAGTGCTGAGGAGTATATTCAGTGAGAAGTAGAAATAGATGAATTTTTTGCTCAGCGTTTTCTATGTGATTGTAGAAAAATAAGATATGCTGCTAGTACTTTCAAGAATTTAGCTTTTTGATGGTGGAAAAAATTCGAAACTTTCAGAATTACCTCGCACTTGAAAAGATATGAAAATTCTTATGCGAAAATTTCTTTGTTGACCCTTCTGATATGATTAATTCTACTAATGATGTTCATCAAATAGAGATGTAGAGTTTCGTTGTCGTTCCTATGCCTAACCTTTTGCAGGATATTGTATAAAATAAAGCAGATGATATTGAGAAAGTTAAGGAGTTGACCGTCTCAAGCAAAATTTCCGAACCATCATCAACTCTGCAGGTTGAAACACCTTCTAAAAAAGGTACCAATGAAGATTTTCTGGTTGTTCCATGTGATAGAATAAAGATATGTGTTGCTGGTAGTATTGTTCCTATGCCACATCCTAAATTTGAGAATGAATCCAGTTTTCTAATACCAAATACTTTTGTTGATAACAAGATTTGCTTCCCATTGCTACTAAAACAGATGAACTTAAAACTGATGTTTTCTTTAAATACTTTGGGTTATATTGAACTTGATACGCTATGTAATCTTAGTAGCTTAGAGAAGAAATTTATGTATGCTGAATTGCCATGGTTCACTAGATATTCTTTTCATTTCATTGGTAACTACAATTACATAGAAAAATATATGGTACACCGAGTTTATATTTATGACAATCTAAAATCTCCTATTGCTATGCAAACAAGTATCCGATTAAATCTCTGCAATTATATGTATTGTGTCCTGTATAGCCCCTCCATTGTTTCTTTTAAGAAACAAGTTCAATCTCAAGAAGGGGAGCATTGTTGGTTCACGCCACAATAAAATATAATTGCTCCATGCGTGTCCATGACGATGAACCACCGTTTCATGCGCCCGGCCAAACCGAGGACGGTTTGCTGTCGACAAGGGGAGAATGATGAGGAAATAATTAGCTCGGATATAACCATGGCAGTGCTACATATCGATATATTTAAGGTGCATGTGTTTTATATTGATTAAATATTCCATCTATTTGAATGAAGACTACTACACTATGATTTTTTTTTGTTGCTATATAGAAATACTCGCTCGAATGAACAAATGGAAAGTGTTTACGAGACAGTCATCACATTATCTTGGGTCTGATATTCATCCTTAGTACCCTGGTCCAAGAAGGAGAATGTCCAACCAAGTGAGAACGACTAAAGGATGCCCACGGACGTCCTCCCCCTTGGCCAGTTCCTTGTGGGCCAGCATGAGCGTCATATGCAAGGTGGAGGCCCAATCGACATCGACTTCGAATATTTCAAATATCTAAAATTTTTTGATTTTGCGCTACCCACATGGACGGAAGTCCCAGATACTTTTCATTCATTGTCTCCCTCTCTACTTCTAGGATTTGCTTTACTGCCTCCCTGTGATACAGATTAGTATTCACACTGAATAGAATGGCTGATTTCGCCTTGTTTATCATCTGACCAGAACACTGCTCAGAGAGTTCCAAAATCTGCCTTAGCTGGTTTGCATCCTCCCCCTTGGGAAGGATTAGGATCAAAGAATCATCCACAAAAAGTAGGTGAGAAATGTTAGTTGCACCTCGGCAGAGTTTTACTCAGATAGGGCTGAAAATCCTTCAGCACAGAGCAGAAACAGGTATGGAGACAGGGGATCCCCCTGTCTAAGACCCCTCTCTGGTAAGAAAACATCCGCAAGAACGCCATTCATTTTAACATGATAAGTCACTGTTGACACATAATTCATAATCAGCTGGCACCATTGCTCGCAGAAACCAATTTTTCTCATTATGTTATATAAGAAACCACACTCAAAAATGTGTCATCTCATAAGCAATCAGTATATCGTCTGAGATCAATCGGCCCAGAACAAAAGCACTTTGCGAGGGAGTGATAACATCTGGCAAAATGCTTTTTAGCCGATTTGCAAGCACCTTCGGCACTATCTTGTAGATAACATTGCACAGGCTTATAGGTCTTAAATCAGTTACCTTATCTAGCTCTTTTACCTTTGGAATAACAGCAATGATCGTATCATTCCAGCTAGCCGGCATAGGCCCCCCATGTAAGACCTCGAGCACCTCTTCAGTTACTTGCGGACCAAAAATATCCCTAAACTTGTAGAAAACTGCGGGCATACCATCGGGTCCTGGCGCCTTAAGATCCCCAATAGAATTGAGGGCCCTTTTTATCTCCTCCTGGCTGAACTCTTTTACAAGCTCAGCGTTCATCTCTGCAGTAAATTTTGGCGACACAGCCATAAACAGCTGATTTGTCTCGCCAATAGCTCCTGCCGTGAAAAGCTGCATAAAATAGTTAGTTATAAATTCCTGCTTCCCTACTTCCTCTTCCACCCAACCTCCATTCTCCCATTTAATTTTCCTATTCTATTTGTCCTCTTCCTCTCCGAACACCAATTGTGAAAAAACTTCGTATTTCTATCTCCCTTTAGTAACCAGTTTGTATGAGCTCTTTGTTTCCAGTATAGATCAACTTGTTCCTCCAATCTATCAAGCCTGTAGCACAACACGGCCTCCCTACTTATATTTCGGTCAGTGATTGGCATTCTCCAAACATTCTCTAGCTCTTTTTTTTTTTATCTTTTTAACTCTTTTCTCCAAATCCCCCAAAACATTCACGCTCCAACTCCGCAGACCTTCCGCAACCACCTTCAATCGAGTTATTTGCTATAATGCCCACCAATACGTCTGCACACGTCAAAATACCCACCAAGAGTTGCGCGTCGCTAAAATGCCCATCAAGAGTGTTGTGCACCTCCAGTATACCCATATTATCTCTATAAATATTTTTTATTTATCAATATAATACATATGACCAAAATACCCCTAAATATTTTTTACCTTACCTCACGCCTCTCTCCCGTGCATCCTCACTCACGCCTCTCTCTCTCTCGTGCGTCCTCCGAGCAGCGGTGACGACGGTGCTGCTTAGCGGCGGCGCGGCGCCAGCGCTCCGAATCCCACCGCCTCGACCATCCCCAGTACTCCTGTCACATCCCGAAATTCTAGTATTTTGTTCAAATGGAAATGAGCTCACTGACCTTGGTTTCGAATTTTGACCGTATGCGTTAAATGAGGAGTTTTGGGTCCGGGTAGTATTGTTGTTCATTTACGGGTAACTTTTTAATCTTTTGCAAAATCTTTTATTTCGTAATAAAACCATACCAATGTTTTTACATATTAATTAACTGCACATTAAAATAAAATTTTGGAGATTTTATCAGAATTTTTTCGAAAAGGTTTAACCACCTTAAAAATTCAAACAAATTTAGTATAAGTTGAAAATTTTCAAATTTAGAAGCAGAATCAGGAGTCCTTTCTAAAACAAAAGTTGTTCTAAATAATTTCTTGAGTGCCCACAAAAATTTTCAGAATTTTCTGAGCCTGGGAGGTGCGGTTTTGGCTTATTTTTGTGTCTAAATGGTATTATTTCTTTTCTAACATTATTAATAATATGAGTGTAAAATTTTAGTGGCTTCATTCATGCCACGTTGACAGGGCAGAAATTTTTTTTTTCATTATACAATTTTTCCATTTTAAATATTTTCTTTTTTAGAAAAGACAGAGATGTATAGAATCGGTGTAAAAATGCATTAGAGGGAGAGCGGGGTAGTATGGTCAGTTCTAGTGTTTTTGGAGAGAAAAAGAAATGAAAAGAAATAGAAATAGATGGTATGGGTATACTGGAGGTGCACAACACTCTTGGTGGACATTTTGACGACACACAACTCTCGGTGGGTATTTTGACGTGTGCACGTGTAGCCGTGGCCATTATAACAAATAACTCGCTTCAATCTGCTGGACACCTTCTCCTCCACAACTGCGCCATGACCTGACCAAGCTTCAGTAACCACCCACCGACAATCCTCTTCCTCCAACCAGCTAGCTTCAAATTTAAAAACCCTCTCTACGCCAATGCTACAGGCTAGCCCCTGCTCCTTCTCAGTAATTATAATAACCAGGCGATGATCAGAATGATAATGGTCGCCGTGTTTCACATACATTAGAGGGTATAAGCCCCTCCACCCTCCGTTTGCCAGCACCCTCTCTAATCGTTCCCTGATATAGTCTTGGGTCCGGAACTGTTTGTTTCTCCACCTAAAGATATCTCCCTGGAAACCCAGGTCGTGTAAATCGCACACTTCTAAAGCTTGCCTGAAGCGATCTATCTGCACTTGTGGCCGAGCACGTCCGCCTTCCTTCTCATGATGGAACAGAATCTCATTGAAATCCCCAGCACACAGCCAAGGCAAATCGAGTTTGGTTCATGCTCAAAGAACAAATCTTGTAATAGTGCCCATGTGCGGTGCTTCTACTTCCCCCCGCGATTCACCATATACTCCAGTAAACCTCCACGACATTCCATCCTCTCTCTTTATCTCCACATCAATATGTGATTCTGTGATACACTCCGAGTAATCACATCAATACCAACCCTCCACAACACAGCAATAACCCCCCCCCCCCTTCGTACCGAATCCACCGCCACCATGTTTCCCAATTGCAGCTTTTGTTTCAAACTTGACATCCTCTTTTCTTCGAGCTTGTTTCAGACAAAAACAGAACGTCCACTCCTTCTGACTTCTGAAAATTCAGAAGCCCGCGAACTGCTAGGGCATTTCCAAGCCCCTGGCAGTTCCAAGCTGCTACCTTCATTGCATACCGCAGGACCGGACTGCCGGTCCCGCTTCCATGTTAATTTCCTCATTTCCTTCCGACTTTCCTCCTCCCACTTTCACCCTCTTCAAGTCATCCAACTCCATATCATCTGTGTCCTCGCACGACCTCTTCTTAACAACAGCAAACGCAACTACACTTTCATCCCTCAGCTCCTTCTCCCTTGATCTTTACCTCCGCTTAAAACATTTTGTTTTGTTTTTCCCCGACGACCCCTTACTATTCTCTCCTTCCTTTGCTCCCCAGACACCTTGGATGTGCAAAACTCACCATTTGATTTTTGCATGATATTGTTCATGTCAACACCCATTAGTGTTTCGTGACAGCTTAGCCTCCGTGCATCTCCCGGAGAAGCCACGTTTGACTTCCTAGGGACATCATTTGACTTTGAGGGACTAGGTACCTTCTTCTGTTCCTCCATCCCAGCAGCTCCACCCGCATTCTCCATGTTGGCTATGTCACTGCACCGCTAGGAGAACTCATGTGCGTTTGAATTTTCATACACCTTCATGCTACGACCAGCCCCTTCAGTCCCTCGGCTCCCACTGCCTCCCGACTGGACACGCCATGGAAGCATCGACCGCCCTGCAGATTTCCCATTCAGCTCTAGGTCTCCCCTTCTCTTTTGTGGGATGCATCTCAGGTTCTTATCATATGGCAGAGGAATACCACTTTCTGATGGACTGGTACATACTTTATCTGTGTGTCCCAGAAGACCACAACTGTAGCAGAAATCAGGAAGATATTCGTATGACAATGGACACCGCCTTTCCTTCTCCCCATCACCATCCACCACTGTGAGTCCACGCATTAAAGGTTTACGAATATCAAGCCTAATTTTGACCCGTAAATATCTACCCATCAACACACCATCATCATAAGTGTCAACATCCATGTACTCACCAATCTCAGCCCCTAGCACTACACCAGTAACAGCATTCATCATGCCTAGTGGTAGCTGAGAGATACGTACCCAGTTTGGGACATGATTAAACTCAATTTCATCCAGAGTTTTCTTCACATCCAGATCCGTAAACACCACCAGTTCTCTTGAGAGATTCCACGGGCCCTCCTCCAAAGCTTTCCACTTCCCAGACGCCTGAAGGAAAGTAAAAAGTTTTGTTTTCTTCCAACGCCTTCACCTCGATCCCTCGCATGCGACACCAGATTCTGCCTGATGCTTGCTCCAGTGAGTCAGGATGTGCAAGTTTCTCTCAGAACAGTTTACCCATCGCCTGATCTGATCTCGCCGACTTACTTCCCGCATTACCGCCATCCATGATCTTTATCCCCTTTCTTTCAGCCACGACAGCTTCAAGCTCCTCATCATCCCTTCCATGTTCTCCATCTTCCTCCGACCCACACAAAAAACCACCTTATGCCGCCGTCACCAGAGCAAAAAAACTAGGGTTAGAAGTTTCTGTTTGGGCTGCACACACAGAGTTTGACATGGACACAAATGGAGTATTCGACGTTGACTCTAAGTCCACCCAAAGGGAGGAAGGATCCCGACAGAGAAGATAGAGGATGGGGATGAATCACTGGTGGACAGGTGTGGCGGCGTACACGAGAGCCCCGAGTCACCTAGGTTGCCCTAGACGCCGAGGAAAAAAATACTTAAACTATTCAAGTACCCTGCTCAGACCTTCCTCACGCACGAGATCCAGTGTTGGGTCATGAATCGTCAGATCAAAGTTATATTTGCATGATGGACCAGTAAGATCCTGTTGTATGCGTCATTTACAAACATGTACATTTTTAGCGTGAGATGCAGGAAAAATCTCGCTGTGAAACCCCTGAAGCGGTATGAATCTGAAGAATAATTACAAAAATGAACTGCTCTACTGCAGGGTATGAGTTTCTTCGTCCCCTATCTGAATTATTATTGTCGTTAGAACAACATTTGTAGTTCAAATTGGAACTAAAGTTGTCCTTATAGATGATTAGACCAATATATATGCGTCTATTTTTCTATGCCTAAACGCAAATGCACAGATTCATTAAAAATGTCTTGTGGCTGCTACCTAATAGACACCAATCAACGTCTCATTCATCAACGAATATAATGTTACCACTACATATATTACAATTGCTGACCGCTGCTATCTACACAAGATAATTTGTTATTGATCAAGGTCTGCCCTTACCCAATGATGTTACGGCATCCTAGCCTGTATGAGAGCCTGAGGTTTGGTACATGGTTAAAGGACTAACAAGATATTACAATGACGAATGCAACACCTCTGTAAAAATATGTTCTGTGTCCTTACTATTTTTATATCTGCAGATCATCCAGTGACAATTCCTCAGTCGATAACATCTTTAATTTCTGTAAACATGATACATACAAACCGTCAAGTTACCACGTACATCTACTGAATTGGTAAGAACACATACAAAAAATCAGCCCACTAACTTACAGTTATGAACTGTGGTGGATCATCGAGACTAGTGGAGCCAAGGATTATTTCTCTCTTTAGTTTGCCCGATAGCTTGTGGGCAACACGTAACTGATTCACATAAGTCAAGGATAGAGAACATGAAGAAATACATTAATTATTTCAAAGTTCTTAGTTTTTATATGCCTCATTTAAATATGAGAACATTCCAAAGAAACCAAATGAAAACACACCTCAGATCGAGTAGCACCCCCAATTACAAAGACAAATAAGCGTTGGCCCAACTTTCTGAAGTCACTTGATGCATGCTTGAGCACAGAATCGCTGTAAGAATCCATATTAGTCATTCACAAATGGCTGTGAATTGTGACCTAAACTTATATTACTAAAATCTCTTAAAAAACTAATTGATGCCTGATGGCTCAATTGTCTCTGATACAGAAAGCCAATGCATTGTGTCTGTCCTTTAAACAGCGCTTGGGTGTGTCTGAATCCAGCAGCATCCTGTTTCAGCTTTCTTCTCTCATTCAGCCCTGTTTACTACAGGTTTTATATTCCCCTTTCACCAATGAGGAGATTTTAACTGCTCTAAAAGAAATGCCTAGTGATCATGCGCCTCGACCTGGTGGCTTTTAGTGGGGCCTTACGAAGAATTATTGGCATATTATCATGTGATTTTTTGTGGGAGGTTGTCTAGATATCATAGATATCATAAGTATTGATGGCTCTTTTATTGTACTCATTCCAAAGAAAGACAACCCTCAAACTGTCAATGATTACGGACCTATTTGTGACCAGATCAATGTCTCCTTTGTGATGAAGCAGATGAAATCAACACCAGCTAACGTCATGTGTCTTTGCACAGGAATTCAGGTTTCGGGATTTGGCAACGCTTGGTCTCCAGCTATGCAGCCCACCAGTAGCGACCAGGTTTTGCAGAATGGCGCAGAAAAGAAAGGAAGTGTGCTCCAAAAGACAAGAGGAAGGGTTTCAATTCAGTCGTGGTCTTGTTCTCGTGGCTGCTTTGGAAACACAAATGCTTGTGTTTGAAGGTGCTAGCTTGAAAGGCATGACTTTAACAGGGAGAGACTACACCTTGCAAACCATCTTCCAAACAAAAGAATGTGTTTCATACTTTCATGTATGGGTCAGGTCAAGAGGCAATGAGGGCACTATCACTGATTTGCTACCCTTCTACACATACATGAACAGAATGATGAGGAAAACCCTTTGCCCTTGGGGGAAATTCCTCACAGATCTCCAATTATGCTAGAAACATTCTTGCAGCCATGACCTCTAATGCTCGTCCATTTTCAGTGTTTGATTTCATTTCAGACGAGATCAAGGACATTTCTCGGAGTCCACTCAGGAGCTGTGCTTATGCCCCCTACATTATGTACATGATTGACAAGGTCACGGGTGGCATTTTTGAGCGTGACAAGACACATGTCCCGGTGCAGATGAGACCAGTTTTGAAGAATCCGACTCCTGGCAGCGCTCCTACACAGCCTACGTCCTCTTCTAGGACTGGTAGAGCAAGAGGGCAGCAAAAGGAAAAGTCCTTCTCTCCAATTCGGAAAATGCTGAATGCCATTTTTGGGCTATGCAGGGGAACAACCATAAGGCAACATCATAAGTGGCAACCTAGAAAGAAAAATACCAAGTATATAAAGCAAATTTTTACTAGACTCTCAAACTACTCTCATTCCACCTCAAAACCATGAAGAAGAAAAAGAGGATGATTCTGAGTGACTGGAAGTGCTTGGAGGAGTCCCTTTTGGTGCTGGATGGCAAAGAGGGAGAACAAATGAAGATTAAAGCCAAGTTGGTTGACAAACAACACGTTTTTAAGATCAGTCCAGTTTTCAGCAGAAACCGGAGGTTTCGGTTTGGCAAACTGAACCATCTGGTTTTGGCCAGATCTCTTTTCATCTTGTGGACTTGAGAATAAAATTGTAATGAACTATGCTTGAATGATGTATTGCTTTATTTTAAAAACTAGTTGAATACCCCACGCGTTGCTGCGGGAACATCATGCAGACACGGTTTTTAGGAAAATTGATTGAAATAAAGGAATATCTTATAAACTGGCTTGTAAGTGGATTAAAAAAAAATTGTCAAGGACCCTTCATCACCTTTATATGCAAATAGAGAACTGACTTTGCATGCATGTCAAACATGAGCGTCAGGGAAAAAATATTGAAGCAAACTAGATGTTACCCACAAATGAATCAACCAAAAAGAAATCCAATCGGATATGAAATGGGGATTGGGCGCACACCAATCCAAAAATCGATGCACAATGCTTTGCGTGATTCAGCAGCTGAAGATGGGGGTTCATGGCAAGAACGAAAGCTAGGAACCGGACTGCCTTGCTATACGGCATTGGTGCTCTTTGAGATGAAATGGCAGATGCTACCAGTGTTGTGTACTTGTGCGTCTATGGTTCCCTAAGTATGGTGCTTGGATGGCTGTATATGCATTAGAGTTGGCCCGACGTTTTAGTTCCAATTTGAAAGCTAGGCTGCGAGAAGTGCCATCTGTTCGGTTCCCTTGCTTGGAATTGATGTTAATATGGGCGTTGAAGGCAGAGGAAATGCATTGTCTGTTACTGTAATTAAGAGTCATTAAGCCACTTTAACATCACATGAATTGAGATGGTAGCATGATTTTCTGGTAGTATAAAGAAGTCCCGTAGTGGAACAGTTTTTTGCATGCATGCAGGAAGTAGTTAAGAAATCATTTCTATTAGTACAGTGGAGAGATATTGATGAATGGACAGGATCAAAGGTTTGTTGAGATCGTTATGGTGGTAACTATATGGGGTGATGTGCCGTGCTGTGGTTCAAAGAGTTGGGTTAGTGGGCAATACTTATAACAGAAGTATAGATACGTGAAGACACGAAAATCAGATGTTCTGGTTGATATTACATACTGCTTCTTTTCAGTTATTCTTTGTGAATATCTTGTCACATGCATCGCACACTTTTGCACCCCACGAATTTTAAAAAGAGTGGGAGCTCCCATGGAGATAATTTTATTTGTGCAAAATGGCATTTTGAGGCCAAAATGAATTCAATTCAAAATTGCATAAATTTAGGGGGAGCCAATCCCATATATGTTAGAATTCAAAATAAGTCTTATTGAATATATTTTGTAAGCTGTAATCAAGATTGTCATCAATCACCAAAAAGGGGAGATTGTAAGTGCATCTACCACCCTATGTGGGTTTTGGTGACATAGATGACAACGTGATTAAAGAACTAACATATTCTATGAATATATGAGCAGGTTGCAGGTTCATGATATTCAAAAATTGCTATATGACCTACGGCAATATTGAAGATACATTGGATGGTCACATAAAAATATTTGAACTAATGACAAGCAAATATTGGAAGTAAAAAAGAGACACTGATGCGTTCTATTTCATTAGGAATATATGCATCGAATTAAACTTGGCTAGTCAATGATGACACGAAGCATCTTATGGGTAAACTGAGTGCAATGGTGAAGGATTGGTATGGCTTGGCCGCGACGGACCGTGCAAAGGAGAAGGGCAAAATGGGAATCTTGACGTCGAGGAACCTAAACATTCAAGTTTATTTAATATCACAGAATGATTTGGAGACATAAAGTGAGCATTAGTCATATGGTTTGAAAGCCTCCAAGTCACTAGCTATAGAAAGATTGCTAAACAAATCGGTTTTACTTAAATCCTAAGAATAGTATGCCGCACTATTAAGAGGGATGCTACATGAATTTATATAAGTCTCAATGTTCATGAGAAACCTAAAAGAGAAGAGCGGAAACACAATGGCCACAACTTTCTCACAAAAATCAGGAACCCGGACAAACAGGAGGTTCCAGTTTGACAAATAGGAGGCTCTGGGGACCTTCTTTGTTTTGGCCCAAAGTTTCCCAGAAAGTTCCTAGTGGGATCCTAAGCATGTTCCAATAGCCAAATTCCAGAGATCACCCCACAAACCAAGCTTTTCACTCAAGCCAAGAAATACCCAAAACAGGAAGTTCTAGCTTTATAAACAGGAACTTTCGGAACTTCCAATTTCTAAGTTACTCCCAACGGCTATCTCGACAAAACTGGAGGTTCTGGTTTTATGAACCGAAAGTTCCAGTTTCCAACAGAAAGCTGTAATGGCAAGTTTTTCGAGGACATGTATAAAAAGATTTCCTCCACTCCATTCTACATCTCGTGAGAATAACCACATACACATGCAAACCAAAGTGAACTAGAGCTCATCCCAACACCCTCTGCGTGATAATCCAAAGTGTTTGCGTTGAGTGAGATTGAGTTGAGATCAAAAGAGAGCATTCTTGATCTTGAGCACTTGAGTCCTACGCTGTAAATCTGTGAAGCATTTGTTATTCTTGGAGGTGAAGCCTCCTAGTCGGTTAGGCGTCACCCGGTGAGCATACACTAGTGGCTGCCACGGGAAAGTTTGTGAAGGTCCACTTTGCCTTCGCAAGGAAAGAAGTAAGATAGTGGAGTGGGGAAAGTGGTTGAAAGAGACCCGGCTTGGAGACAGACAACTTGAGAGCAAGTCGTTGAACTTGAGTGAAACAAATCCCTGCGTGCTTGTTTCGGTTGGCATTTCCTTGTTTATAGTTTGTGGTTACTTTCATGATCTAGTTTGGTGTATGCAATACTAAACCTTGATTCTCTATCGATCAAGTATTTTTCTTGTTAGACATACACTAATACTTTTGGAAGTTCGAGAAATAGATCAAAATTCTGTTTATAGAGTCGTGTCACTTATCCAGAAAAACAGGAAGTTCTGGTTTTAAAACAGCAAACAGGAAGTTCCGATTTGTAAAACAGGAACTTTTGGTTCCCGCTCTAGGCGGCATCAATGTACTTCAGCCACATTCTTGTCCCCCAAAAGGATCTTTCTAGTGGAAGGGTATCATTTGATTGTCAAATAAATTCTTCACAATTTCAGCCTTTTCAGTTTGCAGTGGGATTTCTTTTTACTTTTAGGATAACACTTGGAATACTGGCCTCTCACCAGATGCCTGAAAGCCTTCCTGTAGAAAATAGGCCAGTCATCCTGTAGAAAAGTTCTAGAATACTGGCCTCTAACCAGATGCAATGCTTCTTTCAGCGAAGGTGTTCCATTCAAAAATCTTCTGGGAAATTCTCATCATAGGATGCTGGGCTACTTGGACGCGGCGTAACGGAGTAATTCTTCCATAATCAGAATGCCACTCTTGTTGGGTGGAAAGCTGTTTCTAAGGAGGAGATTACTTTGGTGGCTCTTAGAACGAAGCCTTCGGTCAAGCTTTTGAAAGATACTTTTATATGTAATTTTGTCTCGAATTTCTTCATGGGGTCTATTGTTTGGCCAGTGACCTTGTACATGTACATAAACTCTTTTGATATAAATTATTAGAAAAATGGGTAGGGAGCTTCCCAGCTGACTTCGTTAAAAAAAAAAAAGAGTTATGCTTAGATATGAAAGAGTTATGCTTAGATATGATTCGAGAGTATTTTTTTCTTTGTGGCTTTGCTGTTCAATTGTTCAAAAATGGAGGGTGCACAAAGATTCAAAAACTACATTTATAGCTTTGCTGTTCAATGAACATATAATACCTAGGTTATACTGAAAATGCATATGAGCATACACTCATTTTGTCCTTGCTACACCAAAAGAGAGACTAAAAAGTAAAGACAAGTCTGCTAAATTTCTACAAATTTATCGAATAACATACAAAAAAAACTTGCAGCAAAGTTTCAATTAAATTTCCATGGTTTGGTCTGTAATTGGCATTCCTAAGTTAATGAATAACTGCATTATGAGTATGAATAATTTCCATTTGATATTTTTAGCATGCCATCTTATTTGCAACCAATAAACAACCGAATAAGAACCTCAAAGAAGCTGCAAAATACCGGTCCATTACTTTGTACAATCTGAGCAAGCTAAACTTTTGTTCAATTATGGGGGCAGAGGAATTCTTACACCAGCTAAGCATATATGGACAGTAACAAGATTGAAAATCAGATCCAGAGTTCCGGACGCTAAGCACAAATTCAGGCAGACAAGAAAATGAAGGCCAGAACACTAACCTTGAATAGCCATCGTCAGAGTTCCGAGGTCTAGCCCATGTGCCACCTATTCGCCTAGATCTCATTGATTGAGCTGGTTGATGGGCTGGGCTTGTTCGGGCAGATGCGCTGCCTGGAATTCCACGAAAACTAGGACTAGGGTCATTCATGCAGTGGTACTCATCTTTTGGTAGCTGGCCCTTACTAAGTTTCTCAAGTAAATCCTACAGAAAAGTGCAAGATGCCCATCCATAAATACAGAATAAAGCAAAGATTACTCCAACTAACCACAGAGGCACAAGAAACTTCCACGACCTCACTGGAGATACAGATTTTATAGTTAACTTGTATTTACTACTACTTTTCAGCAATCAGGAAAATATAACGAAAAAGTAATACTCTGATCATCCATACTGCTTGACCATGAACCACAAGTGCTTAAAATAACGTTTATGGAATCTTTTCAATAAGGACAGGAGTGCCTGCTTTCTCATATTAATGCACAACAATGATTCAAGAAAAATATTACAACAAATATAGGTTAAAGACAGTGGATCTGATGCCAATGGGATGGTAGCTGAGTGGCTAAGCATACCGAGGGGCACCCAGGGACCCGGGTTTGAACCTCCTTGCTGGCTGGAGACCAGGTGCGAAACTGGAAGGCAAATTTTCGGGCTGCGTAAAAAAATCCCCTCGCCTACCCTATTCAAAGAACAGGTCTAAGGCTGGTCTGACTCTCACGGACTGATGCCACTGTGTAAGGATGGGACAGGGGTTCAGTAGATTTTCTAGACTCGTGAGAGGCGCCTTAGCAAAAATGCCCGGGGGCTGTCATACCCCCCGCCCCCACAGGTCTAGTTGTTGCCAATGGATATGATTGTTCCATTGGATTTTGAAATGTACCAGAACAATACAAAATACATAGAATACATCTTCAATACAATAAAAGGAAGTCAGTAATTTAGAAATACAAAGTGATGGCAAGCGTGTAAATTATAATTAATACCTTAAGATATACTACCCCCATATTACACTAACCAGCATGAACATTTAAAATAAAGTAAAATACATTGTCGGTCCCTAAACTATTCACCCTGTGTCAATTAGGTCTATAAACTCTTAAACTGACCATATGGGTCTCTAAACTAATTTTGCTGTGTCAAGTGAGGTCCAAATCCTATTTGAAAGCCAGAAATATGTTGTGACCATTTCAGAAAGTAAAATTTTATTGAATAATACTTTTAAAAAGTTGGTTTTCGTCAACGAACACTGCAACTCGATATTGGTAGTACGACACTGAGAATACGTAGTTTTTATCCTCAATGCATAACATACATGAGCAGTTGAAATTTTTAAAAAACTCGACCCGAGCTCTGCCCTTCGGACATTTTGTTAAGAAAAAAGACGTTCCTACGTAGGTCAAAATTATTCCTAAACTTTCTTTACTCTGCCCTTATAACAAGGGTCTTGGATCCATGATCGATTTGAGTTTGAGTTTAGGTCGGTCCTTAATCTGTGATTTAACATGTACTATTACGTGAAGATTTTTTCAACTTGGGGTCAGAAATTCGCGTTGTGAGGGATCGAACTTAGGACCTGAGAAGTGCCACTTGAACGCCCTAACCATCCGGCCAGAGGCCCTTTGGCTTTTTTCTTTCTTATATAATTTTCTTAAAAAAAATGGACCTAACTTGATACAGTAAAAATAGATTTGGACCTCATTTGACACAGCAAAAATAGTTTAGGGACCCAGATGGTCAGTTTGAGAGTTTACGGACTTAGATGACACATCGCGAATAGTTTAGGGACCTACGATGCACTTTACTCTTTAAAATATGTAACCAGTAGCAAAAAGTAAAAAATTTGTGCTCACATTAAGCATAATAAGACAACCAGTTAGACATGATAGTTTTGGGATGTGTTTGCAGCTCGTACCTCAAGCATGGGATAAAATCGGGAGAGCATCCATGTTGACTCTTCCCCAATCCGCTCCTTTCTAATACCATGCTTTTTCTGATTTTCATAGAATTGAGTTAACTCCTAAGCAATTGAAGTGTATTATGGAATCTTGTAATAAATTAAAATATTGATAGCAGGTTCACAGAAACATTACCTTGTGAATATCAAATTTTAGAGAAAACCCCCCAACCGAAGGAGGCTTTTTAGTATCTGGTCCACATAAGCAGCGCATATTGTTTACCGCAATCATGTCATCTGCAGATAATCCTGCGAGCTGTGAAAGAAAATGTATAATAACAGCAGCAGCAACCACCACTTCTGACAAAGTTGGGGCATAAGCTCAACACAAAACCACAAAGAAGTCATATAAGAATGAAAAATGGGAGTAAAATAGAGAAAAAATATATATAGTAAATGACAACTTGCTAAAGTTATAATAGAGCAAATGACATGGTAGGTACAACAACTTGCATCGTGAAAAATATATATAGTAAATGACAACTTGCTAAAGTTATAATACAGCAAATGACATGGTAGGTACAACAACTTGCATCGTGGGTGCAAATAGGTCATGTTTCTTGTAAAATGCTTGTATAGATCACAAATGTTTCTTAAATAGTGCCTTTCATGTCAAAATAGTCTATGTGGCCAAATAGAATAACGTGGCATCCATGCAGTGGCGGAGCTAGGATTTGAAGTTAGGGTGGGCCGATAAATTTTTTTTTTAACACAACAACATAAAGTCTCACCATCTTGTAATAAAGCTAAAAAATTTAGAAAAAATATCTTTCGGCATAGTAAAATCAATATAATGGTTTTAAAGAGAGTTTTGATTATTAGAATGATTAAAAAGATAAGAAATTACTTCTCATTTTATCTAGCTATTAATGACTTAAAACAATCCAAATCTAATCCCTATCTCTCTCCCTATTTGATTAATCTGCAACGTAAACATCCGGTTACACAAAAAATGTTTCAAAATTGCTTTTACCATGTTGTGCCTAAATCCTAGGAATTGAATCGATTAAAGAGTCAAAGCAGTGAGCTAGATTAAACAGGAACCGTAGCTAATCAATCAACCTTCTAGTCGCTGCTTGCTAGAGCGTACAGTAGATAGATTAGCTGAGCCAGATGCCGTAATCTGCGAGGGTACAAGTACAACCGGCTAATCACGCACCGGTGCGGCACAGGTGCGAAGCCGCCCAGTGTAGACTCTTTTCGTGCTCCTTCACCTGTTCGCTATAGCTGGTATAGTACTCGTGGGAGGTTAGATGCTGCCTTCGTGACGCATCGTGTTGCCCTTCGCACTGCTCGTCATCACTTAATGCCGTTTAACGCTATTGCGGCTTCGACTTGGCAAGAACTGGAGGTCGTGGGGGTTGGTAGGCCAAGTCTCTGGGTGGGCCATGGCCCACCCGACCCACCCCCTAGCTCCGCCACTGCATCCATGTCACTTTCCATGTGGACGAGTCTTTTACAAAAATCCTCTTTTTTTATGTGGTCGTGACTAACGCGTTACCATTAGCGTTCTCGTGATAGTCCGCATCCCGTGACTTTGACGCCTTCCTGGCACCTTCGTCACCCGCGCCTTGACCCTTCCCGGCGTCCTCCTCCACATTTTGCGGCCGGCGGCACTATGCCGTCGGCCACCAAACCGTTGCCACAGCTAACTCATCGTCATACGCCGCCTCCGCCGCTGACCCCTCCAGCCACCCTCATACCATCAGCGGCTCTGGCGGTGTCCTAACCACCGCATGGCACACCCGTCCCTCCATCCTTCATTCAATCAATCAGACAGGGAACTAATTAATCTAGGGCAATTTTATACTTATTTATTGAAGGTGGGGTGTTTTCTTAAAAAATCAGTCAAGTTGGAGACGACGTGGAGGCCACATCAGCTGATCTTAAGCAACATTTTGACGTGAAACGCACCACTTAGCAACATTTGTGACCTATTTACACCTACAACACAAGTTGTTGTACCTGTCATGTCAGTTACTCTTTATAATATGCATAATAACGACTAACGCCTCTGAGTAGCAGTTGTTTGTAATTTTGAAAATTATTGGTGAAATAGATGATACTTGCTACGCCCTTCCTCGTCTCTGGGTGCCTAGGTATCCACCGCAAGCCTTTCCTTTTTTTATACCCCTCTATGTAGGTATGTGAAAACACCTTAACATGCAGGTGAGTTTTTACCATTTCCCAAAAATAGACGATACATTTTTGATACACAATCGAAATGAAAAAAAAAGATGAGAAAAGCAAAGTTACCTGCATCAGTTTTGAACCTTTCTCACTATCAAACTTCTCTGGGTTGATTGAAGCATAAATCATTAGTAAGCGCAGCTTATTTTCACGACTTACATCCTGGAGTAAGAAAATTATAAATGGCGTCGGGAGATATTTGAGTATGTCATAGGCTATAGATAAAAAAAAAAACACTTACCAGGCGTGTCCGCAAGAAATTGATAAGTTCCTTTGTCCCAGCATCACCAAACACAAGATCCTGCTCAAGCTGTCCCACATCTTTAAGATATTGCTCTTTGATTATGTTACTGAGTTTTCCTGCAATCTGTATCAGAATGTACTGCTATTATCTTTCAAGAAAAAAAAAAATGGGTACTGCTGTTATCTTCCAAGGAGATGACAGATTAATGATTTCATGATACAGTAAGGCGTTATGTAAAATGCTTATTCATGCGGCCATAATCTCATTCAGCAATTCACATGATGAGTTAGCATATGTTTGTTTTCAAACATTTGCAGAAGCATCTATGTAGCAAGATCAACAACAACAACCAGCCTTTTAATCCCAAGCAAGTTGGGGTAGGCTAGAGATGAAACCCCAAGGTCCAACTAGAAGCCGAGACAATGACCAGAGCGGTAAAGGAAAGAGTAAAAAGAGCGGAGAAAAGAACACAAAAACGTAAAAGGGAACAAGAAGGTGAAACAACAGACACGAATGTCAGGCAAAAAGGAGTAACGGGAAGGGTAAAAAACAAAATCAAGGTTCTGGCACACGGATTGCCAGTCTCCACAAACTCCTATCTAAGGCTAACTCCCTATCGCTATTCCCACCCTTCATCTCCCTCTTACTAGACTCCTCCCAAGTCAAATTTGGTCTTCCTCTTCCTCTCTTCAAGTTAACCGGACGTCTAATGATCCCACTGTGGACCGGTGCATCTTCAGTTGTTCGTTGGATATGTCCAAACCATCTCAAACGATGTATTGTAAGCTTCTCCACAACTGGTGCTACTCCTAATCACTCTCATATGTCATCGTTCCTGATACGATCCCTTCTTGTGTGACTACAGCTCCATCATAACAATCTATCTATGAAGCAAGATATAAAAATAATTAGACTACCTCAACATGAAGTG
Organism: Oropetium thomaeum; assembly: GCA_001182835.1. Classification (NCBI taxonomy): domain Eukaryota; kingdom Viridiplantae; phylum Streptophyta; class Magnoliopsida; order Poales; family Poaceae; genus Oropetium; species Oropetium thomaeum. The sequence goes on along the minus strand of LFJQ01000040.1, from coordinate 1,025,484 downwards.
CAATCTTGTCAATTTGGTCACTGTACTGTGGAAGGGCTTGGACCATTTTCTGCAATTGTTTGGTCGATAACTCTCCACCAGACCTGTAAACACAGAAAATAGATAATTAAGCAAACAAAATTAGATCCTGTAAAAAAATTAACTTTATTGTTGATTTGTCAAAATATCTATCACGTCCATTGGGAAATAACAATATTCGCCCCAAAACTGCTGGAAACGAAAGCATACACAGCAAGCTACCACCTGCCTTGCTAGTCTCACAGAATATAATAGAGATTAGCTTGACTGATAATTGTTGTTTGAGAATACATGAGGCAAGATCCATAGACCACAACATAATCAGGTAATAATGGTTTTCAACTCCTATCAATTTAGTAATCACCTGTCCTAAAGACATTTTCATCACTATAATATCCACAAACCAATCGATGTGATTATTCAAACCAGTATACCTGGCTGACCATATACACACCGTGACCTTGACTAGATAAATAAAATATAACCAAATTAGTAAACTAGTTTTTTTTTTCAAGCCGAAAATAGGGGCACTTTTCTTCCACAATGAGTAAGGAATTAAAATCTTCAATATAGTTTGCCAATTTGATTGTTTTTTAATTAACTACTAATAGCAATACGTAAGGACATTACATGGAAAATGCTGCTCGGGAAACAGAACAATCTAAGCATACGGAGCACATGTTGAACTAAAACAGTTTATGTACACTTAAACAGAAGTTTGCTTATGAACATCATATGAACGTCAAATGCATACAAACAGCAGCAATACTATAATGTAGCACCACCCGTAACAATAAAACAATCCCTGAAATTTCCTCCTTAAAAAAATGTTCCTTTCATTAACAAACCTTGCCTGTTGCAATTGGGCTGCTTTGTTTTTCGATAAAAAATTGGTCATCTTTTCATGTAACCGTAAATTAACCTGCAACACTGTTATCATCAACATAATTCGCAAAAGTATACAGAATAACTGAAACACCAAAGTGGCACTAATCTTACATCAGCTATATGTGCATGCCGCAATTCAAGCCACACTGGATCGTGATCCTCCAACAACACCTCCTTTGTCTCATTTGCTGAACCATTCTTGCTTGGAACCTATTGGTTTCAAGTTGTATGTAAAATTTAAGCAAACAAGCATCAAAGTATGCAAAGCGGCTCATGCCGCAATGGCTAAGTCCACTTGCTAGAGAGCTCCCGCCCAGGGTTCGATCCCTGGGTGCTGCACCACTTTCACCATGGGAGTCTCTCCTGCTGTGTTTCTCTTTCAAAAAAAAAGCATCAAAAGTATGGAGGAACTGAACTTATCCTTCAACAAAACCTCTTTTTGAACAGCAGGGATTTCCCTTGCTGTATATATTCCTCCTCCCCGCCCACCCCCCCCCCACCCCCACCCCCCCAAAAAAAAAGAAAAAACTCTTTTTTATCATTAGCTAAACCATTCTTTGGATCCTATTGGTTTAGAATTGTATGTAAGAAAAACAAGTATCAAAAGAATAGACGAACTTAACTCGTGTCAAGTTAGTGGAATAAGGTGCAAGTGGGTGATATGCTCACCTCCTGAACATACTTGTTGCCATCCATATCCAGTAGATCATGGCACATAGCATCATATGTCCACTCATGAATAACTGGTGCAACCTATAGTTCTCAAGAAAAAAAAAAGTGAGAAACAAAGAGATGCACTAGCTGTATTCCATAGAGCAGGCTGCATAAAGAAAGATTCACTGGGAATCTAGATCCTACCTGATCTATTGATCGGTCTACAATAAGCAGTTCACATGTTTCTGTTTGTGGAAATTCAGGTATCGTCGACTTATATCTGGCAAGGCAATTCCATACAGAAGCTGCAAGCTTTGTGGAGACTAGATCTCTTAGTGTTGTGAGAGTAGAAGCATCGATTGTTCTGGCCACACGGTAGTGAACGCGAGGAAACTCCTATAATAGATCGAAACAATCTCAGTACGCTCAAAGAATACATGGTGACATGGTATAAGAAAGTGTAATGAGTCCAATTTAGCCTATTCTGATTTCAATCATTTTTCCTCCAAGCATCATTCTCATCGTTGAAAGGATTATTTGACCGATATCCTCATTGGGACTAGACGATGAAGACACATGTGGAAGGAGCAGATCTATAATAGCCAGCAAGGCAAAGAACCTGTAGAATTTTTTGGGCTAGGAAACTTGGTTCATTTATAACGCTTCTTTGGAAATAACCGTCACAAAATTTGGCCTGGCCCTAATAAGTAACAAATTACATCTAACACAACAAACTAATTAGTACACTTTTATCACTAAGCTATGCAACTAACAATATTTCATCTCAAACCATAACAAACCTACCTAACTAATGAAAACATGTGATACATAGGCCAAAGTACTACTACTGCCCCAATGGGCATAAATAGACTGCACTGGACACAGTATCATTCCTGATCTGATAGTTGTAAAAACTATCCCCATCGTTTCAGACCCAAGTAACAGTGCAGATATACACCAGGAGAAATCATAAACATGCAGGTATAAAGACTGTACATAGCAGAGAATAGCAGAACCGACCCTCAACGAAGCAAATACTGTAGCAATACGTGTGGCCATCGTGTTTATGCAGGCATTGTACTTGTGTGACCCTTCTGCACTTTCACTGAACAACTCTTCTAGGGCCTTGTCATTGTCAGTTATGAAGCTCTGTACACAACAATGAAATAATAAAATTTAAAACGAAATTCAGTCAACATGATGAAGTTATATTCAATCCGTGTGAAATACTAATCCAATCCAAAAAAATTAATGCTTGGTGCTTGAAAAGAGAAAAAGTACCTGACTATCAATAACTATGTATTCCAAGTTCATCTGCGAACATGAAAGTATGGAAAAGAAGTCAGATAACAGGAACTAGCGTCTGTTCAATAATAATCAAATAAATGACGAAGGCACATGCAGCGCAATGGTAAGTCCATCTGCTGTGTGCTGAAGGGGCTTGTCACTGTGGGAGCTTCTCCCATTGTATTTCAAAAAAAAAAATCAATAAATGAGCATGAAGGAAACAAATGGAGTTTTTCAACCTCACTAAGTGCACTGATACGTGTTAGAACAGTCAAATCTTTCTTAATATGAGCTACCAAATCCCTCTGTACAGGAGAACTGAAAAAGACATATGCTCTGCACCAAATTTAACAATGTATCAGTGCTCAACGCTACAATGCACAAATCAGATGCTCATAATAAAGGATCTTATCACATACTTTTTGTACAATGGATTTTTCCCTGACATGTCAGACATGAATATGCGAACGCTGCATCACATTGAAATCGTTATATAACTGGATAACAAATTTCAGTATAGGACTAACAACAAAATACAAAGTAAATGTCACAGCAACTTTTTGCAGTGCAGATAGAGGCAGAAAAAAAAACTGAGAACAGAAACTGTGTTCAACGTAGCAAAAAATGGATTATTTTCTAATAAGAATAAGTTTTATATGAGAAGTTTTGTTATATACGTCAGAAGATAATCCAATATTTAAAGTAATCTAGTTGACCCTAGTCACCAACCAGGCCTCATGATTAGTCAGCCTGATCATAATAGTAGACCCTACTCGCCATGGAACCGTCCAGGATGACTAATCATGATTGGTCAGATGACTTGACAAAATTATGGTCATGGTTCTAAGATATTAGCTCAACTAATAATCTGTCATAGTCATTAAGGGAAAGCTACCTGACAAACTTATAACAGTGGTGAATTTTCAGTTCAGACCACAGTAAAGTTGTGGTAAGAAAGAAAATCAGAATTAGGATATATAATTTACTCTTAGGGCCTGTTTGGCACCCTTCATTTTGGTGGAATTGGAATCTCTATAATAAACTAGCCTATTTGGCTTAGAATTTAAACGTTCCACCACTTTCTAAAGTTTACTTTTAAGCCTATCTCAAATTCATAGGGTGGGAGGTGGGAAATAGATTCTACAGATCACCATGCTATGTTTACTCTCTAACTCCATTCATTCCATTCCAAAATATATAGCTAGCTCAAATATGTGCTTAAACTACAATGAATTCAATTCCAACATCCAAACAGGCCCTTAGGGGAAACAAGTCATACATTTTAGAGAAGTTGACCAAGATTAATGGTTGGGAGGTATCAGAACTACATAAGAAAAAGAAGCTTTACAGTGACAAAACACAACAATGTCAACAAGTAGTTAACACAACATACTTTTCTTTGGTTGGCTGCATGAAATAAATTGCTTCCATAGAAGGCAATGGCTGCCTCCTTTTGTACAGGTCTTCAACCACTGCAAAAGTGTTGCTAATGTAACGCTGTGACAGAAAAAAAACTACTCCCTCTGTCCCATATTAGTTGTTCATCTAGGTCTGAGCATGGAGATTAAGAAATGGAGAATAAAGTAGGTGCACAGAAATCGAGAAGGAGAGAGATAGAGATGTATTAGGAAGAGAGAAATGTGTATTGGGAAGCGAGATGAACAAGTAAAATGGGAAAACTGTAGGATCCTAGATGAAAAAGTAAATTGGGACCGAGGGAGTAGTAGCTAATCATAATGCTTCCACAGAAATTTTAACTTTGGTAAGGGCACTACACAAATAATTCAAGATATGATTTTGTTATATAATAGAACAGAGAACATGTTAGTACAGTTCGTATTAAATGCGAGGCAGTATATAACTCATGTCGTTCCAGCACCAATGATATACTATAAGGCTACTGTAATTAAAACAAGATGCCTGCTCAAAGGTTTGCATGAAAGAAATAACCTACTTCTGATATTCCAGAGCATATACTATAGGAATGTTACAAATATACTATATATGTTATGTCTTCTACAGATTACTTTTAATTTTGACTTAGTTGCAAATCCCACCCCATAAGTCAATCCCCCACCCCCAAAGGTAATCTGCTGCAAAAACCCACCCACCTGAGCACTACAGAGCACTACATGCCCAAACTCCCCAACGCCAATTGGGCTGAAACAGTGGCGGATCCAGGGGGTGGGCCACGGCCCACCCTGGGATTTGGCAGATTGTAGGCCCCACCCTGCATCAACCGGTACTTTTCTTACCAAAGCATTCGAGTGGCTCAATTGGTCATTTGAGGGCACCGCTACCCTGATGTTTCGGGAGCGTGTCGGGGCTGCTGTGGCCTACAGAATTTGTATGCTGGCACTCAGGCAGTCCGCGGGTCATGTAATGTTCATTGTTTAATCCCAATCTACTGGCAAGTGCACATGACAGCTTTGCTACTTTGGGTAATTGAATTGGATTTAGGCATAGTATTATCACAGCAATTACGTAATCAATCATTTGGAGTTGAATTATTGTGTTCCAGCTAATTGAAATATAAAGAGATAGGGTTGTTCATCTTCGCCTATCCTAACTTGTTTGGAACTAAAAGGCATGAAAAATTTACAACAAACAAAATTTCTTCATCTTCTCCTTTGACTTCAATTTTGCTACATTTGGAGGTTATATTATTAATTGGTTATTTCATTAAGCTATCAAATTTCTATTGCAATATGGCAGTTTAAATTTGCTGCATGGGAAAAAAAAATTGCCGGCCCACCCTAGCTTCAAATCCTAGGTCTGCCACTGGGCTGAAACCTACCATGTGGATGTCAAGCCACGTGTCTTTAGGCTGAAACCTACCACCGCGAAGCTCCCCGGTGCGCTTTCTATCGTGGCAGCCACGACATCCCCTCCTCTTCATTGTAGCCTGCACCATCAACAAGCGCGTCAACTGCTGCCTCACTCCCAGAGCCTACAGCCTCATCGCTCCCATACACGAAGCACCATCACCAGCCCATCCAGTAACTTGACGCGCGCACGAGAGCATGCGTGGTGCATGACCGTGGAGCTTTTTCTGCATCCTAACGCCAAGGCAGCAGCCCGCTGAGCAACTGGTTGGTGTTCTAATCAATTCCTTGATGGGTGGGTAATTACGTCAAGAAACTGGGCCACGGGGTGCCGGACACTGTGGTGTAAGGTGTGTTTGCACAAGTTCTCTATTGCAGTAATCTACACGAATGGCTTGTGGACTAATTTGATATTTCTTCGTTCATGAGCCTCTGGCAGGTCCGCAGGTCACAACCTTTGGGGGTTATCTGTTTTCTTTTTTCCTCGAAAACGCAGGAGAGCTGCGCTTCATTATATTAAGAAGAAAATGGGACAAGAAGAAAATACGTTTTTACATGTTACATAATTTACTCAAATCTGATGTAGTAGACAGATTTACAAAAAAAATTATCCCAAACTTTCAGGTGCAAAAGAAAAACAAATGGATACAGCAATTGCTTAATGCAAAATTACTTGGTGAGAAAAGGTTGGTACATCAATATACTATGTATGACAAATGTCACAATAAGAGCATCTCCAATGGAGAGCCTAAAACACTTCCTAAATCAAATTATGAGGGATTTGAGTAAAAAATCATCTCCAATGGACATCTCAGAACTGCTCCTATTTTTTTGCTCCCCGTAAATTCTTTCTACTTCTAGCAATTCCAATTCCATCGTCCGCTGGCTGGACTCTTTTTTTTAAACCACTGACTAGGACTAGGATCAGAGAGAGGAGGCCGGACTCTTTTTTTAAATCACCGACTAAGACTAGGATTCTTGAGAGTACGTCAGACACTAGACTTTAGATTAAAAAACTGCTGACATGGCACAATTTAAAATTTAAGGGTCTATTTTTACGCACTCTATTGGAGGAGGGATAAAATTTAAGTCTAAAATTTTTTTGGTTGCTCCTAAATTGATGTTTTTGGGACTCATATTTAAGTGGACTGTTGGAGATGCTCTAACCTATGTTTCAATGAGAATACTTACATGAAACCCCTTCTTCTGTGATATCCGCCATCTTGCATGAAAATGACATTATCTTAACCGTAAGTTTGTCCATGATAAGAACCTGAAATACATATCACAATTTTCGTGGCATATTTCAGACTCTTCACAAGGCCACAGAAAATTTGAGCACCTAAAATTAAAACGTCATTTATCCTGTAAGATACCTTCCATGCCGACTTTGAACTCTTCCGACTCGACCTCAGCATTTCAATTAATAATCCTATATAATAACAACAATAATAAATAAATAAATCTGAAATAAGGAATGCAGCAGATGCGAAATAGTGAAAGAAAAAGTGAAACAAAAACATATAAAACACTCAAAATCTAACTGAAATCATGTTGATGAATATATGAAAGATCATGAAAAGATCAGTCAGAACATTACAACAAAGAAAGAAAAAATAGGCACAAAATACAAAGAATTCCAGGCAAGTAATTCTTATACATTCACTATAAAAGAAACCTCCTCAAGTGGCTTCATGAGCAGTTATCAGATCAACACTGTTTCACATGTAAGCCCATGATCCAGTCCTGATTAATTTGAAATCACTAACAATCTACTACACCAGGTTAACAATTCCAATGGCTTTGCCTCATTATGTATCATACTCATATTAGACGATCAGATTCTCAGATTCGATCAGATTCTCAGATTCTCAGATTCGATCAGATTCGTGATACCATGGAAATATACTACGTTAGTATCAGCCTGTATTACCATTATACTTAAATCTGTGCAGTTTGTACTTTTCCGCGTCGAGTACACACAGCAGTCATATAACCAGTGATGCCCACACTTACAGTTCTAATGGATTATGATGTTGGTTTGTCCCTACACCGAGCTTAAATAGACACTATGAACAGGAAACACTATAAAATACCAATATGAGATATACTACCTCCGTATTCATTGTTGACACTTCAGACATTGGACATTATCTTTGATCACCCGTCTTAATCAAAAATTATGACAAATATTGTATATTTTGTGATTTATCAATAAAGATATTTGAACCACAACTAATAATTTTATGTTTGAAACAATTTTTTGAATAAAATGAGCAGTCAAAGATGATGTTAAAAGTCAACTGTGTCAACAATAAAAAAACGGAGGTTGTATCGAACAAAATCCATGATATTGTCCAAATCTTGCACATTACAAAGTTTGAAATCCATCCTCAATGTGAGCGATTTATAGTTTAGTGACATTCTGCTGATCTAGGTTCGGAACAGTTGATGTCCAAAGCCTTAAATTGCTTTTATTGTTTACAAAGCCCTCTTTTGGGGAAGCTTTTGCTTCTACGTTTTTTTTTTTCCAGAATCAGCCTTTTGGTGAGCTCCATTAGCTTTTCCAAAACACACTGTTACAAAGAAGCAAAGAAGAATGTTTGGCGTTCTAGCTTTTGACCATGCCTTTCCATGGGCAAATTCAGGACAGAGCAGGGAGACAGGGGCACCATGGGAGGTCGGGGCGGAGCACTGGTGGCAGCAGATCTGAGTCCTCTTGGTGGTGGTCCTCGACGAAGACAGCCATGGACAGTTGGACCACTGGAAGCAGCAGCAGCTCAAGTGAAGCAATTTCCATGGCCAGCAACAGCGCAGGCAGGAGGAGCTCTGGCGGTCGGCCGACCTCGTCATCCCCACCCATCTCCGCGCACCTTCCTGCACTGATGCTCCCTCTCGCATACGCTGCCGCGGGCAGAGCTCCGATGCACTGCCCGTACATGGGAGGAGCCGGGGCGCCGCGAATCTCACGTCCTGGCGCAGGTGGAGAAGCATGGCGCGGTCCGGTCCGGTGGTGCCAGATGGCGGAGGAAGAGCTCAGCACAGCTCAGAACTCGGGCAGAGCTCGGAGGAGGAGCACTGTGCGGCTTTTCCGCTGGAGGAGGAGCACAGCTTAGGTGGAGCTCCAGCTAGAGCAGATGGACACGAGGCCGCGAGGGTAGCTTGGGTGTGGATGAGAACTTGTTCACGCGGAGCAAAGCTGAGGGACCGAGGACGATGAAAAAGCTGGAGAAGCGAGTCTGACGTCGGTTTTCTGCTTTTAGTTCATTTCGCGTGGTTTGCCGATTCCTAGGCTTCTGCGCCGTTCGCAAAAACAACCCGTTTGAAGGGAGCTTCTGCCGCTTTGACGTTTTGAAGACGCAAAAGCTGTGAAACACTCCCCCCAAACAGGGCCAAAGTTTGGAATGCATCCTCAACATTAGAGATTTACAGTTTAGTTACATTATGTTGATCTGATGTTTGGAACAATGATGTCTAAATCGCCTACTGTAAATCCCTCAAAAAAAAAATGATGTCTAAAGCCTTCAATTTCGTTTATTACTTGAGATTTTACTTCCAACTCAGACATGAGTCATGGATATCTAAAGATACTATTTAACTCTTGTAGTGAAACATAGCTATCAATACATTTACAAAATATAGATTGAGCATATGAAACGAACAAATAATTATGGATTAATAAAACATACAGTAGTTGTGGCTTCTCGGTCATGATATATACTACATTCATAAACTGGCCGTTGAACTAGCAATTTATAATGGCGGATTTGTGTGTGCTAGCTACTATGCCAGTTAACTTCGATCATAGTTCCATGCTACATTAGTTCCTGTGTCCTATCTATTCCAAGTCATAACACTTATTTGAGCCAATTGTGGACAAAAAGTTATTTAAGTCTTCGGTTCCCACCACCTCTTCCCCCCCCCCCCCCCCCCCCCCCCCCCTCCCCTCTGTGGTGATTAGAGTAAGATGGAAAGCCCTATAAACAGTGAAACAGGGCAGGTCATCAAGTCATCCTCCGGGCAAACACAAGCAGTACACGAAATGAACAACAAATTACCAATTCCCACCATCAGCAACCAATCCGCACGACTCTACCCAGTCCTTCCGGAAGTCCCTAGCCAAACGTGCAGCCAAAGAGATCACCTTTTTTTTTTTTTTTGCGAGTAAGCCAAAGAGATCACCTGATCCCCACCAACCAACCAATCAATACTACAGCGAGCGAGAACGGAAGCAGGCTTACGGTCTCGGGTAATCTGGAGGAAGCTCCTTTGGTCAGCGCCGCCGAACGAGGAGGAGGACGAGCTGTCCGAGTCCATCGACATGGCCGCCTCCCTGCTGCCGGCTAAGCCTCGCTGTAGGGTTAGGGTTCGGGGCTGCCTCCGGGTACCACCGCCGCGGACTCGGAGTGCACGGTCGAGGTGTCGGCCGGAGCAAGGAAGGTGCTCGAAACTAGAGTTAAAGGGCAACGCGGAGGAAGGATGAAGTTTTACAGGGTTGCCGCCGCCGCGGGTTGGACGGTGACAGAAACAAGGAAACGGCTCCTTTTCTCCTCCCCGACGGGTCGAGACGTGTGCGGGGGTTTTAGGTAGGTCTATGGCAACTGGGGCCATGACGCGCTGTTAGGCATCTGGTCCCACACTCCATTTGGTGGGAGTAGAAGTAGGGACAGAAGGGTGCACAGGAAGTTTCCAACCTTCCAGATGTGGGCGTAGTCGTCAGGGAAGAACCGAAGAAGCGAGGAAAATACTGGAGTGGCCCTTTCCTTAGGCTAGAAGACACAATTCAAAACTGGATTCGTATATACTCCCTTAATTCCAAATTACAGTACGTACAATTTTATATCATTGATTTTTATATTTTATTATGAAATTATAAAAAATTGAATTTTTAATAAAAATAAAGTAGAGAAAAATATTTATTTTATGATACTTTTTGAATAAGACAACTTGATCAAAGATAAATCTAGAAACAACAAAATATACATTTTATCATACTCCCCGGTTCTTTTTTACATGTCGTCATTAACTTTGATCGAAAACTTTCACCGTTCGTCTGATTTAAAAATTTAGTTCAAATATGTAAAATTAAAAATTAAGATTTAAAAAACTTCAGTAATAAATCAAATCCTAAAAAATATTTGATATTTCTCATATGTTTTGAATAACACGAATGGTCAAAATTATTGGTCAAAGTCAACGGTGCTACATAAAAAGAATAAAGGGAGTAACACATAACATATGTTAGAAAATATCATAATTATTTTATAAGGAAGAATATTTATAGTAAACTAATCATTAAAGTACAAATTTATATCAAAATAATGATAAAATAGCAATATATTCCTTACTAGCACTAGAGCAGGATAACTAGCCAGCTCAACACGGCTTACCTCATAAAACCCGGACCCGGGCCATGAGCTAAAGATAAATAGCATACTATATCCTTTTGTAATTTAAAATTTCACTTTGTGTTAAGAACAAAAAGAAAAGAAAAATTGCATGTGGAACACGAAATCAATAAGATCAAGTGTTGTCGGAAGTGAAGTTTCGGGCGTAAACAGAGAACATTATTGGATAGCACATAAGCTCACCTAATTGGCGAAATGCACCATGCACATTGTGGAGTGTGGGTATACTCTGATGAGATATTGGTTGCTCAAAAGTGTATTGTATGCATGATGTGTAATCAATAAATTTTTTTTATTTGTCACAAAAAAAATCATCCGAATAAAAATTCTCTGTGACTGCGACACAACCTTTCCTGCATGTGTTGTAACTGGATCCACAGTCATGGTATGGGTTGTGCCGGCTGTCACGAACATAAATAAAACACTACTACGAAACCGATTTCTAGTGACAGGGCCCAAAATGTAACATGTGGCGAACATAGGTCATTTCATCCTGTCCTATAACATTTCGAATACAACAGACCCAAATGTGGCGGGTAGAATGACGCAAGCAGACCATAAGTGGCGGGTTACATAAAGTCTCGCTGCAGCAGTTTGTCAAAAATGTGGCAGACGCCTATGTGACCCGCTGCGTTTTACCTAGGCCGTAACGTTGTGGTCCACATAGGCGCCTGCCATAAATAATGAGCAAATATGTAGCAGTTTGTAACATGGCGTGCCACATATTCGCGTGAGGTTGTGGTGAGCCAGTTGGGCCTGTTTGTTTCCGCTTATAAGCGGCTTACGGGCCGAAATAAGCCAGAAATCGAGCCCAAACGGACCGCTTATAAGCGGCGGCGGCGTAACGCGTGCGGCCCGCGAACGCGTGGCGCAGCAGAAAGGCTACGTTTCCGTGCTGCGGGCCGACGAGCGCGTTTTCGCGTGAGGCCTCGCGTTTTCGGCTGGACATCTGCGCGAGCGCCCCCGCCCCGACGCCGCCTCGCCCTAGAGCCTCCCCGCTCCAGCCGCCGCGAGCGCCCCCCCCCCCCGAAGACCGCCGCCGCGAACCCCCCCCCCAGACCGCCGCCCCCCCCCCAGCGCCCACCTGCCGCCGCGAACCACCCCCCCCCCGGCCGATGACAGGAATCCGCGCGACGGTTCCACCGAGGCTGAGGCCGGCCGCCCGCCCCGGATCCGGGCTACAGCCGCGCCCCCACCGACGCCGCCGGCACCCCCCCCCCCCCCCGACGACACGAATCCAACAGCCACTTCCCGCAACGGATCCGAAAGGTGAGGGTTCTTCTTCCTATCTGCTTGTAGGTATGCCGTATGATACACCATTTACAGATGGCTGCGCTTGTCTAACTTTTTTTTTTCATTCATATAGAGAGACAACGAACATTAACATATTGTACCTAGTCCTGGTAAGCACATGCACTGCTTCTCAATAAAAGCTTGCTAAGCATACAGTTAGAAGGATGTCATGAATTAAGTAATATAGCAGGGTATATTTTTCTCCATAATCCCCTTTACAACAAGGATTTATATAACAGTAATTTTAAATAATAATACAGCGACAGATCCGCCCCCATTTCAGGCATCCAGCAGCCACTCCCCAACTCACCCAGCGGCCTACACATCCGAAGGTAAGAGGTCTTGTTCCAATTTCATACACTGCCTGTTGTTGTGTTCTAGGTACGTCGTAGTTTATTTTGTTGGATCATTTAGATGGAGAAGTCAGCAAAGGTCGCAGCAAGATGGGATTCCTTTGTTGCGAAAATTTTTAATGACATTTGTGTGGAAGAAGTGCACGCCCACAATCGCCCACAATAATGTTTGAATAGTGTGGGATATGCAAATCTTGTGAGAAAATTCTTTGAGCGCACCAAGAGAGCCAAATGAAGAACCGGTGGGATTTGTTGAAGAAAAAATATGGTCAGTGGAAAACTCTAAATTTGAGAGCCACAGGGTTGGGTAGAGATCCTCTTACGGGCTGCATTGTCGCTAATGATGAGTGGTGGGTTGAGCAGAACAAGGTGAGTCCATGTTTCATATTACATTGACATCACTTTTTGTTACATACTTTAATGTTTTAGAGGTCTAATTATTATTATGTACTATTTTGTATAGGCTATGCCGGGATGTATATGTTTTAAAACTGTCCCACTTGAACATGAGGAACAAATGAGGATAATGTTTGATGCTGTTGTTGTCACTAATGAAACTTCTTATGTTCCATCAACTGGTGGAAGCTCATCTCAAAGGGAAGGTGATGCAAATGTAAATGTTGATTTGGACAACACTGTTCCATTAAGTGCAGATAGGAGAGCTGAAAAAAGGCCTGTTGTTCCCCTTTCTCCGAAGGGAAAAAAGAAAAAGACTTTTAGAGACCAATGCATGAAGCGTCTGGTTGATGCATATGAGATAAGAGCTCAAAGTAGTAATTTTTCTGCTACTTCACAAGTGGTAGATCATGTTAGAGATGAAATTGGAAGTATGATGGATCAAGTCATCAAGGATGGGGCCGACGAAGAGAGTGACGAACACTTCTATGCCACCCAACTACTTCAAAAGAAAGAGAACCGTGACATTTTCATCACATTCAAGACAGCATCTGGTCAGTTGAATTGGCTGAAGAGGGCTTGAGAGGCCAGGAAAAAGCACTAGAGTCTGATGTAGCATCATTTGTATCCTTTGTTTGTTTGATTCGGTTGGATTTGCTAAGTTTCTCCTTCGCACACATTATTTGTATAATTTATGACAGACATCATCTGTTAAGTTTGCATTCCAAATTTTCAGACATCATTTGTTAAGTTGTGTTGTATGAATAAAAAGATTGTTTGCTCTTTGTTGACAGGATATATATTTTTTCATGAGTACTACATCTAGTGCTTGTAGTGAATCTGATGATGGGGCAGTGCATAACATGGACATTGTTTCATCTGGTGACGATGCTGTTATGGTTGCAATGATTGCTCTTGACTGCATGCCATCATCTGCGAAAGATGATTCCTCTACTGATGATGAAGAAGGTGTTTATGTTCACGCAATTCCAATTATGACTGGATTTCAGTGGGTTGAAATAACTCTAAATGATCCGGTGGAGTGCTTTAACGTGTTTAGAATGAGAAGGTCAGTTTTCTTGCAACTTCATGACACATTGATATCGAACCATGGATTGAGATCAACTAGGAGGTTTAGTAGCAAAGAAGCATTAGGGATGTTTCTATGGGCTTGTGGTGCACCTCAGTCGTTAAGGCAATGCAAAAATAAGTTTCATCACTCACTAGAAACTATTAGTCGGAAATTTGAAGAGGTTTTAGATGCTGTTATTAGCTTGGCTGCTGAATTGTGAAGCCTAAAGACCCACAGTTCAACATGGTTCATCCTAAACTTCGAGAAGACAGGTTTTGACCTTATTTCAAAGATTGCATAGGTGCTATAGATGGAACACATATAGCAGTAACTGTCCCTTTAAGTGAACAATCAAAGTACATTGGTCGTCATGGATATGCTTCACAAAATGTTATGGCAGTTTGTGACTTTGATATGAGATTCATTTTTGCTGTCACTGGTTGGCCTGGGTCTGTTCATGACACTCGAGTGTTGTTGGATACGTTGTTGACATACAAGGATCACTTTCCAAAACCTCCTGAAGGTAACAACAATTGTTGGCACAATTTCTTTCGATTCAATTATCCAAATATTTGCAGGTAAGTACTACCTTGTGGACTCTGGATATCCTAACAGAAAAGGGTTTCTCGCACCCTATAACGGTCAAAGGTATCATGTCACCGAATGGCAGCATGGTCTAGTTGGATACAAAGAAGTATTTAATCAAGCGCATTCATCACTTAGAAATCATATTAAGCGTGCATTTGGAATACTAAAGATGAAATGGCGCATTCTTTTAAGCTTGCCTAGCTACCCAGAAAATAAGCAATCCAAAATTATATATGCTTGTATGGCCCTTCACAATTTTGTTAGGGAGCATGCTTTGAATGACGCACATTTTCAAGCGGACGTTGAAGGCAATGGATCTCAGCCGTCGCAACCTGTGAATGATGATATTTCAGAAGATGACAGGGATATGGGAGCTCTACGAGAAGCTATTGCTACCGCAATGGTTTCATAAACTATTTGTATTCTAATCACTATTGTATTAGATTATAAAATTAGGATATTTGAGTTAACTATATTCTTCATTACTATTATAAGATTATTTTTATTTAGCAAACTCGAATATTATTGGGATCGTCTGTATTCGTCTTCAATTCGTAAATAAAATGAGGTATTACAGTCGAGTTGATAAGCGAAACCAAATAAGCGTATCCAAACGTCCTGCTTATTTTGGCCCATAAGCCGCTTTTAAGCGTATCCAAACGTCCTGCTTATTCAGATCCTCGCTTATCTAAAAAGCAATATAATCGATTATATGGCTTTTTAAATAAGCGAAGTTCCAGAAAAGCGGATCCAAACAGGGCCTTAAGCGCCTGTCATACAGCCGGCAGTCCAGAAATATGAGGCAGGCTCTTAAGTGGCCTGCCACACATGTGTGCACCCATGTATAACCATGCCCTTCAGGCTACAGTTCTAGAAACAAGGCAGCTTGAGCTGTTCTTACCGTGGCGGCTACAATTTTTTGATTTCCAGGGGAAGGTATTGATTCCATTGTTCCTTTGGAGGGTTGCTTCATGAGTTAATTATAGGTCATCCAATGTATTTTTGATTAACTTTTACTCATACATCAAAGCTTAATTTTGGGATTGAAAATTTCTAGGGTTTCATGTTTTTTAACAAAATTAGCTAGGTTTATTCTCTTATATTACTTTATTAGGGATGATTTGACTTTGATCTTTCATGGTTGACATCTCTAATAGGTTTTTCTTTAAATTTTTAATGCAAAATCTTGAGATTTATTAATATTAGGGTTATACCTATGGGTTAGATCTAACATGGATGAGCTCTCTAATCATGGGGAGTTGATATTATTTTAATTTCTTTTCTTGAGCAGATGGACAGGTTATGGATGTACAATGAGGAAAGGCCCACAAGTGGATTTCTTAGAGGAGTCGCTAATTTCATCTGAGCAACTAAGGAGAACGCTAGCAGAAATAATTTTGCGGAAATATAGTCCATGCATTGACTCTAAAAACATGAAGTTGTGAAGAAACACCTTGGTGATAAGAGGTTATTTGGTACAAAGGGATTTTGTTCTTGACTATACAGTCTGCATGAAACATGGTGAAGGCTTTCCCTTAAAAAAAAACATTGTGAAGGCAACAGTCTTCTACATGTGAGTTTGATGGACATGATAGAGAGATTACAATTGAGGCAGATGTTGATCATGATACAATGGATGATGTTGTGCCTGAGGATTTTGATGTGGAGGAACTCTTACGACATGTTGAGCCAAAAGTGTTAGCGACAAGTTACACAAAAGGTCTTGATAATTTCACTACGCCTGAAAAGGTATCATAGGATCTTTTGTGTGATGAATCAAATGACTGTGATAAGAAGTTTACAGTATTGCATGCTCAATACTTGAGATTTTAAAACTCAAGGCCATTACGAATGGTATGATAGTAGTTTCACTGCCTTGCTACAACTTCAAGCTCAGTTATTGTCGAGACTAAACTCCAGACCCAAAAATACCTACCTTGCTAAGAAACTTATATGTCCATTGTCGTTGGGGTTGCAGAAAATACATGCTTGTCGAAACCATTGCATCCTCTATCAGAACAAGTGTGAAGCATTGGATAGCTGCTTGAGGTGCAAAGCTAGTTGGTACAAAAGAAATCTTGATGATGATAAGAGCGATGATGATTTTGTGATTGGTAAGAATAAGAGGAAAACAAGAATAATAAGAAAGGTATAAAGAGGCAGAAGTGTAGTACTTCATCCTTCCGGGACACTATTGAGAATGGAATGAAGATGCCTGCATGCCCTCGTGATGTTGTACCTTCTACTTGTTGATTGTTTGAAGCATTGTTCTCAAACTCCCAAGGATGCAGAGTTGATGACGTGACATGCTCATTTATACCAAAAGGATAACACGTTGCAGCACCCTGTAGATGGGACACAATGGAAAAACTTTGATCTCAAATATCCAGACTTCTCTCAAGATGCTTGGAATGTAAGATTTGTATTTAGTACTGACGAAATGAATCCATTTGGTGAGATGTCAACTCCACACAGTACATGGCTGGTGATCATGTCTTTGTACAATATTCCATCAGGTTCTGTCACACGCGAAAGTACTTGATGCTGACAATTCTTATTTCTGGTCCGAAGCAACCAGGTATAGACATAGATGTATTTTTTGTTTCATTGACGTAGGACATGCAGAAACTACGGGAGGAGGGGGTTCACATGTGGAACGAGTTTAGACAAGAGTATTTTACACTAAGGGCCATTAATTTTGTCACGATCAATGACTAGCCCAAACTATTTGAAGACCGTAGCAAACACTGGATACAGGTTCATTCAATGATTACAAATGACAGAAGTATCACATTGAAGGACGTAAGTTGTGTGAAGTGCTCACGAATATGAAGGCTATCGTGAAACAAAACGAATTAGGTCTTTTTGACTCTAAGCGACATAATGATCAGCTTATTGCAGTGCATCTAGACCCTTGGATGGTGTTTTGATAATTGATGATGATCCATATTTGTGGATCAACATGCTCTTTGAGTCTATAATCATGAAGATCTACATATCAAAGTTTGAGCATGGTTGATGAAGAGAATGACATGACCTAAAGATCATAAATTGATAACGGATGGCTCAAGGAAAAGGTATAATCCATAGATTTTTCTTTTACCGGTCACAAGATGTGATGGCAACGGGGTCCCGATCTTCCTACAAGTTCTGATAATCAACAATGTGGGCGGAGTGGCGACACAAATCGATCTGGCTTCCGAATGGCACGTCCTGAACCCTACAATCCCAGCACCACGTCTTCTCTGGTTATCACCCACGCGAACACAGATGACTCGCGAGAGGAGGCTAGACTTTGCCTGTGAATCGAAAAACACAACCAAGAACGAAGTAAAAAGCAATCAAATAGCAGATGAAGGTTAAACTCACAAAGTTGGGTCTCACAAACCGATAAAACGGCAACGCTGTTTTTTAACAAGAATAATCTAAGCAAAATCCAAACCCTAATGGCGGGAGTGGTGGCTGTATATAAAGAGATTGGGGCGTGCAAGTCCCCTGGACACTATCATAATCCGACTCAAACACGATACAAGGCCAACCGGTCCAAAATCAGTGTCACAGCACCCTGATAGATTCTGGATGGCCAACTGTTTCGACGATTCCAATGGATTTTGAACAAATTTGGACGTGGGACCTGTTCCGTTGGAAAGATGGTCTTGGCCTCTTTCCATGAAGTGGTAGATCGTCAAAAGCAGAGTCCGTATGCGACCTGGGTGTTCGTTTTAGTGCAGACTGCTCCTAGACTCCAAATTGGATTTGAAGTCGATGTGGGCTGGCCACGGACTTGGCTTCGGCGTCCATGTCTGACGCTAAGTTGGTCTCCTATCATTTCTATGTCCTCTCCATGATTCCTAATCAGAATAAAATTATTAGGTAGTAATCTATTCTGAAGAATGCGTAATGGAGTGCTAAGGAACGAGCTCACCTCTATGTTAAGTTGTTGGGCACGACTATGAGAGACCCGTCCAATTTACATTCAAGTTTACCAAATTGACTCGCGGCCCACGTATGGTATGCAAGTTCTCAACCCGATAAAAAAGAATGTAAACCCTGCAGTCCCCCGACATGCTTCTCAAGCAATGCCCAAGATCCAAGCACGTTGGTAACAACGAGTGATACATCACATAGGTCACAATAATCCAATTACATTAGTTTTAAAGTAATCTTACAGACCAAGGTTCAACATAAAGTCCTGAAAACTCAAATTGCGGAAGAGATTCTAAGGAAGAGCACGGCTGCAGTGATTGCAACGATAAAGCAGCAAAAGATTGCGATGCCCAGCCCACGAACATCGCAAATCACGGTCACACGAACGTCCGGACTACTCCTCGCCCTCGCTGGCATCGACGGGGACAAAGTAGCCGAACACCAACTCATCCTCACCTGCAAAAACTTAAACAACAAACGTTGAGTACGAAGGTACTCGCAAGACTTACCTTGTTGTGGGAATTATTTCCCGACTCCAAGGATAATGCAATGAGGCAATAGCAAGGTAAGTAAGGCAGGGAGATAGACTCGATGGCTTAAAGCTGAAACTAAGCATATGTGAATAAGCATAAAGTAAAAGACTCTGCGGGCATAACACCTACTAAAACCCATGACCATAAATACTATGTAACCATAAACCACATATACCATCAACCGTATTCCATTTAAACCACATATACCATCAACCATGTTCCATTTCCCATCACTTTATGTGTCAACTCTATGATATTATCCAAAGGACACTGAGCTTGATCATAACCGAGATCACAGCGGATTCGAACCGATTATACACCCTGCAGGGGAGTCCAACTGTACCCACACGACTGAGGACCATACGGCTCGTGCAACCCGCTAAAGTCACACAAGGGGGTACTCATGTCAACCTTTTTCACACTCGTGCCCACACGGTTGGAAAATCCACACGGTGTCGAGTACCACGGCCTCGCAGGCACACATGAGTCCCTCGTCGAGTATCACGGCCTCACAGGCACACGTGAGTCCCTCGTTCCACGCACCGTGCAGTCATCGGCCAAACGTTGGTACGCAGTGAGATACTCAGCTTGTCTTACCATTATATTCGACATGTGGTATGAACGGAAAGTGCTCAGGCCAAGAATAACACGGCCGGGTCCTAGGTCAACCCAGACGGGGCCTACGGCACAGAAAACCTCCATGTCTTGCTGCACTCCTATTTCACCGTCCAGATTTCAGTTTCAACACTTTCCAATCTTTACCATCATATGAACTTGCCACAAGTCCATAAGTAACCAGGGTGAATCTTATACACGCGAGTGGGACTTACCTGAAAGTGGCCTAGAGGGGGGGGGGGGTGAATAGGCCAACCTAAAATTCCTGCAAGTTAATACTTCACAAACAGTTAAATTATCAGATCCTCCGGTACCGAGTCGGAAACTCCGGTACCGGACACTCCGGTTGTCCTCGAGCTGGTGATTAAAGTACAAGAAAAGAAGGCACAATTTTCCCAACTATGACGGCGAGACTGATCCACTCATGTGGCTCACCAAGTGTGAGTCCTACTTCCGCGGCATGCGCACCGATGGATGCGGAGCGCGTGTGGCTCACGTCCTTACATCTTGATGGCGTGGCGGCGCAATGGTACTACGCGCTGGAGCGTGACCATGCATCCTCTCCTGGGTACGTTTCATGGAGTTCGTGAACCTGTGTTTCGGGCCCCCGATCCGCGCCAACAAGCTGGCTGAACTCAAGGAACTTTATTAGACTGGATCGGTGGAAGAGTACCAACAACAATTCCTTGCGTTGCTATGTTGCTGTGAGGATCTTTCAGTTCCGCATCAGGTCAATCTATTCACCGCAGGCTTGGGACAGCCGCTGCGCACAGACGTCGAAGTCCACATGCCAACCAATCTGCAAACTGCTATGAGCCTCGCCCGTGCTTTCGAGCGACGTGATAAGGGGATGTCGACACCGGCAAGCCGCACGACGACGACGATGACAATCAGAACATCCCCTTCAGTCCTGTCATCAGCGGCCCACAAAGCACCAACGATGTCCTCTACTTCAACACGGCCGTGCTTTTGTCGTGGACGGTTGCCATAATCATGCAGTTAATTTCCCCTTGCAGGAATAAAAGAAACTCAAATGCTGAAGGAAGACAAACATTTTTTCACCGAACAGAATAAATTTGAAAGGAAAGAAAAAGATGCTGAACACATCTTCGTCACCCTTGTATTCCGAACAGGGATCATCAACCAAGAAACAAAATGGAAGTCTTCAGTTGCATTCATGTTTCAGAAGTACTAATTACAAAGATTATTAGAGACATGAAGAGAGAAACATCAGTGAGGATATATATATATATATATATATATGTATGGAAAATAGATGTCCTCTCCCCTAAAAGGCTTCCCTGAAGCATTTCACGCCTGAGGGCTAGCCCGCTCACTAGATGAGGCATCTTTGCCTTCATCTTTCTCCGGGGCAGCCGCCGTAGCTTCGACCTCTACTAGGGCATCATCTCGAAGAGCCCAAAGCGCGGCTTCATCGACTTCATCCGATTTGGAGGGAGCCGTTGGTGCAGAAGCAGAATCAGATGGTAAATCATACCAGCCAACACCGGCACCGCCTTCAGTTTCATTGTCGGAGTCGACTATCACCACCGTGGCACCGTCGCCCGGAACACCTATGGCCTTGCAATTCAACTCGATGAACATCTTGCGGGCATTGTGCTCATCCTGGCTGGTATCTGGAAAATCTTGCGGTCTTTCAACCTCAAATTCCAGTGAAGGATCTATTGGAAAGCCCTCAAGGGGGGGACGCCATAGCTCTCGGTCACCGTAGGAAGAGGAGAAGGAGGTGAAGTGCTCACTGCGTTGCCTCCCTAGGAGGGCTGTTGGCAGATGAACACTCACCGCCAAAAGAAGAATCAAGGAGGCGCGTCAAGCGGTTGGAGATTTGTTTCTTACCCATCGTGTTAAGAAAAAGGGAGAAGAAAAGATGAGTTAAAGGGGACGAGTGCCGCCTCTATTTATAGGCTAAAAATCGACGCCTCGCGAAAACGCGCTGAAATGATAAGGATTGCATCAAAGGACGCAAAGATTCATTCCCAAGGAGTCATGAGAGAAGTTTGACTAAAAGGACGCTCTTAAGAAAAATACAAAGCTGACAGGACAGGCTCTTAAGTCTTTTCATATTAAGCATATCAACCACCCGGTTTAATTTGATTCGACGAGCAGAAGTCACACGGGCTAAACAGTAAGCATTTTGAACGAATAAAGATAAAGAGAGCCTTGCCGAATCATGAGGCCGAACACAGCTCGTCGAACAGATGCAGAAAAAACCAAACTAGGTGATTAACATGCTTGAGGGCTAATGTCGACCCGCCTAAATTATGGCCCGTAATGAAGGAGAATATTTCTATGATTAATAGAAAGAACCGTTAGCAGGCAAGGGAGCATCAATCGTCGGAATAAAAGGCAATTAATCTGTAATTAAGGCATGATAATAATGGCTTTAGGAAGGAAATAATGTTCGTGTATATAATGTAATAGGTAGCCACGAAGTAGGGGTTAGACACTCTGTAATCGTGCTATATGCAAAGAGAAAAAAAGTCCATCACTGGACGTAGGGCTATTATTCTCACGACTGAACCAATATAATCCACCGTATTCTTAGATTGTCCTTGCGTCGAATATCCACCGATTGCAGTGCTTCGGCTGTGCATCGACACATCATACACAGAAACTATTAGCAGTAAATTAAATTAAGAAAAAATAATATACAAAACAAGCATATTGAACAGTAAGCGACTCGTGAGATTGACTTATGGGCATTGGAACGTCCACATTGTGTGGTCACCATACAAGTTATGAAGTAGCACGTAGCACATTGCCCTTTCATGATTGTTTTCTACCCCTAGCTAGGTATATACTCTATAGCATTACCTGCATTCTGTATGTAGGGAGTTTAGTTGGTTACTGTTTAACACATTTATGGTCCTCACAAATTACAACCCAATTCTTGATCAAGAGTCCAGCAGTAAACACTAAAAGGTACGTCATGATTCTTAATATTCTAAAATTTAATTTATGATATATTAATATTTTTGTTTTGTTTCGATTTTGCAGTCGTTATATGTAGAATTGGAAGCTACTAGTAGTGCATTATTGTCGGCGTTCGTTGTGGCCGACGAGTAATTAGTATCGTGGAGTGCGTGTTTTGGTTCGGATGGTTCGCGAGAGGACACAAGGATTTATACTGGTTCGGGCAACGTGCCCTACGTCCAGTTCGATGAGGCTGCTCGTGTTACTCGCGACAGTTTGTAGTAGGGGGTTACAAACAGGCGAGAGAGGGATGAGCTCCCAAGTCTCTGTGAGGTGTTCTACGTGGGGTGAGATATCGTGTGTGTTGCACTAGTCTTCTTCCCCCCGTCGTCCTCCCGCCTCCCCCTTTTATACTGCAAGGAGGGAGGCGGGCGTACAGAGGGTTGGCGCTGGGGAGTGGGCGGCGGCGGCATGGCCGTATGTCTTGTAGGCCGCGCTGTTGATGCTTCAAACTCCGTGCCGGTCGCTGTGGATGACGTCTTCGGAGTGGCCGTGTTGCTTCTTGTCGACGGAGTGGTCCGAGCTGTCGCTCGATGGAGTCCCATCCGTATGGAGAAGCGCCACTGTAGGAGCCGGCTTGATGACGCCGTGGTGATGGCCGTCGCTCCGGGGCGTCCTATCGTACGAGACGGTGAGTCTCTGACAGGGGACTGTTGGGGCGACGCCCACCCCGTGGACGATGCTCGTTGTGCGCATTTACTCTTCCGGGAGCGGTCATCGCCACCGTCCCATCTGGAGTTTGAGCTTATTAATGGCTTGACTGACCCCGGACATCCGTCCCGTCCGGGGTGGTTGGATCGCCCAGTCTTGCCCGTCCCCGGAGGTCGGGCGAGGCGGGACCCTCGTCCGACCCCTCGAGGTCGGGGTCGGGCGAGGCGGAACTTTTGTCCGACCCCGGAGGTCGGGCGATGCGGAACCTTTGTCCGACCCCGGAGGTCGGGTGATGCGGAACCCTCGTCCGACCCTCGAGGTCGGGTCGGGCGAGGCGGAACTTTTGTCCGACCTCAGGGGTCGGGCACTTCCCGTCCGGACGTCGGGGTCGGGCGAGACGGAGTAACCTCCCTTGGTGCTTTATACGTAAAGCAGTCGGAGGATCATTAATACCGGTCATCGCCGGTATTGACCCTCAACAGTAGCCCCCGAGTGAGGTCCGACCCCCCGCATAAGAGGGGTCGGGCGTCGCTCTAATCGGAGGTGGCTGTAGAAGCGTTTCTACCGGAAAGGGGCGCGTGCGAGCGCGCACCTTACAGGTGTAGCCCCCGAGCGAGGTCTGATCCCTTCTTGGGATCGGGCGTCGCTTAAGTCGGGAGGAAGAGCGATCGTGGTGATCCCTTATTTATGCTGTAAGGGGCGCGCGCGAGCGCGCACCTTACAGGTGTAGCCCCCGAGCGAGGTCTGATCCCTTCTCGGGATCAGGCGTCGCTTAAGTCGGCAAGAAGGAATTTTCGTTCGCGAGAGCGAACTCATCCTTGGGACTTAAGGTTCTGCGACCCCGCGTTGGATCTCTTTTTGCGATTCCGTCCCCGAGTCCTCTGCTCGTCGCAGTGACCGGTCGGGGGTTCGGTTCGTCTTTGCATCGTGCCTCCAGCGCGTCCGTCCGCCGGACGAGGAGGTTGAGCCGAGCCACGCCTTACCTCGATGGTCGAGGCGTGACGCTCATCGAGCTGCTAACGGGCAAGTTCAAGTGGAGCCCCGGGATCCCTTCGGGGGGATCCCAGCCGAACCGGCTGGCGGTTAGCCCCAATATTCCTAGTCGCCGTCCCACGTGGTTCTCAGATGCCGTTCGATAGGCTTCTGAGGGCTCGTTGCCTCTCTGCGGGGAGATACCCGTGGGTCGGATCGGACCGGGACTCGAACGCGAATCGTGATGCCCCTGGGCGGTCGACCGCCTGGGGGTACTGGCCGCTAGCGGACCCATCACTTTTCACCCCTCACTCTGTTTATGCCCTGAGCGGCTGTCGAACCCATCCGCTGGGCCAGCCTTCGAACTCTTTGGGCCGTCGGGGCATGTTTCAGCCCATGTGTTTTTCTTACCTGAGCGGGCCCGGCCCGATAAGTCGAACCGTCGCTCGGTATCGCGGGGGTACCAGAGCTGGCCCAACCCGATAAGTTGAAGCGTCGCCCGCCGGCGCGCGGTGGCGCTCGATCTGTCGAAGCCTGTAGGCGTCAGCAATAAAACGTGACGAGACGTTTACCTGTCTCACCTGGCGCGGGAGTGAATGGAGCGCGCTGCTCGAGGGGGAGCGTCGCGGGAATCGTTGCCTCGGCCGAGCTTATAAACGTACCACGGGCTCCGTTCGTCCTTGCTCAAGTCTTTTGCCTCTTCGAGTTCCCGCTGTCTTGCGTGCTTAGCCCTCCAGCCTTTTCGCCGTCTCCGATTCTCACTACTTCCCGAATCCTCTGCTTCGGTCAATCTCGTCAGATAGCAATGGCGTCGTGGTTGAGGTCGGACGTGCGTGGAAACCGCCTCCAGGGCCTGGTGAAGCGCGGCCTTCTCCGCGCGCGCACGGCGGCGATGGAGTGGCAGGTCCCGGGCGACGAGACGGTGCCATCCCCGCCGGATGGCTACGTTGTCTCGTTCGCGCCGTTCCATGAACGGGGCTTCGGCGTCCCCGCGCACCGATTTCTCCGGGGGCTGCTGCACTATTACAACATCGAGCCGCAGCACCTCAACCCCAACGGGATCCAGCACGTCGCCCTTTTCGTGGCGTTGTGCGAGGGATTCCTGGGGATCGAGCCCCACTTCGACCTCTGGCGGCATTTCTTCGCCGTCAGTCTGGTGAAGGCGGAGCACGGACCGGCGCCGATCGGGTGCGCTGGTATCCACCTCCGCAACAACCGCGCTGCCGACTATGTCTCCGTGAAGCTGAAGAGCTCCCACAGGGGCTGGCATGGTCAATGGTTCTATCTTAAGAACGACACCGCCGGTCCCCTGCCGGAGTTCACGGGGCGGGTCTTCGCGCGGGCGCCGGAGTCCTGGAGATGGGGTGCTCCGAAGAAGGAGCAGATGATGCTGGACGGCCTCCTTGCGGCCATCGCGCAGCTGAAGGAGGCGGGCGTGCGCGGTGCTGGGGTCATCGCGGAGTACCACGCCCGCCGCGTCCTTCCGCTGGTGGCCCGCCCGCTCCGTCTGGACCAGATGGGGCCCGGCGTGGACGCGGAGGGGTCGGTGATGGCGGGAGCTCCCCCCTCCGAGTCGGAGCTCAAACAACGCCTGAAGGAGACCCTCCTCCCGGAGGAGGCCGACGTCGACTTGGACGACCATCCTCGGGCCCTTCCGTGGCCCGGGAGCGTCCAAATTGTAAGTTCTCCCCATCCTTAGCTTGTAGATCGTCTTTTTTCTTTTCTAGAGTCGATATTGACTATTTCGATGCGTGCCAGGAGGGCCTGGTCTTCCGCCGATCCCTCATCCCCGTCCCCGAGGACGCCGCGACCAGGGAGGCGAACCGCCTCGCCGCCGAGGAGCAGAAGCGGCGGAAGGACGCCGCGAAGGCGAAGAAGGCGGCGAAGCTCCAGAGGCGCGGTCGCCGCCAGGGGTCGGAGGAGGAGGAGAGCGATGACGACGATGACGACGACGAGGAGGAAGAGGAGGAGGAGGAGGAGGTCGGCCCCCGTCAAGGGGGTCAGGGGCCGAGCGGGTCGCGCCCGCCGGCCCAAGTGCTGACATTGGAGCCCCCGAGGTTGAAACCTCAGGGGTCGAGCGGGTCGCGCCCGCTGGTGGAAGAGAGGAGGCCCGAGGCTCGGAGGCCGGAGGCCTCGGGGTCGGGCCCCCGGGGTCCGGCTGCGACGCGCCCACAGGAGGAGCCACCGAGGTCTGAGCCTCGGAGGTCGGAGGCGACGCCGAGTCGCGCCCCGGCCGTGCCCGCCGCGGGGTCCGCGACAGCGGGAGCGGCGCCAAGGACGCCGACGCCGGCGGGGCCATCGGCCGGCACGCCCCCGAGCGGGAGGGCGGCGCCCACGGCTGCCCCGGGGGAGCCGGCGGCAGCGCGGGCGAGCGAGAAGCGCCCCCGCCCTTCGGAGGGGCAGTCGGATCCGACCCCCAAGCGTCGTCGGGGAATGGCCACAGGGTAAGTAGTTTTGATTCTTTCTTTCTTTTCTTTAAGTGTCCTGCTCACCGCCGCTCGCTCGTTGTGCAGGGTCGGAGGGATGGTCCTGGCGTTGGCCACGGCGCCCAAGAAGGCGCTTGCGCGGCGCCCGTCCGCCGGTGCGCCAAGGGCCGGTGACGCGGAGTCATCGGCGGCCGGTGAGGCCAGGGCGATGGAGCCCCCGCGCGCGGTGGCGACGGCCGTCGAGGCGGCGCGGCCCGCGGAGCGGGAGGTGGCGGCGGCGGAGCCGGTGTGGGCGGAGGCGATGGTGGTGGCGCCGCGGGAGGCGCCAGAGGGCGCGGGCACCAGCGGGCCTGCGGCCGCCGTGGTGCCAACGGCCCCCGTGGCCGAGGGGTCGGCATCGGGGGGCGCCGCGGTGGGGTCCGTAGACCAGGCCCTCCAAGAGGAGCTTTCGGAGATGGTCGCGTTGGACAACATCGCGGCGTCACTCCGACATCGCCTCTCGGGGGGTCTCAGGAGGCGCCAGGCACTCGAGCGGCAGCTTATCGCTGCTCGCGGCGCGGCGGCCGATGCCCAGACCCGGGAGGAGTCCGCGGTCGGCCGACTCCGGGGGGCGGAGGAGGAGGCCCGCGTTTTGAGGGAGGAGCTGGAGTCCGCCCACCAGGCTCGCAACGCCGTCACCGTGGTGGCGGTGGAGAGGAGCCAGCAGGTGGGCGAGCTTCGGGCGGTGCTCCGGAAGGAGAGGGAGGCGAGGATGGAGGCCGAGGGCGTGGCCGCCGGCCTGGGAGCGGAGCTGTCCGACGCCCGGACAGCGGTGAAGAAGCTTCGAGAGGCGGTGGCGGGTATGTGGTACCCTTTCTCCTTTGCTCTTTTTAGCTTTCTTTTCCTTAGGCAGCATGGTCTGACCGTCGGACGATGTGTGCAGCGCTCACGGAGCAGGTGGAGGAGCGCGCACGGGAGGCGTCAAGGGAGGCACTCCGCCGAGGCGTGCACCGGGCGTTCGCTATCGCCCGGTCTCATTATTCCAGCATCGCGCTGGACTTAATGAGTCAGGGGTTCGCGCCCGGGTACACCGACGCGGAGCTGGACGAGATTGAAGATGAAGTCGCCCCCTTGGCGCACGCTCTGGCGGCGAGGATAGAGGAGGAGGATCGCCCCCCGACCCCGGAGCATGAGAGGCCCCCGGCTCCAGAGCAGGAGCGGACCCCCGCCCCCGAAGAGTAGGAGTAGATGTTAGTATGTATTTAGGGTGTCCGAGGCCGAAGCGCCCGGACAACTTGTAAAAACAAGTTTTTGTATTACAAGTGATTTTGACCTCGACGGCCTGTTTCCTTATCACTTGCGTGAAAAAGCGCTCTGTCCCTCACTCGTCCGTTTATGTGTCCCCAAAGAATCGTAGGTTGTAGACAGGATCGACACTTAGTTTTTGCCGGTGAGCAATGTTGCCGTAGCCTTTCGCGGGCGGTAGGCGTTTCGCAGTCCGACCGACTCGACTTCGTGTTTCTCCTATCCACGACCTATCTTCTCTGAGTCTTAAACGTTGGGTGGGGGGCCGAGGCTCGGTGCAAAACGTAAGTCGCGGATAGGATCGATCGTTAGCTTGACTGGTGAGCGTTGTGGCCATAGCCCCCGTGGGCTCGTTAGCACTTTCGCGGTCCGACCAGTTCGATCTCAAGCTTTCCTATCTTTGATTTACTTGTTTTTGCACAAGTTTTTTTTTGAAAACGTGCGAGGGTCGGGCCGCGCACGTATTGCACATGGAATACATGCGCGCACCTTGCGGGTGTTGAGCCCCCGAGCGTGGTTGGACCCCTGTGCAGCAGGGGTCGAACGCTGCTCGGGGGGTGCGGAAAACAGACAAGCTACGAGTTTTAGGGATAGAAACGACGTAGCTGTTCGATGTTCCAGGCGTTGGTGAACTCTTGTCCGTCCGCGGTCTGTAGCTTGTAGGTGCCGGGTCGGAGAACCTTGGCGACGATGTAAGGCCCCTCCCATGGTGGCGACAGCTTGTGTCGACCTTGGCTGCTGGTGACGCGACGAAGAACGAGGTCGCCGACGTTGAACGCTCGCTCCCGCACGTTCCTTCCATGGTACCGGCGTAGTGCTTGCTGGTACTTGGCGGATCGGAGGAGCGCCACGTCTCGAGCCTCGTCGAGCTGATCCATCGCGTCTTCGAGGGACGTCTGGTTCCCTTGATCATCGTACGCCTTCACCCTCGGAGCACCGTAGTCGAGGTCGGTTGGTAGGACAGCTTCGGAGCCGTATACCATGAAGAAGGGGGTAAACCCCGTGGCCCGACTAGGGGTCGTCCGCAGGCTCCAGAGCACGGCAGGGAGTTCGGCTGCCCACCGACCGCTGAACTGCTTCAGGCGGTTGTGGATCCGAGGCTTCAATCCCTGCAAGATCATGCCGTTTGCGCGTTCGACCTGCCCGTTCGTCCGGGGGTGCGCTACGGCTGCCCAGTCGACGCGGATATGGTAGTCGTCGCAGAATTTAAGGAATCGCTTTCCTGTGAACTGCGTACCGTTATCCGTGATGATGGAGTTGGGCACTCCAAAGCGGTGAATGATGTCGAGGAAGAATTCCACCGCTTCTTCCGGTCGGATCCTTGCCACCGGTCGGGCTTCCATCCATTTGGTGAACTTGTCGACGGCCACCAAGAGATGGGTGTAGCCCCCGGGTGCTTTTTTGAGCGGTCCGACCAGGTCGAGTCCCCAGACCGCGAACGGCCATGTGACGGGGATGTTCTGCAGCGCTTGCGCCGGCAGATGGGTCTGCCGGGCGTAGAACTGGCAGCCTTCGCAAGTGCGCACGATATGCGCAGCGTCGTTGACAGCTGTTGGCCAGTAGAATCCTTGTCGGAAGGCGTTCCCGACCAAGGTCTTGCGCGCCGCGTGGTGTCCGCAGATGCCACCGTGGATGTCTTGCAGCAGCAGCTTTCCCTGCTCGGTTGGGATGCAGCGCTGCAAAATCTTGGTGAGGCTTCTTTTGTAGAGTTCCCCATCGATAAGGACAAAGGCCTTGGCCCGACGCGCGATGCGTCGGGCTTCCGCCTTGTCCGTGGGGAGTTCCCCTCGGATGAGGCAGTCGAGGTATGGGGTCCTCCAATCGTTTGGAGGGCCCGACCCCGACGTGGATGCTTCATCGACTTCCATGACGTCGGGTCCTGGAGGCGCGGGAGTCGACCCGACCCCTTCCCCTGGGGTCGACTCGTTGTCGGCCCCTTTTGGGTCTTTGGGTCGGATCGACGGCTGGCTTTGGTCGTGGGAGAAGACCCCTGGTGGGATCTGGTCCCGACCCGCCGCCATCTTCGCGAGGGAGTCGGCTTCTTCGTTCTGTCGCCTCGGGACATGCTTGAGCTCAAGACCGAAAAACTTGTGTTCGAGCTTGCGTACCTCTTAGCAGTACGCGTCCATGACATCGCTGTGGCAGCTTGACTCCTTCATGACTTGGTCGACGACGAGTTGGGAATCGCCTCGGACCTCGAGACGTCGGATCCCCAACTCGTCGGCGATCTTGAGCCCGTTGATGAGCGCTTCGTATTCCGCCATGTTGTTGGAGGCGGGAAACTGGAGTCGGATTGCGTACCTCATGCGTACTCCCATGGGGGAGATGAAGACGAGTCCGATCCCTGCTCCTGCGCGCATCAACGAGCCGTCGAAGTAGAGGACCCAGTACTCTTGGTCGACGGGGGCAGTGGGGAGCTGGATTTCGGTCCACTCCGCCACGAAGTCGGCCAAGGCCTGGGACTTGATCGCTGTACGAGGGGCGTACGTGATTCCCTCGCCCATGAGCTCGAGAGCCCATTTCGCGGCCTTCCCCGTTGCGTCGCGGTTTTCGACGACCTCACGCAAGGGGGAAGAGGTGACCACCGTTACCGGGTGCGACTCGAAGTAGTGTCTGAGCTTTCTCTTGGCGAGGACGACGCCGTAAAGAATTTTCAGTATCTGGAGGTACCGAGTCTTTGTGTCAGACAAGACTTCGCTCACGAAGTAGACGGGGCGTTGAACTTTGAGGGCGTGGCCCTCCTCCCTTCGCTCTACGACCAAAGCAGCGCTGACGACCTGAGTCGTCGCGGCGAGGTAGAGTAGGAGTGGCTCTTTCGGGGTCGGAGGCACCATGACCGGTGGCTTGGACAGGATAGCTTTTATCCTATCGAGAGCCTCCTGTGCCTCGGGAGTCCATTGAAATCGGTCGGATTTCTTCAGGAGCTGGTAAAGCGGGTGAACGCGCTCTCCGAGGCGTGAGATAAAACGGCTTAGCGCCGCCAAGCACCCGGTCAGGCGTTGCACTCCCTTCAAGCTCTGGATCGGACCCATCCGGTTGATGGCTTCGATCTTCTCCGGGTTGGCTTCGATGCCACGCTCGGAGACGATGAATCCGAGCAGCATCCCCCTCGGGACCCCGAAAACACATTTTTCGGGGTTGAGTTTGATGCCGTTTGCTCGGAGCTTGGTGAAGACTCGCTCCAGGTCGTCGACGAGCTGGTTGGTCTTCTTGGACTTGACTACGATGTCGTCCACGTAGGCTTCGACGATGTCTCCGATGAGTTCGTCGAAGGTTCTGATCATGCAGCGCTGATACGTAGCGCCTGCATTCTTCAGTCCGAACGGCATCGTGACGTAGCAGTACGAGCCGAACGGAGTGATGAATGACGTCGCGAGCTGGTCGGACTCCTTCATCGGGATTTGATGGTACCCGGAGTACGCATCAAGGAAGCATAGGGTTTCGCACCCCGCAGTTGAGTCGACTATCTGATCGATTCGTGGCAAAGGAAACGGATCCTTTGGACACGCTTTGTTGAGACTGGTATAGTCAACGCACATTCTCCATTTCCCACTCTTTTTTCGCACAAGAACGGGGTTGGCTAACCAGTCGGGGTGATACACTTCCTTGATGAAACCGGCTACCAGGAGTTTGGCGATCTCTTCCCCGATCGCTCTGCGCTTCTCCTCGTCGAAGCGGCGCAGACGTTGCTTGACCGGGCGAGAGCCCGGCTTGATGTGCAGGGCGTGCTCGGCGACTTCTCTCGGAATGCCTGGCATGTCCGAGGGTTTCCACGCGAAGATGTCGATGTTCGCGCGGAGGAAGTCGACGAGCACGCTTTCCTATTTGGGGGAGAGAGCAGTCCCGATCTTCGCCGTCTTGCCGTCGGCGCTGTCGGGGTAGAGCCGGATCTCTTTGACGCCCTCCGCGGGTTCGAAGGATCCAGTGCTGCGGTTGGAGTCGGGCGCGTCCTCGGTGACTTGCTGGCGGATGACAGCGAGTTCCTCCGTCGCCACGGTTGCGGAGGCGAGCTCGCCAGTCTCCGCCTCGCATTGGTAGGCGTGCTGGAAGGACGTCCCGACGATGATCACCCCCTTCGGCCCAGGTATTTTGAGCTTTAGGTAGGTGTAATTGGGCACGGCCATGAACTTGGCGTAGCATGGCCGTCCCAATATGGCGTGGTAGGATCCGTGGAATCCTACCACCTCGAAGGTGAGAGTCTCCGTCCTGAAATTGGACGGAGTCCCGAAGGTGACGGGCAAATCGATTTGCCCGAGGGGAACAGCTTGTTTCCCAGGAATGACGCCGTGGAAGGGTGCGCCGGTCGGGCGAATGCGCGCCCGGTCGATGCCCATGGCGTCGAGGGTCTCGACGTAGAGGATGTTGAGGCCGCTGCCTCCATCCATAAGCACCTTGGAGAGGCGCTTAGTGCCGACGATCGGGTCTACCACCAACGGGTACTTGCCTGGTTGCGGTACGTGGCTGGGGTGGTCTGACCGGTCGAACGTGATCGGAGACTCCGACCACTTGAGGAACGACGGGACGACGGGCTCAACTGCGAACACCTCACGGCGCTCCAGCTTGGCCCGACGTCGGCCACCGTGTGGCGCCGGCCCAGAGACGATCATAAGGCAGCCGTCCGTCTCCGGGAAGTTGTCGTCGCCGTCGGCGGCGTCGACGTCGTTGCTGGCGTCATCGGGAGCCTGTCTGGATTTGCCTTTCGGCTTGCCCTTCTTGGCCTCCTCGGCCAGGAACTTCTTCATCAGCGAACACTCTTTGTATAAGTGTTTCACTGGGAAGGCGTGGTTGGGGCACGGCCCGTTCCACTTCTTTTCGAAGTGGTCCGGGATGTCCTCCGTGGGTGCCTTGGCACCCTTGCGATCCGCGGCAGCGACCATCCGTTCTCCGGACGGACGCGGCCGGTTCTTCTTCTTCTTCTTGCTCGGAGGGTCGGAGGAGCCTCCGCCGGCTGTCTCGACCCGCTTACCTTTGGCGTCTTGGGCGCGATCGAAGATCGCACCCACCGCCTCCTCGCCAGAGGCGAAGCTGGTCGCGATGTCCAGCAACTCTCTGGCGGTCCGGGGACTCTTGCGCCCTAGTTCGTGAACTAGGGAGCGACAGGTCGTCCCGGACAAGAATGCGCCGATGACATCGGCGTCACCGACGTGCGGCAGTTCGTTGCACTGCCGGGAGAAGCGCCGGATGTAATCCCGGAGCGACTCTCCAGGTTTCTGCCGGCAGTTCTTGAGGTCCCAGGGGTTACCTGGGCGGTTGTAAGTCCCCTGGAAGTTTCCAACGAAAACCTCCTTAAGGTCAGACCAGCAGGTGATCTGATTGGCGGGGAGATGCTCGAGCCACGTTCTGGCCGAGTCGGCCAGATACAATGGCAGGTTGCGGATGATGAAGTCGTCATCCTCCGCGCCCCCAGCCCGGCACGCGAGGCGATAGTCCTCGAGCCACAGGCCGGGGTTGGTTTCCCCCGCGTACTTCGGTACGTTGGTCGGGGGTCGGAAACGCCGCGGGAATGCTGCGTTCCGAACGTGAGGACTGAAGACCCTCGGTCCCGGGGCGTCCGGGCTAGGGCTTCTATCCTCGTCGTCGTCGTAGCGTCCTCCTCGACGCGGATGACGCGATCGGGAGGTGCCATCGTCGAACTCCAGGCGGCGCCGCCGCGCATCCAGGGTGGCGCGGGCGTCCCTGTTCGTCCCCAGACGACCGCGGACGGAGGCTTTCGCCGTGCCATCCGCTGCTGGGGGAGTCTGGTGGACAGACGTGTTCTGGGCACGTTGTCCACGCAGACGCGACAGCGAGCTCTCAGCTTGCTGCACTGCCGCGTGCTCAAGTAGCGCCTCAACCTCGCGCTGGGCGCGTCGGGCCTCCGGCGTGACAGGCTCAGGGAGGCCCCTGAGCAATGCCGCCGCCGCGGCCAAGTTCTGGCTCGCCCGTGGGAAGCGCGGGCAGCCATCGTCACGACTTGCGATTCGTAAGTCGCGAACGTCAGTGCGGGTGTGTTCACTGGACTCGCTCTGAGCGAGCTCGTGATCAATCGCCGCACGCTGCTGATCCAGCTGACGCTGGACCTCCAGGAGTTCCTCCCTTCGTGCGCGCAGTCGTTCTGACTGCGCGTCACGGGGTGGGGTCCCGTCCTGCGGGCCAGACGATTCCGCAGGGCGTTCGCCCTCCGCAGCGGGAAGATGCTCCGCACGTATCATAAGGCACTCGCGTGAGGGATGATGACTTCCCTCACTGCACTCTGCATCGGAATCTTCGTTTGACGCTCCATCTAGGAGGTCGAAGAGAGACTCGGATGCGCAGCCCACCATGGCCACGAACTCGTTGTTCATGGCGCGTGGAGCTGGGAGCGTCGACGCCCGAGACAATGTCCCAGCGAGAGGCGATACACGCCCGGGGTCAAGCGGGGCAACCGGTAGTGCCGCTGCACCGGCCAGTGCCAGAGCGCCATCTGAGATGGCGACGAAGTCGAGGCTCCCGAAACGCACGTGTGCACCGGGAACCCAGGTGTTTGCGCGGCTAGCCATCCGAACAAAGAGAGGGGTTTGACGAAAACACGCACAAAGAACCCCTACCTGGCGCGCCAACTGTCGGCG
This sequence comes from Oropetium thomaeum, assembly GCA_001182835.1. Taxonomy (NCBI): domain Eukaryota; kingdom Viridiplantae; phylum Streptophyta; class Magnoliopsida; order Poales; family Poaceae; genus Oropetium; species Oropetium thomaeum. The sequence goes on along the minus strand of LFJQ01000040.1, from coordinate 990,713 downwards.
TTCGTTGTGGCCGACGAGTAATTAGTATCGTGGAGTGCGTGTTTTGGTTCGGATGGTTCGCGAGAGGACACAAGGATTTATACTGGTTCGGGCAACGTGCCCTACGTCCAGTTCGATGAGGCTGCTCGTGTTACTCGCGACAGTTTGTAGTAGGGGGTTACAAACAGGCGAGAGAGGGATGAGCTCCCAAGTCTCTGTGAGGTGTTCTACGTGGGGTGAGATATCGTGTGTGTTGCACTAGTCTTCTTCCCCCCGTCGTCCTCCCGCCTCCCCCTTTTATACTGCAAGGAGGGAGGCGGGCGTACAGAGGGTTGGCGCTGGGGAGTGGGCGGCGGCGGCATGGCCGTATGTCCTGTAGGCCGCGCTGTTGATGCTTCAAACTCCGTGCCGGTCGCTGTGGATGACGTCTTCGGAGTGGCCGTGTTGCTTCTTGTCGACGGAGTGGTCCGAGCTGTCGCTCGATGGAGTCCCATCCGTATGGAGAAGCGCCACTGTAGGAGCCGGCTTGATGACGCCGTGGTGATGGCCGTCGCTCCGGGGCGTCCTATCGTACGAGACGGTGAGTCTCTGACAGGGGACTGTTGGGGCGACGCCCACCCCGTGGACGATGCTCGTTGTGCGCATTTACTCTTCCGGGAGCGGTCATCGCCACCGTCCCATCTGGAGTTTGAGCTTATTAACGGCTTGACTGACCCCGGACATCCGTCCCGTCCGGGGTGGTTGGATCGCCCAGTCTTGCCCGTCCCCGGAGGTCGGGCGAGGCGGGACCCTCGTCCGACCCCTCGAGGTCGGGGTCGGGCGAGGCGGAACTTTTGTCCGACCCCGGAGGTCGGGCGATGCGGAACCTTTGTCCGACCCCGGAGGTCGGGTGATGCGGAACCCTCGTCCGACCCTCGAGGTCGGGTCGGGCGAGGCGGAACTTTTGTCCGACCTCAGGGGTCGGGCACTTCCCGTCCGGACGTCGGGGTCGGGCGAGACGGAGTAACCTCCCTTGGTGCTTTATACGTAAAGCAGTCGGAGGATCATTAATACCGGTCATCGCCGGTATTGACCCTCAACAATTATCTAATAGCTCAGCTGGAAACACTAGGAGCTGAGTCACTTTCAATAAATCTATATTTCGGTTTTACTATGTTACAGTGAACAAGTCAGACTAAGACCTTACTTTTCTTTTCATTTCTTCAAGCATCACAAAGAAGCTGGGGATTCTGCTACTTCTTTATTTCCTTTTATTATTTGTGCATGTCATCCTTTTCGCAGGGACCATGCTGCTTCTACGTGACGTCTAGGCACTTGCCACTTGGAATGTGGGGAAAGCACAAAAGCTGAGGCCATGAAAGAGAAGTTGTGATTGGTATGGTATATGTGTACATATTATTGTAATTATATTCGATGTTAAACTTTTTTTTTGCGAGAATGCTAAACTTAACACCAGTTATTTTTATTGTGCAACGGATTGCAAGGCTTACGATGTTTAGATATTACCACTACTTTTAAATTTATTATTGTTGTAAGATAATATCAATTCATTTTTGAATTAAAATCATTATCCTAATAACACAATTTAAAAAAACAAATGGTGAATACCTTGCAAAGGTAAGAAATTACCATGATTCTGCAATATGTTCGATAGTTACAAACCAATTCCACATAAGTATCACATAGAAACTTTTTGGTTAAATAAAGACGTATATCATACATCGATGGTGAGTTGATTTGTTTTGCTAGTATAAAACAGAAGAGAAGATTGCCGTCTTCAGAGTCCTTTAGTGCGAGGGTCACATCCGCATGGCAAAATGAGTTCTTGTTTTGCGGCATGACAAAGTGATTAGTCAAAGATAAAGGAGTGCAGGATTTTACATGATGGGTAAATAAGGAAATAACATTATGTATTCATAAATGTATCACCCGATAATAAGGAAATCATAGAAAAAGGTTGTTACAACATTTTGATATGGGCACTCCCTATTAACCCTCTGTCCGAAAATACTTGATATTTTGCTTATCTCAAAGTTTTCTAAAATACTTGACACTCTCGTTTCCCGATACATCTTTTCTTATTACTAATACATCTTTATCTCTATCTTTCTCATCATCGTTTTTGTACACCAGCCTCTATCAACTTTTCTTAATTCTTGTGCTCACCTTTAAAAACGTCAAATATTATGGGACGGAGCGAGTAAAGGCAAATAAAAGGAAATTTAAAATGATGACACTTGTAGATATCCCAGCGGAGCTAACTATATTGTATGGATTCAATGGCAGCACGGGGCACCTTTCTTTTAAGAGGTTTGTTACGGTGCTTGGACTTAACAGCAACCGTTTATTTAATCAGATCTAACGGTTAAGAATATGGAGGTACCTACTAAAAGGTACTTAATATGATGTACAGGTATCAAAATGAGTGGGCTCAATATCAATTTTTTAATATTAATGGTTAGGATTAATTTAAAAAAGAAGGTACCGAAAGGTATCTTCCAAGCACTATAACAAAACTCCACTTTTAAAGAGATAATTGCGTTGCTGCCTCTGTCTCACAGTCTTTAATTATAACTTTATCTCTACCTTTTTAACTTTACATAGTTGCTCCTATTTTTTCAAACTGAACCATCTGTTTATCCTTCATTTTAACTTCTGCTACACCATGGCATATTTAACGAAATAAAAATAATAAATTAACGAATAAGGAAAGGGAAAAGGTCTCTTTTTAGGAGTCATGACTACCTTGATGGTTCGTGATGGGGATACCAGAGAGAGGCAAAGGGTATTCTTGTCCTTTTTCTTTTCCAGATTTTCTTATTAATTTTAATAGGCTAAATATGCAGCAGAAGTTAAAATGAAGGGTTCACGCATAGTTCAGTTCAAAAATAGGGGCAACTATGTAGCGTTGAAAAAGTAAAGGTATAACTATTATTTGGGCCTTGGTTCCGTAATGATTCTAGCCCATTTTCACGATTGTGTTACCTTTTTAGCCTATTTCTACAACAACCTCATAAAAAGGTTATTTAATAATAAAATATTAATTTTAGTTTTCCAAAAAGATTAGTTCTGTATATAAAGTGGATATATAATATGGTATCAACAATAGCATACAACAAGGTGCATTCATCCAATTGTTTCTAGTTTAATAAGTGTTAAATGGGTTCAGCTCCTATGATTCCTGAATATTCTCAGGAATACTCAACTCATCCGAAAAACTTTTGGACACACATGTACATTCTATGGCATGATACTAAAATCTATTCCCTCCATGTCAAAATATTTTACTTTAGTCATTTCAAATTTACTAAAATATATGACACTCACTTTCAAATGCATCTTTTTACATTTCCTGATGAGATACAGCCAGGACTGCCACCCATTCGTGGGATTGAGCATCAGATTGATCTGATTCCTGGTGCGAGCTTGCCAAACCGTGCGGCGTACCGAACCAACCCTGAGGAGACTAAGGAAATTCAACGACAAGTCCAAGATCTTTTGGACCGTGGGTACGTACGTGAGAGTCTTAATCCTTGTGCTGTTCCTGTTCTTTTGGTTCCTAAGAAAGATGGTTCATGGCGTATGTGTGTAGATTGTAGAGCCATAAACAACATTACTATACGGTATCATCATCCTATTCCCAGGCTAGACGACATGCTTGATGAGTTGTGTGGTGCTATAGTTTTCACTAAAATTGACTTGCATAGTGCTTACCACCAGATTAGAATGAAGCTCAGTGATGAATGGAAAACTGCATTTAAAACTAAATTTGGTTTGTATGAGTGGTTAGTCATGTCTTTTGGTTTAACTAATGCACCTAGCACTTTCATGAGATTAATGCATGAAGTTTTACGTTCATTCATTAGTAAATTTGTGGTGGTTTACTTTGATGATATCTTGATTTATAGTAAGTCTATGGCGGAATATATGGATCATCGACGTGCTGTTTTCTATGCTTTACATGATGCACGTTTGTTTGGTAACCTCGACAAGGGCACCTTTTGCACCGATCGAGTCTTTTTTCTTGGCTATGTTGTGACTTCACAGAGCATTGAGGTTGATAAGGCTAAGGTGGAGGCGATTGACAGCTCGCCTACGCCCACAACGGTTTCGCACGTGTGGAGTTTTCTTGGCCTAGCGGGATTTATCGCCGTTTTGTAAAGAAATTCAGCACCGTCGCGACACCGCTGATTGAGTTGATAAAGAAGGGCGTTGTCTTCCATTGGGGGCCATCACAGGAAGAGTCCTTTTCTCTTTTGAAGGACAAGCTTACACACGCACCGTTGCTCCAACTTTCAGATTTTGTTGGATCCGTTCGTCTTTTGTTGTTGCAGGAGGCGCATGGAGGCGGGTTGATGGGACATTTTGGTGCTAAGAAGACGGAGGATGTTTTGGCCACACACTTCTTTTGGCCAAAGATGAGACGAGACGTCGAGAGGTTTGTTGCTCGCTGCACTACTTGTCAAAAAGCTAAGTCTCGTTTGAATTCACATGGTTTATACATGCCTCTTTCTGTTCCTTCTATTCCTTGGGCGGATATTTCTATGGATTTTGTTTTAGGACAGTCTAGGACTAAGAGGGGGAGGGACAGTGTTTTTGTTGTTGTGGATTGTTTTTCTAAGATGGCACACTTTATTCCATGTCATAAAACCGATGATGCTATTCATATTGCTGACCTCTTTTTCAAAGAGATAGTTCGTTTGCATGGTGTTTCTTCTACTATTGTTTCAGATCGTGATGCTAAGTTCTTGAGTCACTTTTGGCGCACTTTGTGGAATAAGCTGGGTACCAAGCTTCTGTTTTCTACAACATGTCACCCACAAACTGATGGCCAAACAGAGGTAGTGAACCGCACCTTATCCACCATGTTGCGAGCAATTCTGAAGAATAATTTGAAGATGTGGGAAGAATGTTTGCCCCATGTGGAGTTCGCTTACAATCGAGCGGAACACTCCACCACAAAGGTAAGTCCTTTTCAGGTAGTATATGGTTTCAACCCTCATGCTCCTATTGATATTTTACCTTTGCCTACTAGTGAGAGAGTAAATAATGATGCTCAGGAGCGTGCTGATTTTCTTGTTAAGTTGCATGCTCAAACTAAGGAAAACATTGAAAAAATAAATGAAAAATATAGGATTGCTGGTAGCAAAGGTAGGAAAGAATTAAAACTTGAACCGGGTGATTCTGTTTGGTTGCACTTGAGAAAAGATAGGTTTCTTGATTTGAGAAAGTCTAAATTGATGTCTCGAGCTACTGGTCCTTTTAAAATTTTAGAGAAGATTAATGATAATGCATATAAGCTTGAGTTGCCACCTGAGTTCAGGGTTAGTCCCTCTTTTAACATTTCAGATTTGACGCCATACTTGGGAGAGGAGGATGATCTGGAGTTGAGGACAACTCTGTATCAAGAGGGGGAGGATGATGAGGACATCACACCCATGGATACACACAATAATTCTCCCGCTGCTACAAATGAAGGTCCAATCACCAGAGCTCGCGCCCGTCAACTTAATATAGAGGTGAGCTCGTTCCTTAGCACTCCATTACGAATTCTTGAGGATAGATTACTACCTAATGATGTTATTATGATTAGGAATCATGGAGAGGTCAGAGGAACGATGGAAAACCAGGTTGGAGTCAGCCAAGGACGTCCAAGCCAAGTCGGAGTCCCAGCCCACGTCGACTTCGAATCTAATTCGGAGTCTAGGAGCAGTCTCCACTAAAACGGACGCCCAGGTTGCATACGGACTCTATTTTAGGCGATCTACCACTTCACGGAAAGAGGATGAGACCATCTTTCCAAAGGGACTAGTCCCATGTCCAAATTCCTTCGGAGTCGACGCGAATCGCCAAAAAAGTGAGCCATCCAGAATCTGTCAGGGTGCTGCGACACCGATTTTGGGCCGGATGTCCTTGTATCGAGTTAGAGTCCATTAGGGTTTCGTCCAGGGGGACTTGCACGTCCTCAAGTCCTTTATATTCAGCCATCATCCCCTCCATTAGGATCGGGTTTTGCTTAGATTATTTCTATATACACAGATTTGCTGTTTCATCTATTTGTGAGTTTAATCTATATCTGTAAATTTGATTGCTTTCTACTTCATTCTTACTTGTGTTCTTTGATTCATAGGCAAGGATTAGCCTTCTCGGCGAGGTCATCCAGTGTTTGCGCGAGTGATAACCAGAGGAGACGTGGTGCTGCGATTGTAGGGTCCGAGACGTGCTGTTCGGAAGCCGGATGGATTTGTGTCGCGACTCCGCCCAAATCGTTGATTATCAGAAATTATAGGAAGATCGGGACCCCGTACCAGAGGAGACGTGGTGCTGCGATTGTAGGGTTCGGGACGTGCTGTTCGGAAGCCGGATGGATTTGTGTCGCGACTCCGCCCAAATCGTTGATTATCAGAAATTATAGGAAGATCGGGACCCCGTACCCGTAGTACAACAATGAAAAACTAAAGAACTTTTGGAGTTGCCGTATATTTCCATTTATACCCTTACTAGTGCCTGACAGCCTGACCACATTCTACAGCGGTCAGCGGGAAGCCTTACCGAGGAAGCTTCCTAGCACCCACCTCTCAGTTATTAACGAGACATTTTAGTGACGCCCCAAATTCGCGTTCACAAGCATAGCACACCCCTGCACTCACAACTTCACTTATTGATCTAAAACCCCGGCCCCTCAATCAAACCTCACCGGCCACCGCCATGGCCGACGGCGACGAGCCCTTGGTCAAGGAATCCGCTGCTACAATCATCTCCGGTACCGGCCCTTCCGTCCGATCGGCATTCTTCCTGGTCCCCCGCGCGGATACCTCCCGCACCCCTTCCCTACCGGCCCAGCCCCGCGAGCCCGGCCCCGTTCTTGGCGCTGCTGTCAGGGCAAAATTCAGGGGCTGGGCGGGCTCCCCGAAGCTCTGGCACCGGTGGGTCGCTAAGCTCCGGCCGCGGTACCAGCGCCTCTGGCGCGAGGTCGGTATCTTGGGCGCCATCCTCGCGACCACGTGCCGGGTTCGCCGGAACGAGGCCGCGCTGCTCCAGCTCGCGGCGTTCTGGTCGGCCGGTACCAACACCTTCATCTTCCCCTGGGGGGAGGCAACCGTCACGCTCGAGGACGTCGCCGCGCTCGGCGGCCTGCCCCTCATCGGCGGCCCCGTCCGCGAGGGGCTGCCGTACGAGCTCGAGAAAGAGGTGGCCGCGCTCGAGACCATTCGGATCATTCTGAACCGGAGCTCGAAGAAGAAGCCCACATACGGCGGCTGGGTAAAACACTTCCTTGATCGCTCGTCGGAGAAAGATGTGTCCGCCGGCGGCGCCGGCCACGTGGCGCGCGAGCTGGTGGAGCATGGCGCGTTCCTGTCGATGTGGCTGTCCCTCTTTGTGTTTGCGGCGCCTCCGTTCGATGTGGTGCGGCGGGAGGTATTCCCCCATGCGGTCCGCCTTGCGCGTGGCCAGAGCGTGGCACTCGCGCCCGCCGCCCTCGCCAGCATCTACAATGACCTCTCTGCGCTCAAATGCCACCTCACCTCGGAGGAAGAGAAGGAGCCGTTTGGGGTCTCGGCGCCAATGCACATCCTTCAGCTTTGGGTGTGGGAGCATTTCGCGGAGCTTCGCCCTGAGATGGCGACCTCTCCTGATCCCCGTGACCATGACGCACCAAGGGCTGCCCGGTGGCATGATGTTTCTAAACCGCTCGGCCCTGAATACTTCCGTGCAGTGTTTATGTCCCCAAAGGATTTTGAGTGGAGGCCCTATGGAAGTAGTACTTTTGATCTGCCTCCTGTGACCAGCGGTTGTTGGATCCATGGCCATGATATAGAAGGAAGTAAAGCATTGCTGTCTTTTGCGCGGTGTTTGAAGGCTTGTGAGCTTGTGGGCATGAACTTCATTGAGAAGTACCGACCTCATCGTGTTGCGAGGCAGTTTGGCTTCGACCAGGATGTGCCAGGGACAGTTACCCGTGTAATGCCAAAATGGAAGAAAGCATGGGATACATATGACTGACATCAAGGCTGAGAATTCTGCATTTCTTGTTCCAAATCACAAGCCAGGTATAACAGTTGAGTATGTGAAATGGTGGGAGCCTTACTCTTTGGCATGTGCTTCTGCAGTTGCTCATGCTGAGAAGGTGAAAAGGCGCTGTATTTTTGTTCTTCTAAAAAAACGAAAAATGGAAGGGCCTCCTGCCACTTATTCTGGCAAAAAGCCGCATCTGGATACTGCCGCCAAGATACATCGACCAGCATCAAATGAAGATGAGGATCCACTAGATCAAATTCCTCTTGTTAAGAGGCTCAATAGCATCATTAATACAATGCCCAAGGGCACAATAGAAGGTTTAGTGAGAAGTGCTGATCAGCAGCAGCGAACTGCAGGGGCTTCAAATGTTGGAGAAACAAAGGCATCTCCACATAGCAATGCCCAGGGTGCAATGAGCAGTGGAAGCAATGAAGCGACTGGAGCTACAGTTGAAGTTAATGCGATGCCAACACTTGAAGACTTCTTCGTGATCAGTGATGATGAATCCGATGACGAAGCCAGCGCCAAGGAATGTGAAGTGAGCACAGTGCATCTGGAATCACCCAAGCCGGGAACAAAAATATCCTCTGTACAAGAGGGAAATGTTCAAAATCAGCATGTTCATGCAATAAATGACAATAACAGCCAGGTTTTTAATGAAATGATGGTTATGGTAATCTTCGATGATGAACTCGATGAAGCAAGGAGCAAGCAAGATATGGTATTAGAGGAACAATCGAGGAATGAAAATTTGATCGGTAAAATGCATCTGAAATCACTCGAGATAGGAACCACTGGGTCCATCTTACAGGCGACAAATGAAGAAAAACTATCCTCTGGCAAAACAAATGATGACCAGGAGAATGCGATGTTGGAGGACTCTATGGTGCAAGGCAGTCGTGATTGCGAGCTTGCAACTGTTTTAAATGACACAAGACATGATCCAGATATACAGACCGATGTTGCTAACATTCAAACCGCTGTTGGTTGCCTAGAAAACCCAACTCAGCGACACTTTGTTGCAGGAGAGATAGATAGTGCAGACAAAGTGCCGAAGGAAGACTTTATAGAATCCAACAGAAAGAGACCAGGTAAGAAAACTGTTGTAGGAAGTCTACTTCGTATCAGCTTAAACATATCGAACACCACAATCATTTACCTGCCCCTCTTTCTGTTTTCCAGGAAACTGTGCAAGGTCCTCTAGCAGGCTGGTGGATGGAATCACTGAATTTGACAGTGGACAGGTTTGTACTAAAACGCTCTATTATCTTAGTCCATTTGATTTGAGAAAATCGCTGGAAAACGATGCAAATAGCACGGATGAAGGTCCAGATGTTTACCTACCAAGACGAGCAGTTGGGACGAAGGAAATGATAGAGAAGGCATCTGCAATTCGCAAGTCTGAAATTGCTGAGTTGATGAAAAGCATTGATATTTTGAATGAAGAAATTCGGGTGCTAGAGGAAGCTGAGAGACAAGAGTCCCTTAAAAAGAAAAATATACCGTGCAATCTTGTTCCTTCGGTGCCTGATCAATGTTATAGATGAAATGGGAACTATCATTTATGTATGTTCATTCTGCTTCTGCTTATTGTACAGGTCCAGTATGTTTATAGAGCCGAGGCAAATTTAAATTATGATATGATTCTGAGTACTTTTCTTCTAATTTCATCTGTTTGGATCTGCATGGTGTGTGGATCAATAGAATTACCACTCTGAATTTGGGTATGGTCTGACCAACATTGTATTTTCCTTGACAAAAAGTCGATCTAAAAGGCAAGCTTCTAATAACTAACTTTGCATTATAATGATATCTAGTTTTTTTTAAAGGAATTATAGTAACAGCTGGTTACATGAATTATTGTTATTTATTATTCTATGCAATTTTCGTGAGATGTCCTTAGATGAATGAGCACAAATTTCTTTCGTGCTTGTTAAGTGGCCTCGAATAGATGTTTCTTAGCAAAATTTAATACGATGCAGACTTTCATGTTACCTTGCTATATTTTGTGACATGAAGTATACATACTAGGCGAGGTTTATCGTTGATGCAAAAAAATGGCATGAAATGTTGATAATTGCATAATTTGAGAACTGTAAAGATGGATTAGAGCAACTGCAATAGACTCTTTATATCAGACTGTATCTGTAAATATACCAAGTGGACAGGAAAAAAGGTCTCCAACAAACTCGCGAGACAGCTCGTCAAAATTCCTCGCTCGCCATCTTCCTCCCTCGCCTTGCTATCTTTGCCTAGCCCCCACCCCTCGCCATCGCCTGCTCCCGCGCGCTCGCCCCTCTCTTTCCTGCGTGCTCAATCCTCAATTTCTCGCCTCCCTGCCACGCCTCACTGCATCTTGCCCAAATCGAAGACCTCCACTCTTGGGTCACACATTGGTGCATGTACAGGCTGGCACCTCGCCGTGCTAAGGCAGCAGGTCGCGGAGGGGTCCAAAATCAGATGTTTCGAAGGCCTTTCGTACCCCAGTTCGCCGGCATGGATCCAGGTCGTCCTCACGATGGTGGTTGGGACGACGCCCTACATCTGGAACAGACGGAGAATCAAGGCGGCGGGATGTTTCGCCATCGAGTGGTTCCTCCCACAGGATATGGAGTTCGGCCGCCGTAGGATGTCTTCCCACATGGAGTGGATGCGGAGGATGGGTTCTCTGGTGAGCTATGAGTGGTTCGTGGTACTTTGTGAATTTTAATGTTGATTGAGTATTATGATCCAATTGTTGTGTCAATCAGTTGTTCGGGAGCATTGGGATTAATTTCATATAGATTATCGCTCAATGTATTTTTACCAACATTCATCGGTTACTACTATTGTGGGCATGTGTATCTCAATTACTGCCCTGTTTTTGTTAGTTTAGCAGTTAGAATCTGATGTGTGAGACTCAAATATTTTTGCTACTTGAGTTCATTGTACTGTTTCTGCAAAATTAAATTATTGCCTCTGTTATGAAATTGGTATCGTTAGGATAACAACTTTGTTTAATTTTGAATCAATTCATAAGCATGTCCCTGCTGAAATTGTACTACAAACTTAACTTCCGTTCAAGATTTTTATTCTAAGAGACTTCTAGTCGAAGGAAATAATGCTCCTGCAGAATATGCTTTGATTGTCATGATGCACAAAAGGTTTACTCTGTTTATTAACTCAACTCCATTGTTTTTCTAAAAAAAAAAACCTCAACTCCATCGTTTCTTTTGCACGTACCACACACTAGTTTACTGCAATTGATGCTTCAGTCAACTTTTTTTTTCCTTACGCAATTCACATTCTTGTAGTTTTTATTGAAGGTTGGCTTATTCTTATACTACTGGAAACACATCATAGTTGTGCTCCGCCCTCTGAATTTTCTCTGTGACCTGAACTCCTTTGCAGCGAAGCATATCATAGTTGTGCTACTTTTTTTACACATTGTTTGTTTTGGTCTAGCAGGAGGCATGGACTCAGGAACATACTTCATTGACCTGTTGTCAAATGACCTGACTCGTCCTGATCAGTCCACCAATGGGACTTGTGCTTCACAAACAAAATCAAATGAAAAGACTGGTGGAGCTGGGCAAGGACGGAAAAAAGATTTCAGAGATGAGGAGTACATACTTCTTGTGTCTGCTTGGTTAAACGTGAACATGGATCCCATTCAAGGAGTTGATCAACGCAATCTAGCATATTGGAAAAGATTTATGAAGATTTCCATACATATAAGCAGTTCGATCTGATCATGCAGAAAGCTCCTTAATGAACCGTTGGTGTGGTATACAACCTTGTGTAAATATCTTTTGTGGATGCGTGTCCAGGATTGAGTGCAGAAACCAAAATGATGCGTCTGTTGATGACAAGGTTAGATAGCAAGGAAAATTAATTTTTTTCATGTTGTTTAATTTGGTCAAGACTTGATTCTCATGTATGTTTTTCTGTCACAACTTCTCAGATTGCAAATGCATGTGCATTGTTCAAGGCCGAGGACTGGAAGAAAAGGAACTTTGCATTCACGCATTGTTGGAAATTTTAAGAAACAAGCCCAAGTGGATTGAAAGGAACAACCAGATTGATATGTCAAAAACGGCCAGCAATAAAAAGAGGAAGGCGACAACTAATTCAACTCCTGATACATCTGAAACTGTACCAGACACTACTGCTTGTGCTGAGGACCAACGGTTAAAAAGTGCTTTAGAGAGGCCTGTAGGAAAGAAGGAGAAACAGAAATTACGGCAATGTCCTTCAAGCATGAAGTTGTGGACTATCTTTTGGGAAAGAAGAAAGAAGTAGATGATGAGAAAAATTTGAAGAAAGAAGAGAGATGCAACAAAGCCTTTGCACTACAGGAAGAAAGGATCAAGCTAGAGGAAGAAAGGATCAAGCTGGAGAAAGAAAAATTTGAGTTCAAAAGAGATTTGGAAGAAGAGAGAATTTTATCACTTGATTTGAGTATCATGTCTGACAAACAACAACGATATTATGAAGAGTGCCAGAATGAGACCCTTGAAAGAAGTCTGAATTGAAGCTAGGTATGAATTCCTATTCTTAGCTAGTATGAATTGAAGCTATAGATGAACTTCAATGGGTGGATATTTTCTATTTCTTTCGTTGAAGCTATAACACGGGCATGAGAAACTCTTTATTGCGCTAGAATGGGCTGATGGTTTGATGAAGAAGAACACCTATCTCCTTCTTTTTATGATTAGTATTTATATTTTGCGACATCAATAACTCAATTACATTACAAGCTGGGGATACGATTATTGCTGTGTGTGTGCTGTATACTGCTTTCTAATTTATGTTATTGGTGCGTTATATACTACATGAGCTTTCTACCTACATCTGATTTCAATATTAAGGCAAAACGGTTCTGGTCTCATATTTATTTGTCGCAACTCCGTCCGATAAAATCGTAAGGTTGCTCATCCAGGATCATTTGGGGTGTCGCTTGGCAAAGCAAACGACCATGCAGTACAAGAATTAACGAGGACACGCGAACATGATTAAAGTGTACATTAAGTCTGAGGGTTACATCATTTATTCCAGAGATTTAAAGTGCGGAAACGTAGTTTTGAAAACAAGCGTGAGACAGCGGAGCTAATAATTTACAACTCGACGATACAATTAAGCACGCCAGCCCTAGGGTGCTTAATCTTCATGGGCCGGAGAAACGGGAACCCACTCGAAGGTCCACTCCGAGGTGCTTCCCCTTCCCAACCACCAAAGCCATACGAATCAAAGTTAGAGGAATCACCTGCAAAGAAATTAATTCACAAACCCTGAGCAACTAACACTCAGCAAGACTTACTCGTCAACATGGCCATCTAATGACCGACTCCTAGAATGCAGGGAGTATTGGTGGAAGTTGACCTGGTATTGCGAAAACAGCGCTAATTGTCTTTTCCATTTTTAGCCAAGTTAACAGGGTTCGCTATTTTCATACTAAATGTGCTACTATACTAAACAAACAAGAATCCAATGCGACAAATCAGGGATAATAGCCACTTTCATCACATTGCTACTTAATACATATCGCTGCGACAGAAAGGAGCAAGTGGAACTCTTAACCATGAGAAAGGCAATTATAATTGATTTACATCCTGCAAGAGAAACCTGAATGAAACGACACGTGCACCCTCGAATGAGTCACACGTGGCTACCTTTCGCAACATCGTGACAGAGTTGGCCCAACATCCATCTCTCCAAGGACATGGTCCTCCAGGCGATGCCCTGCATCCCTATACAGACCCAAGCCGTTCCCACTAGCACGAGCCCAAGAAAAATAAAATACGAATTCATCCACCTTGACGGTCCATTCACCCGGAAAGAGAGATGGCCAATTGTCCAACAAAACACAATGAGCTACGTTGGTTTCCTGGTCCCATTTACCAGTATGCACTCGGTACACAACTCAAACTTGACCAATGCAACCACACCCGATAAAGTTTCCAGTTTTATTCAATCGTTAACTCCCATTCCTCGAAATTGTTTCTTTGATCAAACATGAGTAGTCTCCCTACTACTCATATTCTACCGTTTCCTACCCTTAAAGCGTAGCAGTCTATCGTGATAGCTCTAACCAAGACATCCCATAGGAAATTCCTATCAAGTCATGCAACTAGGTTTCACGGTAATTTCCTCGAAACTTAATGCACAAGCAATTTACTACACACATAGTGATAAACAAAAATTTTATAAAGCATAGGTGTGCATCAGGGCTTGTCTTGGTCTGCAGAGAAGTCAGCACACTCAAGAGAGAAATTAGCTCCTGCGGGTGCCTCCTCCGAAGTCGTGTTCTCCGTCGGGATTTCCGGATCGATCCCTATATGATGCAAATGCAACTGTGAGACGGCGATGGCCAAGACTTAGCAAAACAAGGGGTGGTTACTTCATTAACATGATGTGGTGGAAGAGAGTGCTCAAGATAATATTAGTGCTGCTATCTCGATCAGGTTAATTGAAGTACTTTCTTTCTAAGTATAATTAGTGGTGTTGTAATTATTTTTATAGTGAGTGCAACTAAAAACGATAATTTCCTTGACTTCCTAACGTTTGTGTGCAATGAAATTTTTATGCAAGTGAAATGGTGAGCTCAGGAATATTTGTACCAAATTTGGTGATTTTTCCTAAAAAGATTAAAAAGATATTAATAATTGAATTCATGTATAGGTTTTAAGAAACATTTAAGGAAACATAGAGTTAGACATGTCAAATTAATTTGTAACTTTTTGTGGTGTTAATTTGTGCAAAAAGAGGCCTTCTATCCAAAAATCAAGATTTTTAGATGGTCAAATTAATTATAAGAATTCCATGACAGTTTTACTTCTAAGAATTATTGTGCCCAAACAATTGATTAACATAAAGGTTTGAATATCCAGGTGATAGATGTGATCAAGAGGAATCCAACAAATTTTGGTTTGTAATTTTCTGAGCAGTATGCGATTTCTGGTGAATTGGACAAGTTCTAGGTCATTTTCTGGGAATTGAATAAATTGAACTGAGCCGGGCCTGCTTGCCAGCCGCACAAAACAGAGGAGGGCGGCCCTCGGGCGGCACCTCGACGGCGCTCGATGGCGGTTCTCGCCGGAGAAGCGCCGGCGGCGATCACCGTGGTGTCCAGCGCGCTCAGCACGGCACAGGGAGCAACCTCGACGAGGGCGGAGCGGCGGGGCTCACCGGAGCGTGGCCGGCGGCGGTTGGTCAGTGAAGACGACGGTGGCGGGGGCGTTCCACGAGCTCGGTGGCCGGGGAAGGTCAATAGGGAGCGGCGCAAGCTTCGACAGAGACCGGTGGTGCTGCCGGGCACGGCGAGGGTGCGGGAATTCGGCCGGAGGGGGCTGACGTCGGTGAGGTGGCGACGCGGGCGAGCTCCGGCAATGGCGCAACCAATTCGTCGTTCCTGCTCCACGGCGGTCGACACGGTCAAAAGAAATGGAGAAGAACTCCGAGAGGACCTCGCCGGCGGGGAGAATTGAAGGGAGACTCACCGGCGACAGGGATTTGACGGTGGGCGACAATGGCGGCCGCGGTGGTGCTCTGGGAGGAAGAAGGAAGGAAAATGGAAGGGGAAGAGAGGAAGTGAGCCGCGAGGGGAAAAATAGAAGGAAGGGAGGCGCACGGGTGGTTGGTGTGCACGCGCGGCGATGATGGCCGCGGACGTGCGCCAGTATGGCGGTGGCCTGCCGGACGGCGTGGCAGCGGCGCACGCGGAAACCATTTATGACGCAAGTCGCGCAATTTGCCGCTCTGCTCACTCTGCGCTTGGCGACAGGGCGGCACGCCGTGAATTTGGGCCGGAGGCTACCCGACGCGTCGGCAACAGGGACGGCGCAGACGTGGAACAGTGTCCGGCCGGCGCCAACGAAAGAAGGGAAAGAAAGGAGGGAAGGAAAGGAGAGAAAAGGGAGGAAAAGGAGAAGAGAGAGGAAAAATTAATTTGGAATTTTTGGGAGAAAAAAAATTATTCTTCTCAAGGCAAGAGAATAAATTTGAATTTCCATTGTTTAGAGACTTCGCTACAAAGATGAAATTGTTTGGAATGCAAGAAGAGCAAGATTTGAATTTGAATTGTCATTCCGAATTTTTTTTTTTTGAGTTCTTTGTCATTCACTAAGTTTCATTGCCTATTTATTTAGTTACCTTGCCAATTAGGTTCTCGATTAGGTTAACTTTAGAATTTAAGCCTTATACCAACCTTTGATCTTCTTTCATCAGGTTACATGAAAAGTTATCGTGCTCTTGTTCAACTTAACTTTCAGATTTAATCAATTAGCATTCAAAAAGAAAAGAAGTTTTTTGTAATTCACCTTAATTTGGTGAATTAGCTGTCATTTATTTAATTTCCTCTAACTTCATTAAATAAATAGAAATTTTCTAGCTCTTTATTTAGCACCACGGAACTTGTTTAATGATCTGATTAGTTAGGGTTATTGCGAGGTGTCACATCATTACATCATCCAAATCTGGAGATGGAAAATACTAAGTGCAAATGATAATAAATTCAGTATAAATTAGGGTGGTTTTGCCACAAATGCGCGACTCCATAAGCTAATATTTGAAATGCCGCCACCATTTTTTGCAGACAAGATAGTCTAAGGGTAGTAGCCGCATTCCTCTTCTGCACAAAATAATCGTCATGCTTCTTAACATCGTTCATTACGTGCATAAAGACATGGCGCCTCATCCAAAACCTGTTACACATACACAATTAGCCAAAATGATTGCATGTTAAAATAAGTGCTCCAAAATTGTAGGATACATACGAACCTGTGTCTAAAAAGGTCTGAACCAAAGGTAGGATTATCTGAGAAATAGTCTTTATAAAGAAGTGAAGTGCCAGAAGTGTCTTTCAAAATGCACTACAAGATGTCCATCTATAGAACCAAGTCGTCCAAGTTGATTGAACGAACCAACGGCTATTATTTGTGCAGCAGCACAAAATAGGTCATCATCATCATCCGAAGAGGATGAATCAATCACTTCGTTCAATACAAACTGATTAAATTCATCATCTGAATCCATAGTTTACAACAATTTCATGCACAAGCGATGGCAGCAAAGATCAATCAGCCCTATGGATCTCTTGGAGCTGGCAGCACTAGCAATCAGCGGCAGCATTCACCCTTGGTTGGCCGTGCGTCACACAAGAAACAAGGAACATACGTATATCACGCAGGACACAAAGCCAAGAAGCAGGACACAGAGCCAAGGAATAGAGAACGTATATCACGTAGCCCTCACCCTTGATTCAGATGAGCTCATGCAGGACACAATGAACAGAATATGTATATGAAACAGGATAGACGAGCTCATGTAGGACACGAGGAACCGAATATGTATATGAACCAGGACAAAACGGCAAGACTGAGTCGGACTCAACGATGGATTGAGACGGAAAATGGTAGTGAGCAGTAGAAAAACGCTCGGCCCCAGGAAAATACTTGGCCCAACTAACGTGAACAGTTTCAAAAATGAAGTTTTGTAAATTTGCAAAGGCTCTTGGATTCCACCACTTTTTGGTTGGGTGTTTAATTTTAGAGAGGAGCTAAATTCGGTATATTTAGAAAATAATATACAAAGGCTATTAGAGTTTCTCTTATATAGATAAAACCCCAAAAGGGCGCTATACATTGCCCGCTCGGCACTGCCACTCCATGGTGGTCGCGCTCACCACATATGTGACATCTCAGGCATGGTTAAATCTTAATTCTGTGATGTTTTAGCATGCAGTTATGATATATACTATTTCAGATTTCAGGTCTTTTTAGTTGTAAAAAAATTGATTGCCTCAGCATCGACTGCTCAATAGTTCGCGTTTCGTTCAGCGCCAACAGCTGCAACCGGTACTGACCTCAGCCATCTATCTCCACCACAAAGATATGTAATGTATATTCCTCTAACATGTACATGTGCTTCAGAACACCCAACTTAAGATGCCTGACAATAATTGTTCATGAATCATGACACTCAAAGACAGATATTTCACCAGACTAACTACACGAGCATAAGAAACTTGCCACGCAGCACCCAACTTAAGATGCCTGAAAATAATTGTTCATGAATTATGTCACTCAAAAACAGATATTTCACCAAACCAGCTACACGAAGCAATCACGTTAGGCATAACAGGGTGGTATGCAACATCAGTGCATGCCTCTTTGAAGGCTTCTATTTTCCTTAACAGCCTTGCAGACTTGTAATCATAAAAATAAACACATCCATCGGATGAACCAGACACAAGTTCTCTCCCGCTCAGAGAAAAATTGCACTTTATCGGGTAACCCCAGACTCCATGTCCTTCAAACCGCATATACTTGTTTAGCTTGAAGGGTGGCCTTGATGAAAATATTGCGATGTAATTCCCATTGGATTGTGCAACAAAAGAAGATTCATATGGGTGATATCTTACACAGGGACATGAAAATGCTTCTGTATAAACCTGTGATGCAAATATGGATTTGTGTCAACTTTCATTGTGTGAGTGCTAACATGGACCTAGCAAAATCTATTCCCTGAATCAACAGTGATTTATCAAACCTAAATTGATATTAACCATGCACATAGAAGAAGCATGCAAGCTTGACGGCTATACATATTTAGCAAGGTGGCCAAACACAACTTTATGTTCTGAGTTCAACAAATGATAACAGATATATCCAAGTGCAATTGCTCAAATAGTCTCTAGTGAGTACAATTATAATGAGCAAATGTCACATCTTTTTATGATATGGGATATTTTCCTCATTTTTTTTAACTTTGTCGTATACACGTCATATGCATGCAGACAGGTGCAGCATTCATTAAGGTATGGAGAAAGACGACATGAGTCACATCCAACTTACGGACTAATACAAATTAGTAATGTTACCTGGTTAGATATAGGGAGTTGCCGCAGGACATCCCAAACCATAATAGTATTCTCACTAATATTGCTTCTTGTTGTGTCAGTTGAACAGATAAACTGTTTTCCATCAGTACTAAATTCAATGTCAAGGATGGTTCCAAGACTTCTATAAAATTCTTTAATCACCAGACCACTTCGAATATCCCATAGTCTAAGAGAACCCTTAGACCCACCAGAAAGGAACAGATTAGGGTTATTTGGGTTGAACTTAATGACCTCGACAGCTTGATCCTCCTTAAATAACTTCATTACTTTTCCCTCAGCAGCATCAAATAGTCGCAAGGAACAATCGTACCCTCCAGAAAGTAAAGCTGGCCAATGAGGTGACCACCTCACATCCTTTACAGCAGCAGTATGATATTTCAAAACACAAGCACTTGTATTTCCTTTGTCCCATACATTCCATACGCGAACTGTATGATCCATTCCAGCTGAAGCAAGAAGATGTGCTGCAAACAATCTTCCTCATAAGTATCAGCTGATTCAATAATGGAAAATTTGTTTGTGACATACTACAAACACGTGGTTTTGTCTCTGACACAGCTCTGACATATTTTTGTACTCTTATCACACACAACAATCACCACCATCTCATGCTCTGAAACAATGTTTATTCAGGATGATTCCCATGGAAGCAATTATAACATGCAGAACACAAACAAAACAGTGAGGTTTCCCTCTAGGATGCCCCATATGTCACAAAAGTATGGAACAAAGTGGTGAGGACAATTCTCGTAAAGGTAATTCACATTATAATACCTATATTGCTGGATTTTAAACATTCATGGAAATATAAACACGAGGCTCGGTGGCCCATGCTTCTTAATATGATAATACATAGCTTTCTTGCATGTTCAAGAAAAAGAAAATTATGTTTTGGAGCTTCCCTCGCACAAAACATGAATTTGATAAAAAATATGAATTGCAAGCACTTCCACAGTAGCGCAACAATCAAAGATGAAGAGCAAGGCATAGTTATGTGACATCACAGTTTTCCTAGAACTCAAAATTTCAGATACACCCATTTCAATTCAAGAGGCCTCTTTACATTCATGTGGTCTCTTTACAGAGATCTGATATACGCATTATCAGTAATAAAACCTTGCAAAATTCGTTAGACACACAATGTTACTAATGCATCAATCACAATATTAGTTAGCTCAATGCTAATACAATACAGCTAATAGCCAGCATTATTAAACACCGAGAATGCCAACAGAAAACTTGTCAAATATGTTAGTTGAGAGTTCATGTTTGTTTGGTGGAAGAAAAACCATTGCAAGTTACGATGTTGATTTTTCTCTTGCAGTATGTTGTGGCATGAGGCCGGGGGCTTCGCCCACGGCACAGGAGAGAAGGACCTAAGTCTCTTCTTCTTCTTTGCTTCCCTTCCCTAGGACTCATGGGTGCCTCCCTAACAACTCAAAGCAGCAACCTAACTAATCGATCTTATCTTTTAACAACTCCTAACAGACTAACAAGCTGCAGGTCCTGTGCTGTGGCCTTCGTGCCACAACACAGTATATGGAAACATCTTTAATGACTGAAATTTATTAATAATCCTTTGCCAGTTTCATATCATTAATATTTGTGAGTTGTTATACAAAATTCATATCCACTGTCTTTACTACAACCCAAATTAGCTAGAACCACCTAACTGTGTCCCTGTTTGTGTTCCTTAACGTCTGGAGCACAACAATTGTACAATTTTCTTACAACAGAGACATCCAACACTTCGTTGATATTCTAATCCATAATTTTTACTTCCTCCATGTTCAAATTAGAAGTCAGTCTCATAACATGTTAGCATACCAATACAATATTAAATAGCACATTGGATCTATCCCAATCAGTAATAACCTCCAATCCCAGTGCTAAAGCAGTGCGGCCCGATTCCTGGGGTTGTGGGTTTGACCCATAGCATGCGTGCGGCCATTATTTGTTGCACCAACGAAGAATCCAAGGCGGCGCTGCTTTAACTCGCCTCGTAACTAATCCCAGGGATTTTCTAATATGAGCACTGCTACTTCTCCCTCCAGCGACCATTAATACCAAAATGGAGGGAGTATAAATCAAATGGAATATCCGTAAGAAAGAATAGTTATGGAGTTACTGACCATGACTGGACGACCAATCTAGACGATTGACTGCCTTAGTGTGACCCTTCAAAGACACTGATAGTTTCGATGGGAAACTTTTGCCCAACCCAGGTTTCGGATGGAATCGTAAGGAATGTAAAATGTCAGCTTGCAGATTTGAATCTGAGATAGGTCCAGCTGCACAAAAATGTGTACAGCAAATGAGCAACCATATGAAAATGCTGTTCAAGCAACACAATTTGAAAGTAAAATTTAAAAATACATATCACTGTTTTTACTGTAACCACTTGAGATCATCATCATAACAGAAAACAGGTATCATGAGAATAGTAACTTTGCATTGAAAACTATCCTCCTTAACAAAAACTCAGCCTGCAATCGGTGTGGTGGTAGTGGACTCTGTGTGTGTGTGGGGGTGGATGCGGCGGGGCGGAGTTCTGGCACAACGAGTCTGTGCAACATGTTATCTATTTGCTCCCAAGTTTCAATAATTCGAGACATGTAACTATGTAAGATAAGGATCAAGGGAACCAGTACACCACCACTGGTGGAGCCACACGTCAGCCAGACGGGCTCTGGCACCCCCTTGGCCCAAATAAAAATAAAGAGCAGTGTGTAATTCCTTGCTAATCCACACACATGCAACAGCAAAATAGAGAAAGTTCATCAGCTTGGCAAGCACATAGGTTGACAGAAGGAGAACTAGAGGGTGAGGGATAGACAGACAATGGAAAAGGCCCTAGGGCTGTCTGCCCGTGTAAAATGCTCCTATGTGGTGGTGTGATACCAGCAGTTGTGCCTAATTCAGCCACCATGTCAAGAACGGTCAGACTCACACAGGTGCTTGTGGGAGGCACTTGATGCCTGGATCCACATGATCCTGGGCGGCCAGGCGCACCACAAACGGTAATTACTGGTTTTGACAGGAATTAGCTGAGTTAGCTGTAACCCATTGCAATGGAAGATCTTGTCTTTGCTCTATATAGACACGCACTAGATAAGGCAGTAACATTGCATTAAGTTTGCTTTACATCGAAATATCCAATGGATAACATACGAAATGACAGATTTGTCCATTGGTTCATTTGCTGCCAATGCACAAAGTGGAAGCCCAGATCTCTTTCGTGATTCACAGTATGCATTGAATTATTGGCAGCCTCCTATACCCCAAGCCCTATACTATCCACAAAATTTCATTCATTCTTCCAGTTTTAGTTTCCATGGAGCTAGCAGAATGAGAATTTGGGGTAGGTGGGGTTGAGTTGAAGGAGCAAAGTGATAAGAAATTATGGGTGAAATTTGGTTCGCACCTGCATTGTAGTTGAAACTCTGAAAGACACTAACAATAGGCTCCTAGCTATCTAAGCGCCTGTAATTTAGGTATTGCGTTGTTGGTTAGGATCTTGCCTAAATATTTGCTCATGTGACTACTTTTCTCTATCCTTAACCAGGCAGATAAACACCCCTTCACTGTAGATGGCCTAAGATTAGATCGAGTAGTTTTACTCTGAAGATCGGTTTGTCAAGGATAAGTCACCCAGTCAACATGGACCGAATTGTATCCCTCTCTTTAAGCAATAAATATAAACAGTTCGTACTATCTCCCTTGTGTTGGGACTGCCGCTAGTCAGCACAGTTGCACCACTTGGGTTCAGGGCCACAAGGAATCAATATCATTGTCGAGGTGTAGAAGCTAGGTTTGGTGAAAATATAACTGCAAGGGGAAACGCCTGCGCATGTTCCCTCTGAGTCAGCTCATGACTGCCACTGCAACAAACTATTGCTAAATCAATCTATCTGGAAGTGGAAACTAATTACAAAGGGATATCTTAGAATTGCATCCATTGAAACATATATAGTGACACTTCAATGGCTGCTTCAGAAATTAATCAGAAATCAGAACACGAACCAATTTCGATGTGAGCATAAACGCATGCAAATAATTTTCGCTTCGGGCAATAATGCTCACCTAGGGAACCGAGCTCTACTGCCTCCGGCAGAGGAAGCTGTGACGCAGAGTCCACGGGTACCGGAGACGCAGCAAGGAGAGCGCGCTCCCTCTTGGAAACGTACCTGCCGCTCGCCAGAGAAGCCAGCTGCGGCGTTTCTTTGGGAGGGAGTGATTGCGGTGTGGCACGGGGAAGAGGAGGAGGGAGGTACGGATAAGGTTCCCACCGCGGGCGCTTCGAGGGAGGTGGTGGTTCGACGGAAGCGAGCTCGGCGTTGGCCAGACCGGAGATTGCTGGGTCGTCGGCATCCTCGTCGGAGTTAGCGCCGTAGGCGACGAAGAGGAGATCCATAGGCTGGGAAAATGATTCAAGGTTAGCCGCGGTTGGTGCGTCAGGGAGGGGGCAGCGCTGGTCCGGCCGGCGCTGGCGGCGGCGGGAGGTTGGCGCTGGCGGCAGCGGGCGGCGGTGGGCGGCACGCGCTGACGGCGGTCGGGGAGGACGGCAGGCGCTGGTGGCGGAACAGGAGAACTCTTTTTAATCCATTCAGTCTCCCAGGTCACAACGTATACCTGCCCAACGGGCCGGCACGGCCCGGTTCTAAACTGGGCTGTGCTTTCACAACCGGGCCGACACGTCTAGGCTCAAAGTACGGCACGGCCCGGTTTATAAACGGGTCGTGTCGTGCCGGTCTGATCCGGAGCCTAAATAAATTTTATGTACTTATTTTTATACTTAAATTAGTAATTTTAATAAAAAAAATATATTAAAATAAATAAAAAAATGGGGCCGTGTCAGGCCGGCATGGCCCTCATGGGTTACGCCGGCCGCTAATCAGGCCAACGCTTATACGAGCCGTACCATACTGGCCCACAGATTTGACGTCGAGGACCGAGCACGACCTTAATGTTCCACAGATCAGCATGACCCAGTTTAAAGCGTGTCGAGCCGTGCCAAAAAAATCGCGCTCCGTATCAGCTCTTTTGTCCGGCCCAAAAGGGCCGGCTATAGTCACAACGCGACTCCTTGAGGGATGTTGGCCCTCCTCTGCGCCCCTCCACCCCGTTGGTCCCCTCGTATCGCATGAGGCAGGAGAGAGTGGGATTCATCATTTTTAATAAAGTTAGTAGCATCCATAGGTTGCTACGAAGTGACAACATTAACATAGCCTCATGCGATACGAGGGGACCAACGATGGTGGAGGGGCGCAGAGGAGGGCCAGCGGCCCTCAAGGAACCGCGTTGTGACTATACCACTAAATAATAATAAAAAATATGAGTATGTAATATGATGCTCGCGTCTTAATTGCAATCGTGATAGGATCTAATAATGATGAACCAGACGTAGGATAAAATGAGTAAAAAGGAATCAGAAAAATACTTATCTTGTTTTTGTTTTCAATATTTTTTTAATGGAAATAGAAACAAATATGTCACTATCAGAATACGAGACCATAATAGTCCCCCATGAAAAAGATCACGATAGTCAAATAATGGACAAATCGCAATGAAAAAAATGTTGGAATCGAATGAAAAAAAATGATAATTAACGGAAATACAATAAATGTCCACTTATATGCTTAATACATTATTCTTGTGCAACCCATATTAAGGCTTAACAGTTAACAATAACCACAAGTCTAATTAATTCTCTAATTAGAGTTGCAATGATTAATGAGAAAAAAACATACTCATTTGAAGCCCACCCGATGCCACAACCCAGCCATGCAGCCCAAATATAGCCAAGCACTCAAAGTAACGGAGCCAACAACTCACAAACCTTATCCATTCTCTCTTCGTCTCTTCCAAAGGCACTCCAATGGTACATGTCATGTAGACCTCACGTTGCCTCCCCCACCGCTCTCTCTCTGTTCCGCCCAAGCTCTCCCCAATACTCTCTCTCTCTCTCTCTCTCTCTCTCTTCAGGAGCAGCGAGCAAGCTGGCTTTGTCTCAATGTGAGGTTGAAGCGGTTGGTTTTGTGGTCTGCAAAAGCAGTGAAGGGAAAAGAGCGTATACCGTGATTTCATGTGTGGAGTGTTGCTTTGGATGTGTTTGATTCATATTGTTGATTTACTTTTTATTTTTGATTTGAATTTGTATTTGGTTTTGCGTTGATTGTCTTCATTGCCGAACTCGACATGGACTCTACGCTCTACCTAACATTGCCTGCCGCTTGCGCGTTTCCTGCTTTTGCCTGTCAGGTGGGGTGGCTATACGAACGAAACAAACCGGCAGGCGGACGACGCTTAAGCCGGTCAATAGGTAGTAGAGATTCAGTAGATCGAGTCTATAGGTAGAGTCTAGCTCTATCGAATATTGAGTTAGTTTTTTTTCTTACACCGAAATTTAACAATTCCATTAGGGCTTCTTTGGCTGCACCTCAATTCATATGGATTGAGGGAGATTGAGGTAGATTGAGGATGATATTAGTTTATTTCCACCACAAACCATTCTAATCTTTTTCAATCCATATGAATTAGGGAATAGACAAACAAAGCCTTAGATAGAACCTTAAGGCAGATCGTCCGAGACTAGGTCCAACACATAGGTGGGGACTTTGGCTCATGAACACCAATGGAGGAGCAATCCATCCTCGTCCCTTGCAGTAAGCCACTGTTACATGATCTTGAGCACCTCTTCATACCACAATAATCAAATTTTGCACCCATTAATTCTCTGATCCTCTTGAATAAGCTCTTAAGAACATGTCTATATAAATTTTTAGAAGTGAGAACACACACCGGTTCACTTGCATCTGTTTCTAACAATTTTTGTCATTCCTAGTTCCGAGACCGTCTCCAAGGCATGAAGAGCAGCGAGAGCTTCAGCATGTAGAGGGCTTGAGACTTTTGAGATATTTCCACTGTCCCGGGCTGCAAAGCCCCGTCCACCTTTTCTACATTCAGCAATAAACGAACCATCAATATTGATCTTGTAGATGTCGTGTGGAGGAGGAATCCATCTTTCTTGTAGTGCCTAGGCTTTTTCAGTTTATCAAATTCTGTAACATAGTACAACACATTGGAGCAGATTTCAGCCTCTATTACCACTTTTTCTCTGCATTCGCTTTGTTTCTTGCTGACCACCACCTCCACAATAAAACAAAGGCCGTGAGTTGTGCTGCAGCAGGATAAGACCAAATTTTTTTTGATGACTTCTTGCCCTGAATGACATGCCAACAGCTCACAACGAATCTCCTCTGTATTCAACCTCCTCCAACATTCTTTGACTTTCTTACACTTAAAGAATAGGTTGCCACAATCTTCATCCAACCGACCAAACATTGGCATATGGTTTCAGTTTGCATCCCTCTCCGTGCAATGTTACGCTACATCGCAAGACTATTTTGTGCAGACCTTCATATAAACATTTTCATCTTATTTGGCATGTCTAAAGTCCATATTTTCACCCAATCAAATACCGTCCTACGTTAAGCGTGAGGTTCATATCATGCTGCACCTCGTTCCCATTCTCTTTGACATACAACAAGTTTATAAGCAGATTTTACAGAGAAGATACCTTTTTTATCAAAGTGCCATGCCGGCCAATCCGTCATTTCCTCATTTATTTGTACCATGCAAATAGTTTTGGCATCGATCTCCCTAAACAGGTCATTAATCAGCTTCTCATCCCACAAGCCTGTGGCTGGATCAATAAACTCAGAGACCCTTGACACTAGAGAATCTCCTCGTGGTGTGGCAACTTTCCGTGTGACCCATGAGGAATCCAGGGATCACTCCGAATGTTGATCGATTCACCATTACCCACTCTCTAGATAATCCAATCATTTAGAAGGGTAACACCTTTCAATATGTTGTGCCAAATATATGATATTCCATCTCTAGGTTGACACTGAAGTATGTTGCCATCCTGGAAATATTTTGTCTTGACTACTTGGTTAGTTTGTCCCAAGACAATCAATGGATCTTATTTTCCTTATCATTTTGACTCCACCACCACTGACCAATCATGGAGCACAACTCGTTACATAGCCCTCTAGTAAGATCAAAACAAGACATGACATATGTCGAAATTGCCTGAGCTACAACTTTCACTAAAATTTCCTTTCCCGCCTTTGATAGAAGCTTCTCTTGCCATCCTTGTATCTGTAGCCATACCTTCCTTGTAATGTATTCAAACGCCTTTTTCCTTGATTGACTAATGGAAACTGGAAGGCCTAGGTAGCGCTCATTCTTTGCTTCTTGTGTAATATAGCGCCTCCATCACTCCTAGCTTATCATCCACATTCGTGTTAGGACTAAACAACACTGATGATTTGTCCTTGTTAATGAATTGGGCTGAAGCCCTGACATAACCCCTAGAATCCATTTCAGCTCTTGGGCATCACCTTCTTTTGCTCGCATTAGGATTAGAGAGTCATCAGCAAAGAATAAATGGTTGACTCTTGGAGCATCCCTACAAACTCGTACACCTTCAATTCTTCCTTCAAGTCCAACTCTTTGATCCATAGCTGATAACCCTTCAACACATATGATAAATAAGTATGGAGAGAGGGGATCACCTTGCCTTAAACCTCTTTGTGGGAAAATTCTATTTGAGTAGTCTTCATTGACCTTGATACGATAATTAACCGTCATTACTCATTTCATTACCAGATTCACCCTCTGCACATGAAACCCAAGTTTCAACATCATAGCCCTCAAAGAAAGGCCACTCTACCCTATCATAGGCTTTGCTCATGTATAGCTTTATAGCAAGCAACCAGCCCCAATCTCCCTTTCCGTCTCTTGATTTAGATGATGGGTGAGTTCATAGGCAAGAAGAATATTTTCAGTGATTAGTTTACCTGGGACAAAGGCACTTTGAGTAGGACAGATAATCTCTAGCAGGATCGCTTTCATTCTATTAGCTAATACTTTAGATATGAGCTTATACACCACATTGCATAGGCTGATGGGTCGCAGATCCTTGAGCTTTTCAGGAGTGTTGCACTTAGAAATGAGAATAATAACTGTGTCGTTCCAACTATGTGTCACCTCACCCCTGTTCTGAATATCAAGGACTTCACTCTTCACCTTTTCGCCAACCAGGGACCAATACTTTTTGAATTCCATCACCCCCCAATCTTTTAAATCTCCCATTTCTTGCACCGCAGCCCACACCTCCTCGCTAGTGAAAGTGGTCATTAGGAAACTATTTATCTCATCAGTCATGCAGTGTTGACATACTCCAGAACCTCCTCTCAAATGTTCACCTATTGCAGAAACTAAAAAGTTGTTGATATTTATTAGCAATGAAGGTTTTTAGGTGCATACCTACTATCACTTCTCCTCCCTCATAATTCAACTTCATAATTGTATTCTTTTTCCTTCTTTCAATGGTGTAAGGATCAAGACATCGGGGGGGGGGGGGGTTGAATCATACACAAACGTGTTTCACGACTTCCAAAAACCAAGGTGACAAAGAGTGGTCCTATGCAAGTCTAGTGGCTAAGAACCCTATCTTACTAATGATAACAAACAAGAGCAAGAGCACACAGCATGATATGATAGCCACCAAGAGAAAAATAGAAACGGCAAGCAACCTATGCAGTTCTAGTAGCTCAAAGGAAAGGCAACAAGAACAACAAGCTAGTAATAGAGAGGGATAGAGAAAGGTTGACGCGTCGATGTTTTTCCTAACGTATCAGAGGATGGCGTCTCCCCTAGTCCTCGTTGGACGACTCCTATCGGAGTCCCTGTCCCTCCCGCCATTCCTGGAATGCTGTCTCGCAAGGTGCACTCCACTCCTCGAGTGAAAACATAGATGACCTCCGCTGCCCAGGGCAGCACTTTGTTTTCCTAGAGACAAGCCTCGTAGCTCAGGCGCTCTCTCCTTGATGGCCCTTTGAACGGAGGGCTCCAAACCATGTACAAACTTGTGAAGTCTTCCATAAACTTTAGAGAAGCTAAACACCAATTCCTAACCACTCGAGGCCCTGCCGTACGACCAAGAGTAACAAGCTGTGATACCCCCTACAACCTACTAGCCTAGAGGTGGATGAAAAGCTCTTGTTCGTCTCCCGGTAGCACTCAAAGATCTTGGCTTGTATGCTCAAGTGCTTCTCTCCCTGACTTGGCTCTCCAAGGGTTTCTCAGGTGTTCCACTGCCAAAAGTCTTGCAAAGAACCTAGGGGAGCAGCTATTTATAGGGCCAACCACCCATCTAGCCGTTACTCAAAAGTTGCTCTACGCAGACAGTCACCGTCCTATCCACCGTCCTGGACGGTGATCAAAGCGTCATCCTGAATTTCTTCTCAAACACCTCTTGAATAGGTCTTCTAGAAAACTGGACGGTGACACCGACGTTGTAGACGGTGACTCCATCACAACGATCATATTTGAAACCTGTTCAAAACCCTAGATAGGACAGTGACCGTGTCTTTTCGAGCTCCTCTGTCCTGGACCAAAATTCAGCTTCTAGGGATAACTGGACGGTGACCCGTCGTCCTGGAGGGTGACTCGATCTTCAGCTGTGAATGTGGTTTAAGCTGAACTTGTCCTTCTCGCTGCATACTTGCTTCCACACTTCACCGCTTGTTCTCTTGGCCTTCTCTGATGTCTTCTAGTGTCGTGGAACCTTCACGCGAGTAGTTCATCGACCTCTACACTAGCAAGACATAGAATGGTATCCCAACCCCCCCCCCCCCCCTTCTTAATAGTATCGGTTTTTCATATGGACTCAATATCTAACAAACAAAGCTCCAAGCTTGATCTTCATGCTGCAAGGTCTTGTTCCATCCTCGAACCATGTACATGTTCATGGATTGCTTCAACGGGTTCATCCTTTGGTTGACATCATCATTGATACATAGCTCATATGATTGTCCATAGAAGTAGGAGCTACACTCAAGCACAAGTGAGATCGTGTTCATTCAATCACCAAAACATTCATACCTTTGGGCACAATGGTCATGAAGCTAACAAGTTGCTTGAGCATGAAAAACCTTTGTAGTATGATCACCATGAAGCATCCATGTGGAATGTGCTCACTGCTCATGTTGCTGGTCCAACAATCTTTCAAGCTTGTCGAAGAAGGTGTTCTCTATTGATTTGTTTTTGAGAGATCGATGACCTACGACACTTCTCTAGATCTTTCTTTGCATATTTAATATGTTTTCCCAGAGCTCCAAGCACAGAACGATCCCATTTCTAGAGGTCCCCTAGCATCTCATTTTGGATCTCCATCAGAGTAACATTGCACTCACTAATAGCAATGGACCACGCCTCCTCTACCCGTTGCTGACATTCCTCTTCCTCCGGTCATCGACCTAAAACTTTTTCATAAACTAAAACAGTTTGGACCATAGCTCCTTCTCCCTCACCCCTGGCTCTATAATAATGGGTTGATGGTCCGAATGACGGGGGTCACCATTTATCACTCGGACTAGCGGGAATCGAGTTCTCCATGCGTTGTTTGCAACAACTCTATCTAATCATTCCACTGTATGGCTCACAACATAGGACGGTTATTTCGCCACGTGAAGGCTGATGGAAATATTAGAACTTTATTTTTTAGCATTTTAAATTAATCTGTAAATAAATTATGAACTTTAAACATAGATTGCATAATGAATAAACAAGTCTACGCAGATCTAGAAATGTTTATAGAAATATACAACACTATAGATCGGTACATACTTTCAGCAGCTATCAAATCACAATAAAAGATAGCTAATATGAAATGAACAACATATTTAAAGAAGACAAATCTATGCAAGATCAGATAAGCCTATTATACAAGACATGATCACAAGTCTATCATACTCATATCAGACTATCATGTATATAGATAGTAACAGGATAGTTAGTATGAAAGACAGAGTGTAAATAGTAGTGACCTACTTGTTTTTCAGAAGAGACGATGTAAAACAGGAGATGATGACGACCAACAACACCTTCATGTGGGAGTCGACAATGGCAGCACCCGGCAACAACTCGTAGGCCAAGGAAGCGATCGAGCAGTTGTGCAGAGCGCTTCCAAAAAACCTTGTTCGCCATCTCCCGGTGCAGGAGCTCAAAGAATGACAGTTTCGGAGATCTGCTCTCCCGTTCGTCGGTGCACGCCAACAATCGGGATGAAGTAGGCTATATGGATGCAAAAGAAGGAATAGTTAAATCCCCCAATTGTTAATGTTTCTATTGTTTTTATTTATGGCAAGGGGTCCTTATTACATATATATAGGGGAACGACCCCCCCCCCCACATCAACTTGTATTAGCAATATGGTACTAATTAATTATGGGCCTCTCTCTCCGCTTATGGGCCTTTGAGACTTAATGAGAATGTATTATTAAAACATATGGACCCATTGTGACACCCCAGGTGTCACTTAAAAAGTCACCGGCAAATCGTAAACCCTAAAAAGAAATTTTTGCACTTTTGAGCAAAACTAGTGTCGAAGTTCGTTACCGTCGACTAGTGAATTTATCGTGGGGGGTGCATTTTGAGGCTTCGATGGTTCGCGAGAGGACACAAGGTTTATACTGGTTCAGGCAACGATGCCCTACGTCCAGTTTCTGAGCTGCTCGTGTTACTCGCGGCAAGGGTTACAATGGGGGTTACAAGAGGAGGAGAAGGGGAGAGTGCTCCCCGTCTCTAAGTGTGTGCGTGGGTGAGTATTCTAAGGCTAGAGTGAGCTAGTGAGCGTAGTAGGCGCGTGAGCTTGTCGAAAGAACTTGTCCTTTGCCTTCGGTCTCCTCCTCCTTTTATAGTGCGATGTGGGGAGGTCCGGCTTTGTGGGGCAGGTCGTGGCCGTACATAAGTTAGGCCTGCCCACGGCAGATGACGTCCACGGTGTGGCGGTGTTGCCATTGCTCGACGGAATGGCTCGTGTTGTCACTCGACGGAGCCCCGTTTGTATATAGAAACACCACTGTGGTGACGCCGTGGTTGTGGCCGTCGCTCGGGGACGTCTCGTCGAGGAGGCGATGAGTCTCTAACAGGCGCTGTAGCGACGGAACCCATCCTTTGGGCGGTGCACGTCATGTGCATTTAACGCCCACTTGCCTGGGTAGTGAGTGGCTCTACCTGTCAGCGAGCATGGGTGTGTCGGGCATTTATTTCCCAACCGTTACCGTCCAACCTACTCGTGGAGTGGTGGGCGATTGGCTCGACCCTGAGGTCGGGCGAGACGGAGACGCGTTCGCTCGACCCCTAGGGAGGCGGGGTCGAGCGCGTCGCCCGCGCGTGGAGGATCCGACCTCTTCGCGAAGGGGTCGGGCGAGGCGGAGATCGCCTGTTGGCTTGATCTGTCGTGCGCCCGTACGATGCGGAGGTTGGTTAAGGCGAGGATTATTTATGCCTTGATCACGTCATTAAGGTCGAGGGTCATGAAGGTTAACTACCTTTGGTATTGACCCTCAACAGTAGCCCCCGAGTGAGGCCTGATCTCCTTGTTAAGGAGAGTCTGGGGTCACTCACATGGAGAGCGGTAAGCTTGCGACGGCAGACCCGCGTTGGTCCTTGTCGAGCTTTACGTGTTCTGTGATCCCGTAATAGATCTCTTTTTGCGATTCCGTTCCCGAGACTCGCGCTCGTTGCGGTGGTCCGATCGTGGACACGGTTCGACTTGTTTTGTTCCCCCAGCGCGTCTGTCCGCCAGACGAGGAGGTTGAGCCGGGCCATGCTTTACCACGGAGGCCGAAGCGTGACGCTCGCCGAGTTACAAACGGGAGAGTTCGAGTGAATGACACGACCCTACCCAGAGAACCTCGTCTTGGGACGGATCCGGTCAGTCGTTGAGCCAGGATCCTGTTGGGCAACGCTCGGCGAAGCGAGCGTACACACGATACAACACAGGCAGGGATAAACAGCAATAATTTACAAGGAGAGGAGATTTTAATACAACATTACTCCATAAATTTAAACTTAGGTCTTACATTGATTCAGAGTACGCGAAAGTTTTGAACCAAAAACAGCGGAAGACAGAACGGTTATAAACTCCGACACTCGGACTTAAGCAAAAGCACGGGCCGTGCCCAAGGGCGTCATGCTACTAGCCACTTCAACAATTCACTGCGGCGACTCACACAACTCCCACTGGAGGTTCCCGACCTCGGGGAGAGGCTCCTCCCAATGGAAGCTACCTGCTTGGTGCTGCATGACGGCGCCTGAAAACCACAAATTACTAACGCGTGAGCTTCTAAGAAGCTCAGCAAGACTTACCCGTCAACGTGGCTAACTATAGCCGACTCCTAGACATGCTGGCTGACTCGGGTGGGTTTACTTGCAAAAAAGGACTCGCAAGCCTATACTACTCTTGTCAAATTTTAGCACCAAGTTAAGTGATTAGAAAAATAAATTTAGTTAGCACTAAGCTAAACAAACATAACAGAAGTAACAATAGCAAAAATAATCATCATGTTCATTCTCATTGTGTCTCAATCTCTTTGCTAAAATGTGACAGAGTTCAAGTAAGCTCATAGCTGAGAGCGACAGCGATACGAATCGATTTTTATACCTCTACAGGGTCAACCTAATCGTACGACACGTGCGTGTCCCAGACTCGCACGTGGCAACCGTTCACACCAGCTCCTGCAACGTCAATTCCCTCCTACGCCTGCCTTAGCAGCGCCGCGTCCCACCAGACAACACGTCCCAGATGGTTTCTGTGGAGTTTCCACGCTGCCCACCCCAGATCTCCTCCTAGTCAGACACCGTAGGGCAGGTTCGACATTGCAATCACTAGACTACGTAGGTTTACCGGGGCCCATAACACCCAGCATACGATTAGTACATTTAATACTTGCCCAGCTGTGCCACACGGATCAGACCAGACTACGGCCACCCTGGTCCCGGACTAGTCATCGACCTACTTGTACCCAGTCTGACCCTCAATCTTTTATCTTTCTTACTCGTTCACAGTCGTGTGGCACATCTCATGAAATAGTTTCATTCAATATCCTACTACTTGCGAGCAGCATCCACTCTGCTCGACTTCTACCGGTAATTATCTGCTAAGCATAGCATACTACGGGTGTCTATACCAGCTACCGTTGGGGTTTCCTATGGGAGACAATGCAACTATGGTTTCAATCAACTCCTAGCACTTAATGCACAAACAAGACATACTTAGTCATAAAAGGAAAATTTTAAACAACGGTTGTGCACCGGGGCTTGCCTGGTTCCTCTGAGCTGACGTTGACTTCTTCAGCTGGGGTCGAGGAACTCGGATCTGCAGCTACCTCGTGAGCATCAGAATCTATATGATGCAGTAGGATTATGATAAGTTTAATGAAAAAGAAACTTATTATTATTATCAATAGTAAGTCTAGGGTTTAGATTGGCGACGCCTAGAATTAGGGTTAACCCTCATTACTCGACGCCGTCGATTAAATTCAATTCTTAATCTGTGAATGATGTTTAAAGAAATCTATTCAAATCTCATGAGGTGACTTTTAGTTGGCATATTCAACAACTTCAACTTTAGTTAAGTTAATTCGACACTTTTCATCGGTTAAACATTATTTAATTCCTTCGGCTATTAAACTAGGTTTAAAATGAAAATTTTAATTCTTCCTCAATATTATTTTATTTGGTATCACTCCCTGGAATAAGCATTTTGGGCTTTGGGTGGGGCCTAGATGAATTTTCTATATTTTATAAAAATTCATCAAAGTTCCTACTTTTAAATTTTATAAAATCAGAAAGCACTAGTAAACCTCAGAATAAAATCATGAAATTTTATGTGGGCAATCCTGAGCACCAAAGCTACAACTTTGCTTTTGGGTCTGATCCTTTTAAATGACTTTTACAATGCATTTCAGAAAATAGTATCTTAACTACGCAGATTGAAGTAATTCAATAGGGTTACATTCAATTTCGTGGTCTTAAAATCTTCATAAAATTCCAGAGGGTGTGTAGTACCATGTTGTACTTGTGCATCAAAGGTTAGACCTAGCACTGCTCTATAATGCAATTTAAAATTCAAAAACAGAAAGGTGTGTTTCTAATTAATTCTTCAAATTTTTGGTCATTTGTTAAAAAGTGCTTTAACAGAAAATTAGTCCATTTCACGAGGGTTCTAAAAAATTTTAGTTTTCATTTTTGGATCTTCCTGTGAATTTCTAGGGATTTTAGAAGACAGAGCAATAATCTGGAAAATAAATTGAAAAAAAAGAAAAACAGGGGATTGCGCCGGCGAGCTCCGGCGAGCCATTGCCGGCGGTGGGGTGGTCGCCGACGGTCGAACCTCGGCTTTCCACGATCCACTCGACACGACGAAGCTCGGCAACATGCTATTTATCAATGTTTTGGCCGGGAAAGGGGTGCTCACCGTGGGGGTGTCTCGGGGCGGCGGCGGTGAGCAAAATTCCGACGATGGGGCTCGATTTCGGAGGAGGGGAAGGTGCTGTGAGCTTCACGGGGTGGGGAGGAAGTGATTTGGCGAGGGAATTGGATTGGGAAACGGCCGGGAGGGGGTCTTCACCGTGGAGGCGCCGGCAATGGCGTCAGCGGCGGCTGGGGCAGGGGAAAGAGCTTGCGCGGGGGGGAAAGGCGAATGGAGGGGGGGGGGGGGAGAAGATGGAGGCGCGCCCGTTTTAAAGGAAAACTGGGGTAGGGGAGTAGGGGAGCTGAGAGGGGCGTGGCCGGTGCAGTGAGGCGGCGCACTGGGGCGGCCCGGGCAACGCTCGGCAGAGGAGAAAAGGCGGGCGGGAGAGAGAGAGCGAGCTAGAGAGAGAAGGGAGCGCGGGAGGGAGTGAGGAGGAGCGTTGGGTATTGAAGGCGGTGCGCCCCAGACATGAGCCGTATCGGGCGGGAGGCCATGCCCTGCCGCTCGCCGTTTTGTCGGGCGGGCGGCGGGGCACTGTAGCCCGCCCGGCAAAATACATTTTTTTTCTTTTTCATTAAGGCTGGAAAGCAATTCAATTAAAAGAAACACTTCCTGAGCTCAAAAATTTTTGAAAATTTTTGTGTAGGCTCAGGAATTTATTTGGAGCACTTTTTGTTTGAGGTTTAAGTCATGATTTGGCTTCTAAAAATTCTTGAATTTCTAGGTGGATTATAGCTTGTGTGAATTTTTGAGAGGTCTAATTCTTGTCCAAAAATTCTGAATAATTTCCCAAAATTCTATTTTGAAGTGTACTTAATTGTTATGTAAAAATATGGCTAGGGTTTTATGGAAATTTTGATGGTCAAGAGTTAGGGTTTGGGTTTCTTCCTGTTAACGAGATTTCGACACTGCTGATTGAGATTTTTCCCGGACTCTGCTATAGTGTTCTGTTGTTTGTCAAACTTTTCATAGTGTCCCTTTAAAGCATTTTAAACAACATTCCTTTTTATTTCTAAGATTGAATCTGCTTTAAAGTGAGTGAAATTATGGATTAGGGTTTACAGTTGTCGATTTTTGCCCTGGTGACACCTGTGGTGTCACAGCCCTCCCCCCTAAAAGAAATCGCGTCCCGAGATTTAAGGAGAGGGTTGGGATAGGCATAGGTACCTAGGGGTTTGGGAGTAGCTCGGGGTAGTGTGACTGAAGAAATTCTGCTGATTCCCACGTGGCTTCGTCTTCCGTGTGGTTGCTCCACAGAACCTTATAAAATTTGAGTGTCCGTCTTCTAGTAACTCGTTCCTTCTCATCCAGTATCCGGATTGGACACTCTGGGTAGGACAAGTCTTGTTGCAATTCTTCTACCTCTTGAACCACTTGGTCTACGGGTGCCTTCAGACACTTCTTTAACTGGGAGACATGGAAGACGTTATGCACTCCGGATAATCTTTCTGGCAGTTCCACTTGATAGGCCACGGGTCCGCACTTGGCTGTGATAGGATATGGACCTATGTACCGGGGTGCTAACTTGCCTCTGATCCCGAACCGTTGAACTCCCTTCATTGGTGAGACTCGTAGGTAGACGTAGTCTCCTATCTCGAAGGTTAATGGTCTACGCCTTCTATCTGCATAGCTCTTCTGTCTTGACTTGGCGGCCTTCAGATTGGCTTGTATAACCCTTACTTTCTCTTCAGCCTGCTGTACTAGGTCTGGGCCTAATGTGATCCTTTCGCCTGCTTCTGACCAATTGAGTGGGGTTCTGCAACTACGGCCGTAAAGTGCTTCAAAAGGGGACATCTGGATGCTGGCTTGATAGCTGTTATTGTATGAGAACTCCGCCAATGACAGATAAGTGTCCCATCCTTTTTCGTACTCCAAAACACAAGCTCGGAGCATGTCTTCAAGTATTTGGTTCACTCTTTTCGTCTGACCGTCAGTCTGAGGGTGGTAGGCTGAGCTGTGGATGAGCCTGGTTCCTAGTGACTCGTGGAGTTGTTTCCAAAATCGATCGGTGAACTGGGTACCCCGGTCGGAGATGATTGTCTTGGGTACTCCATGTAGACAGACTATCCAGTCAATGTATAGTTCTGCGTACTTCTTCATTCTATAGTTGGT
Source organism: Oropetium thomaeum (assembly GCA_001182835.1). Taxonomy (NCBI): domain Eukaryota; kingdom Viridiplantae; phylum Streptophyta; class Magnoliopsida; order Poales; family Poaceae; genus Oropetium; species Oropetium thomaeum. Next base: position 953,391 of record LFJQ01000040.1, on the reverse strand, counting down.
ACTGACAGGTATGAAGTGAGCGGACTTTGTCAGGCGATCCACGATCACCCAAATGGAGTTATGCTGTCGAGCGGTGGTGGGTAGTCCAACAATGAAGTCCATGCTGATGTCTTCCCATTTCCATGACGGAACGCTCAAAGGTTGCGATAACCCTGCGCCTTTCAGATGGTCGGCCTTTACTCTGCGGCAGGTGTCACATTCCGCTACATACCGAGCGATTTCTCTTTTCATCCTTGTCCACCAAAACTTCTTTCACAGGTCCTGATACATCTTGTTGCTGCCAGGGTGAATTGAGTACTTGGATAAATGAGCTTCATCCATGATCTTCCTTCGGAGCTCGTGATCCTTCGGCACTACCAGTCTGTTCTTGAACCACAGAACTCCTTCTTCGTCCTCTTGGAAGCACTGCATCTTCTTTTCTTGTAGTCCTAATCTGATCTTCTCCATGCCCTTATCAAGCTTCTGGGCCTTGGCTACCTCATCTCTAAGTGTTGGCACTAAGACTAGGTTGTAGAGTGCTCCGTGGGGTAGAATCCTTATGGCTGGCTCTAGTTCTTCGGTTGCAACTCCCTGATCCAAGTAGTGGCAATGGGCGTTTCTGCTCAACGCGTCTACAACCACATTAGCCTTGCCCGGATGGTAGTGGATCTCTATCTCGTCGTCCTTGATTAATTCTAGCCATCTTCATTGCCTAATGTTCAACTCGTTCTGGGTGAAGATGTACTTGAGACTCTTGTGGTCGGCGTAGAGGTGTACCAAGTTTCCCAATAAGTAATGCCTCCACACCTTCAGAGCCAATACCACGGCTGCCAATTCCAAGTCGTGTGTGGGGTAATTCAACTCATGCTTACGGAGTTGCCTGGAAGCATAAGCAATTACCCGTCCTTCTTGCATTAACACACAACCAAGTCCAGTGCCCGACGCATCACAATACATGTCGAAGGGCTTGCTCAAATCCGGCTCGTGCACCGTGCGGCTTCCTTGCGTCAAGGCCATGAACTGCTTGGCCTTTCTCTGCATGAGTCCCGCGGAGATGTGGTGAGCGCGGAACGCCTCTCGGAACTGTTCCCATGGCACCTGGGTGTTGGCCGGGAGAGTGGCCAAGTAGTTGGCCCACCAAGCTCCAGCGTGTCCGTGGAGCATTTGTGCTGCGAAGAGCGTCTTCTAAGTTTCCGAACAACGGAGTAACCCAAACTTGGCCTCGATCGTACGAAGCCAGTGGTCTGCCTCCATTGTTTCCCGGGCATCTTTGAACTCCGGGGGATGAGTGGCCAGGAATTCAGCATATGTGCTGTCCTGGTCGCGGTTACGAGCGCCTCGATTCGTGCCACTATTCTCCAGGATAGCTCGCAGCATCTCCTGCGTTTGCTGGCTGCTTTGAAGCAGGGCCGCCATAGTTGTGGCCAAGGTTGGCTCAGCTGGCGGGGGCGGCGGGTTGGAGCTTTCCGCCTCCTGACGTCCTGCTCTCGTGTTCACCATGCTGAAAAAGCAAAAAGGATCCTTATTAGAGCAATTCAACCCATGTCCATTTCTCAACATAAATAGAAGTACGTCAATATGCACGGCACGGATATCTCAATAAAAACAAACTTCCTTCATTCCCCAAAAGATGACAGTACATCCATCGTCCAACTCCTTAGACTGTCAAACCACCACTCTTACATCCAAAAGATTACAACGCCACTAAGATAGACTCTTGATAACACATACTACCACCAAGACAAAGACAACGCACTCCTTAAGTGAAGCATCTAGCTAACTATCACTTCAGAACCACCTCCGATCTACTCCTCGTCTGGCTCTGGGTCTGAAGCTTCGGGATCCGATACCTCTGACTCAGGCGCATCATCGTTAGCGGGAGGCGGCTGCTGTGCCTCCAAAAGGCCCGCTAACTGATGCTGCAAATGATGGTTCTCATGGGCGAGGTTCTCCGCCATCTGAACCGCGTTATCCCTGAGCATTTCTAGCTGGTGAATGTGTTGCAACATGATGTTGCAATCATTCTCTCTAGCATGGATCTGAGCAGTCTTAATCTCGGAGACCGCCTCTAGCTCAGAGATGCGTGTAGCGCGCGATGCAGCGAGCACGCAGTGCATTGTTTCTGCTCTCCAAGTCCTGGACCTTCTCCTTGAGTTGAGCTATATCCACATGAGCCTGTCGCAAGGCCTGACGATCCATCGGAGCTGTGAGAATAGTGTCCTCATGCAAGTTGAGCAGCGCTAGGCTCAACGTGAACAACGGAGTGACATGGTCCATCTCTCCCCTGAGAGTCCGCTTCTGAGCATTCTTGACATTACGGTGCCAGGTACTATCGATCTGGTCCCGTATCAGAAACATCGCCGCTGGTTTGTCTGCCAGCTCCTCAATGTGTCGCTCGTAAATCCTCAATAGAGCTTGATGAGCGGCTGACTCGATGGCTTCCGTCTTATCTGAACCGAATGTGGTGGTGGTACAAATCTCTCCGTTGGCATGCTGAGGATGCGTGGGTAATCTAACTGTGGCTAAGCAGTGCGGTAGGTCATACTGCCGATACTCCCGGATCTGAAACCAAGGAGTCTCTGCATAACCCAGTGACTGCAAGGTTTGACAGAGTATCTCCACAAATCTTCTGCGTCCTGATTTCTTGGTGACGTAGGTAGGGGTGGAGTCCTCAACACCTATCTCCGCGAGCCCATGCTCGATCGTGTTGTCGTCCATCTGCATCACAGAGATGAACAATATTTTATCAATCAGAAGCCACATATTGACACAAAGTTCAAAGCATGCTAAATCTTCCGATACGTAAAATATTTTTCATCCCTGCATAAAAAGGTGATCCAAATCGGTCACTAAGGATGCTAACTAGCGATAGCAGGTTTGTCCAAGGTGCTTTACCATCTAAGTTGACCTGTCAAGGAGACAATCTTCTCATCGAGAAAGGTATTGGAAAAAAAGGCTCAATGATATGCCAGGGTTTTACTCCAACTCGGTTGATGCCACGTGATCTCTAAGGGAGGAAGGTATCGGGGTTGACTTCTTAATTTTTGTTATGTTACAGCCATTAATGATGGAATTTTCACTCCTGGATGGTTTTAGTATAAGTTTGAAGGATTTTAACATTTCTTCATGCAATGCAACCCTACATCGGCCTATACGTCCTCACAAAGTAAAAAGAATACGCGTAGGCGGTGGCAGAATCGCACTCAAGTTAACCGTTACTACACGTTGCTTACGAAATCGTGGTTAGCGTACCTGCAGAAAATGGCACCACAGGAAGTTCAATATAGATATATCTCAAAAGTAAAAACAACAACCCATATCATTGCCATGGGTCGCCCCGAGTAGGTCACGTACGGGGATCACGTGTCCGACCTTCCCTGCGCGGCGACAGACTGCACTTTACCTCAGGCAGCGGAGGTATGAGATTGTTCTGCAAAACCGAAGTCGTGAGGAACAAACTCATCTCTTGTGTGCCAAAGACACAAGACTCCACTGTTGCGAAGGTCTGCATTCGCAACAGGTCAGTAACCCACACCTCGTACGGTAGAGGGCCGCTTCTCTCCCTAAACGGCAAGGGGGCGTACTATGTTACAGCGAACATAATACCTCCTTCCATACCATCATGCTATAGAACGCTACTGCTGCTGACGCAACAGGGATTTCTCGACCTTTCACCGCAATCGAGCGGCGTACCTTACCTTGCTTGCCTTAGCGTAGGTGCGTCGTTACAGAAAAGTAAATCTAGACTGGGTTTAGTTAGCCCCTACACTAGGTTAGCTTGCCACCTGATAACCTATTAACTAATAGGGCTCGTACCTCACTCGCACGTAATTTTCGAAAATATGCCTTAAACGTTGTACCGTTTCCCAACACGGCTCTGATACCAAAGCTGACACGACCCTGCTCAGAGAACCTCGTCTCAGGACGGATCCGGTCAGTCGTTGAGCCAGGGTTCTGTTGGGCAACGCTCGACGAAGCGAGCGTACACATGATACAACACAAGCAGGGATAAACAGCAATAATTTATAAGGAGAGGAGATTTTAATACAACATTACTCCATAAATTTAAAGTTAGGTCTTACATTGATTCAGAGTACGCGAAAGTTTTGAAACAAAAACAGCGGAAGACTAGAACGGTTACAAACTCTGACACTCGGACTTAAGCAAAAGCACGCGCCGTGCCCAAGGGCATCATGCTACTAGCCACTTCAACAATTCACTGCGGCGACTCGCACAACTCCCACTGGAGGTTCCCGACCTCGGGGAGAGACTCCTCCCAATGGAAGCTACCTGCTTGGTCCTGCATGACGGCGCCTGAAAACCATAAATTGCTAACGCATGAGCTTCTAAGAAGCTCAGCAAGACTTACCCGTCAACGTGGCTAACTACAGCCGACTCCTAGACATGCTGGCTGACTCGGGTGGGTTTACTTGCAAAAAAGGACTCGCAAGTCTATACTACTCTTGTCAAATTTTAGCACCAAGTTAAGTGATTAGAAAAATAAATTTAGTTAGCACTAAGCGAAGCAAACATAACAGAAGTAACAATAGCAAAAATAATCATCATGTTCATTCTCGTTGTGTCTCAATCTCTTTACTAAAATGTGACAGAGAGTTCAAGTAAGCTCATAGCTGACAGCGACAGCGATTCGAACCGATTTTTATACCTCTGCAGGGTTAACCTAATCGTACGACATGTGCGTGTCCCAGACTCGCACGTGGCAACCGTTCACACCAGCTCCTGCAACGTCAATTCCCTCCTACGCATGCCTTAGCAGCGCCGCGTCCCACCAGACAACACGTCCCAGACGGTTTCTGTGGAGTTCCCACACTGCCCACCCCAGATCTCCTCCTAGTCAGATACTGTAGGGCAGGTTTGACGTTGCAATCACTAGGCTACGTAAGTTTACTGGGGCCCATAATACCCAGCATACGATTAGTACATTCAATACTTGCCCAGCTGTGCCACACGGATCAGAGCAGACTACGGTCACCCTGGTCCCGGACCAGTCGCCGACCTACTTGTACCCAGTCTGACCCTCAATCTTTTATCTTTCTTACTCGTTCACAGTCGTGTGGCACATCTCATGAAATAGTTTCATTCAATATCCTACTACTCGCGAGCAGCGTTGTGACACCCTAGGTGTCACTAGGGTTTAAGTCGACGCATTAAAACCCTAATCGACGATTCAATCGCCTAAAAATAACAATCAACACTGGAAGTAATAAGGAATGATATTTGAAATGCTCTAAAGAAATCACCAGGAAAACTTTGGCACACAACAGAACACTATAGCTAGTTCGGAAAAATTTCCACCAACAGTATCGAAATCCTATTAACGGGAATTAAATCCAAACCCTAACTCATGGCTATCCAAATTTCCACAAAAACCTAGCCATATTTTTACATAACAATTAACTACACAATAAAATAGAATTTTTGAAATTTTATCAGAATTTTTGGAAGGGGTTTAAATCCTTTTAAAATTCTAACAAATTTGAACCAAGTTGAAAATTCACAGACCTTTAGAAGCTGAATCAGGGAAAGTGCTTATAAGAAAAGTTGTTCCAAATAATTCACTCATCCTACACAAAAAGTTTCAAAAATTTTGAACTCGGGAAGCAGATCTTTCCAATTGTCAAATGCAAATGACAACTGCTGTACAGTGAACAGTGACGCGTCGCCACTGTTCACCGCCAGACACGGCGTTGCCGGTCAGCGCCGCACGCGCCGCACGCTAGCCCTCACCACCGTACCTCCTCCTTCATTTTCTATGCTCGCTCCCCTTCCTCCATACCTCCTCGGCGTGCCCTGGCGACGAGCGCCTTCAATTCTCCCCGCGCGCGCCGCTGCCCCGCCGTCCGGCATTGCCTACCGCAGTACGGGAATCCACCGGCCATTACCGTCTTCACCGCGCCCGCACGTCAACCTCCTTCCTCCCTCCCTTCTTTACCTCGCCTTCGAGCGAAAAACCGAGCACCGACGCCCCCTCTTCCTTCTTCTCCCCGTCCTTCCCCACGCGCAAGCCCGGATCCTCTGTTCTGCCGCCGCCATAGCCGCCGCCCACCACCTCCACGACGCCGGCGAGTTCCAGCCATTCCCCAGCCCCACCACCTTGCCAGCTAGGCTCGACTCCTCCTACTATTGCTCTCGGAACACCAAGAGCCTCGACCCCGCCGCCGGTTGCCCGGAACGCCGCCGCCCTGCTTTTCGGCCGAGGACCTCACCGGCGGCCACCATTCTCCAAAATTCGTCGTCTTGGTACGCTGCTTTTCCAATTCCTTCTACCGGCTGTTTCCTCTAGCCCTAGTGCCTCCATTTGACACGGTTGTGGCTGCAGTTCATCGCCATTGACGAAGAACACCTCACGCCACTACCCCGGCCACCATTTACAGCCGGTCGAGCTCACCGTCGTCGACCCTGCTCCCTTCTTCCCCGTGGACATAATCCTCGTCAAATCAGCGTGCTAGCTCACGGTGATGCTCCACGACACTCTCATTTCCCCTCTAACCCTCTTCTCCGGCGAGGATCCCACCGGAGCGCCGCCCTGCCCTGGTTTCTGCCGCTCTGCCACTGTTCCATTGGTTTCTCCATTTTCCAGTAATTAGCTAGGAGTTGTCAAGCGTGTAGAAAATCACGGAAAAATCCAACAATGCCATACCAAATTTTGTTTGCATCCTTGAACCATGATCTAAATTTCTGTTAAAGCACTTTTCATAAAATCCCTAAAAATTTGCAGAAATAAATAGAACACTCTTTTCTGTTGTTGAATTTTAAATTAAGTTATAGAGCGTTGCCAGGGCTAATTTTTGATCTAAAAGTACTTCATGACCATACACACCTTCAGTAATTTTATTGGGATTTTAGGACCACAAAATTGTATATAGTACTTTCGCAATACCCCAATCTGCCTATTAAAATGCCATTTTCTAAAGTACATTGTAGAAGTCAGCAAAAAGATTAGACCCCAAAAACAAAGTTCTAGATTTGGTTCCCCTGAGTAACACCATAAAATATCATAATTTTATTCCAAGACTTACATATTGTTTCGGATTTTATAAAATCTAATAACAGAAATTTTGTTGAATTTTTATAAAATCTAAAAAATTCACCTAGGCCTCAACCAAAGCTTAAAATTCCTATTTCAGAGAGTACCATCAGTTAAAAATAATCTTGGGATCTAATTAAAAGTTTCATTTTTAACTTAGATAAATAGTCGTAGCATTAAACAATTAACACCCGAAGCAGAGTGTCGGCCTAACCCTAATCTTCTAACGATTAAACCCTAGTTGGTCTTTAATAGAAATATTGTGACTCTTTGCATTGAACAATTCACTGCATTTTCATCATATAGGGACCGACCAGGAACTTCCGCCAGTGAACGAGAGTCCAGAAGAGGCACCCGCAGGAACTAACTCCTTGTTTGAGTGCTCTGACTATTCTGCAAACCAAGGCAAGCCCCGGTGCACACCTATGTTTTACAAATTTTCTGTTTGCCACTATGTGTGTAGGAATTGTTTGTGCATTAAGTTTCGAGGATATTGCCGTGAAAACCTAGATGCATGACTTGATAGGTTTCCTGTGGATTATTTTGGTAGAGCCCTCGATAGTATGCAATGCTTAAAAAGATAGGGATCCGGTAGTATCCGAGTAGTATGGAGACTACTCGTGTTTATTCAAAAGAGGAAAAGTCGAACAATATGTTGATCTTAATTGTGATTAAAATTTGGGAACCCTATCGGGTGCGGTTGCATTGGTCAAGTTTGAGGTGTGTACTGAGTGCATACTGGTATATGGGACCAGGAAACCGATGTAGCTCACCGTGCTTTGTTGAACAATTGGCCATTCCTTTTTCTGGGTGAACGGACCAGCAAGGTGGATGAATTTGCTTTTGTTTTCTTGGGCTTGTGCTAGTGGGAAAGGCTTGGGGCCGTACAGGGATGCAGGGCATCGCCTGGAGGACCATGTCCTTGGAGGGATGGATGTTGAGCCAACACTGTGACGATGTTGCGAAAGGTAGCCACGTGTGACTCAAGTTGAGTGTGCACGTGTCGTGTCATTCGGGTTTCTCCTGCAGGATGTAAATCAATTATAATTGCCACTCCTCGTGGTTAAGAGTAGCACTTGCTCCTTTCCACCGCAACGATATGTGGATGATGGATTCATGATAAAGAAATGGCTGTCGTACATTCTGAATTGTTGTGCTGGACTCTTGATTGCTTAGAATAAGCGGCAAACCTAGTATGTTGGTAACGAACCCTGTTAACTGGCTAAAAATGGAATAGACTACTAGCGCGGTGTTTCGCAATACCCGATCAACTTCCACTATATCTCCTGCATTCTAGGAGTCGGTCATTAGATGGCCACGTTGACGGGTAAGTCTTGCTGAGTATTAGTTGCTCAGGATTTGTGCCCTTGTGGTTTTGCTTGCAGGATCCTTTTTGGTCTTGAGGACTGAGCATGTCTTGGGCTGACATGCTGGTTATAGGGTTGCTGATCGACGAGTGGTAACTAACGCTTCCGCAGTATCAAACCCGAGTTTTTCAAAACTACGTTCCCGCACTTAAATTATCTGAACCAATGTTGTAATATTAAGAATTCAGGTACCCTTTAAATCATGTTTTGCGTGTCCTTGTTAATTACTGTACTGTATGGTCGCTTGCTTCGCCAAGTGGCACCCCGAATGATCCTGGATGAGCAACCGTACGGTTTTATCGGACGGGGTTGCGACAAGCGTCCACTCTGCTCGACTTCTACCGGTAATTATCTGCTAAGCATAGCATACTACGGGTGTCTATACCAGCTACCGTTGGGGTTTCCTATGGGAGACAATGCAACTATGGTTTCAATCAACTCCTAGCACTTAATGCACAAACAAGACACACTTAGTCATAAAAGGAAAATTTTAAACAACGGTTGTGCACCGGGGCTTGCCTGGTTCCTCTGAGCTGACGTTGACTTCTTCGGCGGGGGTCGAGGAACTCGGATCTGCAGCTACCTCGTGAGCGTCAGAATCTACATGATGCAGTAGGATTATGATAAGTTCAATGAAAAAGAAACTTATTGTTATTATCAATAGTAAGTCTAGGGTTTAGATTGGCGACGCCTAGAATTAGGGTTAACCCTCGTTACTCAACGCCGTCGATTAAATTAAATTCTTAATCTGTGAATGATATTTAAAAAAATCTATTCAACTCTCATAAGGTGACTTTTAGTTGGCATATTCAACAACTTCAACTTTAGTTAAGTTAATTCGACACTTTTCATCGGTTAAACATTATTTAATTCCTTCGGCTATTAAACTAGGGTTAAAATAAAAATTTTAAATCTTCCTCAAGATTATTTTTAGTTGGTAGCACTTCCTGGAGTAAGCATTTTGGGCTTTGGGTGGGGCCTAGATGAATTTTCTATATTTTACAAAAATTCATCAAAGTTCCTGTTTTTAAATCTTATAAAATCAGAAAGCACTAGTAAACCTCAGAATAAAGTCATGAAATTTTATGTGGGCAATCCTGAGCACCAATGCTACAACTTTGCTTTTGGGTCTGATCCTTTTAAATGACTTTTACAGTGCATTTTAGAAAATAGTATCTTAACTAGGCAGATTGAAGTAATTCAATAGGGTTACATATAATTTCTTGGTCCTAAAATCTTCATAAACTTTCAGAGGATGTGTAGTACCATGGTGTACTTGTGCATCAAAGGTTAGCCCTAGCATTGCTCTATTATGCAATTTAAAATTCAAAAAGAGAAAGGAGTGTTTCTAATTAATTCTGCAAATTTTTGGTCCTCTGTTAAAAAGTGCTTTAACAGAAAATTAGTCACTTTCACGAGGGTTCTAAAAAATTTTAGTTTTGCATTTTTGGATCTTCCTGTGAGTTTCTAGGGATTTTAGAAGACAGAGCAATAATATGGAAAATAAATTGAAAAAAAAGAAAAACAGGGGATTGCGCCGGCGAGCTCCGGTGAGCCATTGCCGGCGGTGGGGTGGTCGCCGACGGTCGAACCTCGGCTTTCCACGATCCACTCGACACGATGAAGCTCGGCAACATGCTATTTATTAAGGTTTTGGCCGGGAAAGGGGTGCTCACCGTGGGGGTGTCTCGGGGCAACGGCGGTGAGCAAAATTCCGACGATGGGGCTCTATTTCGGAGGAGGGGAAGGTGCTGTGAGCTTCACGGGGCGGGGAGGAAGTGATTTGGCGAGGGAATTGGATTGGGGAATGGCCGGGAGGGGGTCTTCACCGTGGAAGCGGCGGCTGGGGCAGGGGAAAGAGCTTGCGCGGGGGGGAAAGACGAATGGAGGGGGGGGGGGAGAAGATGGAGGCGCACTCGTTTTAAAGGAAAACCGGGGTAGGGGAGTAGGGGAGCCGAGAGGGGCGTGGCCGGCGCAGTGAGGCGGCGCACTGGGGCGGCCCGGGCGGCGCTCGACAGAGGAGAAAAGGCGGGCGGAGAGAGAGAGAGAGCGAGCTAGAGAGAGAAGGGAGCGCGGGAGGGAGTGAGGAGGAGCGTTGGGTATCGAAGGCGGCGCGCCCCGAACATGAGCCGTGTCAGGCGGGAGGCCATGCCCTGCCGCTCGCCGTTTTGTCGGGCGGGCGGCGGGGCACTGTACCCCGCCCGGCAAAATACATTTTTTTTTCATTAAGGCTGGAAAGCAATTCAATTAAAAGAAACACTTCCTGAGCTCAAAAATTTTTAAAAATTTTTGTGTAGGCTCAGGACTTTTGTTGGAGCACTTTTCATTTAAGGTTCAAGTCATGATTTGGCCTCTAAAAATTCTTGAATTTCTAGGTGGATTATAGCTTGTGTGAATTTTTGAGAGGTCTAATTCTTGTCCAAAAATTCTGAATAATTTCCCAAAATTCTATTTTGAAGTGTACTTAATTGTTATGTAAAAATATGGCTAGGGTTCCGTGGAAATTTTGATGGTCAAGAGTTAGGGTTTGGGTTTCTTCCTGTTAACGAGATTTCGACACTGCTGATTGAGATTTTTCTCGGACTCTGCTATAGTGTTCTATTGTTTGTCAAACTTTTCATAGTGTCCCTTTAAAGCATTTTAATCAACGTTCCTTTTTATTTCTAAGATTGAATCTGCTTTAAAGTGAGTGAAATTATGGATTAGGGTTTACAGTTGTCGATTTTTGCCCTGGTGACACCTGGGGTGTCACAGTGAAGCCCGGGCTCCCTTCGGGGGAGTCCGATGGACCAGCTGGTGGTCGACCTCAATATTCCTGGTTGCCGTTCCAATCTGGTACCCCCGATGCCGTTCGCTAGGCTCCGAGGGCTCGCTGCCTTTCTGTGGTGAAATACCCATGGGTCGGCAAGAACTGGGACTCGAACGCGGACCGAGATGCCCTCGGCGCTCGTGCGCCAGGGTATTGGCCGCTAGCGGGCCCATCTCTATCCACCCCTCACTCTATTTTCGCCCTGAGCGGCTGTCCAACCTGTTCGCTGGGCCAGCCTTCGAACTCTATGGGCTGTCGGGGCGTATTTCAGCCCAAGCCCCTGCCTGCCAAAATTTATTTCGTGGCAGCGGCGTAGCAGAGGCGCCTGCCGCGACGGGACGTGCGGCAGGGATTTTAGTCTTTGGGGGTCATGAGTACACTCGCGCGTGCGCTCGACCCCGCCGAGCGGGCGACCACGTAGGCCCCACCTACAGCGACGGGCAGTAGGCGCTACGCGGGCGGGAGTAAATGCCGCTCTGGGCGAGGCGGTGATGCGGGCCCGTCTGTAGGGACGGAAGGAAAACACCAAGCGGGCAGGAAGCTTCCTGTGCTGCGTGCGGCGGTTGAGAGGGCCCGTTGTCAGTGAGCGGGGTGAGAGGAAGTCGAAAGGACGGAGTCGCGTCCGCGCGGGGCAAGCTGGGTAGGCGGGCCCTACCTGTAGCGGTTTGGGAGTGACCCCAAGAGGGCGGGATATTTCCCACGCTGCGCGAGGCGGTTTTGCGGGCCCAGTTGCAGGGAGCGGTACGAGAGGAATCCGGGAAGGCGGAGCGGCGCCCGCGCCGGGTGAGATGACCAGGCGGGCCCTGCTTGCAGCGAGAGGAGCGCCAGGCAGGTGAAAGGTATAAGTACGCACCTTGCATGCCCGTTCGCCGCATTTGTCACTCGCGTCCCTTTGCCTCCCACGCCGTCTCGCACTCTTTCGTTCTTCGCCTTCCATCCTTCCGCGCTTGCGCGTTTCACTCCTTTGTGTTCTCCCCGCGTTCCTTGCTTGTCTTCCATGTTTTCTTGGTTGAGATCCGACATTCGGAGGGTGCGCCTCGAGGGCTTGGTCAGTCGTGGCCTTCTTGTTGCCCGGACGGAGGCGAGGAGTGGTTGCTCCCGGGCAACGAGGTGGTGCCCGCGCCGGCGGATGGGTACGTGGTGTCCTTCGCCCACTTCCACGAGCGTGGGCTGGGAGTCCCCGCACATTCCTCCTTGCGGGGGCTCCTTCATTACTACGGCCTCAAGCTCCAGCACCTCAATCCCAACGGGATTTTACACATCGCCACATCGTGGCGTTGTGTGAGGGCTATTTGGGGATCGCCCCCCACTTCGATCTATGACGGTACTTCTTCTCCGTCTCGCTCCAGACGAAGGAAAGGCCCCATCACCCCATTGGCTGCGCCAGCATCCACCTCCACGGGGAGCACGCCGACTTCTACATCCCCCTGCAGCTGCGAAGTTCTCATAGGGGCTGGCACGAGCAGTGGTTCTATCTCAAGAACGACACTGTCGAGCCCCTGCCTGAGTTCACCGGGTGCACGTTCGACACGGCGCCCGAGGCATGGAAGTGGGGGCCGTCGGCCAAGAAGCGGAAGCGGCTGGACGACGCCCTCGACGCCGTATGGCAGCTGCGGTCCCGAGGGGTACGCGGCACCGGGGTCATCGCCGCGTTCCACGCCCGACGCGTGTTGCCGCTGATGGCGCGGCGGCTCCGGCTCTAGGAGATGAGCCCCGGCTCGGATCTCTCCGGGTCAGCGATGTCGGCCGAGCCCATCTCGGAGCTGGAGCTGAAGCAGTGGCTCCGGGAGTCCCTCGCCGCCGAGGACCTCGAGGCTCCGGTGGACGACCACCCGCCGATGCGCCCTGCTGAGGGGAGCTCTCTTTTGGTAAGTGGAGCCCCCGTCTCATCGTACTTCCAGTTTCTTTCTTCTTTTTCGGGCCTGACTTTTCTTCTCTTGTTGCCAACACAAGAGGGAGCTCGTGGTCCGGCCCTCTCGCTCCCCTTTGTCTGAAGATGCGGCCGTCCGGGAGGCCAACCGCTTAGCCGCCAAGGAGCACAAGCGGAAAAAGGATGCTCGGAAGGCTAAGCGTGCATTGAAGATCCGGGACAAGCTGGCTCGGGATTAGCGCAGGCGGGGGTCGGGTGACGACGACGACGATGATGAGGAGGAGGAGGAGGAGGTCGTGGAGATCCCTCGCCCTCCCTCGAAGCAGGAGTTGGCGCAGCACGCCAACGGGGTCCGGGGCCGGAGCCTCGGGGGTCGGAGGCTCAGAGGTCGGAGGCGGCGCCGCCCTCGACCCCTACGGCCCCTTCCGCACGATCAGCCCCCGAAGAGAGGACGCCGGCGCCGAAGGATGCTCGCGCCCGTCCCGAGCGGATGGGGTCGGGTCCCCCGGCCTCTGGGCCAACATTGGCCGGGGCCGTAGGCCTAAGGGCCGGTGAGAAGTGGCCGACGGAGGAGCAAGGGGGGTCGACCCCAAAGCGCCGCCGTTCTTCGTCCCGAGGGTAAGTGTGTCGCGCAAATCCTTGTTCTCCTTCTGCTCGTACTTAACATTCTTTCTTCTGCAGGTCCGGGGCGCAGGCGGTGTCTCTCGCGGCGGCGCCGAGGAAGGCCCTGGCGAGGAGGTGGCCCGAAGGCATCCCGAAGGGCGCCCTGGGCGGGGCTTCGCAGCCCCCGCGCCCGTCGGCGGCGGCGGCGGGGGAACCGAGGACCCCTTCGGCCGTCCCTGTAGGGCCATCGAGGGTGGCGGCGGCTGCCGATCTGCGGCCAAAGGAGGTGGTGGCAGCCGTCCCTTCGGAGGTGCCGTCGACGGAGGTGGTGGCGGCGGCTTCAGAGAGGCAGGTGGAGGCTCCAGCGCCCGGGCCGAAGCTGCCCATTTTTGGGCCTCCCACGGCGGAGGAGGCGGCGACGTCGGGCGCTGCTGAGGGAGGCGCCTCAGACTCCGGGAGCGCGCGGTGGGGCGCGGAGGGGGCCTTGTCCGTTTTAGACTCCGTCGTGGCCTTTCTCCGGGGTCAACTCGTCGATGAGGGGCAGCTCGTCGCCGCACGTAGCGCAGCGACGGACGCCCTCGCCCGGGAGAAGGCCATGGCGAGGCGGCTCTTGGAGGCGGAGGACCGGCTCCGCGCCGAGCGGGAGGAGGCGCGGCGGGCCTACGGCGCTGTAACCGCCCTTATGGTGCAGCAGGCCTGCTAGATGGAGGCGGCACGGGCCGTTTTAGAGAAGGAGACGAAGGCCAGGCTCGAGGCCGAAGAGGTAACTGCCTCTTTGGCCGTGGAGGTAGCCCAAGGGCGTGCCGAGCTCAAGGAGCTCCGAACCGACGCGTCGGGTGAGCTCCGACTCCGATCCTTTTTTTTCTTTTGACTTGGTTGCGGACTAATCGCTGCGCCGTTGCTTTGCAGTTATGTCTGCGAAGCTGAAGATGAGCGCGGAGGAGCTGTCGCGGCTCCGGGAGGAGCTGAAGAGCGAGGCTGAGGAGCACGGGACCCTCCGAGCCGCCGTCCGCGCGGCCCTCGTCGACCTCGGGGTGGCCGAGGAGGTTGGGTCGAGCTCGCTTGCTCTCCAGGTTCCCCGGCTTGTCACTCGGGCGCGAGCCATGGCGGAGGATGGCCTCTACCGGGGGGGGGGTGCATCGGGCATTCGCCGTTGCCCGGTCGCACTACATCAGCATCGTCCTCGACTATATGAGCGAGGGCTTTGCCCCAGGCTACACCGACGCCGAGCTGGATGCCATCGAGGCGGAGGTGGCCCCCTTCGCGCAGGAGCTCGTTGCAAGAACGGTGGCAGAAGAGGCAGAGTACGTCCCCCCTCCCTCCCCGGCAGAGTAGGAGTTAGGTTAGTTTAGATTGTACTTAGGACGGCCGAGGCCAAAAGCGCCCGGCCCTTTTGTGAATCAGAAGAAGTAAATCGAATATCTTTTGATCATTAGAGGTGTCTCTAAGTGTTTTTGTGAAGGCGTTCCTTCACAGAATCGTGAGGGCATTCGACCCCTTTTTCCTTGCTTTCGAACCTTAGGAGTCGGAGGCCGCGGGCGGCGCCAACGTTCCGTCTGGCTGGTGAGCGCCGTTGCCGTAACCCTCGGGGGTCGTAGGCGTTGCGCGGTCCGACCAACTAAACTTCACGTCTTCTTCCACCAGTGACTTTCCCTTCTAAGTTTCGAACGTAGGACGAGGGATCGAGACCCTTGAAGAGGGTAAGTTTCGTTTACCCTTTCCTCAAAATTTTGCAAGCGAAATGGAAAAAATTTAACAAGTGTCAGGGTGCGCGTGCGGTACGCGCACCCTGAGGGTGTAGCCCCCGAGCGGGGTTCGACTCCCGTGTGACGGGAATCGGGCGCCGCTTATCTCGGTCGGCAAGGAATAATAAAACTACTATGAGTTCTAAGCCCTTCGTCAAAATTTTGCAATCGAAACGGCAAAGTTTTAACAAGTGTCAAGGTGCGTGCGCGATGCACACCTTGTAGGTGTAGCCCCCGAGCGGGATCCGACTCCCGTGTAACGGGAATCAGGCGCTGCTTATCCTGGCGGCGAGGAACAATAAAACTACCACGAGTTCTAAGGGTAGAAGCGATGTAGCTGTTCGATGTTCCAGGCGTTGGTGAGCTCTTGTCCGTCCGCCGTTTGCAACTTGTAGGAGCCGGGTCGGAGGATCTTGAAAACTATGAAGGGGCCCTCCCACGGAGGCGACAGCTTGTGGCGGTCCTTGCTGCTCTGAACGCGCCGAAGGACGAGGTCGCCAACGTTGAACGCCCTTTCCCGCACTTAGCGGGCGTGGTAACGCCGCAGCGCCTGCTGATATTTTGCCGATCGTAGGTGCACTACGTCTCGCGCCTCGTCGAGCTGATCCATGGCGTCTTTGAGGGACGTCTGGTTGCCTTCTTCGTCGTACGCTCTAATCCTCGGGGCTCCATTGTCGAGGTCGGTCGGTAATACGGCTTCGGAGCCGTACACCATAAAGAAGGGGTGAATCCCGTCGCCCGGCTCGGAGTCGTCCGCAAACTCCATAGCACAGCGGGGAGCTCGGCTGCCCATTGCCCGCTGAACTGCTTCAGCCGATTGTAGATCCGCGGCTTCAGCCCTTGGAGGATTAGGCCGTTCGCGCGCTCGACCTGCCCGTTTGCGCGGGGGTGCGCCACGGCCGCCCAATCCATCGGATGTGGTAGTCGTCGCAGAATTTAAGGAATCGCTTCCCTGTGAACTGCGTGCCGTTATCCGTGATGGAGTTTGGAACCCCGAAGCGATGGATTATGGTGAGGAAGAACTCGACTGCTTCTTCTGGTCGGATCCTCGTGATTGGCCGAGCTTCGATCCATTTGGTGAACTTGTCGACAGCTACCAAGAGGTGGGTGTAGCCCCCGGGTGCCTTCTTGAGCGGTCCGACCAGGTCCAATCCCCAGACCACGAATGGCCATGTGATGGGGATGGACTGCAGCGCTTGCGCCAGCAGATGGGTCTGCCGAGCGTAGAACTGGAAGCCTTCGCACGTACGAACGATATGCGCGGCATCGTTGACGGCAGTCGGCCAGTAGAATCCCTGTCGAAATGCGTTTCCGATGAGGGTCTTGTGTGCAGCGTGGTGACCGTAGACCCCTCCATGAATGTCTTGCAGGAGCATCTTCCCTTGTTCGATGGGGATGCAACGCTGCAAGACTCTGGTGAGGCTCCTCTTGTAGAGTTCTCCGTCGATGATGGTGAAGGACTTGGCGCGTCGTACGATGCGCCGAGCTTCTGTCTTATCCGCGGGGAGTTCTCCTTTGAGGAGGCGGTCGAGATATGGCGTCCTCCAGTCGTTTGGAGGGCACGTATCAGGCGCGGATGCCTCGTCGATCTCCATAACGCTGGGATCGGGAGGCATCGTGGCCGGTTTGTCCCCTTGCGCCTGGGGCGGCTCGGTGCCGACCCCTGGCGTATCTTGGGGTTGGATTGACGGCCGACTCTGGTCGTGGGCGAAGACACCTGGCGGGATCTGTTCGCGTCCAGCCGCCATCTTTGCCAAGGAATCGGCTTCTTCGTTCTGCCGCCTTGGGATGTGCTTGAGCTCGAGGCCATGGAACTTGTGTTCCAGCTTGCGGACCTCTTTGCAGTAGGCATTCATGGTCTCGTGGTGGCAACTAGACTCCTTCATGATTTGGCCAACGACGAGCTGGGAATCACCCCGAACTTCGAGTCGGATTCCCAATTCGTTGGCAATCTTGAGCCCGTTGACGACTGCCTCGTACTCGGCTATGTTGTTGGACGCGGGGAATGAAAGGCGGACCGCGTACTTCATGCGCACCCCCAAAGGGGAGACGAAGACAAGTCCGACCCCTGCTCCCTTTCGCATCAGCAAACCGTCAAAGTACAGTACCCAATACTCTAGGAGCTGCAGGTAATTGTACCTCGGTCCATTCTGCTATGAACTGAGACTTGATCGCCGCTCGGGGGACGTATGTGATCCCCTCGCCCATCAGTTCGAGCGCCCACTTCGCGGCTTTTCTCGTCGCGTCGCGGTTCTCGACGACCTCGCATAGTGGGAAGGAACTGATGACGGTTACCGGGTGAGACTCGAAGTAGTGTCGGAGCTTCCTTTTAGCGAGGATGACGCCGTAGAGGATCTTCAGTATCTGAAGATATCGGGTCTTCGTCTCCGACAGGACTTCGCTCACGTAGTAGACCGGTCGCTAGACCTTGAGGGCGTGGCCTTCTTCCGTCCGCTCTACAACAAGGGCGACGCTAACGACCTGGGTCGTCGCGGCGATGTAGAGGAGGAGAGGCTCCATAGGGGTCGGAGGCACCAGGATCGGAGGCTTCGACAGGATAACTTTTACTCTGTCGAGAGCCTCCTATACCTCGGATGTCCATTGAAATCGCTCGAATTTCTTCAGGAGCTGGTAGAGAGGATGCACGCGTTCACCGAGACGTGAGATGAAGCGGCTTAACGCTGCTAAGCATCCGGTCACGCGTTGTACTCCCTTCAAGTTTTGAATCGGGCCCATTCGATTGATGGCCTCGATCTTCTCCGGGTTGGCTTCGATGCCACGCTCGGAGACGATGAATCCGAGCAACATTCCCCTCGGAACCCTGAAAACGCATTTTTTGGGGTTGAGTTTGATGTCATTTGCTGGGAGCTTGATGAAGGTCCACTCCAGATCGGCGACGAGCTGGTCGGTCTTCTTGGATTTGACGACAATGTCGTCAACGTATACTTCGACGATATCTCCGATGAGCTCGTTGAAGCACCTAATCATACAGTGCTGGTAGGTTGCGCCTGTGTTCTTCAGCCCGAACGGCGTCGTGACGTAGCAGTACGACCTGAACGGTGTGATGAAGGATGTCGCGATCTGGTTGGACTCCTTCATACGAATCTGATGGTACCCGGAATACACGTCAAAGAAGCAGAGGGCTTCGCACCCTGAGGTCGAATCGACTATCTGGTCTATACGTAGCAAAGGAAACGGATCCTTTGGGCACGCTTTGTTGAGACTGGTATAGTCGACACATTCTCCATTTCCCATTCTTTTTTCGTACAAGGACGGGATTAGCTAACCATTCAGGGTGGTACACTTCCTTGATGAAACCGGCTGCCAGCAGCTTGGCTACCTCTTCTCCGATGGCTCTACGCTTCTCCTCGTCGAAGCGGCGCAGTCGTTGCTTCACCGGCCGGGAATCCGGTTTGATATGCAAGGAGTGCTCGGCGACTTCTCTCGGAATGCCCGGCATGTCCGAGGGTTTCCACGCGAAGATGTCGATGCTCGCGCGAAGGAAGTCGACGAGCACGCTTTCCTATTTACCAAGGAGGGATGTCCCGATCTTGGCCACCTTCTCGGGGGCGTTGACGGGGTCGAGCTGGATCTGTTTGGTGCCCTGGCGGGCTCAAAGGACCCAGCGCTGCGGTTGGAGTCGGGTGCGTCTTCGGTGATCTGCTGTCGGATGGTAGCAACCTCCTCCGTAGATGCGATGTGACGCGACCCGTCCAGAAAGCCTCGTCTCGGGACGGATCCGGTCAGTCGTTAAGCCAGGATCCTGTTGGGCAACGCTCGGCGAAGCGAGCGTACACACGATACAACATAGGCAGGAATAAACAGTAATGATTTACAAGGGGAGAGAACTTAATACATCATTGGTTCACAAATTTAGAAGTTGAATATTACATTGATTTAGAGTACGCAAAAATTTTGAAACAAAAACAGCGGAAGACTAGAACGATTACAAACTCTGACACTCGGACTTAAGCAAAAGCACGCGCCGTGCCCACGGGCATCATGCTACTAGCCACTTCAACAATTCATTGCGGCGACTCGCACAACTCCCACTGGAGGTTCCCAATCTCGGGGAGAGGCTCCTCCCAATGGAAGCTACCTGCTTGGTCCTGCATGACGGCGCCTGAAAACCACAAAACGCTAACGCGTGAGCTTCTAAGAAGCTCAGCAAGACTTACCCGTCAATGTGGCTGACTACAGCCGACTCCTAGACAGGCTGGCTGACTCGGGTGGGTTTACTTGCAAAAGGACTCGCAAGCCTATACTACTCTTGTCAAATTTTAGCATCAGATTAAGTGATTACAACATAAATTTAGTTAGCACTGAGCTAAGCAAACATAATAGAAGTAACAATAGTAATAGCAATAATCATGGTTTCTTCTCATTTGTGTCTCAATCTATTTACTAAAATGTGGTGCGTTTCACGAGCATGCTCACTAACTGGGAGCGACAGCGGTTCGAAACGATTCTTATACCCTGCAGGGGGAAACCTGACCGTACGACACGCGCGTGTCCCAGACTCGCACGTGGCAACCGTTCACACCAGCTCCTGCAACGTCAATTCCCTCCTACGCCTGCCTTAGCAGCGCCGCACCCACCAAACAACACGTCCCAGACGGTTTTTGTGGAGTTCCCACGCTGCCCACCCCAGATCTCCTCCTAGTCAGACACCGTAGGGCAGGTACGACGTTGCAATCACTAGGCTACATAGGTTTACTGGGGCCCATAACACCCAGCATACGACCAGTACATTCAACACTTGATCAGTCTCGGACCACACGGATCAGACAAGTCTACGGTCACCCTGGACCCAGTCCAGTCGCCGACCTAATTGGTATCCTGTCTGACCCTCAAACTTTTATCTTTTCTTAATTAACTCATCATCATGTGTCATAATGTATCGACTGATAGTTTCATCCAACAACCAATCCTTTCGCGAGCAGCGCCCACTCTGCTCGACTTCTACCGGCAATACCTGCTAAGCATAGCATACTAAGGGGGTGTCTGTACCAACTACCGTTAGGGTTTTCCTATGGAAACAAATGCAACTATGGTTTTCAATCAACTCCTAGTACTTAATGCACAAACAAGACACACTTAGTCATAAAAGGAAAACTTTAAACAACGGTTGTGCACCGGGGCTTGCCTGGTTCCTCTAAGCTGACCTTGACTTCTTCGGCGGGGGTTGAGGAACACGGATCTGCAGCTACCTCGTGAGCGTCAGAATCTACATGATGCAGTAGGATTATGATAAGTTCAATGAAAAAAACTTATTATTATTATCAATAGTAAGTCTAGGGTTTAGAATGGCGACGCCTAGAATTAGGGTTAACCCTAATTACTCGACGCCGTCGATTAAATTCAATTCTTAAACTGTGAATGATATTTAAAGAAATTTATTCAACTATCATGAGGTGACTTTTAGTTGGCATGTTCAACAACTTCAACTCTAGTTAAGTTAATTCGACACTTTTCATCGGTTAACATTATTTAATTCCTTCGGCTATTAAACTAGGGTTAAAATAAAGATTTTAATTCTTCCTCAAGATTATTTTTAGTTGGTAGTACTCCCTGGAATAAGCAATTTGGGCTTTGGGTGGGGCCTAGATGAATTTTCTATATTTTATAAAAATTCATCAAAATTCCTGTTTTTAGATCTTATAAAATCAGAAAGTACTAGTAAACCTTAGAATAAAATTATGGACTTTTATGTGGGCATTCCTGAGCACCAGATCTAAAACTTTGCTTTTGGGTCTAACATTATAAATGACTTTTACAATGTACTTTAGAAAATGGTATTTTAACTAGGCAGATTGAAGTATTTTAAAAGGGTTAGATGCCATTTCGTGGTCCTAAAATCTTCATAAAATTCCAGAGGGTGTGTAGTACCATGGCATATTTGTGGATCAAAGGTTAGTCCTAGTATTGCTATAGAATGCAAATTAAAATTTAAAAACAAAAAGGAGTGTTCTAATTAATTATGCAAATATTTGGTCATTTGATAAAAAGTGCTTTAACAGAAAATTAGTTTAATGTTCAAGGATTCAAACAAAATTAGGTTTGGTATTTTTAGATTTTTCCGTGGTTTGTTACATGCCTAACAATTCTCTGGCTAATTAAAGGAAATTAGGAAATCAATGGAACAGTGGCACAGAACAGGGGACACGGCAGAGGCGGTTGCTCCGGTGAGCTCCTCGCCGGAGAAGAGGGCTAGGGCAAGAACCAAGGTGTCCCGTGGAGCTTCACCTCGACTCACTGCACTTATTTGTGGAGGATGGAGGCTACGGTGAAGAGTGGAACAGGGTCGGCGACGTGGAGGTCGAGGTGGCGACAATGGCGGCCGACGGGGCGGCACACGGCGTTCTTCTCCGACGATGGTCACCTGTGGCCGGATTCAAGTCAAAGGGGTGCGCAATAATCAGAGGAAGTAGCCGGCGAGTTGAATTGAAAAATCATTGTACCGCGACGACGAATTTCAAGGAGGGGCGATCGGCGGTGAGGTCCTTCGGCCGAGAGGAAGGCGGCGGCGTTCCGGCGAAACCAGTGCACCGCCGACGGGCTTGGTGATCGGAGAGCTTCAGGGGACGGAGGGGGGTCTCTCGGGCATGGTGGCGAGGTTTGGAGACGGCCGGTGTGAGCTGTCGACGTGGAGGTGGAGGGCGGCGGCAATGGTGGCGGCGCTCTGAGCAGAGAGAAGGGGAGGTCTCGCGCGGGTGAAGGAAAAAGGAAGAGTGGGGGGGGGGGTGCACCGTTTTAAAGTGAGCTCGGCGTAGGGTTAGAGGGGCATTAGGGGTATGGCCGGCATGGCCGGCCATGCCGGGCGGCGCTCGGGCGGCGTGCGCGGGGAAAACAGCGGGCGCGGCAGAGAGAGAGAGAGAGCGAGAGAGAGAGAGTGAGTGAGTGAGGGCTGCGGGAGAGGTAGGAGGAAGGAACGGGAGAGAGCGAGGAGTGCGGCAGCTTTAATGCGACGACGTGCCAACAGCGGCCGTGTCGGGCGGGCGGCGGCACTGTAGCCCGCCCGACAACAGCGATTAAATTTTTATATACATTTTTTTATTTTAAAGCTGGTACGTATTTCAATTAAAAGACACACTTCCCTAGCTCAAACATTTTTGAAAATTTTTGTGTAGGCTCAAGGATTTATTTGGAGAACGTTTCATTTAAGGTTAAAGTCATGATTTGGTCTCTAAAAATTCTTGAATTTCTAAGTTTATTATAGATTGTGTGAATTTTTAAGAGGTCTAAATACTTTCCAAAAATCTTGAATAATTTCCCAAAATTCTATTTTGAAGTGTACTTAATTGTTATGTAAAAATATGTCTAGGGTTCTGTGGAACTTTTGATGGTCAAGAGTTAGGGTTTGGATTTCTTCCTGTTAACGAGATTTCGACACTGCCAATTGAGATTTTTCCTAGACTTTGCTATAGTGTTCTGTTGTTTGTCAAACTTTTCTCAGTGGCCCTTTAAAGCATTTTAAATAATATTCCTTTTTATTTCCAAGATTGAATCTGCTTCAAAGTGAGTGAAATTATGGATTAGGATTTATAGTTGTCGATTTTTGCCCTGGTGACACCTGGGGTGTCACAGCCCTCCCCCCCTAAAAGAAATCGCGTCCTGAGATTCAAGGAGAGGGTTAGGATAGGCATAGGTACCTAGGGGTTTGGGAGTAGCTCGGGGTAGTGTGACTGAAGAAATTCTGCAGATTTCCATGTGGCTTCGTCTTCCGTGTGGTTGCTCCACAGAACCTTGTAAAATTTGAGTGTCCGTCTTCTAGTAACTCGTTGCTTTTCATCCAGTATCCGGATTGGATGCTCGGGGTAGGTTAGGTCTGGTTGCAATTCTTCCACTTCTTGGTCTACGGGTGCCTTCAGACACTTCTTCAACTAGGAGACATGGAATACGTTATGCACTCCTGATAATCTTTCTGGCAGTTCCACTTGATACGCCACTGGTCCGCACTTGGCTCTGATAGGATATGGACCTATGTATCAGGGTGCTAACTTGCCTCTGATCCCGAACCATTGAACTCCCTTCATTGGCAAGACTCGTAGGTAGACGTAGTCTCCTATCTCGAAGGTCAATGGTCTACGCCTTTTTTCTGCATAGCTCTTCTGTCTTGACTTGGCGGCCTTCAGATTTGCTTGTATAACCCGTACCTTCTCTTCAGCCTGCTGTACTAGGTCTGGGCCCAGTATGATCCTTTCGCCTGCTTGTGACCAGTTGAGTGGGGTTCTGCAACTACGGCCGTAAAGTGCTTCGAAAGGGGACATCTGGATGCTGGCTTGGTAGCTGTTGTTATATGAGAACTCCGCCAATGATAGATAAGTGTCCCATCCTTTTCCGTGCTCCAAAACACAAGCTCCGAGCATGTCTTCAAGTATTTGGTTCACTCTTTCCGTCTGACCATCAGTCTGAGGGTGGTAGGCTGAGCTGTGGATTAGCCTAGTTCCTAGTGACTCGTGGAGTTGTTTCCAAAATCGACCGACGAATTGGGTGCCTCGGTCGGAGATGATCGTCTTGGGCACTCCATGCAGACAGACTATCCGGTCAATGTACAGCTGTGCATACTTCTTCATGGTGTATCTGGTTGAGACAGGAATGAAATGGGCTGTCTTTGTCAAACGATCTACTATAACCCAAATTGAATCCTACTTTTGAGCTGTCATGGGCAGTCCAACAATGAAGTCCATACTTATGTCTTCCCACTTCCACGACGGAACGCTCAAAGGTTGCGACAACCCTGCGCCTTTCAGATGGTCGGCCTTTACTCTACGGCAGGTGTCACATTCCGCTACATACCGAGCGATTTCTCTTTTCATCCTTGTCCACCAAAACTTCTTTCGCAGGTCCTGATACATCTTGTTGCTGCCAGGATGAATCGAGTACTTGGATAAATGAGCTTCATCCATGATCTTCCTTCGGAGCTCGTGATCCTTCGGCACAACCAGTCTGTTCTTGAACCACAAAACTCATTCTTCGTCCTCACGGAAGCACTGCATCTTCTTTTCTTGCAGTCCTACTCTGATCTTCTCCATGCCCTTATCAAGCTTCTGGGCCTTGGCTACCTCATCTCTAAGTGTTGGTACTAAGGCGAGGTTGTGGAGTGCTCCGTGGGGTAGAATCCTTACGGCTGGCTCTAGTTCTTCGGCTGCAACTCCCTGACCCAAGTAGTGGCAATGGGCGTTTCTGCTCAACGCGTCTGCAACCACATTAGCCTTGCCCGGATGGTAGTGGATCTCTATCTCGTAGTCCTTGATTAATTCTAGCCATCTTCGTTGCCTCATGTTCAACTCATTCTGGGTGAAGATGTACTTGAGACTCTTGTGGTCGGTGTAGAGGTGTACCAAGTTTCCCAATAAGTAATGCCTCCACACCTTCAGAGCCAATACCACGGTTGCCAATTCCAAGTCGTGTGTGGGGTAATTCAACTCATGCTTACGGAGTTGCCTGGAAGCATAAGCAATTACCCGTCCTTCTTGCATTAACACACAACCAAGTCTAGTGCCCGACGCATCACAATACACGTCAAAGGGCTTGCTCAAATCCGGTTGGGCTAGTACTGGTGCTGTAGTCAAGTGCTTCTTCAAAGTTTGGAAGGCTTCTTCGCACTTTTCTGTCCACTTGAACTTCTGATCCTTCTTGAGTAGGTCTGTAATAGGCCTGGCAATCTTGGAGAAGTTGGGAATGAAGCGGCGATAATATCCCGCTAATCCCAAGAAACTTCGCACCTTGTGGACTGTTGTGGGTGTTTTCCAATTAACAACATCTTGCACCTTTCCTGGATCAACAGGAATACCTTCCACGGACACAACATGACCCAGAAACTGAACACGCTCAATCCAGAATTCGCACTTGCTGAACTTGGCATAGAGCTGATGATCTCTGAGTCTTTGGAGAACTGTCCCAAGGTGCTCTGCATGCTCGTAGGTTGACTTGGAGTATATTAGGATGTCGTCGATGAACACCACCACAAACTTATCCAGCTCTGGCATGAATACTGAGTTCATGAGGTACATGAAATAAGCTGGTGCGTTTGTGAGTCCAAACGACATCACCAAATACTCATATAGCCCGTATCTGGTGGAGAAGGCCGTCTTCGGAACGTCACTGGGACGGATCTTGATCTGATGATATCCAGACCGAAGATCGACTTTCGAGAAGACCTTTGCTCCTGCCAACTGATCAAATAGAGTGTCTATGCGTGGCAAGGGATACTTGTTCTTGATAGTTACCGCATTCAAGGGGCGGTAATCCACGCATAGCCTCAAGGACTGGTCCTTCCTCTTCACGAACAATGCTGGACAACCCCAAGGCGAGGTACTGGGCCGTATAAAGCCCTTGTCCAACAACTCCTGCAGCTGTTTCTTCAACTCTGCTAGTTCTTTGGGTGCCATCTTGTACGGTCTGCGGGAAATCGGGGGTGTGCCTGGCAAGAGCTCAATTTGGAATTCCACATCTCTGTCCGGTGGTAGACCAGGTAAATTCTCTGGGAATACGTCCGAAAACTCATTAACCACTGGTATCTCGTCCAGACTTTTCCCGACAACATGGCAGACTTGTTTGAGGGTAGCTTTAGGGTGATCTAGGTTTATGGACATGGAACCGTGAAGTGGGAAGGTTAAGTGGACTACACGGTTAGCAATGTCAAGGATGGCATTATGGTGTTTCATCCATTTCATGCCGATGATAATATCGATACTCTGCCCATCTAGGATGATGAAGGAGATAGGATAGATGTGACCTCCCAGTTTGAGGGGAGCTTCACTTAAGCCATGGTTTGATAATATGTTGCCCCCAGGCGATTTTATTACGAAAGGTGGTTCTAGGAGAACTGTGGCTAGGTTTTTGCTTTTGAGAAAATTCTTACTGATAAAATTGTGGCTTGCACCGGAATCAAAAAGAACAAAAGCTGAGTTGGTAGAGAGCGAGAACGTACCCGCCAGTACTTGTTTGCCCTCAGCAATTTCTTCGGTAGTGGTGTAGTTTACCCGACCGGTCCTGGCGTTCTTCTGGCTCTTTGGCTGGCCCTGTCCTTGGTTTGACTGCCGGTTGCCTCCGGACTGCTGGTTAGAGGGGCACTCGTGGGCGAAATGTCCGGCCTGCCCGCAGTTGAAGCATGGCGTGCCTGGTCCAGGGCGGGCGCCCTGTTGAGGTGGGCGGACACCTGGGTTCCTCTACGGCGGGAGAGGTGCGCGGTAGCCGACTTGCTGTTGATTCTGTGGGGGCCGGTATGGCTGCTGCGGCGGACGGAAGGATGGCGCCTGCGGCGGGGTGGCCTTGTACTTCCTACCATCGGGTGCAGTGTACACCAGACGGTACTTCGGCGGCGGGGCATTTGATGGCCCACCGCTGGCTTGCCTTTTCTCCCGCTGCTCCTTCTCGAGGTATTCTTCGGCGATGAGGGCATTGCTGACGAGCTCGTTGAATGAGTCGCCTTGGTTCAGGGCCAAGCAACCCTGGAGTGTGATGTTCAACCCTTCCATGAAGCGGTGCTTCCGCTTTGCATCCGTGTCAACCTGCTCCGGAGCATATAGAGCAAGTTGGTTGAACACACGGGAATACTCGTGCACCGTGCGGCTTCCTTGCGTCAAGGCCATGAATTCCTTGGCCTTCCTCTGCATGAGTCCTGCGGGGATGTGGTGAGCGCGGAACGCCTCCCGGAACTGTTCCCATGACACCTGGGTGTTGGCCGGGAGAGTGGCCAAGTAGTTGGCCCACCAAGCCCCAGCGTGTCCGTGGAGCATCTGGGCTGCAAAGAGTGTCTTCTGGGTCTCCGAACAACGGAGTAGTCCAAACTTGGCCTCGATTGTGCGAAGCCAGTGGTCTGCCTCCATTGGTTCCCGGGCATCTCTGAACTCCGGAGGATGAGTGGTTAGGAATTCAGCATATGTGCTGTCCTGGTCGCGGTTCCGAGCGCCTCGATTTGCGCCACTATTCTCCAGGATGGCCCGCAGCATCTCTTGTGTCTGCTGGCTGCTTTGAAGCATGGCTGCCATAGCTGCAACCAAGGTTGGCTCAGCTGGCGGGGACGGCGGGTTGGAGCGTTCCGCCTTCTGACGTCCTGCTCTGGTGTTCACCATGCTGAAAAAGCAAAAGGATTCTTATTAGAGCAATTCAACCCATGTCCATTTCTCAACATAAGTAGAAGTACGTCAATATGCACGGCACGGATATCTCAATAAAAACAAACTTCCTTCATTCCCCAAAAGATGACAGTACATCCATCGTCCAATTCCTTAGACTGTCAAACCACCACTCTTACATCCACAAGATTACAACGCCACTAAGATAAACTCCTAAGAACACACACTAACACCAAGACAAAGACAACGCACTCCTTAACCGAAGCATCTAGCTAAACTATCACTTTGGAAGCACCTCTGATCTACTCCTCGTCTGGCTCTGGGTCTGAAGCTTCGGGATCCGATACTGCTGACTCAGGCGCATCATCGTTAGCGGGAGGCGGCTGCTGTGCCTCCAAAAGTCCCGCTAACTGATGCTGCAAATGATGGTTCTCATGGGCGAGGTTCTCCGCCATCTGAACCGCGTTATCCCTGAGTATCTCCAGCTGGTGAATGTGTTGCAACATGATGTTGCAATCATTCTCTCTAGCATGGATCTGGGCAGTCTTAATCTCGGAGACCGCCTCCAACTCAGAGATACGTGTAGCGCGCGCATTGCAGCGAGCACGCAGTGCATTGTTTCTGCTCTCTAAGTCTTGGACCTTCTCCTTGAGTTGAGCTATCTCCACATGAGCCTGTCGCAAGGCCTGACGATCCATCTGAGCTGTGAGAACAGTGTCCTCATGCAAGTTGAGCAGCGCTAGGCTCAACGTGAACAAGGGAGTGACATGGTCCATCTCTCCCCTGAGAGTCCTCTTCTGAGCATTCTTGACATTACGGTGCCAGGTACTGTCGACCTGGTCTCGTATCGGAAACATCGCTGCTGGTTTGTCTGCCAGGTCGTCTAGGTGTCGCTCGCAAATCCTCAAGAGAGCCTGATGAGCGGCTGACTCGATGGCTTCAGTCTTATCTCAAGCGAAGGTGGTGGTAGTATAAATCTCTCCGTTGGCATGCTGAGGGTGCGTGGGTAGTGTAACTGTGGCCGAGCAGCGCGGTAGGTCATACTGCCGATACTCTCGGATCTGAAAGCAAGGAGTCTCCGCATAACCCAGTGACTGCAAGGTCTGACCGAGTATCTCCACAAAGCCTCTGCGTCCTGATTTCTTGGTGACGTAGGTAGGGGTGGAGTCCTCAACACCTATCTCCGCGAGCTCATGCTCGATCGTGTTATCGTCCATCTGCAACACAGAGATGAACAATATTTTATCGATCAGAAGCCACATGTTGACACATAGTTCAAAGCATGCTAAATCTTTCGATACTATAAAATATTTTTCATTCCTGCGTAAAAAGGTGATCCAAATCGGTCACTAAGGATGCTAACTAGCGACAGCCGGTTTGTCCAAGGTGCTTTACCATCTAAGTTGACCTGTCAAGGAGACAATCTTCTCATCGAGGAAGGTATTGGAAAAAGGCTCAATGGTGTACAAGGGTTTTACTCCAACCCGGTTGATTCCACGCAATCCCTAAGGGAGGAAGGTATCCAGGTTGACTTCTTAATTTTTCTGATGGTGTTACAGCCATTATTGATGGAATTTTTGCTCCTGGATGATTTTAGTATAAGTTTCAAGGATTTTAATATTTCTTCATGCAATGCAATTCTACATCGGCCTATACGTCCTCACAAAGTAAAAAGAAAATACGCTTAGGCGGTGGCAGAATCGCACTCAAGTTAGCCGTTACTACACGTTTCTTATGATATCTGGTTAGCGTACCTGCAGAAAATGGCATCACAGGTAGTGCAATATAAATATATATCAAAAGTAAAAACAACAACCCATATCATTGCCATATGGGTCGCCCCGAGTAGGTCACGTACGGGGATCATGTGTCCGACCTTCCCTACGCGGCGGCAGACTGCACTTTACCTCAGGCAGCGGAGGTATGAGAGTGTTCCGCAAAACCGAAGTCGTGAGGAACAAACTCATCTCTTGTGTGCCAAAGACACAAGACTATACTGTTGCGAAGGTCTGCACTCGCACCTCGTACGGTAGAGGGCCGCTTCTCTCCCTAAACGGCAAGGGGGCGTACTATGTTACAGCGAACATAATACCTCCTTCCATACCATCATGGTATAGAACGCTACTGCTGCTGACGCAACAGGGATTTCTCGACCTTTCACCGCAGTCGAGCGGCGTACCTTACCTTGCTTACCTTAGCGTAGGTGCGTCGTTACAGAAAATTAAATCTGGACTGGATTTTGTTAGCTCCTACACTAGGTTAGCTTGCCACCTGATAACCTATTAACTAATAGGGCTCGTACCTCACTCGCACGTAATTTTTGAAAATATGCCTTAAACGCTGTACCATTTCCCAACATGGCTCTGATACCAAAGCTGACGCGACCCGTCCAGAAAACCTCGTCTCGGGACGGATCTGGTCAGTCGTTAAGCCAGGATCCTGTTGGGCAACGCTCGGCGAAGCGAGCGTACACATCATACGACACAGTCAGGAATAAACAGCAATGATTTACAAGGGGAGAGAACTTAATACATCATTGGTTCACAAATTTAGAAGTTGAATATTACATTGATTTAGAGTACGCAAAAATTTTGAAACAAAAACAGCGGAAGACTAGAACGATTACAAACTCCGACACTCGGACTTAAGCAAAAGCACGCGCCGTGCCCACGGGCGTCATGCTACTAGCCACTTCAACAATTCACTGCGGCGACTCGCACAACTCCCACTGGAGGTTCCCAATCTCGGGGAGAGGCTCCTCCCAATGGAAGCTACCTACTTGGTCCTGCATGACAGCGCCTGAAAACCACAAAACGCTAACGCGTGAGCTTCTAAGAAGCTCAGCAAGACTTACCCGTCAATGTGGCGACTACAGCCGACTCCTAGACATGCTGGCTGACTCGGGTGGGTTTACTTGCAAAAGGACTCGCAAGCCTATACTACTCTTGTCAAATTTTAGCATCAGATTAAGTGATTACAACATAAATTTAGTTAGCACTGAGCTAAGCAAACATAAGAGAAGTAACAATAGTAATAGCAATAATCATGGTTTCTTCTCATTTGTGTCTCAACCTATTTACTAAAATGTGGTGCGTTTCACGAGCATGCTCACTAACTGGGAGCGACAGCGGTTCGAAACGATTTTTATACCCTGTAGGGGGAAACCTGACCGTACGACATGCGCGTGTCCCAGACTCGCACGTGGCAACCGTTCACACCAGCTCCTGCAACGTCAATTCCTTCCTACGCCTGTCTTAGCAGCGCCGCACCCACCAAACAACACGTCCCAGACGGTTTTTGTGGAGTTCCCACGCTGCCCACCCCAGATCTCCTCCTAGTCAGACACCGTAGGGCAGGTTCGACGTTGCAATCACTAGGCTACATAGGTTTACTGGGGCCCATAACACCCAGCATACGACCAGTACATTCAACACTCGATCAGTCTCGGACCACAAGGATCAGACAAGTCTACGGTCACCCTGGACCCAGTCCAGTCGCCGACCTAATTGGTATCCTGTCTAACCCTCAAACTTTTATCTTTCCTTAATTAACTCATCATCATGTGTCATAATGTATCGACTGATAGTTTCATCCAACAACCAATCCTTTCGCGAGCAGCGCCCACTCTGCTCGACTTCTACCGGCAATACCTGCTAAGCATAGCATACTAAGGGGGTGTCTATACCAACTACCGTTAGAGTTTTCCTATGGAAACAAATGCAACTATGGTTTTCAATCAACTCCTAGTACTTAATGCACAAACAAGACACACTTAGTCATAAAAGGAAAACTTTAAACAACGGTTGTGCACCGGGGCTTGCCTGGTTCCTCTAAGCTGACCTTGACTTCTTCGGCGGGGGTTGAGGAACTCGGATCTGCAGCTACCTCGTGAGCGTCAGAATCTACATGATGCAGTAGGATTATGATAAGTTTAATGAAAAAAAAATTATTATTATTATCAATAGTAAGTCTAGGGTTTAGAATGGCGACACCTAGAATTAGGGTTAACCCTAATTACTCGACGCCGTCGATTAAATTCAATTCTTAAACTGTGAATGATATTTAAAGAAATTTATTCAACTATCATGAGGTGACTTTTAGTTGGCATGTTCAACAACTTCAACTCTAGTTAAGTTAATTCGACACTTTTCATCGGTTAACATTATTTAATTCCTTCGGCTATTAAACTAGGATTAAAATAAAGATTTTAATTCTTCCTCAAGATTATTTTTAGTTGGTAGTACTCCCTGGAATAAGCATTTTGGGCTTTGGGTGGGGCCTAGATGAATTTTCTATATTTTATAAAAATTCATCAAAATTCCTGTTTTTAGATCTTATAAAATCAGAAAGTACTAGTAAACCTCAGAATAAAATTATGGAATTTTATGTGGGCATTCCTGAGCACCAGATCTAAAACTTTGCTTCTGGGTCTAACATTATAAATGACTTTTACAATGTACTTTAGGAAATGGTATTTTAACTAGGCAGATTGAAGTATTTTAAAAGGGTTAGATGCCATTTTGTGGTCCTAAAATCTTCATAAAATTCCAGAGGGTGTGTAGTACCATGGCGTATTTGTGGATCAAAGGTTAGCCCTAGTATTGCTATAGAATGCAAATTAAAATTTAAAAACAAAAAGGAGTGTTCTAATTAATTATGCAAATTTTTGGTCATTTGATAAAAAGTGCTTTAACAGAAAATTAGTTTAATGTTCAAGGATTCAAGCAAAATTAGGTTTGGTATTTTTAGATTTTTCCATGGTTTGTTACATGCCTAACAATTCTCTGGCTAATTAAAGGAAATTAGAAAATCAATGGAACAGTGGCACAGAACAGGGGACACGGCAGAGGCGGTTGCTCCGGTGAGCTCCTCGCCGGAGAAGAGGGCTAGGGCAAGAACCAAGGTGTCCCGTGGAGCTTCACCTCGACTCACTGCACTTATTTGTGGAGGATGGAGGCTACGGTGAAGAGTGGAACAGGGTCGGCGACGTGGAGGTCGAGGTGGCGACAATGGCAGCCGACGGGGCGGCACACGGCGTTCTTCTCCGACGACGGTCACCTGTGGCCGGATTTAAGTCAAAGGGGTGCGCAATAATCAGAGGAAGTAGCCGACGAGTTGAATTGAAAAACCATTGTACCGCGACGACGAATTTCAAGGAGGGGCGATCGGCGGTGAGGTCCTTCGGCCGAGAGGAAGGCGGCGGTGTTCCGGCGAAACCAATGCACCGCCGGCGGGCTTGGTGATTGGAGAGCTTCAGGGGACGGAGGGGAGTCTCTCGGGCACGGTGGCGAGGTTTGGAGACGGCCGGTGTGAGCTGTCGACGTGGAGGTGGAGGGCGGTGGCAATGGTGGCGGCGCTCTGAGTAGAGAGGGGGGGAGGTCTCGCGCGGGTGAAGGAAAAAGGAAGAGTGGGGGGGGGGGGTGCACCGTTTTAAAGTGAGCTCGGCGTAGGGTTAGAGGGGCATTAGGGGTATGGCCGGCATGGCCGGCCATGCCGGGCGGCGCTCGGGCGGCGCGTGCCGGGGGAAAACAGGGGAGCGGCAGAGAGAGAGAGGGAGAGAGAGAGAGAGAGTGAGCGAGTGAGTGAGTGAGGGCTGCGGGAGAGAGCGAGGAGCGCGGCAGCTTGAATGCGACGACGTGCCAACAGAGGCCGTGTCGGGCGGGGCGGTCGGGCGGGCGGCGGCACTGTAGCCCGTCCGACAACAGCGATTAAATTTTTATATACATTTTTATTTTAAAGCTGGAACGTATTTCAATTAAAAGACACACTTCCCGAGCTCAAACATTTTTTAAAAGTTTTGTACAAACTTAGAAATTTATTTGGAACACTTTTCGCTTAAGGTTCAAGTCATGATTTGGTCTCTTAAAATTCTTGAATTTCTAAGTTAATTATAGCTTGTGTGAATTTTTAAGAGGTCTAAATCCTTTTCCAAAAATCTTGAATAATTTCCCAAAATTCTATTTTGAAGTGTACTTAATTGTTATGTAAAAATATGGCTAGGGTTCTGTGGAATTTTTGATGGTCAAGAGTTAGGATTTGGATTTTTTTCTGTTAACGAGATTTCGACACTACTGATTCAGATTTTTCCCGGACTTTGCTATAGGGTTCTGTTGTTTGTCAAACTTGTCTTAGTGTCCCTTTAAGGCATTTTAAACAATATTCCTTTTTATTTCCAAGATGGACTCGGCTTTAAAGTGAGTGAAATTGTGGATTAGGGTTTACAGTTGTCGACTTTGCCCTGGTGACACCTGGGGTGTCACAAAAAGTCTCATCAAAATCCAATCCTTCAAGTTGAGAATATCCTTGTGCAACCAATCTTGCCTTGTTTCTCACAACAATTCCATTTTCATCTTGCTTGTTCCGAAATACCCATTTGGTGCCAATGACATTATAATTGTTTGGCCTCTCAACCAATTCCCATACTTCATTTCGGGCAAAATTATTCAACTCTTCATGCATGGCATTTACCCAATCCGGATCACTTAGGGCCTCTTCAACTCGAGTTGGTTCAACAAAAGAGACAAAGGAATAGTGTTCACAAAATGAAGCAAGACGTGACCTAGTTTAAACACCTTTATGTATATCTCCAACAATTTGATCAACGGGATGATTTTTAGCAATGCCATGATGAACCTTAAGGTGAGTCATAGGATCTTGTGTTGAGCTTGTGGAAGAATCATTTTCCGGTTGATGATGTGATTCTTCATCTTTGTCTTCATCATTGGCTTGAGTTTGATTATTTGAGTTTGAGGAAGGTTGATTTGCTTGAAATAGAGGTGATGGATCATCTTCTTGATCTTTTTTTCATCTTTAGGCTTGACGTCACCAATAGTCATATTTTTCATGGCTTTTCTCAACCCTTCATTTCCAACATCATCTAAATTTTCTTTTTCATCTTGAGATCCATTAGTTTCATCAAACTCAACATCACTTGTCTCCTCAACCAAGCCTGTGCTTTGATTGTAGACACGATAAGCCTTTCTATTTGATGAATAGCTCAATAAGAAGCCTTCATCACACTTGCTTTGGAATTTTGACAATTTTTCACCTTTCCTCAAGATATAGCACTTGCATCCAAATACATGGAAATATGAGATGTTTGGCTTTCTTCCAATAAGGAGCTCATATGGAGTCTTCTTCAACAACCTATGGCAATACAATCTATCTGATGCATGACAAGCGGTGTTTATTGCTTCGGCCCAAAAGCTATCGGAAACATTATGTTCCGCAAGCATTGATCTTGCCATCTCTATTAATGTCCGATTTTTCCTTTCAACTACTCCATTTTGCTCCGGAGTATACTTGGCTGAAAATTCATGCTTGACTCCCTTCTCATCACAAAAATATTCAATCTTGGAATTTTTGAATTCGGTGCCATTGTCACTTCTAATTTTCTTGATGTAGAACTCAAATTCATTTTTGGCTCTCTTTGCAAAACTCTTGAAAATGTTGAACACATTTGCCTTGTCATGCAAAAAGAACACCCATGTGTATCTTGAATAGTCATCCACAATCACAAGACAATAACTATTACCACCAATGCTTCTATATCTTGTAAGGCCAAATAAATCTATGTGCAATAATTCCAAAGGCCTAGAGGTAGACATGACACTTTTGGTGGGATGGGTATTTGCAACTTGTTTTCCGGCTTGACAAGCACTACACAACTTATTTTTCTCAAATACCACTTCATCATTTAATCCAATGACCAAGTCATGCTTCACCAACCGTTTGAGTTGATTCATTCCAACATGAGCAAGTCTTCTATGCCATAACCACCCTTTTGATGACTTTGTGAATAAACATGTACTTAAACTTGCATCACTTGATGAAAAATCCACAAGATAGATGTTCCCATAGCGAAATCCTTTGAACACCAACTCATCACTCTTGATGCTTGTAATGATAACGTCCGTGGGAGAGAACTTGCATATAAGACCAAGATCACACAATTGAGCCACTGAGAGAAGGTTGAAGCTAAGTGATTCAACTAACAACACATTTGAAATTGACAAATCATTTAAAATTGCAATTTTTCCCAATCCTTGCACTTTGCCTTTGCTATTATCTCCAAAAGTGATCTTGTCACAAACCGATGCTTCATCATCAAATGAGGTGAACATTTTTTCATTGCCGGTCATGTGTTGAGTGCAACCACTATCAAGCACCCAATGTCTTCCACCGGACTTGTAATTCACCTACAAAACAAGATTACTTTGTTTTAGGTACCCAAACTTGTCTGGGTCCTTGGATGTTCGTCACCAAGGCCTTAGGTACCCATATGGCATTTTTCTTTGTGCCATTCCTAGAGGTGTTACCATTAAAAGCATGCACATCATTCTTAGTTCTACCAACAAACTTGACATAAACAACACCGTCGGAATTTTTCTTAAGTACATAGGAAGCATCAATAGAAGCAAGAGACACATTCTTACAACCGGTGCAATCCTTTTCAAGATGACCGGTGTTTTTACACTTAACACAATACAAGCCATATTCTTTCATGAAAGTGGTCTTTTTGTCAACAAAAGCACTTTTGTTCTTCTTGGGTATATACCGAAGTCCCTCATGCTTGAGAGTGAACCTTTGACATTCCCACATCTTGTTATAGGAGTTTTCACCTCTATGGCATTTAGCAAGAGCATTAACAAGAGAATCAACGGTTTCCCTCAATTCAACATTCTCAACAATAAGCAAGGGATTACAAGCATTTGACATATCCATGCAAGAATCAACATTAGAGGAGCAAGACATCACAAGAGGTAGATATGCTAATCTTAGAAATATGTTCAACACATGGCAAGCACTCAAGCATATCATAAGAAACACCAACATCAACCTTCACTTTGTCGGTACACGCAATGAGAGAGTCATGAGCTTCCTTAAGCCTCTCATGATCTTCATTAAGATTCTCATGAGAAGTCTTTAGCTCCTCATATGACTCCTCCAAACATGAGTATTTTTTCTTAAGATCTCTATATTTACCCTTCACATTTCCTAGCAAATCATCAAGGTTGCTCACCATCTCAACAAGATCATCATAGGTAAATGTATCATCATCACATACCTTCGATTCACCTTTTGCCATAAGACAAAGAGGGGTTCTTATTTGATGGCCTTCCACTCCTATTGAATCCCCCTTTCTTCTTCATAAACTTCTTGAATTTTCTTACCATCAAGGCAAGTTCTTCATCGGTGCTAGTTTCACTTTCATCATCATTATCATCTTTTGATGTCTTTGCTTTGTGTGCAATGCCCTTCTTCTTCTCATCAACATTGCCATTATGAAGTTCTTCTTGGGATTGCTTGAACATATCATGAGTGAGAATTTCCCCGAGAACTTCGGTGGGCTTTGTATCCTTCAAACTTGATCTCACAAGCAAGGTCACAATTGTCTCATATTTTGGTGGCAAGGCTCTAAGAAATTTGTGAGAGATATCCACATTTGATACCTTGACACCAAGACCCTTCAATTCATTCACAATATTGTTCAATCTAGTGAACATGTCATCAACTTCTTCATTTGGCAACATGGTGAATTTTTCAAATTTGCCCTTGAAGATGAATAGCTTAGCTTCGTTGACGGTAGTAGTGCCTTCATAAGCTTCCATGAGTGCCACCCACATTTCATTTGCGGTTTCTAGCTTGCACACACGGTTGAAATCATTAATTGATAGAGCACCATATAGAACATTCATGGCTTGATCATTTGCAAGAATGAGCTCTTGTTCAATATCGGTTGGATTGCTTGGATCAAGAACAACAAGACCATCATCAACAATTCTCCAAATTGAACCGCCCATAGCCTTGAGATAACGAGTCATACGAGTCTTCCAATAATCATAGTTTGACCCGTCAAAGAACGGAAGCTTTCCAAGGTGATTGCTAGCCATTGTGTCACTCCCGGATGATCAAATTCACACAAATATGAGAGTACCGGCTCTGGTACCACTTGTAGGATCTAAGACACCGACTAGAGGGGCTCAGAGGAGAGACAGTCTCTGAGGGGTGCTGGCGGTCAGACCAAGCTTCTGGCGGTCAGACCAAGCTTCTGGCGGTCAGACCGCCAGACCCTGATTCAGCACACTTGATTTTCTCATTTTTTAGGATTTCTCTCAACAATTTTCCTTCTTTTCCAAGAGAAATTTCAAGGACGCTTTTGCGGTTAATTGATAAGAAAATCGAGCAAAAAGTGGCAATCTATAGATGCTCCAAGCAAATGACAATCGACCCCTCTTAATAGTACGGCGCTAACCAAAAATCCGGTCATTTTATCACCTTATGACCGGTAAAAGTAAAAACCTATTGATTATACCTTTGCCTTGCGCCGTTCGTTGTCCTATTTGTGTGAGCACGACAGTATATTTGTTGCCATTTCACAAAGCGGGCTCAAATATTCAATAATTTCTAGCAAGGACTCAAGTAGCACATTAATCCACAAATATGGATTGTCATTAATTACCAAAACTACAATTAAGGGCCTAGATGCTTCACTAGGTCTAGGACAGGTTTAGGCCAGCGATATAGATCAGTTTGGAACTACTTTTTATTTTGTATACTCTGAATTTAACTATTGCTTTTCCTTGCTACCAAATATTTTGTCTTCCAAGCTCCAAATACAACTTCTGAATAGGCACTGATTTTTTACCCTCGTAGTCACTGAATCACGTCTTTCAGGTATCTTTGTTTTGCTAGTAATAACCATGTAAGAAGTTGGTTAGACACTGCCTCTTGCTTTGTTGAGAGTTCCACTAACACCATAGTAGTTAATAGGGATAATATTTTTGTGTTGTCTTCGTTTGTTTTCTACTAACAATGACAGGATATTATGCAAAACGTGAATGGCGTCCACCATCACAAGATGATCTTGAGCGTGCCATAATGTGTGCACCAAAGAGTTCGGACAACATATCTTCTCTACCACAACATGTGATCAGTTCTGAAATGGAGAAGGCGGAGCGAAATCAATGCAACACGGTTTGTTTCAGACTTTCTTTTGTGTACAGGATGCACTTGCCGCACAATCATTGACAGCGAGAGCAGCTGCAACATTGCAAGTATTGAATTACTTGAGAAGCTTGGCTTAACCACAAAACCTCACCCACGTCCGTACTACATCAAGTGGGTAAACTCTAGTGAGAAAATAAAGGTAAACAAAATTACGCGCATTGATTTTTTCCTTGGTGCCTATAAGGATAGTGCAGAATTTGACATTGCACCTATGCAAGCATGTCACTTGTTTCTAGGTAAACCATGGGTTTTTACAAACAATGTTCTGCACAATAACATTGCTAATAAATACTCATTCAAGTACAATGGTAAACATATTACTCTTGTTCCTATGACTGCTGCTGCAATTAAAGAAGCTGATCTTGAGAGGGTTTAGAGAAGAAAAAAATGAACCTTTTAGAAAAGAGTGGATTATTTCAGATTTTTTAAATGCCTTCATCTAATTCTGAATTGCTACAAAATAAACATGTTGCACTGCCCTCTGTTCGAACTAACATTTTGCAGCATATACATAAAGAAGAGGATGATGTGGAACAAAAAGAACATTTGGTTGTTCCAGGTGAGAGCTCTCTCGATGTGCTAAATCCATGTCCCAAACATGCTATTGTAGAGCAACAACTAGTGGAACCATTTGTTGATTTTCCTGCTGACCTGCCTGATAAAGAAGAGTTTTGTGATAATGTTTTGGTCATTCCTATGCCACACGTCATGAACGAGAATGATTCTTTTCCTCATGTACAAAAATAACCTTTTGATTCCCATTGCTAATGAAAAAGATGAACTCAAACTGCTGTCTTCTTTAAAACTTTGGGTTATATTGAATTTGATACTTTATGTGACCTTAGTAGCTTAGAGAAGAAAGTTGTGTGTGCTGAACTGCCATGATTAACTAGAAACTCTTTCCATTTCATTGGAAAATATAATTTGAAAAGAGAATATATGGTACACCAAGTTTACATTTGCGACGATCTGGAATCTCATATTGCTTTGCAATCAAATGATGAATTAAATTGCTGCAATCACATGTATCGTGTTCCGTATAGTCCCTCTATTTTTCCATCTAAGAAACAGGTTCAACCACAAGAAGGGGAACACTACTGGTTGTCACCACAGTATGAAACAATTTCTCCATGTGCTTCCAAGATGATGAACAACCCCTTCACGCGCCTGGTCAAACCGAGGACGGTTTGCTGTCGAGAAGGGGAGAATGATAAGGACATGATCCACACGGATATAACCAGATCCACGTACAATAGTGTTAAATTGAAGGTGAATATGTTTTATGTTAATTCAACAATATATCTATTTGAACAAAAAATACTACATCATGAGTTGTGTATCTCATGCAATGCAGAAATAATATCTTGGAGAATGAAAAAGGATGTGTGTGCTGGACATTCATCATGTCGTCGTAGGGCTAATATTTCTTAGTATCCCGGCCGAAGAGGAGGGACGACCCAACCAAGTGGAGAACGTCCAAAGGAAGCCCATGGACGTCCTCCTCCTTGACCACCTCCTAAGGAGGCCAGCATGGGCGTCATATGCAAGGTGGAGGTCCAATCTACATCGGCTTCGAAACCAGCTCGGAGTCCAGGACGAGTCTTCAATAAAACGGAAGTCCAGGTCACATTCGGACTCCGTTTTTGACGATCCACATATGCATGGAAAGGTGACAAGATTATCTTTCCAATGCCGCTGGTCCCATAGCTTAATTCATCCACAGTCGATAGGAATCTTC
Organism: Oropetium thomaeum; assembly: GCA_001182835.1. Taxonomy (NCBI): domain Eukaryota; kingdom Viridiplantae; phylum Streptophyta; class Magnoliopsida; order Poales; family Poaceae; genus Oropetium; species Oropetium thomaeum. The sequence goes on along the minus strand of LFJQ01000040.1, from coordinate 913,139 downwards.
AAAACAAGTGGTCCAATTAATGTCGACTTCGAATCCAACTCGAGTCCAGGAGCAGCCTGTACTAAAACGGACGCCCAAGTCGCATACGGACTCCGTTTTAATTGATCTACCACTTTATGTAAAGAGGACGAGATTATATTTCCAATAGAACTGATCCCACGTCCAAATAGCTCCAAAATCCATAGGAATCATTAAAATAATAGACAGTCTAGAATCTGTCAGGGTGTTGTGACACCGACTTTGGGCCGGTTGGCCTTGTACCGAGTTAAAGTCCATTAGGGTTGCGTCCAGGGGACTTGCACGTCCTCTATTCCTTTATATCCAGCCATCACCACACCATTATGGTTTGGGTTTTGCTTAGATTATTCCTATTAAAAAAAGTGTCGCCGTTTCATCGGTTGCGACACCCCTACTTTGTGAGTTTAATCTTCATCTGTAATTTGGTTACAGACTCTGACTCTACTAGCAAAAAGTTTTTGCGGAAGCAAAAAGTTAAGATTATAGACTTTGACTCTACTAGCTAAGCAAAAACAGGTGCCTTGCCCAACGGCACACTGCTACTAGCCACCCAAAAACAGCGGCTACTCTATCACTACTACTAGCGGTATCTGCGTCATCTGAAAAACCACAAGTTGCAAAGCGTGAGCTTCTAAGAAGCTCCGCAAGACTAATCTGTCAACATGGCTAGCTACAGCCGACTCCTAGCCATGCACTGCTGAGTCAGGGTAGGGCAAGTGCAAAAAAGACTCACACTATTTAGTGTTTCTTCTATTTTTCAAGTTTTAGCTCCAATTAACTTGTGAAGGTTCAAACTTTAGTTTGCTCTACACTATACAAACATGTGTATCAAACAATACTTCTTAAATCATTCAAAGCCATCCAATTTATTCTCATTGTTCACTTTCTATTAGTATGTGGCGTGTTTCACAACCAAACTCATAAACTGAGAGCGACAATGATTCAAATCGATTTACACCTGTAGGGATAACTGTTGGTATTTCTTACGTCATTACTAAGTTTTATCCAAAGACAATCCATAGCAACGATGCTAGTAATATTTACATTGGTATTCTAACGTTTACAGAAAAGATTGCAAGCAAACGGAGTACCGTTGTAGCATGGAGTATTCCAGGGTATCGTATTTATTTCCACAGGAGGGATGCTTAACAAGAATAATGCATATGAAGTATGGTACTAATTCACTCATACTAAGATATCATATACTCATACAGGGGTAAACACAAGATAAATATAGGTAGTGCGACACTAAGAAGAGGACCTACAAGTAATTATAATAGCGGAGTAGAACTAATCTGAGGCTAATCTAAGCACTCATTGTATTACTATACATTTATATATACTAATATACATATATGTTCTATACTAGCAAGAGATCAAAGTAGGGACATATCGGCGCACCGGTTTACTCCCAATCCAGGGAAAAGACTCCAGCAATTATGCACCTCTAACCCTACGACCTGACATGGGGGATTACAAAGGACGGACACGACTGTCACTTCAAGCCGCCTACCCCTAGCTCCGTGAGTCGTACGACTCCAAGGATATTTAGTAATCTAAGCACCACGCTTACATGCGTAAATATTACTCTAGCCGCCCGGTGGACCTTAGCCCATCGACTAGAGCATACTCTAATGAGCACAGTGGAACTAATGCCAAAGCAATGATCAACTATACTAAGTATATACATATATACATAACTACATATACCTCTATACTTAAGACTATGACTAGTATACTGGTATACTACCTAAATACACTAGCATAAATCCTAAGTATATTCACATGTCAAGCACAAGGATAATAATAACCACTCAAACCATATGAATAATAATGCATAGAAATATATTGCATTGAATATCATAAAGTCTTACAAAAGGAAATAAGAAAGAGAGTACTAGACTCATACCTATTCCTATGGAGAGACTACTAGAGAACTAGAAGATCTCTTGGACTATACTGAAATGAGAGTGTGTTTGCAGGTGGGAACTCTTCTTGTGTGTGTTGGAAGTTGGAGAAAAACTTGAGCAAGTGAGCTTCCTCCCCCCTTCTAGACCGCTTCCCGCGCGAATTACCCGCCACCGATGTGGGAACTGAACTTGGAGAGGCGGTAACTGCCACCTGGCCGAAGCTGGGGCCGAGTGGGTTTACCCACAGGTCGGCCGACCCACTATGGGGCCCACTCAGGTCCCACTTTGGCAGGGTGGCTGCCTGGTGGGCCCTGAGCATGGGTACGTGGTTGGCTTTGGTTTTCTGGCAGTTTTGGCACGTCTGGTGGGTCCATGAATTCTGTGCTGCCCCTATGGCGCCCTGTGATTGGTCCCAGTTGTGTTTTCTCCACCTCAGCGGTACATGGGGTGCCCCCGTGGCAGGCTATGATTAACCAGAAGTGTGTTTTCTTGCCACGGAGCGGATTATGCCTCCATTCCTGTGACAAATATCTACATGCACAAACTTCAAAGTACATGTGGAACTTTATTAATTTTAAACTAACATGCATATATGAAATGCATGTCCTTATTTATTTTTAGAAAAATGTTGACGGTATATTTGGTACTTAACAACCGTCAACAATAACCTGATCACACATGTACTGGATCGCACGTGGCAACCGTTCATACTAGATTCTGCAACATTAATTCGATCCTACACTGCCTTAGCAGGAGTGCCTACTCCACCTGATCATACGTCCCGGGCGGTATCAGGGAGAGGTTACCTCACTGCCCTCCCAGACCGCTTCCAGTCACACACCGTAGGTTGCGTTCGACATTGCAATCACTGGAATACCTAGGTTTACTAGGTCCCATATAGTCCAACATATCATCAGTATGCTGAATTATTGATCAGGCTCGGGCCACACGGACCAGATAGGACTACTGCACATAAGACCCACGCCGTCCTTCTGCCAACCTACCATTCCTTGTCTGACCCTACTTTTATCATCATGTAATATGAACTAGCCACAAGCTTATAGTAAAGGGTGGAAGTTTCAAACAACTCCTATCATGTCGCGAGCAGCATCCACTCTGCTCGTCTTCTACCGCATAACACTGCTAAGCATAGCACCTACATCGAGCTACTTGTAATAAATTTTTCATGATAGGTAGTACCACAACACATGTAACTATTGTTTCGATCAACTCCTATGATACTTAATGCATAGACAAGACTCCCATATGTTATGATAAAAGTAAAACTTTGAAAATGGTAGTACATTGGGGCTTGCCTGGTGGTTGTTCTGTTTGATCTGTTGCGGAATCCTGCTCCCAATACGTCTGCTCGGACTTGACGGCTATCATGTTCACCTCAGAGTCTACATGATGCAATCATAGGAGATGATTATTACAAGTGTTAATAATTGAAATTACTAAAGAATGACTAAGTATGTGATTAATTAGGTTTTATTCAGCTTAATCAAGATTAATCTCTAAATACCTTCCATTAATCACAATTCACACTACAGAAGCACTTTTCTGAATTTTCATAATTTGTTTCTAATATTAACCATTTTTAATAGTGTTATGGAATTATCTCACTTTAAATAGCAATAAAAAAAAGCCCAAAAATGATATTTTTCAAACATATAAGTTTTATATTTTTTTCTAAAAACTACAATTTTTCTTGAGCTTGGAACAGTTGAAATTTTATTTTTCTAGATCATTTTTGAATTTCTATGGATTTTCGAAGTTGTTTGCCGACGTATCACAACAAGAGAAAATGGGAAAAATCCCAACTTTTGCTACGGTTCTGGCGTGGCGGCGGCGCGCGGCAGCACGGCATTGCTGGCAGCGAGGGATCACGATAAGGGTCTTGATCGACAAGTTCGCCACGGGGAACTCAGCGAGCACCACAACAAGCTAACGGTGATCACTAGAAACGACGGAGCGGCGACCGACGGCGCAACTAATTCTGGCGATGTCACAGCAACGTTACAGGGGTCAAAATCTCGCGTTGCTTCGCCCTACACGCTCTACGCGGCATGCTAATGCTCGGCACTCCGACAACGGCGACCATGGCGCGGCGACTCTGTTCGGCTCGGCGGTCTACGACATGTTGTCCCACAACTTCTATGTGGTACGGGGAAACTAGAAATCATAACGACGAGCTTGATTTCTCACCGGAGCTAGGTCCTCCTCTCCGCTATCGACGGTGGCGGTGGCGCGAGTGTGTTCCCAGCGATAGGGACCTCAACCTGGACAAAGGTCGTCGGGATGAGCTGCGACGGGGCCCGGGAAGTTTCTTTGCGAAGGTTTTGAGTTTGGAAAACATTGGAACCTACGTTCTCACCTTGAACTTCCCATGCTCCGACGTTCACCGGTGGCGCGCTGGTGTTCCTGATGACGACGACCTCGTTCCTAGAAAAGGGTGGAAAGATAGCTGCGCGTGAGCACCGCGAGCCTGTTTGACCAGGTCAATGGAATGGAAAACGGTCAGAGCCCCGAGTTCACCGTGCGTTTCCAAGGTTCGGTGCGGCCGGCGGAGGAAACGACGTAAACTCCCAGTGAAACTTGTCGTTGGCAGGCTTCGCGCGCTTAGCACGAACTTGAGAATCCTCTGGCGCACAGTTTTGCAATGGATTATGGGCTTTCTCTCAAGAACAACGTGACGACACTAGATGTCGTGCTCGGCGGGGAAAAACAGAGAGAAAGTGAGAAGAGGGAGACGGAAATGCTGCCGCTGCTTTTGTACTTGCGAAGGGTGGTGAGGTTGAGCGGCGCGTGTGCAGAGAGGACGGCGCACAGCTGCCTGCCTGGCTTGCTTGAGCGGCGGGCGCCGCGGCCCCGTGTTTGAGAGAGTGAGAGAGAGAGAGAGAGAAATAGAGCGAGACAGAGTGAAAGAACAACAGAGAGAGAGTTGAGGGACTGACCTATGGGGCCTGCTGCTCCAGTGGGTCCCACAGGTAAGAAAATGATCAAAAACAGTTAAAAAGAAATTCTGATTTTTTTTGGAAGTAAAATCAAATTCTTAGTTGCACACTTGATGCCATAACTTGTGTTAACATTTGAATTTGAATTAAAAATTAACTATTGCCTCATATGAATTCATGTATAATATATGTACCTTAACACAATTATGGGTTTGATATTACTTGGTTGTTCATACTGAATTAACCATTTGCACATTTGATCAGTACTAAAAATATTCTTTTAAGTTCTTAAATAGAGTTCCAGGTTTTAGTTAATTATTGAACAATCCAAATTTGATTATCTTCTTTGATTACTAATTACAGCCTAATGCACCTAGTTGTAACACACGGGGTGTCACACTAAGCCATGCTGAGATAAGGTATCTCCCCTAGGCGATTTTATAATAAAAGGTGGCTCGAGTAGAATAGTGGGGAAGTTTTTATTCTTGACAAAAGTTTTACTGATGAAGTTGTCTGATGCGCCAGAATCAAACAGCAGAATCACCATCGTGGGAAAACGTACCCGCGAGCACGGGATCTTCCTCAGCTATCCCCTCGGTCGTGGTATGGTTCACCCGACCGGTCCTATTCGTCTTCCGTCCCCTCTACTGGTTCTGCCCCTGATTCTGCTGGTGGTTGACCTCTCGCTGCTTGTGAGTGGGGCACTCACAAACACAGAGTCCAGGAAGACCACACATGTAGCACGGAGCCCCTGGCCCGGGTCTGTTCCCTGTTGAGGTGGATGGCCATCCCGGTTCTGTTGCTGTGGGGGTGGTGGTGCCCAGTATGCACCCTGCTGCTGGCCCTGTGGGGGCCTGTACGGCTGCTGCAGGGGACAGAAAGATGGACCCTACTGATGAACAGACCAGTACTTCCTCCCATCAGGTGCAGTATAGACCAAGCGGTACTTCGGAGGTGGTGCGCCATATGAGCCACTGCTACATCTCTTCTTCTTCCGTTGTTCCTTCTCCAAATATTCCTCGGCGATAAGGGTGTTGCTCACGAACTCATTGAATGAGCCCCCTAATTCAGCGCCATACGGGACTGGAGTGTGATATCCAGCCCCTGCATGAAGCGATGTTTACACTTCGCCTCCACGTCGACCTGCTTTGGAGCATAGAGAGATAGCTGGTTGAACATCCTGGAGTACTGATGAACAGAGCGGTTGCTGTGACACCCCAGGTGCCACCCCAGAATGCACCGGCAATACCGTAAAACTCTAGAAGCCAAATTATACACTTGAAAGTAGAATCGACACTTGAAGTAATAAGAAATGTTGCTAGAAACCTTTCAAAGAACCACTACAAGAATTTTGGCAACAAAAAGAGCACTTTAGATAAAATCAGTAGACTTTGACTCGCAGTGTCAAAATTCTGTTTAACGGGAAAAAATCTAAACCCTAATTAGTAACCTATCAAATTTCTCATAAAACCCTAGCAATATTTTTGCATAAAAATTAATTTCACATTAAAATAGAATTTTGGAAATTTTATCAAAATTTTTGGGAAAAGTTTAAACCCTTTTAAAATTCCAACAAACTTGAACTAGGTTAACAATTTATATACTTTTAGGAGCTGAATCAGGGCATCTTCCATAAGCAAAGTTGTTCCAAATAATTCTTTTAGCTCACACAAAAAGTTTCAAAAATTCTTGAGCTCAGGAGACAGAGTTTTCTGTTGAATCAAGAAGGACCTTTTGAAATAATTCAAATCAAAATTTTGGAAATAGGGTGACCGTGAACAGTGCAGCCGCCCTCGGCAGCCACTGCCGTGGCTGACCGCCGAGGACAGCGCGGCCGGCCACCTTCTCTCCTTTGCACCATCACTCCCTGTCCAGCAAATCTTGCGCAAAGATTTTCTCCACTGCTCTCCCTTCTCTCTCCTCCCTCTCTCTCTCCACTGGCGCACTACCCTTTCTCCGCGTGGCACGCTACTCCACTGTCGAGCCACCGCCGTCACCGCCAATCTCGGGCCACCGCTCTCTGCACCAATCCACGGCGCCACCCCACTCCTCTCTCCTTTTCCCTCCTTGGCTCACTACTCCTCGGGTATAAAGCCCAAGCCACCACGCTCTCCTTTCCCTTCTTATTTCTTTCTACCGAGCGCCGCCATCCGCCAGTACCGCCTCTTCGTCGACAGCAAGCCCGGGCCATCCCCGCGCCTCGCCACCGTGCCCAGAAGGTTGCTCTCGAGTCACTGCTGCTCTCCAACTATCAAGGCCCCCGGCCGTGCCGCCGTTTCGCTGGAACACCGTCGTCCACCTTTCTCGGCTGAGGACATCGCCGCTGGCCTTCAACTCTCAAATTCGCCGCCACGGTACCGTGCTTCTTCAATTCCTTTTATCGGGTAGACCGCCTCACCCTTGTGCACCGGTTTGACAAGTTGATGGCCGCAGTTCACCGCTGACGATGAGGAACGCAGCGCGCCACCGTCGGCCATCACTGGAACCACCGCATAGCCCTCAGTCGCCGACCCCTTTCCCCTCTCTCCCGTGGCCTTCATCCTTTTCAAATCAGTGCATTGACTCAAGGTGATTCTCCACGACACTCAACTCCCCGCCCTAACCTTCATCTCCGGCGAGAAACTCACCGGAGCACCGCCACTGCCATGTCCCCTGTTTCTGCCCTACTGTTTCATTATTTTTCCATTTTCCTATTAATTAGCCAGAGATTGTAAACTATGTAGTAAATCATGTAAAAGTATAAAAGTGCTAAACCTAATTTTGTTTGAATCCTTGAACCATGAACTAATTCTCTGTTAAAGCACTTTTTCAAAAATGTCCCTAGAATTTCCTCTATAATTCAATGAATTATTTCTGTTTTTGAATTTTATTTGAAGTTCCAGAAGGTTGATAGGGTTGGTTCTTGAACCTTCAGTGTATCTTGGCATGGTGCATCTCCTGGATCTTTATCCAGATTTTACAGCAACATGTGTTCATGCATGTCTTTGGAAATACTCAAAAATGTCTAGTTAAATTGTCATTTTCTAAAATGCATTAGGAAAGTCTCCCAAAAGCCCAAACCCTTAACCAAAACTTTAGTTTAGATGCTCACTGGTACTTCTACAAAGTTTCATAATTTTTCCATAAGCTTTAGTACATGTTTCTGATTTTATAATTTTGAAAAACAGAACCTTGCTTGGTTTTTAATAAATTCTTGGAAGCTCAACTTGACCCCAAACCAGTGCCAAAAGTCTTAGTTTGGAGTCTACTTTAAACTAAAAATGGTCCCATGCCTGTAACTTAACTTTGATTTTCATCGGAAAAGTCGTTACGACTTTTACTGTGTCGTTGCGGTATTCCCCGATGTCGTAAATGGGCAACGACAGTCCGTGGGCTCGTGTTCCTGCTAACGCGAGTGAAAAACCATTCAAACTTAGTATCGTAGTAACCCTAGCCACTTGATAAAGCCAGTTCATGAGACGTGTTTTGGGACTTTTGTCGAAAACGACGTCCGTGTACCACCCGATATCGGAACCGAAAGCCGGGAACCAGGAACCCGTATCCGGAATTGGTAAAACTGTTTTCAGCATAACATGAGCTGTAGACATCTGTTTGACATGGTTCTTTTTGCATTGTGTTCGTAGTCTCAGTAGTACCTAATGCCAATACTAACAATTACCTTTATGGTTATTATTTTATAATAACAAAATATTGATAAAATCGAACAATAAGTATAATAATAATGCTAATAATCATCTAACTTTAGTAAGTAAATATTATCAAACTTAAAGCTAATAACAACCCTGCCCCAACCCATCTGCTTAGAGCTGTGTGACACCCCGATCCAGGGCTTAATAGGATTAATAGGATATTCATATCAACAAGTTGCAACTTTTTTTCCGGTAGCCTAGTTTCGAAAAACTCCGAGGTTAAGCGTGCTTGGCCTGGAGCAATTTTAGGATGGGTGACCGACCGGGAAGTTATTCCCGGGTGCGCACAGGTGAGGATAAATGTGCGCAGAAAAGACTTGTGTTGGTCTGTGAGGGTAACCTATGTCCTATTAAAAGCTATCTAATGTAAGTGGGCCCGGCCTCGAGGAGGCGGGACGTTACAAGCTGCTAATTAAATATAAGTAATTTTAAGGCTAATGGTGACCTTAATCCTAATAGTCACCCTAATTAGAGATCTAGTGCTAGTGGCGATTCAAATGGTTAAACACCAATTAACAATAAGCATCTTAAACCTGCCCCTTTAAGAATAATTACGATTTCGATCATGATCTAGACTCTTGACCATCATTAATTATCTCTAAAATAGTATAAGTAGTCTAAGTAAATTAGTTCCCTAAAGTGTATTACAATGATAGTGATCCTAACTTAATTAAAATTTCCATTTCATCATTTCTAGTGTATCTTGTAAAATGCCTAGTAAATCGAGGAAAAATCTAAAAATGGTGAACCAAAGTTTATTGGAATCCTTGTAAAATACACGAAACATCTGCTGAAATACTTTTTCATAAAACTCCTTGAAGCTGCCTAAATAGATAGGCAGAGACCTTCTGTTTTTACCTTACACCTATAGGATCAGGACTTCTAGCAGATGTGCGTCATGGCAAGCAGAACGCTAATGTTCTGATTTCGCCTAACATCTGACTTTACAAAGCTATTCTCAAACTGGAACATCCGTCAGATGTGCGTCTGGCTCAGCAGAACCCAAGTGTTCTGTTTTTGCTCGACATCTGGAGATTTCAAAACATCTGGAACGGGGACTTCTGTCAGATGAGTGTTGTGGTACTCAGAACTCAATGTTCTGATTTTACATAACATCTGGCGTTCCTGAACTCATTTGGAGTTGGAGTTCTGTCAGATGTATGTCACGACACCCGGGACCCAATGTTCCATTTTTTTTAAATAACGTCTGGAGTTCTAGAGCTCATCAGGAGATGGAGCTTTTGTCAGATGTGTGTCTCGGCAAACACTCCTTCTGTAAATTTTCCCCCGAACTTGACCTCAATAATACCCCCTTTCCTACCTGTGAATAACCTCCTAACAGAAGATCGTTAGAATTGCTATAAAATGTAGGGACTTCAGTTCAAACAAACAACCCAACCCCAAAGATCATCTTTCCAATAGCACCATCCGATGAAGATCACCTCCTAACAAAATCTAGAAGATTTCATAATAGGCCATGGTTGTTAAGCAAATAATCAACTTATCTAAAAGCCGAAGTCAAAATAATAAATCATAATTGAAACCACCTTGTCAAAAATAACCTCTTGATTACTCTTTAATAGAACCACCATATTTCCTTATTTAAAATAACAACTCATCTCCCTATTTGCATCATGTAGACATCAAAGAGAACGACCATAGCTAACAATTCCGAGTCTTCAATCCCCACCGAAGTCGTCATCACCAACGAAGCAGGAGATCCAGGCAAGCCTCGGTGCACAACCAAGATTTTAACTTTTTCTTTTATAACTATATGTCTTGTTTGTGCATTAAGTTTCTAGGAGTTGATTAAAATCTTAATTACATTTGTTTCCATAGGAAACTCTATCAGTAGCTGGTATAGATGACCAATTAGTATGCTATGCTTAGCAAGTACTTACCGGTAGAAGTCGAGCAGAGAGGACGCTGCTCGCGATTGGTAGGGTGTTGTTGAAACTACCAAATGAAACATGACACATGGTTGTGAATGAATAAGGAAAGATAAAAGATTGAGGGTCAGATAGGGTACAAGTAGGTCGGCGACTGGTCCCGGACCAGGATGACCGTAGTCTTGTTTGATCCGTGTGGCACAGTTGGGCAAGTATTGAATGTACCGATCATATGCTGGGTATAATGGGGCCTAGTAAACCTACTTAGCCTAGTGATTCCAAAGTTGAACCTGCCCTACGGTGTCTGATTCGGAGGCGATCTGGGGCGGGCAACGTGGGAACTCCACAGAAACCGTCTGGGACGTGTGTTCTGGTGGGATGCAGCGCTGCTAAGGCAGGCGTAGGAGGGAATTGAATTTGCAGGACCTGGTGTGAACGGTTGCCACGTGCGGTCTGGGACGCGCACGTGTCGTATGCTTAGGTTTCCCCCTGCAGGGTATAAAAATCGTTTCGAACCTCTGTTGCTCTCAGCTATGAGTTTGCTTGAACTCTCTGCCACATACTTTAAGACGATGAGCAATGAGGATGATGATCAAGTTACGATGATGAATTGATCTGTTGTTCTATTCATGATTGATTAGATCAGTGCAAGCTAAAGTTTTTATTCTAATCACTTAACCTGAGCTAAAACTTGATCAAGAATAGTTCAGGAAATGCGAGTCCGTTTTGCATGGAAAACCCTCCCTGAGTCAGCCAGCATGTTTAGGTGTCGGCTGTAGTCAGCCAATTTTGATGGGTCAGCCTTGTTGAGCCTCTTAGAAGCTCACGCTTTTGCGATACGTGGTTTTCAGGAGCCGACAGGCATAACCAGGATGAGAGCATCCATTGGGAGGAATCTCACCCCGAGGTTGGGAACCTCCAGTGGGAGCTGTGTGAACCGCCGCAATAATTCTTGAAGTGGCTAGTAGCAAGACGCCACTGGACACGGCGCTTGCTTTTGCCTTAATAGGAGTGTCGTAGTCTGTAACTATTTTAGTCTTCCGCTGTATTTGTTTTAAAAACTCATTTGCGTACTCTGAGATATTGTAAGACTTAAATATTTATCTATGAAATAATGTTGTATTAAATTCTCTCGTCTTGTAAAATATTGCTGTTTATCCTGCCGATGTTGTACCATGTTAAAGAAGTTTAGACTCAAGCCACACCTCAATTCATTCATTAACATGAGTATTTATACAAGTTACAGAGGCAAGGGGCTTAGCTCATAGTCTTCCACGATCCTACATACAAGGGAGACCAGGCCGGCTCTGCCGTTGGTGCGTGCTCATCCACGTCGTGGATGCGCTCTGCGTGTGTACTGCGTCGCGAGCGTCCGCACTCCTCGCGTTGTTGCGTCGTGGGCGAGCGCACTCCTCGCGCGCATGGCTGACTTGATCGTTGTGGTGATCCGGTTTCCTCGGCTGACACATCTCCGTTATCACCCCCCCCCCCCCCCACAGTCATAGCGTCGGGTGGCCCGACGGTGAGACTGGTGCGGAACGCCGAGAACGTCGCCGGTGGCAGCCCTTTCGTCATCACGTCGGCGAACTGCTGATCAGTGGGGACATGAACGACGCGCAGATCACCGAGGGCAACGCGTTCGCGCACGAAGTGGATGTCGAGCTCGATGTGTTTAGTGCGCCGATGATGAACAGGGTTCTTGCTCATGTAGACCGCGGAGATGTTATCGCAGTAGGCGATCGTGGCACTGCGGACGTTGATGTAGAGCTCACCGAGCAGTTGTCGTAGCCAGATGCACTCGGCCACTGCATTGGCCACCGCCCGGTATTCTGCTTCTGCACTTGATCGGGACACCGTGGCCTGTCGCTTCGACGACCAAGACACCAGCGCGTCGCCAAGGTACACGCAGTATCCGGACGTGGAACGGCGGGTGTCTGGGCATCCCGCCCAATCGGCATCAGAGTAGGCGATGATCGTTGGTGGCGATGTAGTCCCACGTAGATGAAGGCCGAAGGACGTTGTGCCGCGGACGTAGCGTAGGACCCGCTTGACGATGGCGAGATGACACTCCCGTGGATCATGCATGTGCAGACATGCTTGTTGGACGGCATAGGCGATGTCGGGCTGAGTGACGGTGAGGTACTGTAGGGCGCCGGCGATGCTGCGGTACTCGCTCGGATCGCGTACAGCTGCACCACAGGTGGAGGAGAGCTTGGCCTTTGTGTCGATCGGCGTTGGGGCAGGCTTGCAGTGCTCCATGCCTGCACGCTCCAGGAGTTCTGCGGCATACTTGGTCTGCGACAAGAAGAAATCAGTGCCGCGATGCCGCACGTCGACGCCGAGGAAGAAGTGCAACGGGCCCATATCCTTGACAGCGAACTTGGACTGGAGTTGGGCGATGATGTGCCGGAGCAGGGCGTCAGAGGAGGCGCTCAACACCATGTCATCGACGTACAACAGCAGGTATGCCGTGACAGACCCGTTGCGGAGCACGAACAGGGAGGAGTCCGAGCGTGTCGCGACGAAGCCAATGGAGCGCAGGAAGCCGGCGATCGTGGTGAACCATGCTCGAGGCGCCTGCCGGAGACCGTACAGGGATCGTGAGAGGAGGCACACGGCGTCTGGCTGAGCCGGATCGACGAAGCCGATCGGCTGCTGGCAGAGAACGCGCTCGTCGAGGTGTCCGTGTAGGAACGCGTTGGAGACGTCGAGCTGACGGACCGGCCACTGCTTTCCTGCAACGAGAGTGAGTATCGTGCGAATGGTCGCCGATTTCACCACCGGAGTGAAGGTTTCGCCGAAGTCAATCCCGGCGCGCTGCGAGAAGCCACCGTACGACCCAGCGGGCCTTGTAGCGGTCGAGGCTGCCGTCGGGGTTGTATTTGTGCTTGAAGACCCATTTGCCGGTGACGATGTTCGCGCGAGCGGATCGAGGAACAAGGCGCCAGGTTTGGTTAGCCTGCAGGGCGTCGAACTCCCGCTGCATCGCGGCTTTCCAGTTGGGATCTCGGAGTGCAGCGCGCGCAGACGACGGGATCGGGGAGACCGCTAGCGCATCGGCCGCCATGGCGTACGGTGGGTTCGGCTGGTGGATGCCGTCCCGGGCACGGGTCACCATCGGATGGCGCGGTGGCGCATCGCGCTGATGCAGAGGCGCATCGGGTGGTGTCGGCGTAGCCGATGGTGTCGTGGAGGTGGCGGTACTGTCCGTGTAGGAGGACCGCGAGGATGATGGCGGTGTAGTGTCGAAGCGGGGCGCCGAGGGTGCGGAGGACGCAGGCGTGGATGATGGTGTCGAGGCAGAAGCCGGAGTCACTTGTGCAGAGGAGGAGGCCGCGGCATCGAGGCTGGTTGGTGTAGACGTACTCGATGGTGGCGATGAGGAGACACGGCGACGACGCGTGGCTGCAGGAACTGGACCGACGGCGGGCGTGGGCGCCATGACCGGGTCGGCGGCGGTGTCGGCGTGGATGACCACTGTGGGCGGCACCCGAGAGTAATCAGTTCCACGGAGTGGGAACTGGGATTCATCGAAGGTGACGTGCCTGGACGTGATGACGCGCCGGGTCTCCTTGTCGTAGCATCGGTAGCCTTTGTGATCTGCAGAATACCCCAAGAAAACACAGGGAACGGAGCGCGGGCAGAGTTTATGCGCCGCGGTCGCGGACTGGTTAGGGAAGCAGAGGCTCCCAAAGACACGCAAGTGATCGTATGTTGATGGACTGCCGAAAAGGAGCTGATGCGGCGTCATGGTGCCGGTGGCGTGACAGGGACGAAGGTTGAGCAGATGTGTGGCCGTGGCCAGAGCCTCGACCCAGAAGTGTGGTGGTGCGGAGGCGTGCAGGAGCATGGCTCGGACGCTGTCATTGAGAGTGCGTAGGGTCCGTTCGGCCTTGCCGTTTTGGGCCGAGGTGTAGGGGCAGGAGAGGCGAAAGGCGATCCCGTGAGTCTGAAGAAATTGGCGCATGATGTAGTTATCAAATTCGCGACTATTATCAGTTTGCAAAGCGACAATAGGTAGACGAAATTGAGTACTGACATATTAATGAAATCAGCAATGTGGGAACGACATCAGATTTGTTGAGGAGGGGAAAAGACCAAACATAATGTGTGTAATCGTCTATGAGAACTAAATAAAATTTGTAACCGGAGATGCTAGGTACAGGGGATGTCCAAACATCGGAGTGCACTAGGTGAAAGGGGAAATAACTAAAGGATTGAGATGATGCAAAAGGTAGGCGAACATGTTTGCCCAATTGGCAAGCGGTGCAGACATGGTCGCTGGACTTGTGGCAGGCAAAGTCGAAGGTGCGCAGAGCCGCGGCCAGTTGATCACACCCAGGATGTCCCAGTCGTTGATGCCAGAGATCGACGGAGGTGGAGAAGGCGTGAAGGGCGTGGTGTTGTGGTGGCCGCAGTGGATAGAGGTCGCCGGAGCTGTCACATCGGAGCCTCTCCTGCCGAGTATGAAGATCCTTGATAGAGAAACCATGAGGATCAAATTCAATTGTCACATTATTATCGCGGGTTAGGGAACGGACAGAGATCAAATTCTTAACCAGGGAAGGAGTAACAAGAACGTTGTTTAGGAGGAGAGGAGTGAAGGTGGTGGGGATGGACGAGTTGGCGAGGTTAGTGATGGGCATGCGTGCACCATTACCAACGGTGACAGAGGAAGAAGGGGGTGGTGGACGAAGATTAGAGAGGTTACCGGGGCCGGAAGCCATGTGTGAAGATGCGCCGGTGTCCAGGAACCAGTCAGAGCTGCTGGTGCCCGCAGGCGGTACGCCGGCGGTGGCGAGGGCGGTGAGGAGCGCGTTCGGATCGTTTGGTGCGGGTGTGCCGGTGGGCGCCGTTCCGGAGCCAGGATGCTGGCCTAGGGGCGGGTACCCGACGTAGAAGGCCTGCTGGGGAGGTGTTCCAGGCCGTGGGCCGAGCACGCCGGCAGCTGGTGGGCGGAAAGGCATGGGCCACGCCTGAACCATACCCTGCCAAGGGTTATAGCCCGCAGCCCACGGAGTGTTGGGGAAGGCAGCCGGCCGTGGTGGTGGAGCGGAGCCGCCGCCGGGAGAGGCGCTATTGCCGTTGCCGCGCCCGCGCCCGCGGCGACGGTTGCGGTTCCCGCCCGGGGCAGGACCAGAACCGCCGTGGGGATGTCCAGCGGGTGCGGAGCTCGGAGGAGGAGCGTGGCTCGACGAAGAACCGCCACTGTTGGCCGGCGCTCGGTGGCCTTGGGCGACCATCGCCTGCTGGACCGCCGTCTTATCGTGGTGGGTGGAGTAGAGCTCCTCCAGGAGAAGGAAGGAGCGGGCGGAGAGGAAGGTGTGCGCAGGTTGCCGGGAGGTGATGGTGGCGATGCAGTGGCGGTACTTGTCATTGAGGCCGCGCAGCATGTTCAGTACCTGGGATGGTTTGGAGACCGGCTGGCCGAGGTCGCCGAGGGCGTCGGCGAACTCCTTCAATTTCGCGGTGTAGTCGGTGATGCTGAGGTCCCCTTGGAGTAGACCCCGGTACTCGGCTTCCAGGTAGCAGGCGCGGTGCAGCTGGTGGTCGCGGAATTGGTCAATGACGGCGCTCCATATGGTGAAGGCGTTGGCGCCGGGGGTGCGGACGATGCGCATGACGTTGCGCGTCATGGTGTTGAAGAGCCAGTTCACGAGGCACTGGTCCTTCATGAGCCACTCGGGATCAGCAAGCTGAGCGGCGGTCGGGGCAGCTTGGATGTGGTCGAGGAGACCGAATTTCCCGATGACGGAATCAAGAAAGCAGCGCCACTCCTCATAGTTGGGATTGACAATGTCGAGGACGACAGGAACATGGGACTTGATGTTCACCATCATGAGAGCAGCGGCTGTGGGAGGCTGGTGGCGAGGTGTAGGATTTGGGAGAGGGTTCAGAGGGGGCTGCTCGCCGCCAACGAAGGAGGCGGAGTCGGAAGCAGCAGAAGAGAGTGAGCCATAGGGGGAGGCCTCGAAGGTGAACAGTGGGTTCTCGTTCATGGTGGGCAACTGAAGTGGTGTAGAGGAGAGCTGGGTAGCGGAAGGAAGAAGAAGAGGGCTGATTGACAGGGGATCAGACCGAGCTTGTAGATACCATAAAGAAGTTTAGACTCAAGCCACACCTCAATTCATTCATTAACATGAGTATTTATACAAGTTACAGAGGCAAGGGGCTCAGCTCATAGTCTTCCACGATCCTACATACAAGGGAGACCAGGCCGGCTCTGCCGTTGGTGCGTGCTCATGCACGTCGTGGATGCGCTCTGCGTGTGTACTGCGTCGCGGGCGTCCGCACTCCTCGCGTTGTTGCGTCGTGGGCGAGCGCACTCCTCGCGCGCATGGCTGACTTGATCGTTGTGGTGATCCGGTTTCCTCGGCTGACACATCTCCGTTATCACATGTGTACGCTCGCTTCACCGAGCGTTGCCCAACAGGATCCTGGCGAGACGACGGGGTCCGTCCTGGACTGAGGTTCTTGGGCGGGTCTGCGTCAGTTGCCCTGCGTTAAGGCCATGAACTCCTTCGCCTTCCTCTGCATGAGTCCAGCGGGGATGTGACGAGCACGGAAGGCCTCCTTGAACTGCTGCCACGGCACCTGGTCGTTTGGTGGGATTCTATAAATGTAGTTTTCCCACCAAGCGCCGGCATGACCATGCAACATCTGGGCTACGAACAGAGTCTTCTGGTGCTCAGTGAACCTTGTCAGCCCAAACTTGGCCTCAGTTGTGTGAAGCCAATGGTCTTCCTCCAGCGGTTCTTTAGCATCCTTGAACTCAGGAGGGTGAGTTGCCAACAAATTAGAGTAAGTGTTGTTCTGGGAGGATTTCGTGGATCTTTGTGACCACGGTTCTGGTTACTGTTCTCCACTAGAATCCTCAGGATCTCCCCCTACTGCTGGGAGCTGTGCCGCATAGCCGCCATAGCTTCGGCCAAGGTGGGTGCACCTGGCGTGGGTGGTGGGTTATGTACCCCTCCCCCTTGAGCGCTGCGCTCTCAGCATCGTTACGATTCTTAGTCTGCACCATGCTGAGATATACATTAAGGTTTCCGTTAGCGCTTTTCGTCCATAACTAATTCAACATGGTATAGTAAAACAATTTCACATATGTAACTCACATATGCAAACTTCATTCATTCCGCAAAAGCCTGATACCCCAAAACGCACCCTCTTACATATACTAACTCCTGCCGACTCCTCCCTTTGCTCGCCTTGCTGCAAGTTCATAGATTTAAAGCTTGCACTCTTCGCGCATGTTTTGCAAAAAAAACCTTATGAAATTGTCTTGTACCTGAATCATTCCCAGCTCCATGTGATGGGCTTGCTGCTGAGCGGCATCTCTCTATGCTGTAAGCACCTCAACCTGATATTCCTTATGCTGCAATTGTTGCTGCAGTTCAGCAATCTGGGCATCTCTCATCTCGATGCCATCTTCTTTCGCCTCTAAATCCTCATGGCACACTCGCAGCACTTCTAACTGGAGTGGTATCATAGTGCCCTTCTTTTCATACATCCGCAGCAAATGCTGTGAGTAGTATGACAAGGTAGCTAATAGAGGGACAGAACTGGGGGATCGTTTGTCAAGCCAGTTGACCATAGTACGGCCCCAATCCTGGTTATCGTCGCTGATGGGCACCAAAGCATATGGTGTGCTTTTCTGGCTCCTTAACATGACCTCCACTAAAGTTGGTGAGAGCTTCCAGTCAGTGGCATCACATGTATCATTTAGTTGTGTACCTGTAGCACTGACTGTCCAAGACTCTTGAACCGGGTTTCAACTTGCTGGAATAGCTACATGCACCACGTAGGAGTACTCGCCACGCTCCATGAACCCTTTTCCCACATGCGCAGGGGGTTCAGCTAAACCAAAAGACTGGAGCAGTCGCCACAGCATGACAGGAAATCATGTTCGGTGCAGGGACGTTGTCTAGATCCAACCATTGTCCAGGTGAACTACGTCGTCCGACATCTGCAACCACAAAGATGAGAATATTTTATTATGTAGAAGCCACATGTTGACTCCTAGTTCAAAGCATGCATAAATCTTCTGATAATAAAATATCAACATGTCAGGGTAAAAGTAGTAATCCTATTAAGCAACAATGAGGATGAAGGTGACTAATAAGAAGTGAACAATGAGCTTGCAAGGGTCATTGCGCGTGTTTTCCATGTTGGAAATGGCCGAGATTGGAAGCGACGGTGACGGGCGGCTGCTGCTACGCGTTGTTAATGGGGAGAACGACGGAGAGAGAGTGAAAAAGAGAGAGCGGCGGGGGAGAGACGACGTGGCTGAGGCAGCTTTTATTGCTACTGCACGTGCGTCGCGCGCGTGCCACGCACGATCAGCGCGGCGGAGCGCACGTGTGGCCATCAGGTGGCGGCATTTATCTGTCGCACTGTTAACAGCTATTAAATACCAAAAATACCGTCAACATATCTCTAAAAATAAATAAGGACATGCATTTTATATATACATGTTAGTTTAAACATAATATAGTTCCACGTGTCTTGGAAAGTTTGTGCATGCAGGCATTTTATCACAGGAATGAGGCATAATCTGGCTCGTGGCAAAGAAACATAACTTCGGCAAACCACAGGACACCACCTAAGCATCTCACGGATTCAAGGACCCACTAGACATGTCAAAACACCGCAAATATCATTAGACACCCTGCACCTACGCTCAGGGCACACAGGACAGCAACCACGCCGATCCCTGGGTGGCCTCACTCAGCCCAACCTTTGATGTGGCGCGAGTTACCGCCTCTCCAAGTCGGTTCTAAAGTCGGTGGCCCGAATGAGTGGCGGGAAATGGTCCAGAAAAGAGGAGGAATGAGAGC
The DNA here is from genome assembly GCA_001182835.1 of Oropetium thomaeum. Lineage (NCBI taxonomy): Eukaryota > Viridiplantae > Streptophyta > Magnoliopsida > Poales > Poaceae > Oropetium > Oropetium thomaeum. The sequence continues at coordinate 893,839 of LFJQ01000040.1, read as the reverse complement.
CACTCACTTCAACTTAGCCCCCAAGGCACCTCACCTATAAATAGGACCCCTCTCCTCATTCCAAAACACACAAGAAGAGTTTCCACCTGCAATACACTCTCATTTCGGTATTAGTGGAGGTTAGAGTATAGTGCAAGAGCTCTTCTAGCTCTATAGTAGTGTCTTCATAGGAGTAGGTATGAGTCTAGTAGTAGTCTCTTTTATTCCTTTTATAAGACATTGTGATATTTCAATTCAATATATTTCTATGTTATATTCCAAACATGGTTTATGTGGTTATGATTATCCTTATGACTGTCATGTGTGTATACTTAGATCTAGTTTACTAGTTATAGTCATAAGTATTAATATGTATTTAGTCTTTTATATATGTTATATGCTTAGTATAGTTGATCATTATTTTGGCATTGGTTCATTGTGCTCTTAAATATAGTCTAATCGAAGGACTAGGATCCGTCGGGAGACTTAGAGTAATATTTAAGAATGTAAGCATGGTGCTTAGATTACTAGATATCCTTGAATGCGGGGTAGGCGGTTTGAAGTGACAACCTTGTCCATCCTTTGTAATCCCCCACGTCAAGTCGTAAGGTTAGAGGTATATAATTCCCGGAGTCTTTTCCCTGGATTGGGGGTAAACAAGTGCCCCGATATGGCTCAGCCATGATCTCTTGCTAGCATAGGACATGTATGTATACTAGTATATATATGTATAAGTGTAGAAATACAATGAGTGCTTAGTTTAGCCTTAGATTAGTTCTACTCCACCAATTATAATTGACTGTAGGTTCTTTTTCCTATGTCACACTACCTATATATATTTTTTATGCTTACCTCTGCATGAGTATCTGATACAATAGTATGCGTAACTTAGTGTCATATTTCATATGCATCACCCTTGTTAAGCATCCTCCCTATGGAATAAATATGACACCCTGGAATACTCCAAGGTGAAATGCTATAGCAGTATTCTGTACGCTTGCGGTCTTTTCTGTAAACATTAGAATACCAATGCAATTATTTATGATGCCGTCGCTAGGAATTGTCCCTTAGGCAAAACTTAATAATGTCGTAAGAAATACCAACACGCGCCTGTGCCAGCGTGCGCAAGAGAGTAGACGGAGACAGGGAACAGAGAGAGAGAGGGAGCCGGGTGGGAGGCTGACCAGTGGGGCCTACTGTCTAATGGGTCCCACTGGTGATGAATTTTTCAGAAGAAAAATTTGAACGACATTAAAATTTGAATTCGAACTTGCCAAATTTTGATTTGAATTCTCTAGAACTTGGACTTGTGGTTTGGAAAGAAAAATTTTGAATTGTGTTTTGTGACACCCCAAGTGTCACTTAAAATTCATCGAGCAAAATTTCACACTTTGAAGCAAATTTTACACTTGAGCTAATGAGCATTATTGTTTTAAGCAATTCCATTAACCTCCATAAAAATTTTGATAAACTTTTGAGCACTTTTAGGGAATCAGGAGATTTTGACCTCATTACCAAAATGCTAGCATAACAGGTATTAATTCCATTGAGCCTAGGTAAAACCATGAAAACACAACATAGAACCACTAATGTTTTTACATGAAAATTAAGTTCACTCCAAAACAGAATTTTGAGGTTTTACTAGGATTTTTGGAAAATTTTTAGCCCCCTTAAAAAATCAAACAAAATTAATTTAATTTGAAAAATTACAAATTTTTAGAAGCCGAACTAGAACTTCTTCCTATAACAAACGTTGTTCCAAATAATTCACTGAGTACCCACAAAAACTTTCAAATTTTTTTGAGTCTCAAGAAGTGCAGTTTTCAGTTGAATTTAGAGAGGAGATTTGAAATACTGCAAAATTCAAAAAAAAAATATAGACAGCCCGTGTTGCGCGCCTGCCGCGCCGCTGCCGTGGCCAACCGACGCGCCGCAGCGGCGTAGGCCGCGGCAGATGCCGGGAGGGGGGCCTTCTTTTTCTCCCGCCACATCCCATCGATGTGCAAATTCCGCTCCCTCTTTCTTCTCCTCCTCTATCCCGCGCCGTCCTCTCTTCCTCGCGCACGCAACACCGCCCCACGTCCCCAATCCCTGCGGCCGCTCCTCTGCACTCGACCGCCAACCCCACCGCGCAGCTCCTTAAAGTCTTTGTGTGCACGCGCTCTTGAGAAAACGCCGAGCAAAGGAGGAAAAGCGCCACCCTCGCTTCCCTACTCTTTTTCTTCCTCCGCGCGCGGGTACGCTGGCCGCCATTGCAGTGCTCAACCCGTCGCACGGTGAGAATCCTTCTTCGATTCAAATTGGGCACTAAAACTTTGTCAGTCGCGTTCTCAATACCCTGGCACAGCTCGCGGAGGTCGCTGTTACTGGTTTTTGCAGCTCGAGTCGTCGGAACGCGAGCTCGTCTCCGCCACGTTGAACTCCCCTGTTTTGGCCGCCGCCGCGGAGCACGCCGCGCACTACCCCGTGGCCTTGATCCTCGACACCGAGCATCAGAGAGGCGAGGAGAAGATGCCAGCAGAGGAGGCCGAGGCCCCGTCATCCGTAGCGTTGTCTAGAGCTCGTCGAACTTAGTCCGGAACGCCGCTGCATCGCCCACATGGCTCCGGTGAGCGCCGCGCCGAGTAATCTGGAGGCCGATGCTCTATGCGCCGCGAAGAAGCTGTAGGGCCGAGAATCCAGGCTCCTCATCGCTTCTTCCGTCGGTGCAACCTCAACGTACCTCAAGCTTCACCGCCGCTTGCCGTTACATTGCTCCGGTGAGTATCACGTCAATCAACTTCGCCCAGCGAGTTCCCCGTGTCGCGAGACATCGACGGGCGTCTTTCCCGAGTCACCTTGTTGTCGGCAGGGGCGTGCGCCGCCATGCAGTGCCATGCTATGGCGAGCTAGGACGAAAGCCCTAGCTAGGGTTCTTCTTTTGGTATTTTCTATTATTAGTTAAATTCGGCTGAAACTTCAAGAATTCATTAAAAATCAGGAATAATTCAGAAAAATACAAGTCCAACTGTTCTGGGTTCGGAGAGAAGTGTAGAATTTAATAAAAATATAAAACATATATATTTGGAAAATAATTATGTTGGCCTTTATCTAAAAAGTTAAAACCTCCATAATTCATACAAAATCATAGTACAATCAGAAAAAGGTAATTCCCTTTCCTATGGCTTTTTACTGATTTGTGGTTGGCAGTAAAACTATTAAGCATAGATGCTTATAACATATAAATTCTATCATTAACTCAAATGCTATATTACTTGATAATTGTATAAATAAATTCTTTGCCTAATTTATAACCCTAATGTCGAATTGGTTGCATACTAGTTGGATAGTTAGGTTAGTTAAGCAACTAGCCATTTAAATGAATACCATTATTGCTTGACAGTTAAATAAAGTATTTTTGACTTTATGAAAAATACTAGAAACTCATAAGTAATTATTCAAACTAACGAATGAACTCAATCTAGACTTTCACCCAAGTATTAATCTTAAATAAGTAAATAGTCACCAATTAAATACTTAAGTAAGTATTGTTAATCTTAACTGTGCTTCGGGTTTAATTAGTGAGTATAAGATCATTATTTTCTAGGGTTAACTCTCTTAAACATGATTCATAGGTTAATATGACCATCGATTGTATTTGGGTGTAATCCATGATTATGTCACTCTGATGATCATACAAGTAAAGGTGAAAATCGGATAGCTATTTCCAATGTTATGATTAAATCTTCAATACAAGTTAAGCTTTAGCTAACAAAGTATCAAGATAAACCAGCCTTCTGCTTATTCATGATTATTGCATGCATTTGAATATTTTAAAAACTATCATTTTAATTCATTAATTTCTAAATTACATTATGCTGAACAAGATTGGTGTGACCAACGGTGCCAACTTGCCGCCGTTGAGCTCGCCGCCGGCGAGCAACCACCCACTCCCCTGTTTTCCCCCTCTTTTCCAATTTTAAATAAATTTTGTTACTTCTAGTCTATTTTGTAAAATGCATAATAAATCATTGGTAACTCTAAAAATGCAGAAACAAAATTCCTTGGAAGCCTTGTAAAATACTCTAAATAAATGCTGAAACAAATTTTCAAAAAGGTTCATGGAACTTCCTAAATAAATAGGTTAATCATTTCTATTTTTAAATTTGCACTGGAGTTCCAGAGGTCTTTTGGGGCTGAAACTTGAACCAAAGTTATGTTATGGCATGCCTGACCCACTGTAATTTTCCCAGAAATTAACCTGATCAAAGTGCTATGCATGTCAATAATTATACTTAAAACTGCCATTTTAAATTGTTATTTTCAGAACTACATTATGTATGTCAACTAAAATCCTTAACCCTTGATCAAAAATTTAGTTTAGGTGCTTACTAGTGCATCTATCCATTTTCATGATTGTACCATAAGTTTTATTATTTATTTTGGATTTTATAAGTTTAATTAACAGAAACTTTACTGAATTTTTATAAAATCTAGAAATTAGTTTAACCTCAACCAAACTCCCACATTCATGTTTCAGAGAGCACTTTCAACTAAAAATAATCCCCTGGTAGGATCTGAAGTTTCACTTTAGTCCATGATCATTATGTGAATAATTGCTTTTATTAAAATACCGTAGTCGAAATATTTAGGGACTAGGTCAAACCACCTCGACAAGAGTTAACTCTAAATCTCTAGAAGTAATGATGAAAACACCATATCAGCTACGATGAAAACACCATTTTACCTACGATGAAGACACCATATTATCCATGATGAAAACACGATATTATCTGATTTAGTAATAACTCATCTCATTCTTGTTACATCATGTAGACGCCGAAATGAACGAAGTAGCTGCAGACCCGAAGCCCTCGATCCCCAAAGAAGTTCTCGCCACCAACACAGAAGATCAAGGCAAGCCCCGGTGCACAACTAGTTTTTAAAGTTTTCCTTTTATCACCATGAGTCATGATTGTGCATTAGGTTCCAGGAGTTGATTGAAACCCTAGCTGCATATGTTTTCATAGGAAACCCTATCTGTATTTTGATATAAGTACCCGTGGTATCATGCTATGCTTAGCTATACCTATCGGTAGAAGTCGATCAGAGTGGACGCTGCTCGCGACTGCTAAGAGTTGATTGAAAGTATCACCTGGAACATATGACACATGGCTATGTATGATTAAGGAAAGATAAAACTAGAGGGTCAGACAGGGGAAAAAGTAGGTCGGCGACTGGACCGGGTCCAAGATAACCGTAGTCCTATCTGATCCGTCTGGTCCCAGCCAGATCGAGCATTGAATGTACTGATCATATGCTGAGTATAATAGAGCTCAGTAAACTTATGTAACCTAGTGATTGCAAAGTCAAACCTACCCTACGGTGTCTGATTTGGAAGTGATCTGGGACGGGCAGTTGTGGAAACTCCACAAAAACGGTTCGGGACGTGTGTTCTGATGGGATGCGGTAATGCTAAGGTAGCGTAGGAGGGAATTAACTTTGTAGGACCTAGTATGAACGGTTGTCACGTGTGATCTGGGACGCACACGTGTCGTATGATTAGATTATCCTTGCAGGTGTAAATTGTTTCGAACCACTGTCGCTCTCAGTTTATGAGCTGGCTTCTGAAAGACACCACATTTTAATTAAGATGTTGAGCTATGATGAGGATGACTGAGTTATGATGATTATTTTATTTATTGCTTCTATTTATGTTAACTACATCAGTGCAAACTAAAGTTATGATTCTAATCACTTAACCTGAGCTAAAACTAGACCAGAATAGCGTCAGGTAGTGCGAGTCTTTTTGCAAGGTATCCTACCCTGAGTCAGCCTGCATGTCTAGGTGTCAGCTGTAGATAGCCAATTTGACGGGTCAGTCTTGCTGAGCTTCTTAGAAGTTCACGCTTTGCGAATGCGTGGTTTTCAAGCGCCGGCGCGTGTGTTTGCGATGACAACTACCAGTGGGAAGAGCCGCGTCCGGAGTTCGGGAGCTTCTAGTGGAAACGTTGTGATTCCTGCATTGAACCTTGTGTGGCTAGTAGCATGGTGCCACTGGACAAGGCTCATGCTTTTGCTTAATCTCTGAGAGTTGGAGTCTGTACCTCGTCTGATGCTTCCGCTGTAACTCGTGTTTTCAAAACCTTTATTCGTACTCTAATGTTGTAAGACTTAATCTTCATTTATGGAACCTTGTTGTATTAATTCTCTCATCCTGTAAATATTTTTGTTTATCCTACCTATGTTGTACCATGTGTATGCTCGCTTCGCCGAGCATCGCCTCAAATGGATCCTAATGAGACGGATCGTCTCAGATTTCTGGGGCAGGTCTGTCACATGTTTGAATGTTTATAATTTGAATTCGGTTTTTGAATCTGAAGTTTTAAAAGGCACTCCAATCATTTTCAATAAATGCCTATATCTGTACCAATAGATAACATCTCATTTCTAAATTATCCCATTGTATTTAAAAATAAACATGTTTCATGTTTGAGGGGTATTTGAATATTTGTAAATACTTAAAGAGTTCTAGGTTTAAATTCAAATTCTTAACTAGTGGCCGTGGTTGGTCCTATAAATAGCCGTCCCGCTTGGTTTTTGGAGGGACTTTTTGCCAGTGTACCTAAGGAACCCTAGGAGAACCAAAGTCAAGGAGGGAAGCACTAGAGAAAAGAAGAGAAGATTTGTGAGTGCATATGGAAGAGTAACATGGAGTGTTCATCCACCTCTAGGCTAGTGGGCCGTGTGTTGATATTTCTTATGATCACAGATAAATCCGCAAGCGCAGGAAGTACCGTCGTAGAACTTCACTCTAGAGTATTTAAAGGTATCATATTTCCATAGGAAATGTGTGTGGGTTGGCTACATCTAAGTCCAAGGAACAACAACACTAAAGATGGGCAAAGGATAGAGAGGCTACCTATGAGATACATCCGAATCTAAGCAAGAGGGTTTATTCTATATGAAATGAGTGAGGAGAGGGGTCCTATTTATAGGTGGGGTGCCTTGGGGGTGAGTTGAAATGAATGGCTCTCCTTCCTCCTCTTCTCTAGACCATTTCCCGCCACTCATTCGCACCACCGCCTTCTGAACCGACTTGGAGAGGTGGTAACTCGAACCGATTTGAAGAGGCGGTAACTCGCGACACGTCAAAGACGGGCCCGAGTGGGTCCATTGGCAGATCCTTCCCTGCCCCACTCGGCCCTTCTTTTAGGCTGCCTTAGGTGGGCCCTTGATCCTTTGATGGTATTTGGGTAAATTTGATATGTTGATAGGCCCATGGTTGTTTGTGCTCCGCTGAATAATTATTTTCTTCTTCTCGTCTCTCAATATTTCTAGATAAATCACCTACATACAAATATTTACCAAAACTTGTGGAACTGGTTAGTAATAGACCTATTCCTAATTTTAGTGTATTCATTTTAATCATTTATGCAGAGATTTGACGGTCGGATTTAGTGCTTAAGGACCGTCAACACTGTGGAGGGGGACCCGTGCTTGTTACTCTTGGTCTTATGGTAGGGCCTAGTCCGGTTAGGAGTCGGTGATTGAGCTTTCGGTGGAATTGTGTAAATCTACACCAAATTTGTACACAGTTTGGAGCCCTCCGTTCAAAGAGGCATCAAGAGAGAGCGCCCGAGCTAAGAGGCTTGTCTCTAGGAAAACAAAGTGCTTCCCAGGGCGGTGAAGAAGTTTGTACTCGAGGAGTGAAGCGCACCTTGGGAGACACTGTTCCAGGAACGGCGGGAGGGACCGAGACTCCGATGGGAGTGGTCCAACGAGGACTATGGAATGCACCATCCTCCAATACCTCAGAAAATCATTGATTTCTTACTCTAGCTTGTTGTTCATGTTGCCATTACTTTGAGCTAGTAGAATTACATAGGTTGCTAGTTGTTTTTCTTCTCTCTTGATGGCTATCATGCTAGTGTATTTCTCTTACTTTTATTTGTAAAAGACTAGTATGATAGGGTTCTTAGCTACTATACGTACATATGACCATGCTATGAGGACTTGAGTGTCGGAAATTGTGAAACACGCTTGTGTTCATCTATACTAATTCAACGCCCTTCTCGGTGTCTTGAACCTACACTGCTTGTTCCCTAGATTTAGCGGTGCTATCAAATCTGGTGTCCTCGGACCATGAGACAATTTCTCGTATCAAAACGTAGGAAACAATTTATAGCAACGAATAGTCTAAATAGCCACTTACGGTCGGTTGATCAACGTGCTATTTTCATGGCAAGAAAAAAAAATCATTCAATTATTTTATCATTTAATTCTAGCATTCTACATAGATATCCCTACTAGCTAGGAGATGCTGGGTATAGCATATTGTTCTGATAATCTGAATAATGTGAACACCGATTAATAGAACAAAGGAGGAATTCTGGAACGGGCATGTTGAGGGTTCCCTTAACGTCCCTTTTCTTCACTTCATCAGGCAAGGCTTTTTAATCAGCTTATTAACGTACAGATATCATATCACATACATTTCTGCAAAAGAAGCACATGTAAAATGTTCCGCTTCTTCAACTGCACTGCATTGCATGTGACCTTCAATTCCTTCAGCAGGAACGGAAAAGAACCCAAGTTCATTGAGAAGGTCAAGGCACACTTTGACAAACAGGACAGCATAGTCTTGGTATTCAGGGGCGAAGCCAGCGGATCTTGCCACTGGGGTCAGTGCTTAGAACCGATAGGGTCTTTCATAGCTAAAGTGCTAATTTGCACTGATTTTACCAAAATCTATCGGGGCACCTGACCCCAACAACTACACGTAGCTTCGCCCCTGTTGGTATTACACTATTACTTATGTCTACCAGTAATTTCTCTTTAGAACATTTTATACCTAGAAGACACGTAAGGTAGATCAGTTTGTGCTTATTGATATATATTTTACGTTTCACGTTCATAGGGCTGCAGAAGTGGAGTAAGATCTCAACTAGCATGTTCGGATCTTATGGCTGCTGTAAGATTTATCTCCCACCTTATCTTTCCACATTTCTTTCTGGTTTGAGGTGTTTTTTTTTGCCTGAATGTGCATTTACAGCATTTGTATGCTTATTGTTGAAGCAATAATATTTAGATACCCATTAGATTTATGGCCTTCATTTGAAAACAAATGGGGGAAATTGTATATATAACCCACCCCATATATCACTTGAAGTTTGACATTCCCACCCATATTTTTTTAGGAAATGGATTTGTTTCCCGTCTCTACAGTTAAATATTGTTACAATGTTTTTTTTAAACAAAACAACATATGAGGTGGTTTATCCAATTATCCTGACAAAAAATATATTCCACACTATCACCTCGAACTCGAACATGAGGGCTTGATGTTATTATAATAATAGGGAAATAGATATTCGAATTAGGTTACACCTACCAACAATTGGTCCATATGCTCATTTCAGATTGGAGAAAACCTTTTTTTTCCTTCTCGAACGATATAGGAGAAAACTTTACCAACTACAGAACATATAATTTTCTTAATAATAAGGTGGATCCTTTTTAATGCCTCATCAGGCTGCACACAGGAATTTACATTAAAATGCCAACAAATTCTTCTTTTTATGAAAGGATCCCAATTATTTGTTGTACCCCAGGGATTTGAAAACGTGAAGAACATGGAAGACGGTTTCATTGCATCGGTGGAAAATGGATTTTCTGTGAAGAAACCTGAAGTGCCAGAACCATAAGCTTCTGTACCTTTTCACAACGCTCTCAAAAAGAAACAAAACAATGTAACGGCTCCCGTTATAGATTTAACTGTATATGAATACATTGTTTTGACACTAACTTATTTATCTGCTACATGGATATCCACCACTCTCTGAGTAAATTTTACCCTACAGACTGTAGTGCGCTCTCGAGGTGTCCGTAGTCCACGCTCTGCTTTTCTAGGTAGGCTCTTCGAAAGTATATCTTCTGACCAGACCACAAACCCATGTTCGATATGGCCGGAACTGGACGACATAGTGCGGGCATGTACATTCTCACCGGAAGTTTGGTTACAACGCACTTATACCGTTGCTCATCAGTTCCCGATCTGAATATATGTAGGCTCACACGCCTCAGAGTCACAGCACCCACATGTCGTTACCGGCCCTTTTCCTTCCATTCCCAAATTGTTGCTTTGAGCTTTATCTGCATATATTGCGTTCTATCCAGCCGGGAGAGAACTAGCTGTAGCGGCCCTCCTTGGAGTAAGGCAAGGGCCTCCACGTCTACAACTACAAACAGGCAAAGAGCCAAAAAATTCTAATGCATGCCGTGGCTACGCCACTAACGTCTTGCAGGTAACTTTCATAAATGTGGAGTTTATTAGCTAGCCATGAGCGGTCAATGTTCACTGTCTCGCATGTGTGTTTGGTCATGCTCAGCATTGTAGCCTTTTGGCATGTTCAGCAGCCACGAATCATTTGTTGAACGATTGTAGCATATACAGAAGCAGAGTGCACATATCATGGAGATATTTTCAACTCTCGTGATATGGTGTAGCAGCACTATTAGAAATAACAATATTTTTAGCTCTAATTTATTCAGGAATAAATAACTATGAGCCAGCAAACTATTCTGAAACAAGATATTATTCTACACAAGTATAACATGCAAGTAAAATGAAAACTACCATACTTTCACCGATTTTGTCTTATTGTTAACCAACTATTTACTCATTCATTTTATTATTAGGATTTTTTAGCTGTAGGACATTCTTCGATTTTGGCTTCAACCACATAACATCCTATGATCGTTTATTAATTCGTTACGAAACAACATTCAAACCTGGCATTAGCTGTAGGACATTCTTCAATTTTGGCTTCAACCATATAACGTCCTTGGATGGTTTATTTGCTACGAGACAACCTTCAAAACTGACATTAACTATAGGACGCTGCCATCATAATGACTGCTGTGAAAACACCCTTTCGGCCCTGCTCTACAGTGTCTGGTCTCATTCCGGTTACAAGACGCAGATATAGAGTGGAGTGGCGGGCAGCAAAGACGAACAGGGAACCAGGCGGCGGGAGCAGGACGTGTTCTGCAATGACCTAACCCTAACCCTGCCCACCCATCTTCACTCGGCACTGTCGGTTAGTGGTCCGGTCCACTCCGGTTAACTCAAGAGCAAGATGGTCATTTTGAAAAGTATTGAAATGACAGTGTGCTACAGGTAAAGCCAGGTTTGAACGGTGTTCCATAGCAAATAAACGATCGAAAGATTTTTTGTAGCTTTAGCCACAATTGAAGAGTGTTCTACCGCTTAGCGGACCCAAGATCTTTTTGTTGGGTTGCATATGGAAGTTTAAGTGCGGCCACTTAGACTAAAAAGACTAGCAATTAGGGGCAGAGGCAGGAAGCTGCTCGAAAGACAAGTCACTGCTACGTGTGACCTGAGATCTGGCCTTCTCCCACACACAAAACTAGCTTATAAACTCACTCAGCATTTTAGAGCTAAAGGCAAACTACCAACAATTTCACCTCTTAAAATCCAGGGTAGTCCATAGACCATCTGGACCACCCCCGGGATCCGCCCTTTTACAAACCAATGATACTAATATCAAAAGAACACTAACCAACGTCAACACAATAAAATCGAAGCGATCCTTTTTACTTTTATTTGTCTTAATCATGAGTAAACCGGTAGATTAAGTAGTTTACGGCAGCTGGTGCATTTGTTCCTTGCTGTATATATATATTGTGAACACGCGCACACACAGCCAAAGTGAGATCACGCGCGAGAGAAGCAGACGGTGTGTGTCCTCGTGTTCTGCACTCTTCTTGCGTTGTCTAGCGTAGTATCCTAAGATCTGTAGATGCATGGAGGGGGCTGCAGAGGACTCGGTTCTTCTTCCTCCGGCGGCTCGGAAGATGCTTATCCTGGCCCTGTTTCTTCTTACGGCTGGATCTCTGGCCCGACGAGCTGCATCTGGTAAGTCCCCTGCTGGAAAAGAGCGCAGCGCACGTACGCGAATTCATGAGTTTCTAGTGAAAGAATCCTCATTAGCATCTGAATTTTGGAACTCTGATTAATTTTACCGTTTCATATGAACGCAGATGGAGTGCGCTATGACTACAGAGCTTATACTGAGGTAAGGAGGTCCTCATCTCTCTCTGCCTCTCCATCCCTCCTTCCCCTCTCAACGTTTTTCTATCTTTGTCTTCAGTGCAAACCTCACCCTGAGCCTGCTCTGTACAATGGTGGCATCCTGCGTTGGGCTAGCAAAGTAACGGACTTCAGAACCCATGACGAAGGGAACTACTCCCCAGCATTTGTGCTCTACAACATGTCCGCGGCAACCGCGTACAGCTTCTCTTGTGAGTAAGCCACTCCACTCCATATATGAATGCTCTACACGCTTGCTTTTCTGACAGTTGAAGTAGAAGTATGGTTTTCAGCATGTGTATGTCATATATACATTGAGTTTGTTTCTGAGCATTCTTTTTATTTACTTTCTTTTTGTTTCATAAAGTTTCCCTTCTTTTGTTAAAAGGCAAATAAACACTAAGTTTTTAGCCAGAGTAGAATGTAAGGTATAAGTCTAAAAAAGGCATAATAGTCGGTAATGAGTACTACTTTCATTTTTAAAAAATTAGTGTCCTTATTATCCACCTTACAATAATCTCAAAGTGAGCCTTTTTCTCGAGGTTCCATATATGGTTTGCACATCGACCTCACACAATTTTATTATTAGGGTAACAGTTTTTATTTTTATGTCGACTTTAATTTTTATCTTAACAACAACATGTTTGGTTAGAGGAAGGGCATCCATCGGTTACCGAAAGGCGGAGTTATTAAAGATAGATAGAGTAGAATGGGCCGGCAACGTATGCAAATGGATCATCACTAATTAGACACAGTAGAATGGAGCATTTCACTACAGAATAGAAATAGATTGGACGGTTGCTGCACGCCAAGCACTACTCGCCATCGCTAGCCAGTATGGAATGGAATACAAACGAGCCGATCTCTGCGGACAGGCGCGTTGGCCAGGACCGGGACCGGGAGGGGATTAAAGGGCGGCCGAAACCGACCTCACGCTGCTGCCAGAGCGTCTCTCACGGGCACGGGAGTGCGCATGTTCTGGTGAGGTTGAGGCGTTGAGCCTTGAGGGCCCCTCATCCACGGCGCGGGAACAGCAGCACCCCATGGTACAAACAGCGCGAGAGGCGCCAGTGCGTGCGCCGCCACCAGTATCCTCTGCATTGACGTTGTCCATGCAGAGAGTCTTTCTCTGCATTAGATAAAAATCTTACCAGTTCGTCATTGTATCAAGGGCGTACGATACAAGGCACTAGCTCGCTCTCTTTGCTTTTTGCTTCATCTCTCTGCATATGGCGCGGCAAGCAGGGACCTCGCCACCGGCCGTCCTTTCTATGATTTTCCTGTATCTTCGATTGAATAGATTCCGGCGTTGCCTGGAAGGCACTAATGGCTCTCCGCCTTCTTGATATGTACTTCACCATCCATCCGGTCGGTCTCTTCGAGCATGTTGCTATCTTGATGGGAGCACGGCGTCGCTGGCCAGAATCGTCCGGCGAGGGGATCTAGATGTTGGAGGTATGCGCGCAGTCTTCCTGTCATCACAGTGCTTAGTGCGCCATAGCGACGCTCGTCTCGGCCACTTGTGCGCGGTCACCGCATGCCGGCCGGCATCGTCCACCCACCAACGTGCTCGATGGCTGCCGTGCCGCGTAACCCACCACGACCAACTCGATGGAACCTCCAAAATCTGGTCGGACCTGCACCTTCAGAAGAAGGATGGAGGCAAGCGAAGCACCGGGACTCAGAGGTCCACTATGAGGAGGCGAAGCAAGGGCGTAAGAGCTAAGAGGACGTATCCGTGGCTGCAGGCGAAGCGTGCCTAGAGGAGGAGAAATCCTACTGGTGCTTCATGGATGTTGGACTGAGTAACGAGTCCGTTGGTTCTGTTGTCCCGATCAATTCGGATTGATTTGATCGCACACTAAAGATGGAGAAAGCCGTTCATTTGAAAATGGAGCGCATACTAGCAGAGACTTGACGTTGAAGAGGAAGGAAGAAAGAAGCAGAAACCTCCGATTTGAGATAAGCGGTCCATATTGAAGCTAATGCAGACAAATCGTTCTCTACCATAGCAATACTCCATGCAGAGGATATGGATCCCGCCACCAGAGCCGGCATGCGCGGATGGATGGTACGGTGACCAACCGTTTTGTTCGCTGTGGTTAGACGTGTTGTGCTGGCAAGCTGTATGCAGTACTTTCCTTCTTTCATTTTTACTTATCACCGTTGACTTTGACTAAAAACTTTTATCGCTCGTTTTATTCAAAAAATTAATTTAAATATATAAAATTAAAAATTAGAATTTAAAACCTTAAATCAAATGCTAACAAAATATAATATTTCTCATATTTTTTGAATAAGATGAATGGTCAAAATTATTGATTAAAGTCAACGGAGACACATAAAGAGAACGGAGGAAGTATTATTTTGATGAAAATCATATTTGAGTACGTTTTTAAAAAAAATATCAAATGCTTCCATTATTATTCTTCACGTCAAAATTTAATTTGATTCTTGTCTCTCCCAGGTTGGGTAAAAATAGACGGGCCAACAACTGCAAATGTGAAGGCAAAGATATTGACGCTAGAAAACGCAGCGTCGCAGTGCATTGGCACGGCCATCGTGCGGAACGACTGCTGGTCCTTCCTCAAAGGTGGCTTTGTTCTCAACTCCGCATCGGAAACCTCCGTCATCTATTTCCAGGTCAGCACCCATCACGTCGTCGTCCTCCTCTTACCGCCGTCCGGCATCCTAGTAGCAATGTAAAAAAAATGTTTTTTTTTTTTTTTGTCTTCCGCAGGCAGCAATCTCAAACGCTTCTACAGTCTCCATCCGGAGTGCCTCCTTGCAACCTTTCTCGCCTGATCAATGGAATCAACACAGGGAGGACCGTATCCAACTGGTACACTGCTATATGTTCCCACGAAACATTGTTCATTTAATTTCAGATTAAGGTCGTCTCCGTGCATAAAAACCATGGAGCTGACGGTAGTACAATATTTCGTTTGCCAGATTCGGAAGCGCTTCGTGAACGTCCACGTCTCGGACAGCAACGGCAGCCGCGTCGTCGGTGCAAAAGTAGCGGTGCACCAGATCACTCGTGACTTCCCCTTCGGCTCCGCCATCAGCCGTAGCATCCTCGGGAACAAGGCGTACCAGGACTGGTTCACGAAGCGGTTCAACGCGGCGGTGTTCGAGAACGAGCTCAAGTGGTACGCGACGGAGCCGGCGCCGGGGCAGGAGGACTACGCGGCGGCGGACCAGCTGCTGCAGTTCGTGCAGTCCAACGACGTGATGGCGCGCGGGCACAACATCTTCTGGGAGGACCCCAAGTACACGCCGGCGTGGGTGAAGAACCTGACCGGCTCGCAGCTCCGCGACGCCGTGTCGCGGCGCATCGAGAGCCTGCTGGCCCGCTACAAGGGCGACTTCGTGCACTGGGACGTCAGCAACGAGATGCTGCACTTCGACTTCTACGAGAACCGGCTCGGCGGCAACGCGACGGCCGAGTTCTTCAGCACGGCCAAGCGCGCCGACCCGCTCGCCACTCTCTTCCTCAACGACTTCAACGTCGTCGAGGTGTGCGACGACCTCAGCTCCAGCGCCGATTCGTACGTCTCGCGGCTCCGACAGCTCGCCGACAGCGGGGTCACCTTCGAGGGCATCGGGCTGGAGGGCCACTTCTCCAAGCCCAACATACCCTACGTGCGCGCCGTGCTGGACAAGCTCGGCATGCTTCGACTGCCTGTCTGGCTCACCGAGATCGACATCAGCAGCTCATTCGATCAGAAAACTCAGGTATATATATTAACGTCCCAGGATCTTCCATCATCCGTGGTTGTAACTTTAATTGATCTTGATGGCCACCTGTTGAAGGCTGCGTACCTGGAGGAGGTGCTACGTGAAGGCTTCGCACACCCATCGGTGGACGGCATAATGCTGTGGACGGCCATGGATCGGAACGCAAGCTGCTATCAGATGTGCCTCACGGACGGCAACTTCAGCAACCTCCCAGCCGGCGACGTGGTGGACAGGCTCCTCGGGGAGTGGCAGACCGTGGAGGTGCTGGGCGCCACCAACGACCGCGGCTCCTTCAACTTTAGCGCCTTCCTCGGCGAGTACAGGCTCACCGTCACCTACCAAAACCTCACCGCACAAGGAACCTTCTCGCTCGCGCGCAGCGACGACACAAAGCACATCAACGTACGATTATTATCCGGATCATCGCCGTGATCATATAATAATTACTACTAAGAAATTACAACGTTTGATCAGAGACGGATCTAGCTATTGTGTGCGTGCGCACTGAATGAAAAACCGTGACTATGCTGTAGGCATTTCTGTATGTGCGTACGTAGCAGGGGATGTTAGTCTCTATCTCCATCGACTCCTCAAAATTACTGTCAAAAAGCTCCTTTACTGAAATTCAACGACCTACGTGATATTCTCTTTCACTCAAAATTACAGGATCTCTAATTATTAGATCATACAAACAATCGTGTCAACCTCCTACAGTATTTTAGATCTGAACGTGCCTAATCTTCAACTTCATAAAATAAAATTTGTAAACTCTTTTTCTGCTATGAAAGAAGAATTACATTAGATAACAGGTAGGTACATGAACGTCTTACAACCACTCTGAATTATATAAATATCCAGACACTAAATTTTATCTCAATTATACCCACACTGTGAATAGTTTAGATCTCAAAATTAAACACGTACGATGCTTTGCAAAATAAAAGACCTCACAGGCAAGCAGTTGGTAAAAGGCCTGAAACCCAACGAACAACGCCCAACATTCATGTAGGCAGAGTTAGGAAGTTCTTCTTTTTATGTCTTCTTTCTTCTTTCTATCAACAAAAAATGAGAAAGACCTAAACCTTATCCTCCCTAGTCCTTCATCGTGGCTAGATCCAACCACAATAAAACGAAGAAGAAATCGTTGAAAATTATGGCGGTGACACCATCTCTACCTTGATGTCGCCCACCGTTAATATTCATCTATCAATGAACCCGCCAACCCCAACATTGCCGCTACGAATCCTCGAAGCGGAGTCTCTGGTCGTGGGGAGTCTGGAAGGTTCCTGGCAACTCGAAAGAACAATCCCGAGTCCTAGGCTCAAACTAGGATTTAAGTTCAAGTTTCAACAGCAAAATCAAGCAGTTCTGATGAGGACATCACACCCATAGATATACACAATCTTTCTTCCGCTGTTACACATGAAGGTGTAATCACTAGAACTCGCACCCAACCACTAAATATAGAGGTGAGCTCGTTCCTTAGCACTCTATTACGCATTACTACCTAATGATTTTATTCTGATTAGGAATCATGGAGAGAATAGAGAAACGACAGGAGACCAGCTTGGAGTCGGCCAGAGACGTCCAAGCCAAGTTGGAGGCCCATCCCAAGCCAAGTCGAAGGCCTAGCCCACGTCGACTTCAAATCCAATTTGGAGTCCAGGAGCAGTCTGCACTAAAATGGATGCCCAGGTCGCATACAGACTCCATTTTTGACGATCTAACACTTCAGGGAATAAGGACCACACCATCTTTCCAACGGAATAGGTCCCATGTCTACATTCCTTCAGAGTCCACAGGAACCATTGAAATAGTGGGCCATCCAGAATCTGTCAGAGTGCTGCAACACCGATTTTGGGCCAGTTGGCCTTGTATCGTGTTTGAGTCGGATTAGGATAGTGTCCAGGGGACTTGCACGCCCCAATCTCTTTATATACCGCTGCCACCCCCACCATTAGGGTTTAGGTTTTTCTAAGATTATTTCTATTAAAAACAGCATCACTGTTTCATTGGTTTATGAGACCCTAACTTTTCATCTGTACTTTGATTGCTTTCTACTTCTTTCTTACTAGTGTTCTTTGATTCGTAGGCAAAGATTAGCCTTCTCGGCGAGGTCATCCGTGTTCGTGGGGGTGATCACCAGAGTAGACGTGGTGCTGCGATTGTGGGGTTTGAAACGTGCCGTTCGAAAGCCGGAACGATTTATGTCGTGACTCCGCCCAAATCGTCAATTATCAGAACCTATAGGAAGATCGGGACCCCGTTCCCATCAAGTGGTAATCAGAGCTTCAGGTGCTCCCCAGGTTTGCCTTTGTTTTCTCTAATTTCCTTGTTTCGTTCAACCTAGAGTTGCCAACAATAGAATATTCAAGATCATGTCTTGTTACCGTTTGTTTTGCTTTCGTCGCCTTGTGAGAAACCCTAGTCATTAATTTTTTTCCCACCCTGATCCTACTCTAATTTAGTTTGCTACATCTCATCTGTTATTTCTTTTGATCACCCGCGATTAGTTTCCACCCTATCCAGAGCTTCCGCAGTCACACTCTTTTTTTTTTTGCTACCTACTTTATTGTTTTGTCGTAATACCCATACTGATTCAGAAACTCTTCCTTAAAACGGCTATAACTTTTGTATACACACTTGAAATTAGGTAAATCTTATATGCAAATCTATCGGCAGAAAATTTCGAATCTGAATTTGTCCTGCTTCGCCGGATTCGTGTTGACGGTCCTTAAGTGCTATAATTGACCATCAAACCTCTGCACAAATAATTAAAATGAATACATTAAATTAGGAATAGATTTATTACTAACCAATTCCACAAGTTTTGATGAATATTCGTATGCACGTGATTTATCTAGAAATATGAGAGAAGAGGAGAAGAAAATAATTATTCAGCAGACCACAAAGATCCATGGGCCTATCAACGTACCAAATTTACCCAAATATCGCCGTTCACCACATAAAAGGAACAAGGGCCGACCTAAGGACAGCCCAGAAGAAAATGGGGCTGAGCGGGGCCAGGCAAGGATTGGCCAGATCAGCCGATCCGCCAGTGGGCTCACTCGGGCCCATGTTTGACATGGCGCGGGTTACCACCTCTCAAAATTGGTTCTGAAGGTGGTGGCGCGAATGAGGGACAGGAAATGGTTTAGAGAAGAGGAGGAAGGAGAGCCACTAATATCAACTCAACCCCTAAGGCACCCCACCTAAATATAGGATCCCTCTCCTCACTCATTTCATCAACTCAACACTCCACAGTTTATTTGTGTGGCTGCAATTAGAGGCTTAGGCTCTAGTCCTTGACTTGTAATAGGAAGAGAGCGAGGATGGGGTCCTCCGGGGGAAGTGCCGGCATGTGAGCACTCTCTTGGTCTGATCCTCCACTAAGTTGGGTTGGGGTGTTGGTCTGTCAAAACTCTACTCTGCATTTGTACCTCGACGGATGCTTCTCTTATTTGAGTGAGTATTCGTGCTTCACTTTATTAGTATATTGTCTTAGCCTAGTAAGTAGTGTTTATTTCTCGCTTGCTAGTTCATCGTATACTGCATAGTATATGCTTTAACTTAATAGTATAAGGTCCCTATGCAGAGTTAAAGTAGTAATAATCAGTATAGACATGGTGTCTAGGTAGAGTTTTCCTACGAGTAGTGTGTATGCCACGGAGCTAGAGGTAGGCTATAGGTGGTGACAGCCCTATTAGTCCTTTATATCCTCACCTCCGGATACATAAGTAACGTTTATAATTGTCGGAGTCTTTTCCCTGGATTGAGGCTAAACCGGACGCCAAAGTAAACGAGGATAGAATAACCTTCTTGCTTAGATTGGGATTTATCTCATAGGTAGCCTGTCTATCCTTTGCCCATCTTTAGTGTTGTTATTCCCTGGACCTTTACAATACCCTGGAATACTATAGAGTGAAGTGCTACGATGGTACTCGGTGCGCTTGTGGATTTTTCTGTGATTGTAAGAAATACCAACAGTTTGCCGCTTTTAGAATCCCCTAATTTGCCCCGGAAGGTAGAGATCTCGAAGCCTAAATGTTCTATCCCAATTTTCAGGCAGTTTCAGAAATTTACAAAGCCCACACCTTTTATCCGATTGCTCTGCAAATTTTTGATGGTACCTGTTTCTATGCTCTTTTTTGCTGAAAATAATATCAAAAAAATAAAAGAAAAATGAAAAAAATTTCTGCTGCCAAAAATATCAAAGACTAGTAGGGAGAGTGCTATTTGGTGGCAACAAAAGCATTAGTGATAGGGCATATAATTGGACGACTTACCACATTTCGCAAGAGGCGCTAGAGGCCATAGGCGAGAAGATCTCTGCAACAGTGACGAAAAACTTCGTCAACCTGAATATAGGCCTAGCTCTTAAGGGTTTTACTACTCGGTTGGCCGCTATCTTGTCGCGCCTTGATCCGTTTGAGAGGCGTCCACCTGCGGTGGAGGCTGCATATGCCAAATTTGCTGGTGAAGAAAAGTGTGGGGGCAAAGGGTGGCCTTGCCCTGTATTGACCTATCGGTGTTGTGTTGGTCCAAGTATCATATTAATGCTATCATCAAGGAAAGAGACGCGTTCTTGTGGAGGTTTACTAGTATTTATGGAGAACCAAAAAGTGAGGAGAAGGAAAAGACTAAGACATGGCGGCTACTGTGGATACTCAAGGGCCACAGCAATCTATCATGGCTATTTTGTGGGGATTTTAATGAAATTCTTTTTAGTTGTGAAAAGGAAGGGGGTCCGAGACGATTGAACAATTGTATGTTGAAGTTTAGACGGGCCCTAGAGGATTGCGATTTACATGATTTGGGCTTTGTTGGGATGCCTTTGTTATAATATATGGATATATGGGCGACGCGAACCCGCCCCGTTTTCAGGACGGATCCAGCCATCGTCGAGCCAGGATCCTGTTGGGCAACGCTCGGCGACGTGAGCGTACACACGATACAACACAGGCAGGAATAAACAGAAATAATTTACAAGGGGAGAGAGAGTTTAATACAACATTAATTAATAAATTTGAAGTTAGGTCTTACATTTATTCAGAATACGCAAAAGTGTTTGAGTCAAAACAGCAGAGGACTCCATCGATTACAGACTCCGACACTCAGACTTAAGCAAAAGCATGCACCGTGCCCACGGGCGTCATGCTACTGGCCACTTCAATGTTCACTGCGGCGACTCGCACAGTTCCCACTGGAGGTTCCCAACCTCGGGGTGAGACTACTCCCAATGGATGCTATCGTCCTGGTTCTGCATGTCGGCGCCTGAAAACCACATATCATTAAAGCGTGAGCTTCTAAGAATCTCAACAAGGCTTACCCGTCAACGTGGCTGACTACAGCCGACTCCTAGACATACTGGCTGACTCAGGGAGGGTTTACTTGCAAAAAAGAACTCGCAAGCCTATACTACTCTTGGTCAAATTTTAGCACAGGTTGAGTGATTAGAATGTAATTTTTGTTAGCACTGGACTAATCAAGCATAACAACAAAAATATATATAACAATAGTAATCATCATGCCTCAACCTCATTCTATCTCAACTTTTTATTTAAGATGTGGTGCGTTTCACGAGCATGCTTACCAACTGGGAGCGACAGCGCTTCGAAACGATTTTTATACCCTACAGGGGAAAACCTAATCGTACGACACGTGTGTGTCCCAGACTCGCACGTGGCAACTGTTTACACTAGCTCCTGCAACGTCCATTCCGTCCTACGCCTATCTTAGCAGCGCCGCATCCCACCAGACAACACGTCCCAGACGGTTTCTGCGGAGTTCCCACGCTGCCCGCCCCAGATCGCCTCCGATTCAGACACCGTAGGGTAGGTTCGACGTTGCATTTACTAGGCTACGTAGGTTTACTGGGGCCCATAACACCCAGCATACGACCAGTACATTCAAAGCTCGATCAGACTCGGACCACACGGATCAGACAAGTCTACGGTCACCCTGGACCCAGTCCAGTTGCCGACCTACTTGGTATCCTGTCTGACCCTTAAACTTTTATCTTTTCTTAATTAACTCATCATCATGTGTCATAATGTTTCAAATGATAGTTTCATCCAATAACCTACCAATCGCGAGCAACATCCACTCTGCTCGACTTCTACCGACAATACCTGCTAAGCATAGCATACTAAGGGGTATCTATACCAGTTACCGTCAGGGTTTTCTATGGAAACAAATGCAGCTATGATTTCAATCAACTCCTATCACCTAATACACAAACAAGATACATTGAGTTATAAAAGAAAAATTTTAAACATCGGTTGTGCACCGGGGCTTGCCTGGTTCTCCGGCGTTGTTGAAGACTTCTTCTGCGGAGGTCGAGGCAACTAGATCTGCAGCTACTTCGCGCGCTTCAGAATCTACATGATGCAGTATAATTAAGATAAGTTCAATGAAAGAGTCACAATGCCTTTATTAAATATTAAACTAGGGTTTCAAATTACGATGTTTAGAATTAGGGTTAAATCTAATTCTTCGACTTCGTCGCTTTTATAAGTTTTGATTCTAAGACTGTGGTTCAAAAGAAACTTCTCATTTTCTTTTCAGGAGATGATCTTTAGTTGGCATGTTCTCAAAATTAAGAATTTCAACTTTGGTTAAAGTTAATTCGACATTTTCTTTAGGTAACAATTATTTAATAAATTACGACCATTAATCTAGGGTTAAAAATGAAACTTTTATTTATACCTCAAGATTATTTTCAGTTGATAGTACTCTCTGGACTTGGCATTTTGAACTTTGGTTGAGGCCTAGATGAATTTTCTAGATTCTGTAAAAATTCCTGAAAGTTCCTATTATTAAATCTTATAAAATCAGAAAGCAATAGTAAACCTTAGAATAAAATTATGAAATTTTATGTGATCACTCATGAGAACCAAAGCTAAAACTTTGCTTTTGGGTCCAACCTTTTGGATGACTTGTACAATATGTTTTACCAAATGGTACTTTAACTAGGCAAATTGGAGTATTTTAAAAGGGTTGTATGTAACTTTGTGGTCCTAAAATCCTCATAAAATTCCAGAATGCGTGTATTGCTATTATGTGCTTATAGATCAAATCTTAGCCCTAGCACTGCTCTAGAATTTAAATTAAGTTTCAAAAATAGAAAAGAGTATTTTAATTATTTCTGAAAATCCCTGTTTGTTTTTTTGAAAAAGTGCTTTAACAGAAAATTAGTCCTTCTCATGGGGGTTCTAAAAAATTTTAGTTTTAGAATTTTTAGATTTTTCCACTATTTTCTACAAATTTTACAAATTCTAGCTAATTAATAGAAAAAGGGAAAATAGATGGAACAGTGGACAGAAACAGGGGAGGTTCTCCGGCGAGCTCCGGCGGCCAATTCCCGGCGAACGGTTGATCGCCGGCGGTCGAACCTTGGTCCTACTCCATCTACGCGACACGATGATCCTCGGCAACACGATGAAGATCGAGTTTTTACGCGGGAAAGGGGTTCTCACCGGAGGAGTGGTGATGGCGGCGGCGCGAGTGAAATTCCGGCGACTGGGACTCGAATCTGGAGAAGGGGAAGTGCTGTGAGCTTCACGGGGGAGGGAGGAGGAAGTTATGGAAGCAAATTGGGGTAGGGAAAAACCGGAGCACGAAGCTCACCGAGAGGGGGGTGTTCGGCAACAATGGCGGCGGCGGCGAGCTAGAGGAGAGAGGAAGCTTCACGCGTGGGGAAGGGAAAGCAAAAAGGGGGGGGGGGGGATGGAGGAGGAACACGCCATTTAAAGGAGTCTTGGGGCGGGAAAGTAGGGGGAGCAGGGGGGCATGGCCATGGTATGGCCGGCGGCGGGTGGTGTCCGGGCGGCGCTCGGGCGGCGCGGTGGGGAGTAGAGGGAGAGAGTGAGAGGGAGGAGGAGCGCGGGAATTGAATGGAGACATGCAAGTCGCGGCCGAGGTAGGCCGTGTTGGCTGGGTATGGCCGCCCCTGCCGCTCGCCGCTCGGGCGGGCGGCGGGGCACTGTACCGCCCTGCTCGGCTTGAAATATTTTTTTTTTGATTTTTCTGCTATTGATTAAAGCTTGAATCCAATTCGATTGGAAAACACGCTTCCCGAGTTCCCAAATTTTTGAAAATTTTTGTGTAGGCTCAGTGGTTTAGTTGGGGTACTTTTCATTTAGGGTTCAAGTCATGATTTGGCTTCTAAAAATTCTTGAATTTCTAAGATGATTATTGCTTGTGTGATTTTTAATGAGGTCTAAATCTTATCCAAAAATTTTGAATATATTCCCAAAATTCTATTTTGAAGTGAACTTAATTGTTATGCAAAAATATGGCTAGGGTTTTGTGGAAATTTGGATAGTCTCGGGTTAGGGTTTGAATTTAATCCCTGTTAACAGGATTTCGACACCGTTAATTGAATTTTTCCAGACTTAGCTATAGTGTTCTGTTGTGTGCCAAAGTTTTCATAGTGATCGTTTAGAGCATTTCAAACATCATTTCTTTTTATTTCCAATGTCGATTTTGCTTTTAAGTGTGAAATTTGCCGACTCGGGTTTCGAATTGGAGTGTGAATTCTTACCCGGTAGGAAATGACTATGTACCGTGAACTGAAGGCCCCTGTTTGGTGAAAGTGTTCAAAAATTAATTTACCAAAATTTTTGTGTAGGTTAATGGAAGCGTTTTAAGCAATATTGCTGATTAGTTCACGTGCTAGTTGTTGAGGGTCAATACCAGAGGTAGTTAACCTTCATGACCCTCAATCTTAATGACGTGATCAAGACATAAATAATCCCCGCCTTAACCAACCTCCGCATCGTACGGGCGCACGACAGATCAAGCCAACAGGCGATCTCCGCCTCGCCCAACCCCTTCGCGAAGGGGTCGGATCCTCCACGCGCGGGCGACGCGCTCGACCCCGCCTCCCTAGGGGTCGAGCGAACGCGTCTCCGTCTCGCCCGACCTCAGGGTCGAGCGAATCGCCCACCACTCCACGAGTAGGTTGGACGGTAATGGTTGGGAAAGAAATGCCTGACACACCCACGCTCGCTGACAGGTAGAGCCACCCACTACCCAGGCAAGTGGGCGTTAAATGCACATGACGTGCGCCGCCCAAAGGATGGGTTCCGTCGCTACAGCGCCTGTCAGAGACTCATCGCCTCCTCGACGAGACGTCCCCGAGCGACGGCCACAACCACGGCGTCACCACAGTGGTGTTTCTCCATACGAACGGGGCTCCATCGAGTGACAACACGAGCCACTCCGTCGAGCAGTGGCAACACCGCCACACCATGGACGTCATCCGCCGTGGGCAGGCCTAACTTACGTACGGCCACGACCTGCCCCACGAAGCCGGACCTCCCCACATCGCAGTATAAAAGGAGGAGGAGACCGAAGGCAAAGGACAAGTTCTTTCGACAAGCTCACGCGCCTACGACGCTCACTAGCTCACTCTAGCCTTAGAATACTCACCCACGCACACACTTAGAGACGGGGAGCACTCTCCCCTTCTCCTCCTCTTGTAACCCCCATTGTAACCCTTGCCGCGAGTAACACGAGCAGCTCAGAAACTAGACGTAGGGCATCGTTGCCTGAACCAGTATAAACCTTGTGTCCTCTCGCGAACCATCGAAGCCTCAAAACGCACCCCCCATGATAAATTCACTAGTCGACGGTAACGAACATCGACAGTTGGCACGCCAGGTAGGGGGGCTGTGCGTTTTCGTCGATCATCCCTCAGGTTTCGATGGCAAACCACGCCAACGGGTGGATCCCCGGTACCGTCGTGTCCTTCGGGAGTCTCAACTTCGTTGCCACTCCTGGAGGCAACCTGGTGCTGAACGACGCCTCAGCGTCGGCAATCACCACCCCCGATTCCCGTTGCACGTCGGCCGAGCCGGCCAACGGGAAAAAGCGACGCCCTGGCAAAGGCTCATGCTCTCGAAAACCCTCACGCAAGGGCCCACGCGTGACCTCTTCGCCCAACCAGGGCAACTCTGGTAAAGACGCGATGACTCATACGTCATCGTGCCAAAGCCCGTGCTCCACGGACACCGAGTTCGTGGGAATGACAGGCTATACGTCGGAATCCTTTTTCGACCTCCTCGACGAGGCGAACAGAGATTCTGACCCGGAACGTAGCGAGGGAAGCAATAACCCCTCGCGCGAGTGCCTCATGGCGCATTCTGAAGATCCGTTCGACCCGGGGAGTAATCTCCCTCTCACCCAGCTGCCACCGGCCTCCGAAACTCCCTCCCGTGACATACTGCCCGAGCAGTTACAAGCACGGAGGGAGGAACTCCGTGAGGCCAAACGACAGTTGGAACAGGAGGAGGCGGAAATCGATCGAGAGCTCGCTCGCGCCGAGCCCGGTGGATGTGCCCGCTCCATGGCGTGTGACGTACGCAGCGGATCATGGAGGAGGGCGATGGGCGTCCACACTTTGCGTGGGCGAGCCAGAACCTTGCTGCACATACTACATACTCTTGAGCTTTCCTCTCTCACTCTTGACCCCTTGTTGACCCATAGAGAGTGTGAGAGCATCTAGTGCTTGATTTCATCGATTCGAGCTTTGTGGCACTAGTGATTCTCCAAGCAAGCGTCATCGACTTGTTACTCTTGGAGGTTGCCGCCTCCTAGACGGCTTGGTGGTGGAGCAACCGTGAGCCCTTCAAGAAGATTGTGAAGGAGGCCCGGTTGATTGTTGTGAGAGGTGTGGTGCTCACCTCGCCGGAGCGGCAAAGGGCAACCCTAGTGGAATCGAGGTTTGGAGCGGCTCGAGGGATTCATTTGGCTCAAGGTCAAGTTGTTCTTTGTGAGCCCTTCTTGTTGGAGAAGTGCAAGCTTGATAGAGGAGCAAATCAAAGGCTTGAGTCCACCTCAACGTGGATTAGGGGTGACCGGCAAGTCATCGACACCACGGGTTAAATTTGTGTCTCTCCTTGTCCTTTTACTTTTGAGCTTTAATTTCCTAAAAGTTTATCTTGTTGCATATCACCCTAGGATTGCAAACCCCTTACTAAATTCAACTTAGGCTTGTTTAATTTCTAGTGTTTGATTTATTTCGGTTGCTCTTGTGCTTATTTTACTAGAAATTGATTTATTTTGGATTGCAAATCTTTGTTCAATTATCAACCTAGAAATAGCTTCTTATCTTGCTCTTGATCTGTTGCTTTTTATTTCCGCATTAATTTGATCAAGTTGCAATTAAATTTGAAAAACGCTTATTCACCCCCCCTCTAGTCGGTGTCTTAGATCCTACACCTAGTTTAAGCAAGCAACACTATGACTCAGCACAAGGACGCAAAACGATGGAAACACTTCTGATATTTTTTCTTCAGTTTACTTTTTTTTTGGATGCGGCTTTTTTTTTCAGCACCTCATTGCCTTTTTTAATTTTTTTTTTGTTTTGTTTCAACACAACGTGTTGCAAGAAGACAAGTGCTAGCGCTCAATAATAAACTATCTCTGGACAGATAACTATCCCTTTACTATTATAGAAGCCAATTACACAGGGCAAGTTCTGATGGGAACGGGGATCCCGATCTTCCTACAGGTTCTGATAACTACGATTTGGGCGAGGTCGCGACACAAATCGATCCGGCTTCCGAACGGCACGTTCCGAACCCCGCAATCGCAGCACCACGTCCTCTATGGTTATCACTCGCGATGAACACGAGTGACCTCGCCGAGAAGGCTATCCTTGCCTGCGAATCGAAAACACAAGCAAGAACGAGAGAGAAAACAACCAAATTGCAAATCTGAATTGAATCTCACGAAGTTGGGGTCTCACAAACCGTTGTACGGCGACTCTGTTCTTGACAGAAATTATCTAAGCAAAACCCGAACCCTAAACATGGGGTGGCGGCTGTAAATAAAGGCAGAGGGACGTCGACATCCCTACTGGACGCGCCCCTATTGGGCTCAACACGATACAAAGCCGATCCGGCCCAAAAACGGTGTCGCAGCACCCTGACAGATTCTGGACTGTCCATTGTTTCGACTATTCCTGTTGACTCCGAAGGAATTTGGACATGGGACCGGTCCCATTGGAAAGGTGGTCTCGTCCTCTTTCCATCCATATGTAGTTCGTCAAAAACGGAGGTCGTATGCGACCTGGGCGTCCGTTTTAATGCAGGCTGCTCCTGGACTCCGAGTTGGACTCGACGTCGACGTGGGTTGGGCCTCCGACTTGGTTTGCACGTCCTTGGCCGACTCCTAGCTGTTCTCCAGGCCCTCCTCTGTCCTCTCCATGGTTCCTAATCACAATATAATCATTAGGTAGCAATCTATTCTCTATAGTAGCATATAAACTCGTAATTAAGAACAAGCTCACCTGTTGATTCAATTGTCGTGCACGAGCTCTAGTAATTGGACCTTCAATATCAGTAGCGGAAGAATGATTGTGTGTATCCATGGGTGCGATGTCCTCATCAAGTTCAATGAAGCTGAAACTTTTACAGCATAGACTATACAAATTGTGATCCAACCCAATTGGAATACGTCAAAAGGAGGTCTAGAACTCGAGATATGAAAATAACAAGCTTGCTGTGTTGGGCAGTGACGAGATTGAATTCAACCCAAACTTGACAGCACCAATGAACTCAACTCTAGAGACGAACAAAACACTAGACCAAGACACGATTAAACCAATGAACACAACGACACAACAAGGGACTAAAATTCAGAAAAACAATCTGAAAATTAAAATTGCAGCGGCACAAAGGGTGATGGGAATATAGTGAATCACACAAATATTTTTGTCGGCCTATTTTCTGGATTTATAGGACAATGATGAAACTAATAAACTAGGATAGATGTGAACCTGCGAGAATACCTGAACTCTGAGTACCACTTGATGGGAACGGGGTTCCGATCTTCCTACAGGTTCTGATAATCAACGATTTGGGTGGAGTCGCGACACAAATCGATGCGGCTTCCGGATGGCACGTTCCGAACCCCGCAATCACAGCACCACGTCTCCTCTGGTTATCACCTGCGTGAACACGGATGACCTCGCCGAGAAGGCTAATCTTTACCTGCGAATCAAAGAACACAAGCAAGAACAAAGTAGAAAGCAACAAAATTGCAGATGAAGATTAAACTCACAAAGTTGGGGTCTCACAAACCAATGAAACGACGACATTGTTTCTAACAGGAATAATCTAAGCAAAACCCAAACCCTAATGGTGGGGTGATGGCTGGATATAAAGGAATAGGGGACCTGCAAGTCCCCTGGACGTAACCCTAATGGACTCTAACTCGGTACAAGGCCAACCAGCCCAAAGTCGGTGTCGCAGCACCTAGACAGATTCTGGACTGTCTATTGTTTTGATGATTCCTGTGAACTCTGTAGGTATTTGGACGTGGGACCAGTTCTATTGGAAATATAATCTCGTCCTCTTTCCATAAAATGGTAGATCACCTAAAACGGAGTCCGTATGCAACTTGGGGGTCCGTTTTAGTGCAGGCTGCTCCTGGACTTCGAGTTGGATTCGAAGTCAACATTGATTTTGGAAAGATAATCTTCTCAGCTTTCCATGCGTATGTAGATCGTCCAAAACGGAGTCCGTATGCGACCTGGACTTCCATTTTACTGAAGACTAGTCCTGGACTCTGACTTGGTTTCGAAGTTGATGTAGATTGGACCTCCAACTTGCATATGACACCCATGCTAGCCTCCTTTGGACGTTCTCCACTTGGTTGGGTCGTCTCTCCTCTTAGGCCGGGATCCCAAGGAGTATTAGCCCTACGACGACATGATGAATGTCCAGCACACGCATCCCTTTTCATCCTCCAAGATATTATTTCTGCATTGCATGAGATACACAACTCATGGTGTAGTATTTTTTTGTTTAAATAGATATATTGTTGAATTAACATAAAACATATTCACCTTCAATTTATCACTATTATACGTGGACCATGTCCTCATCAATAACAACTATCATGAGACCATCCAGATAACGCTATTTGAAGCTTTATACGGTAACAGTTGCAAAACATCACTAAACTTGTCGGAGTCTGGTGAGAGAATCATATTGGGACCGGACTTGGTGTACAAGCTGAAGAGAAGGTGCGGATCATCCAAGCCAACCTGAAGGCTACTAAGTCGGAACAAAAGAGTTACGTTTATAAGAGGCGTATACCCCTGAGTTTCGAACTAGGCGACTTGGTTTACCTTCAAGTCTCGCCTACAAAAGGAGTTTGACGATTTGGGGTGCAGGGCAAGCTAGCGCCAAGGTACATTGGCTCATTCCCCATTCTCGAGAAGTGTGGACCAGTGGCTTAAAAGCTAGCATTACCTTGGCTGTCAGGGATACACGATGTCTTCCATGTCTCCCAATTGAAGAAATGTTTGAAGGCCCAGGTGGAGCAGATGGTAAGAGACATAGAAGGGTTGCAACTAGACTTGCCTTATTCGGAGAAGCCTATCAAGATAATAGATAAGGAAGAGCGGGTCACCAGAACTAGGACCATCAAGTTTTATAAGGTCAAGTGGAGCATCCATTCTGAAGAGGAAGCCACCTGGGAGCTAGAAGAATTTATTCGATCACACCACCCAGAGATTCTTCCATCAGCCATAGGTACCGCCGTAACCCTAACAATGTTTTAAATCTCGATACGAGATTTCTATAAGGGGGAAGGGCTGTGACGCCAGGGGTGTCATTCGTGTTGCGTAGATCAAATCGAAATCTAAATTGAAGTCTCCAACTGCTAACAGGAACTCTGTTAAAGAATTTGAATTTAAACCTAGAACTCTTTTTAAGAATTTACAAATATTCAAATACTCCTCAAACATGAAACATGTATATATTTTTAAATACAATGGGATAAGTTAGAAATGAGATGTTATCTATTGGTACATATATAGGCATTTATTGACAAGCAAAATTGGTTCTCTAGCAGCAAAAGTTCGTCTCTTTCAGAAAATATTATTAAAAGCTCCTGCCTTCGGAGAGTACCATTAAAAGATGTATTCGGTTCCAGCATATACCAATCCATCAATGATCTGTTACTTATTCTCATTTTCGTATTTCTAATAGAAACAAGGACTCTTTTGCATATTTGGAAAGAAATAGAAATCACCCTTCCTCCTCACCGGTGCTCCTCTCTTCCCTTTCTCTTCTATATCTGGACAGAGCTGGTGCTGTCCCAGCGAGGCTGCAACGCGTGCCCCTGCCGCTCCTTCCCTGCGCGCCCCTGCTGCTCCTCCCCTGCGCCGCGCACCCCTCTGCGTCGCGCGCCCCTGCTGGTCCTCCCCTACACCACGCGCCCCCAGTCCAGGGTGAGTTCAATTGCTATCTTCTCCCATGGTAGATGTGGACAGAATTGAATCGTCACTT
The DNA here is from genome assembly GCA_001182835.1 of Oropetium thomaeum. NCBI lineage: Eukaryota > Viridiplantae > Streptophyta > Magnoliopsida > Poales > Poaceae > Oropetium > Oropetium thomaeum. The sequence continues at coordinate 862,717 of LFJQ01000040.1, read as the reverse complement.
GTTTCCTTTATTTGTCTAGTTTCTGGCAGATCTTTGAACATGTATGGTTAAGGAACAAGTGGAAGATGCATCTTTCTGAAATTCCCCAAGGGTCAGAATGGACCCTAACCCTAACCCTCTGCTCCATCTTTTTTTTTTGTCATTGTGTTTGAGTGGATGGCCCGAGCGTGCAACAGTACAGTTTAACTCTCTGTACTGCTACTCTTTTATGTCTGCGTTGCATAACACTCGTAGAGTTGATGTTACTTCATTTTAAACAATTGAGGATGGTCGATCTGTGTATCGTAAAGGCCATGCATTGCGGTTGTTGGTTGATTTAGGCAAATATTTGCTAATTGATATGGAGAAAGATGTCTTTGGCCACTTTAATTGGGCTAGTAATCAGCAGGCCAATTTATGGACAAGATGGCCTATCATGCCGTCTCGCTACTGACCAGGAGCTCATGACCTTGTTACGAGCTTCAAAATGTGTGAAGTTGATCATGACTGTTGGTAGGTTTGAGGATGGTAACCTTCAAATTGATGGAACTGAAGAACCACCTTTGGATGAGCTCCCACTTAGTGTTTCTGGCCCAGTTTGGGCTGAGCAGCCAGAACGTGGCACGACAGCTGCCGGGCCTAGTAGAATAGAGAAGGAAGAGATAGAGTATTATATGGATCCTGGTTTTGATGCTGAAGAAGATGATCTAGCCGGAGTTGATGAAGAGTGGAGGTATTTAAGGTGCCAGAAACTGCTCCTCAAGAAATGTCTGGACAAGATAGCAATGAAAAGGTGCAAGTACAAAAGTAGAAAGAGAAGGTAGCAGGGCTGAATGATGTGATCTAGAAGCTGTACCAAATATTGAAGCAACTATGGTTAATGATGAAATTGCTGCAGAAACCACATATGATATAAATAATCTAGAAATATAAAAATGGGATCAACTTTTGCTGATAAGGCTGCGTTTATGTTAGTTATCAAACAATATGCTATCCAAAAAGAATTTTAAACTGATGTAGTGCATAGTGACAAATCAAGATACATGGCAGTTTGTGCTGATGCAGAATGTGATTGGAAGATTTATGCATAGAAACTTCTGGGCTGTCCTAAATTCATGGTGAACACTATGCAAAGAAACTTCTTGTATTTGCAGATTTATCTACATATTGAATTTTGACTAATTGAGATTGCTTACACTTGCAGATTGTGAACATTTCGGAGGGCCACATGCGCGTAGCACAAGCAAGGTGAAGGGAAAGGAGGCTATGAAACGTTGGATTGCCAATAGAACATTAGATATATTGAAAGCCGATCCTAACATTGGTGCAAAGAAGTTGAAGATCCAACTTGAACGGCAGTTTCGAATCAAAATGTCATATGGGAAGGTATGGGAAGGACTGCAGTGCGCGAAGAAAGAATATGAAGGCACTTGGGAGAACAGTTTTAAAATGTTGTGGAGTTTTAAAGCTCAACTAGAAGAAACATGTCCAGGTAGCATAGTAGAGATTGATTGCAAAAAGATTGATGGCCATCAGCATTTTTGTATGATGTTTGTAGCAATAAAAGCATGTGTACATGGGTTTCTTGTGGGCTGCAGGACTTATCTTGGAGTTGCCTCTACTCACCTTACAAGGAAGTAGACTGGACAGCTAGCAGCAGCAACCGCAATCGATGGGTATAACTGGATGTACCCCATATCATACGGGATTTTTGACAAGGAGAATGGAACTAACTAGACATGGTTTTTGAAGCAGCTAAAAAAAGCAATAGGGACTCCGCATGGATTGATCATACACACTGATGCATGAAAAGGTTTGGAGAAGGCAGTCCACATGGTACTCCAAGGTGATGTTGAGCATAGAGAGTGTTTTAGACACCTCATGAAGAATTTCAGAAAGAAGTACCAAGGTGATGTATTAAAGTACATGTGGCCTTGTGCTTGGGCATGTACTCCTCATAGGCACTAGATGCTAATGGATAAAATTAGAGAAAGTACTCCGGCTACTATTGCTTCTTTGGTGGCAAACCACAAACAAATCTGGCAAGAGCTAAGTTCAGCGGGCATTGCATGGTTGATTATGTGAACAACAATATTGCAAAGACCTTCAACAGTTGGATTAAGGATCTCAAGAGTTTTCCAGTAGATTTTCTCATGGATGAGATATGTGGAAAGACAGTGAAAATGATAGGTAAAAGACAACTAATAGCTAGGAGACTTGCAGGTCCAATACTTCCTAGTGTTATTAATGAGCTGAACATGAAGAGCAGATCCCTCAAATATGCAATTAAGGGAAGTGGAGGCGTTAAGGTGAGATATGTGGACTAACTAGGGAGAATTTACCTTGGAGACATGGAGTGGACCTTGACAACAAAACATGCTCGTGTGGTCGATGGAAAATTTCTAGAAAACCTTGCACCCACGTCATTGCTTTCATTGGGTCATCCAGACAAGTTAGAACTGAGGACTATGTGCATGACTACTATTTAGTTTAACGGTTCAAAGTTCCTTATGAGTTTGACATTAACCCAATGGTTGATAGGGCATAATGGCCTGTGGTTGATGTCAGTTTTGAAATGGTGCCTCCAAAGGTAGAAAGGCCTGCGGGTAGGCCAAGAGTTCTCCGCATCAAGAGCAGTGGTGAGCATGAATTTTGCCTTATTGAAAATGATTGGAGCGCCTATTAAAACTTTAGATTCAAAAACCCAATTCAAATTATAAAAATTCAAACACAATTCAAAATTTTCTTTCCAAATCCACAAGTTCAAGTTCTGAAGAATTCAAATCAAATTCAAATTCAAATTTTGATGGAGTTTAAATTTCCCCCTTGAAAAATTCGTCACCAGTAAGACCCACTAGAAACTAGACCTCCCATCCGGCTCCCTCTCTCTCTCTCTATCCTCCCTCTCCCTCTGCTCTCTCGGCACGCGTGTGACACCCCATGTGTCACATTACCTGCAAGAGTCATCCTGAAATAAAATTTAAAATTTTTTAACTTGAGATAATGAAAACTGATTCAAGAAAAATGCTTGACAAAAACTTGAATGACATGAATTGAAGGTTACATAGAGCATAATTTAATTTAAATGGTAACATTTTATACGTCTAATAACAGATAAATTTTTGGACAATACTCGTAGTCGAATAAAATCCAAAACACATTTGAATTCCATTCAAATGCCAAATTTACGAACTCGGTTTTAGAATTTAAAGGGGCATTGAAACAATCTTCACAAATTAATATGATCGTTGAAGTACCGATAAGAAATACTAGATGGTGGTTTGATAACTAACTGTTCAAATGTATATGCAAATCCATAAAATCTTTTTGGACTAGTATTACTTTAAATTCAAGTCAAATTCCAACTAAACTTTTAAACTTCAGAATCGCCATTCAAACTTCTGATTTATCTCTTAAATGAAATTTAAAAATTTTAATTTCAAAATGTATGGATAACTTTCAAGTGGGACCCGCTGCTCTGTAAGGCCCACGTGCCATTCTATCTCTATGCTCTCTCTCGTTTTTTTTTTTCTCTGCCGCAGAACAGAACACCGCTGTCGCCACCACTTGAGTCGCTGCCAGCGCTAAGTGACTTGGCAGCTACGTGTGAGCAGCTCAGCTCCACTTCAGACTTTACTGACCACCTGTCCAGCACCCTGCCTCCACCGTCGCTTGAGCAAAGCAGCGGCAACAACAGAAACCGGCTGCCGCTCTCTCTGCTGCTGCTCTCTCACGCGCAAGAGCACCGTAGCATCGCTCGCCGCTTTGCCACCGATGCATGCCAGGCAAGCAGCCTTGCTGCTGCGTGGAGGCAACCCAGCCCGCCTGCACCCGACTCTTCCGAGGAGTCGATAACCCGAGGTCCAGAGCTCAGATCTACAGCGCTCTCCCCGTCCGGCTCCGGGCCTCACGCGACGCTGTGGCCGTCCGACCCTCCCGCGCGGCGGTGCACGAGCAGCCAGTAGGCCCCGTCCCGCGCACGCCTCTCTCTTGCACTGTGACACACCTCGGCCTCTCCGATTTTCTCCCTTCCACTCGGCTTCCTCTCGCTCGCGCTCTCTCCAACCATCGCCATGGGCACCCTCGAGCTGCAGCGCTGCTGCTGTTGATTCGCATCGTCTGGTGCTTTCCGGCCGTTACCTCGAGTTCGTCCTTCCGTCAGTGCACCTCTCTAACGTTCTTTCTCTTTTTTCCATTGATTACCAATGTCGTCGGAGCCATCGTGGGCACCACCGTCGCTATCTCGGAGCGCCTCCGCACCTCGTCGTGGCCGACGGCCATGCAGCCAACCCATCGACTTGAACCTCGATGCCGGCTCTCCCCACTCACCAGCGAAGCTCCCTGACCGAGAATCCCTTGCTATCGAGCTCTCCGCCGACCACACGCCGCAGCTTTGTTACTTTCTCCCTTCCCTGTTTTTCCTCTCCGCCGAGCGCAGGACAGCAGCAAGCAGAGCTCGCTTTCCCTTTCAAACTCCATCCAATCCACTGCAAATCAGTGCGCCGGGACCGTCCCTAACCTCACTCAATCACGCATGGCCAGCACGTGCCAGAGTTCGTCGGATTTCATGGAGATTTGAGCTCTTACTGCTGCCGATTCGCGTCGAACCGCCCAGGCGCACGCTTATGGAGCTTCCGGTTGTTTCGTTTGATGATCATCTCGCCGGGAACGCCATCGCGTCATTTTCCCTGTTTCGGGCCACTGTCGCCGAGCAGGTTGCGGAACCCCCCCCCTCCGTTCGCCTTCTTCATCGTGGTCGAGCATCTCAAGAGCCGGGCACAACTATGAGACAAGGAGTAAGAGCTTCTCGTGGCCCCTTCATTCCACTGATCTCGTCGGACTTCATGCCGAAGGCCCCCTCGAGGCTGCTGCATCGCTAACACTGCTCCGGTGAGCGCCGTGCTGAGTTATCTGGAGGCCGATGCTCTCTGTGTGTCGCGGTGAAGGTGTAGGGCTGAGAATCCGAGCTTTTCGTTGTTTCTTCCGTCAGCGCGACCTCACCGTACCTCAAGCTCCGCCGCCGCTCACCGTTACCTTGCTCCGGTGAGTACCGCGTCCTTCAACCTTGTCAAACAAATTCCTCGTGGGGTGCCCTCCTGAGTCACCCTATCGTCGGTAGGACGCGCACTGCCGCGCATGGCCATGCTCCGACGAGCTAGGGCAAGGGCCCTAGCTAGGGTTCTTCCTTTTATCTTTTTTGTTATTAGTTTAATTCAATTGAAACTAATAAAATCCATATAAAACTGTAGATGACTCACAAAAATGTGATTTTTGTTGCTATGGTCTTGTAGTAAAATAAAATACACTTCTAGAAAGAATATCAAACACTTATGTTATAACGTTTATGGTAATGTGAGATTAAATGCTAATTTTGTAATTTGTTATGAGCCCAAACCATAGATTCAATGAGTTCACGTCAATAACCACGGTAATAACCACGGCCACTAAATAAAAGCATTAAACTGAAAGCCCAGACAAAACCCGAGGGCACCCCTCTCTTTCAAGAGGATTCGCGGCATGTCAAGCCCTGGTAAGGTCCTTCCCTTTCTGAGCAACCTCTTTCTTTTGGATTCTTAAGACCATCCTTGCAGTAGGATATCGTCGTCATTATGTAATTAATTTTTAGATTATAAAAGTCATGGATACTCTATGAAAAGGGTATGAATAAAATTTCTTGCCTAATTTACAACCTTAATATCAAATTGGTGAAATACTTTGGATAGTGAAGTTAGTTAAGTAACTAGCCGTTTACGTTAACACCATTATTTGTTTAATAGTTAGATAAAGTATTTCTTAATTCCATGAAAAAAAATACAAAAAAATCATAAGCAGCTACTTGAGCTGATTAATGAACTTAATCTAAATTGATACTCAAGTATTACACTTACTCCAATAAGTAATCTCTAGTTACTTGCATAATTACTATATTTTGCACTTCCATACATATATTGAGCATGTTCTCATTCTTGTTTAGGACCTAATTAATCAGTTTCCATGCTACCCCTAAAAATTGTAATACAAACCAAAACATTAAAATGTTAACACCATCGTCATTTACAGTTTAATTTAGTTCGATAACTATAGCAACTTAATCGATAATTGTATCTAAGATGAAATCAAGTAATTGGTCCAATGAGTTATGTTAATCACTTAGTTATACAAGCTAGAAGTTATTAGCTAGCAAATATTCAACTCAGTAAAGTTTTTAATCGTTCATTATTTGTATCATGTAGAATCCAAGGTGGATGAAGTAGTCATCGAGCCGGAACCAGGATTCGCAGGAGAAGATCTCGCAACAGAATGAGCAGAGCAACCACAAGGCAAGTCCTGGTGCATTACCGTTTTTAAAGTTTTCCTTTTATAACAGTGTATGTGAGTCATGTGATGTACATTTAGGTTGACAGGAGTTGAATGAAATCCTAGATGCATATGTTTTCAGCAGTGCCTACTATGGAATGTTTGTATAGGTAGTCTAATGTAGATGTTATGCTTAGCAATACCATACAGTAGAAGTCGAGCAGATCGGACACTGCTCGCGATATGATAGGAGTTGTTTGAAACTTTCACCTCTTGTTAAAGGACTTGTAGCGAGTTCATATTTTTATGGGAAGAAATTGGGGTCAGACAGGGAATGGTAGGATGACAGCAGAAAAGGGGTTCTGTGTGCGGTAGCTCTGTCTGATCCGTACGGCACAGTTAGGCTAAGTATTGAATGTACTGTTCACATGCAGGAACTATAGGACCTAGTAAACCTAGGTAGCCTAGAGACGGTAAAGACGAACCTATCTTACGGTGTCTGATTGGCGGCGGGCTGGGATGGACAGTGTGGGAACTCCACCGATACCGTCCGGAACGGGTGATCTGGTGGGATGCGGCACTGTTAAGGTAGCGTAAGAGGGAATTAGCTTTGCCAGATCTGATGCGAACGGTTGCCACGTGTGGTCCGGGACGCGCACGAGTCGTGTGACCAGGTTAATCCTGTAGATAATCGTTCTGAACCACTGACACTCTCAGTCTAGAGTTTGCTTAACCTCTCTGTCGCATATGTTAAGAATGGAACAATGAGTATAATGATGAGTAACGTTGTGATGATTATTATGATCATTGTTTGACAACATGTTTGTTTTGCCATGGTGTTTACTAAAGTTTACCTTTCCAAACTTAATCAGGGCTAAACTTGAAAAGTAGAAATCTACTAATTAGGGCGGGTCTTTTTTGCAACTACCCTTACCCTAAAAGCCTTGCCTGTCTAGGAGTCGGCTGTAGACAGCCACGTTGACGGGTCAGTCTTCCTGAGCTTCTTAGAGTGACTTGTGGTTTTCATGTGCTTCAGATACCATCGGCTGTAGTGCTAGCTACCTCTAGGAGAGCCAGGTCCAGGATGGAGAAGCATCCAGAGGGAGTAGATAGGGGCCCGCTGTTTGTGTTTGGCTAGTAGCACATTGTCTTTTGGGCAACACACGTGCTTTTGCTTAGGATTGAGAGTCGGAGTCTGTACTCTCACCTTATCTTCCGCTGTGTACGAGTTTGAAAAGATTTATATCCTGTATAATTCAATTCAGTCTATAATAACAATCAATGTAATAATCTCCTTATCTATGTAAATTTATGTTGTTTTTTTGTCTGTATTGTACTATGTGTATGTTCGCTTCGACGGGCATCGCCTAGAATGAATCCTGGTGAGGCGGATCGTCCCGGTTTCTGGGGCGGGTCCGTCACAACGCGCGCGACGCACACGCAGCGGCAATAAAAGCCGCCTCGACCGCGTCGCCTCTCCCCCACCGCTCTATCTCTCTCTCGAGCTCTCTCTCCCTCGTTCTCCCCATCAACGACACGCAGCAGCAGCTGCCTGTCGCCGTCGCCACCAATCCCGACCTTTTCCAACGTGAAAAACATGTGCAATGACCCTTACAAGCTCATGCTAGGAGCTCAGCGACAACCGCTGTTGGTATTTCTTACTATCATAAATATATCCGTAAGCACACGGAGTACCATCATAGCACTTACCCTAGAGTATTCCAACAATTTCTTCAGGGATTGTGTGTAGGTTATCTATAAACTAATCCAGAGACCAACAACACTAAGGTTGGGCAAGGGTTAGGGAGGCTACTTATGAGATAAATCCTAATCCTAATCTAAGCAAGAAGGTTTATTCTGTCCTCTCTTACTTTGACGTCTGCTTTACTCCCAATCCAGGAAAAAGATTCCGGCAATTATAAACGCTACTTATGTATTCGGATGTGGAGGAATACAAAGGACTACTAGGGCTGTCACCATCTATAACCTACCTATAGCTCCGTGGGAAACAAAAAACTCGTAGGTAATACTCTATCTAGACACCACATCTACACAGACTATTTCTACTTTAACCCCATACGAGGACTTTGTCCCTTAAGTTAAAGCATATATTACATAGTAGTACAACACAAACTAGCAAGCGAAGAATAAACACTAATTATCATACTAAGATAATATACTCAATAAGTGAAGCACGAATACGTACTTGATTAACAAAGTATTTGTTGGGGTACAAGTGCAAAGCAGAGTGATGACAAGCCACCGCTCTGATCCGACTTAGTGGAGGATCAGGCCGAGAGAGTGCCGACAGGATGGCACTACCCCCGAAGGACCTTCGCGTCCCTGACTTCCTACTAGAACTATAAGAACTAAGAGCCTATGCCTCTAATGCTAGTAGCACAACTGAAGTGTAGAGTGTTGAGTTGATGATAGTAAGTGAGAGGAGAGGGGTCCTATTTATAGGTGGAGGTGCCTTGGGGAGGGGGGGGTGAGTTTCCTCCATTCTCCCGGACGCTTTACAGCCACTCATTCTCTTCAATTGAATCAAAACCGATGTAGGAAAGGCGTTGGGAACCGACGTACCAAAGTGGGGCCTGAATGGGCCCACTAGTAGATCCGCCGATCCTCGGCTAGGCCCGTTCGGCCTCGTCTTTTTGTGGGTTGCTGGTAGGTGGGCCCTGATTTCTTCTATGTGGTGGCCGATGCTATTTGGGTAGTTTTGGTATGTTGATAGGCCCATGGACTTTTGTGTTATGTAGAATAGTCCTTTTACTTCCCTTTCTCAATATTTGTAGATAAATCACCTGCATGCAAATATTCACCAAAACTTGTGGAACTGGTTAGTAATAAATCTATTCCTAATTATTTATACAGAGGTTTGACGGTCAAATTTAGCACTTAAAGAACGTCAACAACCGCTGAGCGAGCTCACCGCATTTCGCGTCATCTTCCACGCCGGTGCGCGGCCACCGCGGAGTCTCCACGGTGAGCTCCTAGCTCCGGTCGATCTCGAGCAAAAGCGTAGTGTTAATCCCATTCCTCTAGCTCACGCATTGCTCAAACCGCTACCATTTGCCAGGATTGAAGCCCAGCTCATCGGAGAACAAGACGTCGCCGCCGGTGAACTCCGCGCGGAGACATGCTTGGTGAGCTTAGTGCTCCGCTTGTCCTTTGACCCCGAAACCTTGCCAAAACTCATCCTTTTCCCTCCGCGCAGCTCGCCTCACCGTCAACTGGAAGGTGAAAGGTCACCGTCGCCGGGAACTGGACACCGCTGCCCTTAGAAATGGAAGAGTGGTGCGGTGAGCTTCGCATAGTGTTGGAGAGCAAGAATGGCAAGGTCATGGGATAAAGCGCAGGGCGGAAAGGAGGTGTCACCGTGCGAGTGCCCTGTTTCCAGTTCACTGGCGGTGATGGCGAGTTCCCGGCGACGGTGACCTTTCTCCTAGCAGTTGACGGTGAGGCGAGCTGCACAGAGGGAAAAGGATGAGTTTTGGCAAGACTTTGGGGTTGAAGGACGAGCGGAGCACCAAGCTCCCCAAGCACGTCTATGTGTGGAGTTCACTGGCGGCGACGTCTTCTCCTCCGGTAAGCTGGGCTTCAAACTTGGCAAATGGTGGCGGTTTGAGCAATGCGTGAGCTAGAGGAATGGGATTAACACGACGCTTTTGCTCGAAATTGACCGGAGCTAGGAGCTCATCGTGGAGGCTCTACGGTGGCCGCGCGCCGACGTGGAAGACGATGTGAAATCCGGCGGCTCGCTCAGCGGTTGTTGACGGCTATTAAATACGAAAAACACCATCAACATATCTCTAAAAATGATTAAGAACATGCATTTCATATATGCGTGTTAGTTTAAAAATAATATAGTTGCACATGTACTTAATTTGTGTAGACAGGCATTTTATCACAGAAATGAGGCATAATCCGGCCCGTGGCAAAGAAATACAACTTCAGCCAACCATAGGACACTACGTAGGCAGCACATGGATTCATGGATCCACCAAACGTGTCAAAACACCACAAAAATCATCAGACACCCCGCACAATGCTACAATTAGTACTAATGTTTCGGATACTCCTTGCAATAAGGTGGACATTGGTTGTACCAATTCCGTTAAAGCGCAAGCAATCACATTTGGAATCATTTGATGCTGACATGAAGAATGCAAACATAATCACTGATGCTATAGGCAATGATTTGCACAACAAACCTTCTAGTCATATATCAAAGCTGAGGACAGCTTTCTTTAAAGAAGGAGAGGATGATGCGCCCACGGCTCCACAAATGATTCCTGCTGCAACCGGGCCTTCCACAAGATGCCCAATGATGTCCTCACCTAGGCCACCTCCCTTAGAGACCAGCATGGGCGTGCACAGTAAGTTGGAGGCCCAACCAACATTGATTTCGAGTCCAACTCGGAGTCCAGGACGCCCAGGTCGCATACGGTCTCCGTTTTAGACGTTCTACATATGCACGGAAAGTTGAGAAGATTATCTTTCCAACACCACCGGTTTCCCATGTCAAAATTCACCAGGAGTCCACAGGAATATTCAAAACAATATCAGGTTGTATATGAGTCTGGGTCAGTTTCGAGTCGTGTTCGAGTCGGACTAGGTTTGGTGGCTGGCCTGTGTGCCATATAGCCTAGGGCCGGCGCCCCTGTAAGGTGGATTAGGTTTTCTTATTGTGTTTGGTGGTGGTTTCCTCCAAGGAGTCCATGAGGCCTCGTCCTACTCTTCAGATTGAAGATTGCTGCTGTTGATCCTTAATCTGGCTGCTGAAGTGCGAGATCAGGGTTTCTCCTAGGTTCATATCTTGATTCCTGCTGGAATCCCCCACTTCGGATCGTGTCTCCCTTGGGCACGGGTTGGAGAGATTTATCTATAGCTGATTTGCATCTACATCAAGTTTTTGTAATCCATATACTATCCATTGTGTTCTATACTGCTGATGAATTTTGATTGCTAGTGAAGAACCTAATGAGGACATCACACCCATGGATACACACAATCCTTCTCCTGCTGCTACACATGAAGGTCCAATTACTAGAGCTCACGCCCGACAACTTAATCTAGAGGTGAGCTTGTTCCTTAGCACTCCATTACGCATTCTCGAGGATAGATTACTACTTAATGCTTTTATTATGATTAGAAACTATGGAGAGGATAGTTGAATGATGGGAGACCATATAGAAGTCGTCCAAGGACGTCCAAACCAAGTCCGAGTCCCAGCCCACGTCGACTTCAAGTCCATTTCGGAATCTAAGAGGAGCCTGTACTAAAATGGACGTCCAGATCGCATACGGACTCTGTTTCAGGTGATCTACCACTTCATAGAAAGAGGACGAAATTATCTTTCCAATGGAACCAGTTCCACGTCCAAATTGCTCCAAAGTCCACGGGATCAATGAAACATTAGACAGTCCAGAATCTGTCAGGGTGCTGCGACACCGACTGTGGGCCGGTTGGCCTTGTACCGAGTTAGTGTCCGTTAGGGTTAGGTCCAGGGGACTTGCAGGTCCCCAATTCCTTTATATCCAGCCGTCACCCCACCATTAGAGTTTGGATTTTGCTTTGATTATTCCTATTAAAAACAGCATCACCGTTCCATCGGTTTGTGAGACCCTAACTTTGTGAGTTTAATCTTCATCTGCAATTTGGTTGCTTTCTACTTTGTTCTTGCTTGTGTTCTTCGATTCGCAGGCAAAAACTAGCCCTTCTCGACGAGGTCATCCGTGTTCACTCGGGTGATAACCAGAAGAGACGTGGTGCTGCGATTGCGGGTTCGGAACATGCCGTTCGGAAGCCGGATCGATTTGTGTCGTCATTCCGCCTAAATCGTTGATTATCAAAACTTGTAGGAAGATTAGGACCCCGTTCCCATTAGAACCAATCTCTGGTATTTGTTTTGTTGCTACTGCATCATAATTTAGATTGAGATCATTGCTCTGTCTGTTGAATTGCTGATATATCCTCAAGATACTTGCTATTGCCCGTTGTACCGTGAAAGATTGGGTCAAGTTCTAGACATCGTAGTCGTGTCTTTATCAGATGGTATCAGATTCTAGGTTGCTCACGGTACTATCAACTGAATTGTGGTGATGGCTAGCTATGATTTTGATTTATATCTTAAGTATGTGCCGAGGTTATATGCAACAACTTCTTCGTCTGAGTACTATGTGTGGGAGGATACTGTATTGGATTTCTATATAATTGGTGAACTGGCTTTAACCAGTTTGTAAATTTGGTAAAGAAAACTTTTTGTATCCCTGTTTCACTGTGGTGGTCTAGATTGGTATGAACAACTTTTTCAAGGTGATGATTAATCTAGTTCTTGGTGCGAGATGAAGGAATTATTACGGTGCAGATTTGATCCGCCAATTGAAGATACTTTCTATTCAAAAAAAAGATATCACTATGGGTGTCAAATATTCTTATGCCACCAATTTGAAGTCTGAAAATTCTTCTCCTGTTCTTGATCTCCGATATCAGCTTGAAATAGAGTTTCAAGGTGGCCGCAGAAAATATCAAACATGAAATTGGATAACTATTTTCTTCAGTTATGACACTTGAGTGTGAAGATAAGGCTCAAACTGCATGTGTTGCAATTTCACCGACACCAGAGTAGCAGCTTGTTGAATCGTGTCTTTATCAGGCTCCCTTGGGATACACATTTTGGGTGATTTCCATTTAGTGGGCAGCCAACGAGAAGATCGAAATCAAGGATGCCGAAGATATGAAAATCTAGATGAGCCTCCATTCCTTTGATTCGATGGGTATGTACTTTGCAATCCTACAACACTCAAAGATGAGTCACGAAGGACTTTTGAAGATTTTCTCCATCAAGGATAAATGCTTGTTGCCCAAGAGGGTATAGGCCAAGGACTTGGACATGATAATTGCCTTGACGGTGGGATTGTGAAGGGCTTCTACGTCAGCTCCTCTTATGAAACAAGGAATTAGTGTGGAAGGTGAAACGATTCGAAATGCTGCAAAAGAAAGTTTCACTTCCTTTACCCATTCCCTATTCGTCTTGAATGTGTGCTCCTCCATAGATGTTGTGGAAAAAGCTTCCTGATGAGGACATCACACCCATGGATACACACAATTCTTCTCCTATTGTCACACATGAAGGTCCAATTACTAGAGCTCGCGCCCGACAACTTAATCTAGAGGTGAGCTCGTTCCTTAGCACTCTATTATGCATTCTCGAGGATAGATTACTACCTAATGATTTTATTCTGATTAGAAATCATGGAGAGGATAGAGGAACGATGGGAGACCAGAGTCATTCAAGGCCGTCCAAACTGAGTCCGAGTCCCGGCCCATGTCGACTCCGAATCCAATTCGGAGTCCAGGAGTAGCCTGTACTAAAATGGATGTCTAGATCGCATACGGACTCCGTTTTAAGTGATCTACCACTTCATGGAAAGACAACAAGATTATCTTTCTAATGGGACTAGTCGCACATCCAAATTCCTACAGAGTCCATGGAAATTATCAAAAGATTGGACAGTTCAGAATCTGTCAGGATGCTGCAACATTGACTTTGGCCCGGTTGGCATTGTACCGAGTTAGAGTCCATTAGGGTTGCGTCCAGGGGGCTTGTATGTCCTCAATTCGTTTATATCCAGCCGTCACCCCACCAGTAGGGTTTGGGTTTTTCTTAGATCATTCCTGTTAAAACAGCGTCGTTCTTTCGTCGGTTTGTGAGACCCCAACTTTGTGAGTTTAATCCATCTGCAATTTGGTTGCTTTCTACTTTGTTCTTGCTTGTGTTCTTCGATTCGTAGGCAAAGACTAGCCTTTTCGGTGAGGTCATCCGTGTTCACGCGAATGATAATCAGAAGAGACGAGGTGCTGCGATTGCGGCGTTCAGAATGTGCCGTTGGGAAGCCGGATCGATTTGTGTTGCGACTCCGCCCAAATCGCTGATTATCAGAACCTGTTCCTCAGGTTCACCATTGTTTACCCTAATTCCTTATTTTAGTTTCGTCCTATAGTCCATTAAAAACCAAAAATAGAATTATAGTTTTCAGTTACATCCTATCCAAAACAGTGTTTAGCTTTGCATATTTCAATTTCAGAGTCCATAGTGTTGAGTTTGTGTCCTTACTCGAGTCTTATTGCTGGTTTAGATCACGTCTCGTTACAGTTTGTTTTGCTTCCGCCGCCTTGTGTCAAACCCTTGCCGTTAATTTTTTTCCCCACCCAGATCCCACCCCTTCGTTTGTTGTGTCTGATCTGTTATTCACTAGATTCACACGGGTTGATAATCCATCACTACTTTTCACCTTATCCAGAGCTTTCGTCGCAAAATTTCACCTTTCTTTGTTCCGCTACCCTAGTTTGTTTCAACGCCAGAAAAGAAAAACACCTGAAATAGAGTTCAGTTCTGCCATTGTATTGTTTTGATCAAAAAATTTGTGTGGTTAGTTTTCACATGCTTTGAGTTGAGAAAAAAAATAATACAAAAAAGAGACAGAAGTATTGTGATTACTTCTAGTGTTAAAAAAAAGAAAAAAAAAGAAATGAATTGTTAAACTTTTGTTGGAACACTCGGTGCTGTTTTATGCTTGTCCTGAATTTAATTTTCCTTGACTATTTGACGCGGACCCGCCCCAGAAAACTCAATCCGAGACGAATCCCGCATCTCGCCAGGATCCTGTTAGACAATGCTCGGCGAAGCGAGCATACACACGGTACAACACAGGCAAGATAAACAGCAATCTTTTACAAGGTGAGGGGATTTAATACATTATTGTTTCATAAGTTGAAATTAAGTCTTAGAACAATATCAGAGTACGAAATAGAGTTTTGAAAACACGGTTACAGCGGAAGACTTGACAAGGTACAGACTCCGACTCGCATGATAAAGCAAAAGCATGAGCCGTGCCCAGGAGCATCATGCTACTAGCCACTTTAAGATTTACTGTGGCGCACCACAACGCTCCTACTGGAGGTTCCCGATCTCTGGACGAGATTCTTCCCTCTAGATGCTCTCATCCTGGGTATGCACGTCGACACCTGAAAACCACGTATTCGCAAAGCGTGAGCTTCTAAGAAGCTCAACAAGACTGACCCGTCAAATTGGCTGGCTATAGCCGACACTTAGACATGCTGGCTGACTCGGTGTGGGTTTACCTTGCAAAAAAGACTTGCATTGCCTGACCTAATCTTGGTCAAGTTTTAGCTCAGCTTAAGTGATTAGAATGGTAACTTTAGTTGGCACTGCTCTAATCAATCATGACAGAAGTAATATACGATAATAATCATCATAACTTTATCCTCATCATTGTATCTCAACTTCTTGATTATAATGTGGTACGTTTCACGAGCAAACTCATAAACTGGGAGCGACAGCGGTTCGAAACGATTTTTATACCCTGCAGGAGGAAACCTAATCGTATGACACGTGCGCGTCCCAGACCCGCACGTGGCAACAGTTCACACCAGATCCTGCAAAGTCAATTCCCTCCTACGCCTACCTTAGCAGCGCCGCATCCCACTAGAACACACGTCTTGGACGGTTTCTGTGGAGTTCCCACACTGCCCACCCCAGATCGCCTCCAAATCAGACACCGTAGGGTAGGTTCGACTTTGCAATCACTCGGCTACGTAGGTTTACTGAGCCCCATCATACCCAGCATACGATTAGTACATTCAAAGCTTGATCAGACTCGGACCACACGGATCAGACAAGACTACAGTCGCCCTGGACCCTGTCCTGTTGCCGACCTACTTTGTACCCTGTCTGACCCTTCTGTTTTATCTTTCCTTAACCGTCCATAACCAGGCGTCATATAGTTCATGTGAGATTTTCAATTAACCCAACCAATCGCGAGCAGCGTCCTCTCTGCTCGAGTTGTACCGGTAAGGATCACTAAGCATAGCACACTATAATGGTCACCTATACCAATTACCGATGGGGTTTCCTGTGGGAACGGATGCAACTAGGGTTTCAATCAACTCCTAGAAACCTAATGCACATCGCGAGACATAGTTATAAAAGAAAATGTTAAAACTTGGTTGTGCACCGGGCTTGCCTGGTTCGTCGGGGTTGGTGTTGACTGCTTCTTCGAGGTTGGACGACTCCGAGTCGACAGTTACTTCGTTCGCTTCAATGTCTACATGATCCAACATGGGTAATATGAGTGATGATTGAATAGTGTAATATGATGTTTTCATCATAGATTACAACTTCGAGGTTTTAGGGTTAACCCTAACATTTTGACTTTGGCATTTTTATTAAAAGTATTTATTCCTATGGAGTGTGGACCAAGGTGAAACTTCTTACTTTTTCAGGGATGATTTTTAATTGGTAGTGTTCTCTGAAATAGAAATTTTAAAATTTTGTTGAGGTCAAACTGGGTTTCCTAGATTTTATAAATATTTAATAAAAGCTGCTGTTATTCAAACTAGGGGCTAAAATGAAACTTCAAATTATGTTATGAGTTTATTTTTAGTTGATAGTGCTTTCTGGAATATGAATTTTGGAGTTTGGTTGAGGTCAAGTGGAATTCTCTAGATTTTATAAAAATTCAGCAAAGTTTCTGTTATTTAAACTTATAAAATCAGAAATAAATACTAAACCCTAGAGTAAAATCATGAAATTTGATATAGACACCTATGACCACCAAATCTAAAGTTTTGCTTTAAGGTTTCGATTTTTGGATGACTTTCATAATGTATTTTAGAAAATGACCAATTAAATTGATAGTTTGGAGTATTCTTAAGGAAATACATACAACTTTGTGGTTGTAAAATCCTGAGAAAATTTCAGGAGATGCATACTGCCATGTAAAAAGAGAGGGTTACATAGGGTTTTGATGGATTTTGAAAATGGTGTTTGAATTCTTCCCTGGTAAGAAATGATTTTTCTACTATGGACTAAAATCTGCGGATTCAATAAAAGTGTTCTTTGCTTTATCAAAATTTTTGTTCATGCTGTTGGAAGTGTTTTAAACATCATTTCTTATTACTTCAAGTGTCGATTTTGCTTCAAGGTGCATGATTTGACTATTAGGGTTTAAAATTTGCCACTGGTTTCTGCGGTGACACCTGGGGTGTCACGCTATTGGTCTTTGTCGCTGTTTTCCTACACATGTTCTTTGACCACGTATCATAACTGTCATAGGATGCTTTGGGCCAGCAACTAGGACCAACACTTTGGACATTTATTCAATATTGCTATCTATTTTTGATTTGTGTTCCACTTACATATATATTGGCCTTCCAAGCTCCACTTACCTTTTCAACAGGCTAGGATTCTTAACCCTGTAATCGTTGGATCACTTCTCCAAGGTATCTTTGCTTTGCTTTCACCTAGATCTTTGCAAGAACTTGTTTTGAAACTTCCTATTGCAGTTCGAGAGTGCCACCATCCTAACACGGTAGTTGATAAGGATAACCTTTGTCTATCTTATTTCTTTTGTGTTTTTGTTCTATTTCATCATGTCAGGTGGTGATGAGTCGACAGTTCCAGCGGACTTCAACGAATGTGTTAGCCAGGGCCAGTTGAAGAGAGCAATTGACAAGGCGCTAGAGGCCATAGACGAGAAGATCTCTACAGCTGTGACGAAAAACATCGTCGACCTCAATATAGGCCCAGCCCTTGAGGGCTTCACCACTCAGTTGGCCGCTATCTCGTCGCGCCTTGATTTGTTCGAGAGGCATCCACCAGTGGGCAGCAACGACGACCAAGATGACGACAACGACGATGCCGCTTCTGTCTATGATGTCGACGGCAACGTGGACGCGCGTGCAACTCAGGATGCACGACTTCGACATTGACTATGTTGTAACCGATATGGTATGGGAGGTAACAACAACAACAATCACCATCTTCGCCCTCATGATGATCTATTTGCTAAAGTGAAATTTTCCATACCGTCATTTTCTGGTTTGTATGATGCTGAAAAATATCTTGATTGGGAGATGACCGTAGACCAGAAATTTAATTCCAACTTAGTTCCTGAACAATATAGGGTTCGACAAGCTACTAGTGAGTTAAAGGATTTACTATTATTTGGTGGACTGGTCTAGCTGCTGTAGGACGTTTACCTATCATTTGGGATGCTTCGAAAACAGCCATGCGTGATTGTTTTATACCACCTTCTTTTCAAAGAGATATGCGTTTTAAACTGTAGCGCTTAGAGCAAGGTAGTAATTCCGTACAAGATTATTATGCTGAGTTGCAAAAGGACATGATGTGTTGTGGGGTAGTTGAGGATAATGAGGATAAAGTATGTCTTTTTTATGGAGGTTTAAGGCGTGAGATTCAGGACATCGTTGATTATAAAACCTTTAACAATGTCAACCAGTTGTTCCACCTAGCTATGCTTACAGAGAAAGAATTGCAGGGATGACAGGAAGCAGCGAGAACAAGAACAACCGCTCCTTCCCACCTAGTACGACTACATCTATAGGAGCAACTCCGTCTTTGTCAAGCTTTCGCCCACCTCCTCTAACAACGAGCAAGAGACCTACCACTACAGCACTGCCTCCAACGACATGCTCTGCAGATTCCTCTAAATCTTCTATGCAGGGTGATGAGGACATCGCATCCATGGTTACACACAATAATTCTCCCGCTACGACAAATAAAGGTCCAATCACTAGAGCCCGGGCACGACAATTGAATCTAGAGGTGAGCTCGTTCTTAAGTATAAATTTATATGTTATTATGGAGAATAGATTACTACCTAATGATTATATTATGATTAGAAATCATAGAGAGGTCAAGGAAGGCCCCAGAGACCAGCTACAAGTCGGACAAGGACGTCCAAGCCAAGTAGGAGATTCAACTCACGTCGACTTCAAAGACAACTCGGAGTCCAGGAGCAGTCCGTACTAAACCGGGTGTCCAGGTCGCATACCGACTCCGTTTTAGGTGATCTACCACTTTACGGAAAGAGGACAAGATTATCTTTCCAATGCGACAAGCCCACGTCCAAATTTTGTAGAGTCCACGGGAATCATCGAAACATTGGACAGTCTAGAATCTGTCAGGGTGCTGCGACACCAACTTTGGGCCAGTTGGCCTTGTACCGAGTTAGAGTTCGTTAGGGTTGTGTCCAGGGGACTTGCACATCCCCAATTCCTTTATAACCAGCCATCACCCCACCATTAGGGTTTGGGTTTTGCTTAGATTATTCCTGTTAAAAACAGTGTCGCCGTTTCATCGGTTTGTGAGACCCCAACTTTGTGAGTTTAATCTTGATCTGTAATTTGGTTGCTTTCTACTTCGTTCTTGCTTGTGTTTTTCGATTCGCAGGCAAAGACTAGCCTTCTCGGCGAGGTCATCCGTGTTCACTCGGGTGATAACCAGAGGAGACGTGGTGCTGCGATTGCGGGGTTCGGAACGTGTCGTTCGGAAGCCGGATCGATTTGTGTCGCGACTCCGTCCAAATCATTGATTATCAGAACCTGTAGGAAGATCGGGACCCCGTTCCCATCAAGTGGTAATCAGAGCTTCAGGTGCTCCTCAGGTTCGACATTGTTTAGCCTAGTTCCTTGTTTTGGTTTCGTCCTATAGTCCATAAAAAAGCCAAATAAAGAATTATAGTTTTAAGTTACATCCTGTGCAAAACCGTGTTTAGCCCCTGCACATTTCAATTTCAGAGTCTGTAGTATTGAGTTTGTGTCCTTAATCAAGTCTTGTTTCTGGTTTAGATCACGTCTCGTTACAGTTTGTTTTGCTTCCGCCACCTTGTGTCAAACCCTAGCCGTCAATTTTTTTTTCTCCACCCAGATCCCACCCCTTCGCTTGTTGTGTCTGATCTGTTATTCACTAGATTCACATGGGTTGATCATCCATCACTATTTTTCACCTTATCCAGAGCTTCCGCCGCAAAATTTCACCTTTCTTTTTTCCGCTCACCTAGTTTGTTTCAACGTCAGAAAAGAAAAACGCATAACATAGAGTTTAGTTCTGCCATTATATCATTTTGATCAGAAAATTTGTGTGATTAGCTTTCACATGCTTTGAGTTGAGAAAAAGAAATAATAAAAAAAAGGGACAGAAATATTATGATTACTTCTAGTGTTAAAAAAAAGAAAAAAAAGAGAAACGAATTGATAAACTTTTGTTGTAACACTCGGTGCTGTTTTATACTTGTCCTAAATTCAATTTTTCTTGGCTATTGATCTTTGTTGTTGTTGCCCTACACATGTTCTTTGACCATGTATCATAACTGTCATAAGACGTTTTAGGCCAGCAAGTAGGACCAATACTTTGGACATTTATTCAATATTAATATCTGGTTTTGATTTGTGTTCCACTTACATATATATTAGCCTTCCAAGCTCCACTTAAACCTTCTGAACAGGCACGGATTCTTAACCCTATAATCGCCGGATCACTTCTCCAAGGTATCTTTGTTTTGTGTTCACTTAGATCTTTGCAAGAACTTGGTTTGAAACTTCCTGTTGCAGTCTGAGAGTACCACAATCCTAACACAGTAGTTGATAGGGATAACCTTTTACCGCCTTCCTCCGTGTTTCTTGTCTCTTTCATTATGTGAAACACCGATGAATCTAGGACGCCGGCGGACTTCAACGAGTGCGTCAGCCAAGATCAATTGCAGGAAGCAATTAACAAGGCGCTTGAAGGCATTGATGACAAGATCACTGAGACCGTGACGAAGACCTTCAACGACCTGCACATAGGAACAACTCTCCAAGGCATCACCACTCAGCTGGCCGCAATTTCAACGCGGCTTGACAATTTGGAAAGACGTCCACCTCCAGGGAACAACGACGACGACGAGGACACCGTCTACAATGATGACGATCGGGACGCATGCCTTCGACATCGCCTACGCAGAAACCGCCAAGGTATGGGAGGTAACAACCAGCATCGACCTCAGGACGATCCTTTTGCTAAGGTGAAATTTTCCATACCCTCCCTTTCTGGTTCATATAATGCTGAGATATACCTAGATTGGGAGATGATGGTTCAACAAAAATTTGAGGCTCATCAAGTACCTGAACAACATAGAGTTAAGAAAGCTTCTAGTGAATTTAAGGACTTTGCTATTATTTGGTGGACTGGTTTAGCTGCTGTACGACAGTTGTCTGCTACTTGGGATGAGTTGAAAACTGCTATGCGTGATCGCTTTGTGCCTCTTTCTTTTCAACGAGACATGCGTCTCAAACTGCAGCGCTTAGAGCAAGGTAGCAATTCGGTCCAGGATTATTATGCTGAGCTGTAGAAGGGCATGATGCGTTGTGGTGTAGTTGAGCATAATGAGGATAAGATCTGTTGTTTCTATGGGGGGTTGAGGCGTGAAATTCAGGACATTGTTGATTATAAGACTTTTAACACTGTCAACCAATTGTTCCACTTTGCTATGCTTGCAGAAAAGGAATTGCAGGGACGTCAGGAAGCTGCGAGAACGTCAAGAGCTGGATCACCGCGTTCTTCTTCCAGTTTTCGTCCACCCCCTCCACCAGCAAGCAAGCGACCTTCCACTACGGCACCGCCTCCCTCGACACATCCTGGGGAGTCTTCTAAATCTTCTGTGCAGGGACCAGCGAAGACCTCGCCTTCCACTACATCCATGGGGCGCACCTCTGGCACCGAGTGCCATCGCTGTCTTGGACTTGGACACGTGCAGCGTGACTGCCCAAGCAAGCGTGCCTACATCGCCACTGATGACGGAGGTTATGAGAGTACATCCGACATTGAAGATGCAGAGGATGATGCTCCGCAATCTCCAAACAGCGTTGTTCTCGGCAACTACGATGCCTCCATGTACCACTCCATCGTTGTTCAGCGTGTCCTCAATGCGCAAGTAAGCGAACCAGATCAGATCCAATGCCATAACTTGTTTCAGATTGAGTTCGTGATCAAGAATCGGCGAGCACGTGTGATCATTGATGGGGGCAGCTGCAACAACTTGGTGAGTTCTGATTTGGTCAAGAAGTTCGGATTGGCCACGCGACCACATCCACATCCACACCATATTCAGTGGTTGAATGACTCCGTAAAAGCTAAGGTAACACAATAGGTGTCACGTTCCTTTTTCCCTTGGTACTTATAGTGATTCTGTGGATTGTGATGTCGTTCCTATGCAAACATGCTCTCCTTTATTGGTCGTCCTTGGGAACATGATAATGATGCTTTGCACCATGGTCGTAGTAATAAGTAAATATTCATGCATAAAGGGAAGGAAATTATTGAATCTGATAGGGAGAGGGCTGCTAATGCTAAACAACCACCTCATGCTAAACATAAAATTCAGCAAGATATCACTTTGAAATCCCCTGTCATGCTTGCTATAAAATCTAACCTTACTAAAATTCTGATGGTACTTCTCCATGCTATGTTCTAGTGTGCAAGGATGCCCTATTTTTAATGGATAATTTTCCTTGTACATTGCCACCTGCGGTTGCAACCTTTTGCAGGAGTTTGACGATGTTTTCCCTGACGAGATCCCTCTAGGACTGCCACCCATTCGAGGCATCGAGCACCAGATTGACCTGATTCCTGGTGCAAGTTTACCGAACCGTGCGGCGTACCGAACCAACCTTGAGGAGACTAAGGAAATTCAGCGCCAAGTTCAGTACCTTTTGGACCGCGGGTACGTACGTGAGAGCCTTAGTCCTTACGCTGTTCCTGTTCTTTTGGTTCCAAAAAAAGATGGTTTGTGGCGCATATGTGTAGATTGTAGAGTCATGAACCACATTACTCTAAGGTATCGTCATCCTATTCCTAGGCTAGACGACATGGTTGATGAGTTATGTGGTGCTATAGTTTTCACTAAAATTGATTTGCGTAGTGGTTACCACCAGATTAGAATGAAACTCAGAGATGAATGGAAAACTGCATTTAAAACTAAGTTTGGGTTGTATGAATGGTTAGTCATGCCTTTCGGTTTAACTACACCTAGCACTTTCATGAGCTTAATGCATGAAATTTTACGTTCATTCATTGGTAAATTTGTGGTGGTTTACTTTGATGATATCCTGATTTATAATTCTATGGCTGAACATATGGATCATCTACGTGCTGTTTTCTCCGTCTTACGTAATGCATGCCTGTTTGGTAACCACGACAAGTGCACCTTTTGCACCGATCGAGTCTCTTTTCTTGGCTATGTTGTGACTCCACAGGGCATTGAGGTTGATAAGGCTAAGGTGGAGATGATTGATAGTTGGCCTATACCCACAACGGTTTCACATGTGAGGATTCTTGGCCTATCGGGATTTTAGCGCTGTTTTGTCAAGGAATTCAGAACCATCGCCACGCCGCTGATTGAGTTGATAAAGAAGGGTGTTGCTTTCCATTGGGGGCCATACTTGGAAGAAGATGATGAGATGAAGTTGAGGACAACTCCGCTTCAAGAGGGGGAGGATGATGAGGACATCACACCCATGGTTACACACAATCATTCTCGCGCTACGACAAATAAAGGTCCAATCACTAGAGCCCGGGCACGACAATTGAATCTAGAGGTGAGCTCGTTATTAAGTACAAATTTATATGTTATAGAGAATAGATTGCTACCTAATGATTATATTATGATTAGAAATTGTAGAGAGGTCAAGGAAGTGTGACACCCCAGGTGTCACCAGGGCCTAAATCGACGACTTAAAACCCTAATCGACAACATTTCACCCCTAAAAAGCAAAATCAACAATGGGAGTAAGTGCAATGTTGTTTAAAATACCCCAAAGGAATTCTACAAAAACTTTGATAATCCACAGAACACGTTTACCAAGTTCGAAAGGTTTCCACCCACAATGTCGAAAACTTTATTCTTCGGGCAGGAATTAAACCCTAATGAGTGACCCATCAAATTTCCCACAACACCCTAGCTATATTTTTTCATAACCATTAAGTTCACCTCAAAATGGAATTTTGGAAATTTATTCAAGATTTTTAGATAAGGTTTAAACCTTTTTAAAATTCACACAAACTAAAGTGGACTCAAAAATTCAAGAAATTTTGGGAACTGATTCAGAACTCGAACCCTAAATAAAAAGTGTTCCAAATAAATCCCTGAGCATGCACAAAAATTTTCAAAATTTTCTCAGCTGAGGAGGTGGGGTTTTCATTTGAAACCAGCAGGAGCTTGTAGCAATTCAATTAAACCAACAACAGGCGGACGAGCTACAGGGCGCCCGCCCCCGACGGCCAATCCGCCGCGCGGCAGCGCGCCTCCTCCGCCGGCCGGCTCGCCTTTTCGCGCCCAGCTTTCAAAGCTTCGAGCAAGGATCTCGCCGAATCTCCTCCCTCCCCTCTGCTTCCTCTCTCTCTCCCCGTCTTGTCTTCGCTGCCGCACGCCAAGTCGCCGCGCGGCAGAGCCTCTGCGGCAAGCCACCGCCCCCGATGCCCAATCCGCCACCCTCTCTGTTTCCCCCTCCCAATCTCTCCCCGCGACACTTAAAGGAGTGCGCTGAACCCTCCTACCACTTTCCCCGCGCCCAATTTCACTCCTAGACACGCATTGCTGTTTTGCCTCGCTCGGGTGCCGCCGTCGCCATTGCCGCCGTAGGAAGGCTCACGGTGAGACCACCCTTCCGACCCTCCTCCACCGCCCTAACCTTGTCTAACCTGTTTCCCTCGCTCCGGCACAGCTTCCAGTGGACTGAATTTCCCTCCCGTCGCTCCCTCCGCCCGGAACACTCCGATCGTCCTCACCGGCAACAGGAACGCCGCCCCGACCGTCAACCATCAAATTCCTCTTCACGGTACCCTCATTCTGCAATTCCTTCATCCGGCCCATCCCTCTCGTCCCTGTGATTGATTTTGATAAGTGTTCGGCCACAGAAACTCGCCGGCGACGACAGAACTCTTGCGCCGCCGTCAGTCTCCCTTTCTGCCGCCGATCGAGCTCGCCGTCGACTCCGGTCTTCCGGCCATTCCCGCGACCCCTAACTCCGTCAAACAGAATCACTGCACCACGGTGAGTCTTCTGGACCGACTAACCTCCACCCTCCGCCGCTCCTCCGACGATTTCCTCGTCGGACTTCGAGCATTGCCGCCACCCCTCGCCGCCGGCCATGCTCCGGCCTTTTTCAGTGCTCCTCCCCTTGCCCAACTCACTCGTCAAGTCCTTGTGCAGCTCACGGCGCTCTCCTCTCTCCGGAATTCAGCTCCTCTTGTCGGGAACTCCTCCTCGCCGCAGCCGCCGCCGACCCCCACGGTGAGCACCCCTCTCCGGTGGTGGAACCTCACCGTTGTCGTATTGCCGGGCCTCGGCATAGCTTGTAGATGGTGTAGGGCCAAGGATCGAGCGCAGCCGACCACCCTTTTTGACTGAATCCATCGCCGGAGCTCGTCGGAGCTCAGCTCCCCTGTTCTGCCCTAGACGCTGGGTTAATTCTATTTTCCTCCAATATTGTCCTGTCTTGTAAAATGCCAAACAAATCACAGAAACCTCCAAAAATTCCAAACTAAAATTTGTTAGAAACCTCGTGAAATGAACTAATTTTCTGTTGAAACACTTTTTCCAAAATGACCAGGTATTTTTAGGAATATTTAGAAAAATCTTTTCTGTTTCTGAATTTTTAATTCAAATTGTAGAGCAATGCTAGGGCTCAAATTTGATCTACAAGTGTGGCATGACAGTAGGCATCCTCTGGAATTTTATCAGGATTTTAGGACCACCTAATTGCATGTAACCTATTTGAGATACTTCATTCTGCCTAACTAAATTACCTTTTTCTAAACTGTATTATCAAAGTACTCCAAAAAGTTAAACCCAAAAACAGAAATCTAGTTTTGATGCTCATGAGTGGTTACATAAAGTTTCATAATTTTACTCCAAGGTTTATTAATTATTTCTGATTTTACCATTTTAAATCACAGAAACTTTGTTGAATTTTGATAAAATCTAGAAAATTCATCTAGGCCTCAACTAAATTTCAAAATTCATATTTCAGAGAGCACTATCCACTAAAAATAAAATTTTAGTGCAACTAAACTTTTTATTTCGACCCTAAGATTAATAATCATAGTTTATTAAATAATTATTCTCCGAAGAAAAATGCCGATAAATCTCAACCTAAAATTTAAATTTAGCCTAATTCGGGAAATATGGCCCATTTCACATCACATCGTGAGAAATTGAATAAATGACTTGGAACCCCATTCATTAAGTCAAATATTTTCAAACCAATGGCGTCAAAGAATTAGGGTTAACCCTAATTTCTAAACGTCGCCGATTGAAACCCTAAAATACTCGTTAATAAAAACATTATGTTATCAATCCTTTAAACTTCTCATAATCTTAATCATAATGCATCATGTAGATTCCGAAGCACGTGAGGTGACTGCAGAGCCCGATTCCTCCACTCCAGCAGAAGAAGTCAACCGAGAAGCCGAAGAACCAGGCAAGCCCCGGTGCACCACCTCTGTTTAAAATTTTCTTTTTACAACTCAGTGGGTCATGTCATGCTTGTGCATTAAGTTGTTAGGAGTTGATTGCAACCTTAGTTGCATTTGTTCCCATAGGAAACCCTACCGGTAGTTGGTATAGATGACCAATTAGTTGCTATGCTTAGCAAGTTCTTACCGGTAGAAGTCGAGCAGAGTGGACGCTGCTCGCGAAAGATAGGATTTTGGATGAAACTACCACTTGATACATTATGACACCGGATGATGAGATAATTAAAGAAGGATAAAAGTTTGAGGGTCAGACAGGATACCAATTAGGTCGGCAACTGGACCGGATCCAGGGTGACCGTAGACCTGTCTGATCCGTGTGGTCCGAGACTGATCGAGTGTTGAACGTACTGGTCGTATGCTGGGTGTAATGGGCCCCAGTAAACCTACGTAGCCTAGTGATTGCAACGTCGAACCTGCCCTACGGTGTCTGACTAGGAGGAGATCTGGGGTGGGCAGCATGGGAACTCCACAGAAACCGTCTGGGACGTGTTGTCTGGTGGGATGCGGCACTGCTAAGGCAGACGTAGGAGGGAATTGACGTTGCAGGAGCTGGTGTGAACGGTTGCCACGTGCGAGTCTGGGACACGCACGTGTCGTACGATTAGGCTTTCCCCTGCAGCGTATAAAAATCGTTTCGAACCGCTGTCGCTCCCAGTTGGTGAGCATGCTCGTGAAACGCACCACATTTTTGTAAATAAGTTGAGATGCAATGAGATTGACACCATGATGATTACTATTTACTTGTCACTTTCATTATGCTTGATTAGATCAGTGCTAATTAAAGTTATATTTTAACTACTTAACCTGTGCTAAAAATTGACCAAGAGTAGTACAGGTTGCGGGTCCGTTTTGCAAATAAAAACCCACCCCCACCAGCCTTCATGTCTAGAAGTCGGCTGTAGTCAGCCTTTTGTCGGGTCAGTCTTGTTGAGCTTCTTAGAAGCTCACGCGTTAGCGATATGTGGTTTTCAGGAACCGGCACGCAGAGCCAGGGCGATAGCTTCCACTGGGAGGAGCCTCACTCCGAGGTAGGGAACTTCCAGTGGGAACTGTGCGAGTCGCCGCAGTAACTTGAAGTGGCCAGTAGCATGACGCCCGCGGGCAGGGTGCATGCTTTTGCTTAATGTATGAGTGTCGGAGTCTGTATCAATCGAGTCTTCCGCTGCTACGATTTTTAAAACTTATTGCGTGCTCTGAATTCTTGTAAGACTTAAGCTAAAATCCAGGAACTAATGTTATATTAATTTCTCCCTCCTTGTAAATTATTGCTGTTTATCCCTTGCCTGTGTTGTATCGTGCGTACGCTCGCTTCGCCGAGCGTTGCCCAACAGGATCCTGGCTTAACAACAGACCGGATCCGTCCCGAGACGTGGTTTTCCGGGCGGGTCCGCGTCAGGAAGGCCCCGGAGACTAGCTACAAGTCGGACAAGGACGTCCAAGCCAAGTAGGAGATCCAACTCACGTCGACTTCGAATCCAACTCGGAGTGCAGCAGCAGTCCATACTAAAATGGGTTTTGCTTAGATTATTTCTGTATACACAGATTCGCCGTTTCATCGGTTTCTGAGACCCCAACTTGTGAGTTTAAACTATATCTGCAAATTTGGTTGCTTTCCACTTCGTTCTTGCTTGTGTTCTTTGATTCGCAGGCAAGAATTAGCCTTCTTGGTCAGGTCATCCGTGTTCGCGCGGGTGATAACCAGAGGAGACGTGGTGCTGCGATTGCGGGGTTCGGAACGTGCCGTTCGGAAGCCGGATCAATTTGTGTCGCGACTCCACCTAAATCGTTGATTATCAGAACCTGTAGGAAGATTGGGACCCCGTTCCCATCACAGGGTGTAGCGAAGAATCCTCCTTGCACGACATCCACGGGACGCACGACTGACATTCAGTGTCATTGCTGCCTTGGGGTTGGCCAGGTGCAGCATGACTGTCCAAGCAAACGAGCCTACATCGCCACTGATGATGGAGGTTACTTGAGCACCTCCGGCATAGAAGACGATGGTGACAATGATGCTGATACTGCAGATGGTGCTGCGGATTCCTTAGTCCTCGACAGCGCCGGCATGTCCGATCGAGCTATCGTTGTCCAGCAGGTCCTCAATACTCAGGTGACTTAACCCAATTAGCTACAACGTCATAACCTGTTTCAGATTGAGTTCGTGATCAAGAATAGACGAGCACGGGTGACTATTGACGGGGATAGCTGCAACAACTTGGTGAGCTCAGATTTGGTCAAGAAGCTTGGCTTGACAACACGATCACATCCACATCCATACCATATTCAGTGGTTGAATGACTCGGGTAAAGCTAAGGTAACACAATCTTGTCGCGTTCCTTTTTCTCTTGGTGCTTATAGTGATTATGTGGATTGTGATATTGTCCCTATGCAAGCATGCTCTCTTTTGTTGGATCGTCCTTAGGAACATGATAATGATGCTTTGTACCATGGTCGTAGTAACAAATAACTTTTTTGCATAACGGGAAAAAAATTACTTCGTTACCTATGACACATGCTGTAATCATTGAATCTGTTAGGGAGAAGACTGCTAATGCTAAACAACAATCTCATGCAAAACCTGAAATTCAGCAAGATATACCTTTGAAAGCTCCTATCATGCTTGCTATAAAATCTGACCTTACTGAAATTTATGATGGTACTGCTATATGCTATGCTTTAGTGTACAAGGATGCTATATTTTCTATTGATAATTTACCTTGCACATTGCCACCTGCGGTTACTAACCTTTTGTATGAGTTTTGAGATGTTTCTCCTGATGAGATACCGCCAGGATTGTCACCCATTCGTGAGATTAAGCACCAGATTGACTTTACGAGTTTGCCGAAACGTGCGGCATACTGTACCAACCCTGAGGTACCTAAGGAAATTCAGCGTCAAGTCGAAGATCTTTTGGACCGTGGGTACGTGAGAGTCTTAGTCCTTGTGTTGTTCCTGTTCTTTTGGTTCCTAAGAAACATGGTTCATGACACATGTGTGTAGATTGTAGAGCCATAAATAACGTTACTATACAATATCGTCATCCTATTGCTAGACTAGACGACGTGCTTGATGAGTTGTGTGGTACTATAGTTTTTACTAAAATTGACTTGCGTAGTGGTTACCACCAGATTAAAATAAAACTTGGTGATGAATGAAAAACTGTATTTAAAATTAAGTTTGGGTTGTATGAATGGTTAGTTATGCCTTTTGGTTTAATTACACCTACCACTTTCATGAGATTAATGCATGAAGTTTTATGTTCATCCATAGGTAAATTTGCGGTGGTTTACTTTGATGATATCCAGATTTATAACAAGTCTATGGATGAATATATGGATCATCTACGTGCTGTTTTCTCCGTCTAACGTGCTGCATGCCTCTTTGGTAACCTCGACAAGTGCACCTTTTGCACCGATCGAGTCTCTTTTCTTGGCTATGTTGTGACTCCATAGGGCGTTGAGTTTGATAAAGCTAAGGTGGAGGTGATTGATAGTTGGCCTACACCCACAACAGTTTCGCACGTGAGAAGTTTTCTTGGCCTAGCGGGATTTAATCGTTGTTTAAGGAATTCAGCACCATCGCCACGCCGCCGATTGAGTTGGTAAAGAAGGGCGTTGCTTTCCATTGGGGGCCATACTTGGGAGAAGAGGATGAGCTTGAGTTGAGGACAACTCTTCTTCAGATGGGGAGGATGATGAGGACATCACACCTATGGATACACACAATCCTTCTCCTGCTGTTACACATGAAGGTCCAATTACTAGAGCTTGCGCCCGACAACTTAATCTAGAGGTGAGCTCGTTCCTTAGCACTCCATTATGCGTTCTTGAGGATAGATTACTATCTAATAATTTTATTATGATTAGAAATCATGGAGAGGATATATGGGAGACCAGATAGGAGTCGTTCAAGGACGTCCAAACCTAAGTCCGAGTCCCAGCCCACGTCGACTTCGAATTCAATTTGAAGTCCAGGAGCAGCATGTACTAAAATGAACGCCCAGGTCGCATACGGACTCTGTTTTAGGTGATTTACCACTTCATGGATAAAGGACGAGATTGTCTTTCCAACGGGACTAGTCGCACATCCAAATTCCTCCAGAGTCCACGGGAGTAATCAAAACATTGGACAGTTCAAAATCTGTCAGGGTGCTGCGACACCGACTTTGGGCCGTCGCATTGTACCGAGTTAGAGTCCATTAGGGTTGCATCCAGAAGACTTGCATGTCCTCAATTCCTTTATATCCAGCCGTCACCCCACCATTAGGGTTCGAATTTTTCTTAGTTTATTCTTGTTAAAAACAGTGTTGCCGTTTCATCGGTTTGTGAGACCCCAACTTTGTGAGTTTAATCATCATCTGTAATTTGGTTGCTTTCTACTTCGTTCTTGCTTGTATTCTTTGATTCGCTGGCAAAGACTAGCCTTCTTGGCGAGGTCGTCCGTGTTCACGCTGGTGATAACCAGAGGAGTCGTGGTGCTGTGATTGCGGTGTTCGGAACGTGCCGTTCGGAAGCCGGATCGATTTGTGTCGCGACTCTGCCCAAATCGTTGATTATCAGAACCTATAGGAAGATCGGGACACCGTTCCCATCACTTCCTCAAGAGAATAAGGAGGAGAAGGAGGATGGCAGGTTGTAGGCTTGCTTTGCCAAGAGAAATTTTAGTTGTTTCTGTAATCCTTCTCGAATTCTATTGGCAAATCGAAAGATAGAAATATTTCTTCCTTCGATTTATTTGCCTCATGAGAGGTTCCTCCCGAATCATCCTTCTTTTGGATGAAGTGCTCCGACTTCTCTTCAGCAATGAATTTGGGGGATTCAAAGGGAGACACACTCATGACTCTCTCGATCAACTGATGCTTGGGAGGATGTTCCGCTAGATCATTCTTTGGGTTAGCTAGTGAGATAGGGAAGACATCTCTCCCTAGTTTGATGAAGCATCATCAACTAGGAGTTTTTCAAGTGGATTTCTATCAAAATGTCGAAGTCAAGGACTTCGGCCACATGAAAATCAAGGACAACCACGATGTACGATCATGCCATGTATTATCCCACAACCTTCTATGTGGGTAGCTGTTGGGATTTTGAAGGCTTTGGAGCTTAGGGTGTAAGGAACATCGCCTAGAATGGCGCGTGTCAAGGATTTGGATATGATGGTTACCCCGACCATGGGACAATACAAAGAGTCCACCATAGTCCCCCAGATTTCACATTGGCTGGTAGGAGGAGGCAAACTTGTATGGAGAATATTTAGTGCAGCTTCATACTCCTCCCACCATTCATTGTTCTGTGAAGATTCCTTCTTCTTCATCATCTTCTTAGAAAGGTGTTTCTCAAGAAAATTAAAAGAAGAGGAAGGGATCAGTGGTGTCCACTAACAGGTGTAATTCGAGGTATTTCAAAAGTCTTAATGAACACTATCCTTGAATAAAAAGAAGACTCCGCAGGTTGGATTTCTCCTTCATGAGGTGTCCTAGGTTCGCGTGAGGGATCAAGGGTTGAATCAAGAATTGGCTTCTATCAGCGTCTTGTGCAGGAAAGAACGGTCAGTGGCACTGTTGAGGTATAGGGTAGGTTCCTTGCTCAACCCCACAACAAAGTGTTGTAACAACACGGCATTGGGCAAGAGCAAGTCTGGTCCAGATTGGATGAGCATTGAAAACCGTGACCAGGCTGCGCCTATGGATTCTTTCTCCGAATGTCAAAAGTCAAGAATCTCCCTTCGTAGAGAAGCGACGCGAGATAACGGAAAGAAGGCGAGACAAAATTTGTTCCTCAACTCTTCCCATTCACCCTGTACACTTCCTACGGTATGTGTGTACCACTGTTTCGCTCTTTGAACAAGAGAGAACGGAAACAACTTCCACTTGAGAGTTTCTTGTGTTATGCCCAGAATGACTAGGAATGAACACAATTGTTCAAACTCTCGCAAATGATGATGTGGATTCTCGCTATCCAATCATGAGAAAGATGGCTCCTGAACCATGGCTATAAAAGCCGAAAAGAGTTCATAGCCGGATGTCTCGATGGGTCGAGAAGATTGTGGTGGCGCGCAGAACTCGCCCCTCGGAGCAGAATATTGGCAAAGGGGTTGCTCCATTGGTTGGTAGAAGGGGTAAAAAATAGAAAGCGTAAAAGGAAAAAAAGATACAAGGACTTGTCTTCTAGATAACTTAGCAACCGTTGCTCGGTAACGGTCGCTAGAAATGCTTGTTGGTATTTCTTACGATCACAGATAAATCTACAGCGCACGGAGTACTGTCGTAGCATTTCACCCTAGAGTGTTCCAAAGTATTGTAATTTCCTCAGGAAACATGTTTGGGTTATCTATAAACTTGGCGAGGGACCAACAACACTAAGGTTGGGCAAAGGATAGAGAGGCTACTTATGAGATTTACTTCCAATTTAGGGAAAAGACTCCGACAATTATAAACGCTACTTATGTATCCAGATGTGGAGGAATACAAAACTAATAGGGCTCTGATCACCTATAGCCTACCTCTAGCTCCGTGGGATACACACCACTCGCAGGTCTTACTCTATCTAGACACCATGTCTACATAGATTATTACTACTTTAACTCCACGCAGGGACCTTATCCCAAGCATATACTAAGCAGTATACAACGAACTAGCAAGCCAAGAATCAACACTACTTACTAGACTAAGATAATATATTCATAAAGTGAAGAACGAATACTCACTTGAATAAGAGAAGCATCCGTCAACGTACAAGTGCAAAGTAATGTGTTAACAGACAACACCTCGACCTGACTTAGTGGAGGATTGGACTGAGAGAGAGTGCCGACAGGCCAGCACTCCCCCCCGGAGGACCTCTTTGCTCCCTTCCTACTAGATCTCTAAGGAGTAAAGAGTAAGCCTCTAATGCTAGCAGCACAATGAAGTGTGGAGTGTTGAGTTGATTAAATGAGTGAGGAGAGGGTCCTATTTATAGGTGGGGTGCCTTGGGTGGTGAGTTGAAATGAGTGGCTCTCCTTCTTCCTCTTCTCTGGATCATTTCCCGCCACTTATTCGTGCCACCGCCTTCAAAACCGACTTGGATAGGCGGTAACTCACGCCACGTTAAAGATGGGCCCGAGTGGGCCCACTGGCAGATCGGTCGATCCTTGCCTGGCCTCGCTCGGCCCCATTTTCTTTTGGGGTGTCCTTAGGTGGGCCCTTGTTCCTTTTATGTGGTGAACGACGGTATTTGGGTAAATTTGGTATGTTAATAGGCGCATGGATCTTTATGCTCTGCTGAATAATTGTTTTCTTCTCCTCATCTCTCAATTTATCTAGATAAATCACCTGCTTACAAATATTCACCTGAAGCGTATGGTGTTAGCACAACCTTCAGTGTTGCTGACCTCTCACCCTACTATGGAAATAACGAGTTAGAGTCGAGCACGAATCCTGTTCAAGCCGGGAAGTATGATGAGGACATCACCACCACTCAAGAATCAGCTGAAGTAAACAGTATAGATGATCATGTAAATCATGAAAAGAACAGCACTCATTCAAGCTATGAACCAATTGCACGAAACACAGGACTGATTACACGAAGCCGTTCAAAGAAATTGGAAAAACAGGTGAATGCGCTCCTTACTGAATTGAAACCTAATTCGAATGAGAATTTTATACTACCAAAATGTATATATTTGTCTTGCTAAGGTTCAAATATGAGAAGTGTGTAGCTGGACCACCTGAGATGGAATGCATGGAGGACGCAACAGCATACACAGAATATGAACTAGTCCACTGTCTGCTGACTTCAGAGCCAAGTTCCAAGGGCCATGCGCACTAGTCTCTTGAACTTATACACATAAAGTACCTATGGATGGAAGGACAATCAAGACTACTTTCACCTCTAACAAACGGCTTATCATTTCGACTTTCCATGAAGGAGTAATGATCATTTTGGATTGACTAATGTACCTAGCACGTTCATGAGATTGATGAACCATGTTTTGAGATAATTTATTGGTAAATTTGTTGTTGTTCACTTTGATGACATCCTGATTTACAGCAAGACATTCGATGAGCATGTTGATCATATATGACAAGTTTTGAATGTTCTTAGAAAAGAAAAGTTATATGCTAATCTTGTTGCACCTTTTGCATAGATCAGGTTGTGTTTCTTGGCTTTTTTGTTTCATGAAAAGGAGTTGAAAGTGGATGAATCCAAGGTGAAGTCAATCAAGAAGTGGCCAACTCTGACAAATGTAAGTCAAGTAAGAAGCTTCCACGGTCTTGCAGGATTTTACAGAAGGTTTGTGAAAGATTTCAGCACCATAGCTGCACCTTTGAATGAGTCAACAAAGAAAGGAGTCTATGTTTGAGTGGGGTGACTCACAAGAACTTGCTTTTCAAGAGCTAAAGAAACGTTTGACTCAAGCACCTCTTCTGATTGTGCCCGACTTCACAAAAGCATTGGAGGAGTTCTCAATGCAATACGTAAGCCTGTGGCATATTTCAGTGAGAAGTTGGGAGGTGCACAGCTGAATTACTCAGTGTACGACAAGGAATTGTATGCTTGGGCAAGAGTGCTTGAAACTTGGCAGCACTACCTCTTGCCAAAGGAGTTTGTAATTCATTGTGATCATGAGGCACTGAAATACCTGAGGGGGCAAGCTAAGCTGAATCGGAGACATGCTAAATGGGTGGAATTGATTGAAACATTTCCTTATGTCGTGAAATACAAGAAAGGTAAGGACAACGTTGTGGCTGATGCATCATCTGGCAAGAATATTTTGTTGAATCAGCTAGAGATAAAGGTTTGATGAATTGTACGAATCTAATCAAGAATTTTAGAACCATTTCTGAATTGCAAGAATGGAAAAGGATGGGAAACATATCATGTACATGATGGTTTCTTATTTTACACTAACAAATTATGTTTGCCCACTTCCTCTTTTCGATTTTTTCTGTTACAAGAAACACATGCAGGTGGATTGATGGGACACTTTGGAAGAGACAAGACAGTATGAGATGCCAGCTGATCACTTTTACTAGCCAAAAATGAGAAGAGATGTGGAGAGATTTGTCCAACACTGCGTTACGTGTCACAAAGCTAAGTCAAAACTGAACCCTCACGGTTTATACATTCCATTACCTGTCCCTAGTGTTCCTTGGGAAGACATTAGCATGGATTTTTGTTCTCGGGTTACCGAGTATTAGAGGGGGAGGGACTCAATTTTTTTTTGTTGTTGATAGATTCTCAAAAATGACACATTTTATACCCGGTCATAAAAGCGATGATGCTTCCCATGTAACTACTTTGTTTTTCAGGGCGATTGCAAGATTGCATGGTATGCCAAGAACAATTGTTTCAGATCGTGACCCGAAGTTCCTAAGCTATTTTTGGAAGACGCTGTGGGCAAAACTTGGAACAAAGCTGCTCTTCTCTACATCAAGTTAGCCACAAACAGATGGACAAACAGAGATGGTAAACCGAACCCTTTCTATGCTGCTGCGAACACCCATCAAAAAGAACCTGAAGGAGTTGGAGGAATGCCTTCCGCATGTGGATTTTCATATAACAGGGCAGTACATTCGACCACTAACATGGGTCCATTTGAGATTATTTATGGATTGAAACTGATTGCTCCTATTGATTTGTTGTCTTTATCCTTTCAGGAACAACGAAATATGGAAGCCTCAAAGCGTGCTGCATATGTAAAGAAATTACATGAGAAGACAAAGGAGGAGATTGAGAAGAAGTCCAAGTATTATGCAGCAAAGGCTAACAAACACCGAAGGAAAATGATATTTCAAGTTGGTGATCTTGTTTGGGTACACCTTCGCAAGGATCGATTTCCAGAAAAGCGCAAATCCAAGCTT
This sequence comes from Oropetium thomaeum, assembly GCA_001182835.1. Taxonomy (NCBI): domain Eukaryota; kingdom Viridiplantae; phylum Streptophyta; class Magnoliopsida; order Poales; family Poaceae; genus Oropetium; species Oropetium thomaeum. The sequence goes on along the minus strand of LFJQ01000040.1, from coordinate 826,202 downwards.
ATGCCAAGAGCTGACGGATCTTTTAAGGTGATAGCTAAAATCAATGATAATGCTTACAAAATTGAACTCCCTGAAGCGTATGGTGTTAGCACAACCTTCGATGTTGCTGACCTCTCACCCTACGATGGAAATAACGAGTTAGAGTCGAGCACGAATCCTTCTCAAGAGAGGGAGTATGATGAGGACATCACCACCAGTCAAGAATCAGCTGAAGTAAACGGTGTAAATGATCTATGTAAACCATGAAAAGAACAACACTCATTCAAACTATGAACCAACTGCACGAAACACATGACCGATTACACAAAGCCGTGCAAAGAAACTGGATCAACAGATGCATGCGCTCCTTACTGAATTGAATCCAAATTCGAATGAGAATTTTATACTAACTAAACGTATTGCATTTGTCTTGCTAATGTATAAAGAAGAGGATTCTGTAGCTGGACCACTTGAAATGGAATGCATGGAGGACACAACAGCATACACGGAATATGAACCAGTCCACTGTCTGCTGACTTCACAGCCAAGTTCCAAGGGCCATGTGCACTAGTCTTTTGAACTTATACATGTAAAGTACCTATGGATGGAAAGATAATCACGACTACTTTCACCTCCAACAAACGGCTTGTCGTTTTGACTTCCCATGAAGGAGTAATGATCATTTTACTGAAGACTGCCAGGGAGGCTGAAGGTCACCCGAGACTCCACGAGACTGCTGTTTTCACACCTTTCGGTTACCTTTTTCTTAGTGGAAAATTATCATCCTTTCACACCTATCTAGAGGGTTGTTCCTAGTATAAATACTTACTATAACCTGCTCAATGGAGCCAAGACTTTCAGAATCAGAAAACAATTCCCCTTTGATCAGTTGTGTGCTATCAAATTTAGAGAGAGATATCTCTACCCCTTGCTCTTGTGATTTTCCCGTGGGATTACAGAAGTGTCGGTTCAAGGACACCCAATTGGTGCTCCGGCTCCATTTCATTACAGGCTGTGTTGGTTGGTAACTCAGAGTGTGGTTGGGTCAATCCTTGATTCAGGTTGCCGTAGGAGACGGTGGTTGTCTTCGAGTCGACTTCGTCAGGTTGCACTGCTATTCCGGCTGCTTGCAGCTAGTTATTTTGGCTTCTCTGAAGCTAGTAATCTTGTTCTTGATCTTACGTCATGAAGATCAGGACCCCAATCTGTATCAGAATTGGTAGTAATAAACCTATTCCTAATTTTAGTGTATTTATTTTAATCGTTTATGTAGAGATTTGACGGTCCGATTTAGCGCTTAAGGACGGTCAACACTCTGCGAGCCCCCTACTTTCAGGTTCCCCGGCGGCGAAGATGTGTTCACGACGGTGGTGATGTTAATCCTGGTGAACGACGGCGAGACAAGCTGCATAGGAAATGGAGGATCAGATTTGGCAAGTTTGGGAAGTCAACATCGAGTGGACCACCGAGCTCACCGTGGTTGCTCTGTTTTTCCAAAGACCGGCGGTGCGGCGGAGCTTGATTCCGGTGAAATCCGGTGAAGGCTGCGCGTGTTCTCGCAGCTAAGGCTAGTGAATAGGCAGGCTCGTTTGTGTAGAAAACGGCGAGGATTTCTAGAGTGGAGAGATGCAACGGCGGTGTGTGGTGTCCGACAGTAAAGAATATATATATATATAGGACAGGGCTATTTGGCACCCTTGATGCTCGAATAGCTTATTCAGTACCCAGATCTAAATTGTAAATATTATTTACCACGACCGTAATATGTTCATATTTTTAGTACGTACGATCTTTTGTGCTTCTTTTTTACCCCCTTCGATTTTCTATTAAAGGCATTTCTTAATTGAAACATACGTAAAAAATATAGTTTCAAACTATAAAATTATATTGATCATTTCATTGGTTTATACAACTGTAGATAGCATTTACCATGAGTATAAAGTGTTCATATTTTCGTTATGGTCTGTCTTGTTTTTGTTTTACTCTCTTTTGGTTTGGTATTATAGGCATTTGCTAGTTGTGAGATTATATGAGTACGTAAAAAATGTTGTTTCAAACCATAAAAATGTCTTTTACTACTAAAGGTACTAAAGTTTTTTACTGTCATGAGTTGTGACCACAAAACCTGTATTAATTTACTATAAAATTTTTCTTATGATTTTAGTAAATATTTATGGTTGGACGATAAACTTTTTACATTCAAAGGTAGCTGTCACCGTAAACTAAAATACTGTTACAATAAGATATATGATTGCATAGTGCATATACAGCGTATAAAATCTCCAGCGCACAACTATAACAATCTAGTTCACAAAAATATTCCTAACGCGTCTTTTGTTTGCAAAAAATATGAGTAATCAAATTGTAAAACTGGTGGTTACTATAGAAGATGAGTTACCGTTGCATAGAAACCTAAAGAAACAAGTAGCATGCAGCTTTGCAGGCATGCACCGGTATTTACTGTTTCAATTGACGATTGACGATTTGACTTGTATGATGTTGGTTTAGACCATTCCACAGAATGTAACTTTTAGTTCTTAAGTGTTATATGCAAAGATTGTGTATAATAAAGTGTAGTTCTCCTGCGTTTTCCATAAAAGAAAGCGTTAAGTGTAAAGATTGTGCATTGATGAAGCAAAATTTTTGTATCGATATGCTAAGATAACCACTAGTTGTTATGTCTAAAGAAAACAAGTCTTTATGATGACATATGTTGGTATTCTTTTTACCCTCCTCTGCTTGGTATTATTGTCATTTGCTATTTGGGATATTATATAAGTAAAAAATATAGTTTCAAACCATAAAAAATTATTCAATCGTTAAACTTTTTTATATTACTATAAATATTATTTACCACGACCGTAAAATGCTCATACTTTTAAGAGTATATATAGCCTCAAGGTTTTTATGGTCATGAGTATATATAGGCTCGTAAGTACCTTTTCGTTTTATTGTGAAGCATTAGTGGTTTTTGTGGTCATAACTTTTAATAGTAAAAACAAATCAGGTTTTTATGATAACCACTAGTTTTTATGTTCAACAAAACAACTCTTTATGATTACACATACTGATATTTCATGATCGTAAAACTTTAAATATTTTTATGGCCTTTCATGGGGTTTCAAAAATAATACCTAACATGGATCCAAAATTATATTTTTTACGTAGTCATGAAATATCTCAACTAGCAAATGCATATAATATCAAATTGAAGAAAGATTAAAAAAATAATATAAAGTAATGAAAATATAAATATTTTATGATTATGATAAATATTTACGGTTTGTATCTGGTTACTGAATTAGGGAGAGGCGAAGAAGAGCGGCAGCTGCTGCCCGGTTTGTAGTCGCGCGTGGGGTGCTGGGGCGGCAAAGCGGGGCGCGCGCGATGCTGCTGCACGCACGCAGCTGCGTGCCTGCCGGCCTGGCTGGCGCTCTCTGCGCAGTGAGAGCGAGGGAGAGAGATTGAGATAGCAGAGAGAAGGGAGAGCTGAGGGAGACTGCCCTATAGGGCCTGCTAGTCTAGTGGGTCTCGTAGGTGAAATATTCAAGAACTAATTAATAAAAATCCTGATTTTTGGGAATTAACCATAAATCTGAATTGCGCACTGGATTTCATAAACTTTTGTTCAGAATTTTTAATTTGAATTCAAATAACTTCTACCCCATATGAATTTAAGTATAATTGCATATGTATTTGCAAATCTATTAATTGAACAATTACTTGCCTTCTCATATTGGAATTGACCATGTTGCATATTTGAGAATTACTATAAATATTTTTTGAGTTCTTAAACAAACTCCAATTTGAATTGTCGAGAATTTTCAATTAAGATTTTCAATTCAGTGCCCTTACAACTGCCGCAAGTAATAGTGACACACGGGGGTGTCACGACACATTATTGAGCGACCTAAGAACCATCTGAGGAATACTTGCATGCTTGTTTTCGAAAATTCTTTCAATTCCCAAGTTTGTTTCGCTTAGAAACAATATGAATTAAATCTATGTGGTTCTATTCTTCAACCGCTCAAGTTGGCATGATAGACACATCAAGTCTGAGCACAGGTATGATGGTTGAAATAACTTTTATGTTTACTTCATATCATCTTTGGGTACCCATTTAGATTCCTAGCTTCCCTCGGGACGAGTAAAGAGGCAAGTGTGGGGGAACTTGTTGACGGTCCTTAAGTGCTAAATCCGACCGTCAAATCTCTGCATAACTAATTAAAATGAATACACTAAAATTAGGAATATATTTTTTACTAACCAGTTCCACAAGTTCTGATGAATATTTATATGTAGGTGATTTATCGAGAAATATTGAGAGAAAAAAAGAGAAGAAACAATTATGTAGCAGAGCACAAAGATCCATGCGCCTATCAATGTACCAAATTTACAAAAATACCGACCTCCACCACATAAAAGGAACAAGAGCCCACCTACCAGTGGCCCAGAAAAAAACGAGGCCGAACGAGGCCAGCCAAGGATCGCCCGATCCTCTAGATCGGCCGATCTGCTGGTGGGCCTGTTCAGGCCCCACTTTGACAGGTCGGTTCTCACAACCTTTCCAAGTCGGTTCTGAAGTCAGTGGCGCGAACGAGTGGCGAGAACTGGTCCAGAGAAGAGGGGGAAAGAGAACTACTCATTTCAACACCTCTCCACCTATAAAAAGAGGGCCTCTCTTCACCCCCTATCATCAACTCAACACTGCACACTTCATTGTGCTGCTAACATTAGAGGCTTAGGAGCTTCTCCTTAGAGTTCTAGTAGGAAGAGAGCGAGGCAGAGGTCCTCCGGGGGAAGTGCCAGCCTATTGGCACTCTCTCTCGGTCTGATCCTCCACTAAATCTGGTTGGAATGTTGCTCTATCAACACTCTGCTCTGGACTTGTACCTCAACGAATGCTTCTTTTATTCAAGTGAATATTCGTGCTTACTTTATGAGTATATTGTCTTAACCTAGTAAGTAGTTGTCGGCGTTCGTTGTGGCCGACGAGTAATTAGTATCGTGGAGTGCGTGTTTTGGTTCGGATGGTTCGCGAGAGGACACAAGGATTTATACTGGTTCGGGCAACGTGCCCTACGTCCAGTTCGATGAGGCTGCTCGTGTTACTCGCGACAGTTTGTAGTAGGGGGTTACAAACGGGCGAGAGAGGGACGAACTCCCAAGTCTCTGTGAGGTGTTCTACGTGGGGTGAGATGTCGTGTGTCTTGGACTCGTATCCCGCCCGTCGTTCTCCCGCCTCCCCCCTTTTATACTGCAAGGAGGGAGGTGGGCGTACAAAGAGTTGGCGCAAAGGTGTGGGCGGCGGCATGGCCGGGTGTCCTGTAGGCCGCGCTGTTGATGCTTCAGACTCCGTGCCGGTCGCTGTGGATGACGTCGCAGGCATGGCGGTGCTTCTTCGGTCGATGGCGCCACAGGGATGGCCGTCAACGAGGGACGTCCCTTCGGTATGGTCGGTCACCCTCCGACGAGGGGTCGGAGGAGAGGAGGACTGGTCATCGTTAGCTCCGTACCCGGTCGAAATGTCGATCGTAGCCGTCCCGTCTTGTCAGAAGGGATGGGCTTTGACGGGGGTCGTTCGCATAGTGACGGCCTCGCTGTCACTGTGCGACGTGGGCGGTAAACGCCCACTTGCGCGGGGGGCTTTGGTAGCCACGAGAGTAGTTGAGCTTTTATTACTCAACTACTCAGTACCAACCGCCTTCGTCGCGCTAGGTAGCGCTCCCGACCCCTGAGGGTCGGGAGGGAGCGATTCGCCCGACCCCTGGGGTCGGGCGAGGCGGACTTTGGCACGAGCTCCCGACCCCGTCATGGTGAGGTCGGGAGCCTGAGTCGAGCGGCGGGTGATCCGACCCCGGTCGAGGGGGTCGGGCGAGGCGGACCTGTCTGTGGGCCCGAGCCATTGTACGCGCGTCGCGGCATAGAGGTCGGGCGAGACGGAGGTCGCTTATTGCTTTATACGTAAAGCAGTCGGAGGACCGCTAATACCGGTCATCACCGGTATCGGCCCTCAACAGTAGCCCCCGAGTGAGGTCCGACCCCCCACATAAGAGGGGTCGGGCGTCGCTCTAATCGGAGGTGGCTTGTAGAAGCGTTTCTACCGGTAAGGGGCGCGCGCGAGCGCGCACCTTACAGGTGTAGCCCCCGAGCGAGGTCTGATCCCTTCTTGGGATCGGGCGTCGCTTAAGTCGGGAGGAAGAGCGATCGTGGTGATCCCTTATTTGTGCTGTAAGGGGCGCGCGCGAGCGCGCACCTTGCAGGTGTAGCCCCCGAGCGAGGTCTGGCCCCCTCGGGGGCCGGGCGTCGCTCAGGTCGGGAGAAGGAATTTTCGTTCGCGAGAGCGAACTCATCCTTGGGACTTAAGGTTCTGCGACCCCGCGTTGGATCTCTTTTTGCGATTCCGTCCCCGAGTCCTCTGCTCGTTGCAGTGACCGGTCGGGGGTTCGGTTCGTCTTTGTATCGTGCCTCCAGCGCGTCCGTCCGCCGGACGAGGAGGTTGAGCCGAGCCACGCCTTACCTCGATGGCCGAGGCGTGACGCTCATCGAGCTGCTAACGGGTAAGTTCAAGTGGAGCCCCGGGATCCCTTCGGGGGGATCCCAGCCGAACCGGCTGGCGGTTGGCCCCAATATTCCTAGTCGCCGTCCCACGTGGTTCTCAGATGCCGTTCGATAGGCTTCTGAGGGCTCGTTGCCTCTCTGCGGGGAGATACCCGTGGGTCGGATCGGACCGGGACTCGAACGCGAATCGTGATGCCCCTGGGCGGTCGACCGCCTGGGGGTACTGGCCGCTAGCGGACCCATCACTTTTCACCCCTCACTCTGTTTATGCCCTGAGCGGCTGTCGAACCCATCCGCTGGGCCAGCCTTCGAACTCTTTGGGCCGTCGGGGCATGTTTCAGCCCATGTGTTTTTCTTACCTGGGCGGGCCTGACCCGATAGGTCGAACCGTCGTTCGGTATCACGGAGTTACCTGAGCTGGCCCGGCCCGATAAGTCGAAGCGTCGCTCGGCGGCGTGCGGTGGCGCTCGATCCGGCGGAGCCTGCAGGCGTGAGCAATAAAACGTGACGAGACGTTTACCTGCCTCACCTGGCGCGGGCGTGAATGGGGCGCGCTGCTCGAGGGGGCGCGCCGCGGGCGTCGTCGTCTCGGCCGAGCCTATATAAACGGACCCGCGGGCTTCGTCCGTTGCACTTACGCTTTCTGCCTCCTCGAGCTTCCGCTGTCTTGCGCATTCTGCTCCCAAGCCCTTTCGCCTTCCTTCGTCCTCGCCACTCCCGAGTCCCCCACAGCCACTTACTTCGCTCATCTTCGATGGCGTCTTGGGGGAAGTCCGACGTGCGGAGCGTCCGCCTAGAGGGCCTGGTGAGGCGCGGCCTCCTCCGCGCGCGCACGGGGGCGGCGGAGTGGCTGGTGCCGGGCGACGAGACGCTGCCATCCCCGCCGGATGGCTACATCGTTTCGTTCGCGCCGTTCCACGAGCGCGGGTTCGGCGTCCCCGCGCACCAGTTCTTCCGGGGGCTGCTACACTACTACAACATTGAGCTGCAGCATCTCAACCCCAACGGGATCCAGCACGTCGCCCTCTTCGTGGCGTTGTGTGAAGGATTCTTGGGGATCGAGCCCCATTTCGACCTCTGGCGGTATTTCTTCGCCGTCAGCTTGCTGAAGGCGGAGCGTGGGCCGGCGCCGATCGGGTGCGCCGGCATCCACCTTCGCAGCAACCGCTCCGCCGACTACATTTCGGTGAAGCTGAGGACTTCCCACAGGGGCTGGCACGGCCAATGGTTCTATCTCAAGAACGACACCGCCGGTCCCCTGCGGGAGTTCACGGGGCGGGTCTTCCCGGTGGCGCCCGAGTCCTGGCGATGGGGTCCTCCGAAGAGGGAGCAGACGATGCTGGATGGCCTTCTCGCGGCCATCGCGCAGCTGAAGGAGGCGGGCGTGCGCGGTGCTGGGGTCATCGCGGAGTACCACGCCCGCCGCGTCCTTCCGCTGGTGGCCCGCCCGCTCCGTCTGGACCAGATGGGGCCCGGCGTGGACGCGGAGGGGTCGGTGATGGCGGGAGCTCCCCCCTCCGAGTCGGAGCTCAAGCAACGCCTGAAGGAGACCCTCCTCCCGGAGGAGGCCGACGTCGACTTGGACGACCATCCTCGGGCCCTTCCGTGGCCCGGGAGCGTCCAAATTGTAAGTTCTCCCCATCCTTAGCTTGTAGATCGTCTTTTTTCTTTTCTAGAGTCGATATTGACTATTTGATGTGCGCCAGGAGGGCCTGGTCCTCCGCCGATCCCTCGTCCCCGTCCCGGAGGACGCCGCGACCAGGGAGGCGAACCGCCTCGCCGCCGAGGAGCAGAAGCGGCGGAAGGACGCCGCGAAGGCGAAGAAGGCGGCGAAGCTCCAGAGGCGCGGTCGCCGCCAGGGGTCAGAGGAGGAGGAGAGCGATGACGACGATGACGACGACGAGGAGGAAGAGGAGGAGGAGGAGGAGGAGGTCGGCCCCCGTCAGGGGGGTCAGGGGCCGAGCGGGTCGCGCCGCCGGCCCAAGTGCTGACATTGGAGCCCCCGAGGTTGAAACCTCAGGGGTCGAGCGGGTCGCGCCCGCTGGTGGAAGAGAGGAGGCCCGAGGCTCGGAGGCCGGAGGCCTCGGGGTCGGGCCCCCGGGGTCTGGCTGCGACTCGCCCACAGGAGGAGCCACCGAGGTCTGAGCCTCGGAGGTCGGAGGCGACGCCGAGTCGCGCCCCGGCCGTGCCCGCCGCGGGGTCCGCGACAGCGGGAGCGGCGCCAAGGACGCCGACGCCGGCGGGGCCGTCGGCCGGCACGCCCCCGAGCGGGAGGGTGGCTCCCACGGCTGCCCCGGGGGAGCCGGCGGCAGCGCGGGCGAGCGAGAAGCGCCCCCGCCCTTCGGAGGGGCAGTCGGATCCGACCCCCAAGCGTCGTCGGGGGATGGCCATAGGGTAAGTAGTTTTGATTCTTTCTTTCTTTTCTTTAAGTGTCCTGCTCACCGCCGCTCGCTCGTTGTGCAGGGTCGGAGGGATGGTCCTGGCGTTGGCCACGGCGCCCAAGAAGGCGCTTGCGCGGCGCCCGTCCGCCGGTGCGCCAAGGGCCGGTGACGCGGAGTCATCGGCGGCTGGTGAGGCCAGGGCGGTGGAGCCCCCGCGCGCGGTGGCGACGGCCGTCGAGGCGGCGCGGTCCGCGGAGCAGGAGGTGGAGGCGGCGGAGCCGGCGCGGGCGGAGGCGGAGCCGGCGGGCGGGCGGAGCCGGCGCGGGCGGAGGCGATGGTGGTGGCGCCGCGGGAGGCGCCAGAGGGTGCGGGCGCCAGCGGGCCTGTGGCTGCCATGGTGCCAACGGCCCCCGTGGCCGAGGGGTCGGCGTCGGGGGGCGCCGCGGTCGGGTCCATAGACCAGGCCCTCCAAGAGGAGCTTTCGGAGATGGTCGCGTTGGACAGCATCGCGGCGTCACTCCGACATCGCCTCTCGAGGGGTCTCAGGAGGCGCCAGGCGCTCGAGCGGCAGCTTATCGCTGCTAGCAGCGCGGCGGCGGATGCCCAGACCCGGGAGGAGTCCGCGGTCGGCCAACTCCGGGGGGCGGAGGAGGAGGCCCGCATTTTGAGGAGTCAGCTGGAGTCCGCCCACCAGGTACGCAACGCCGCCGTCGTGGTGGCGGTGGAGAGGAGCCAGCAGGTGGGCGGGCTTCGGGCGGTACTCCGGAAGGAGAGGGAGGCGAGGATGGAGGCCGAGGGCGTGGCCGCCGACCTGGGGACGGAGCTGTCCGACGCTCGGACAGCGGTGAAGAAACTTCAACAGGCGGTGGCGGGTATGTGGTACCCTTTCTCTTTCTTTTTAGCTTTCTCTTCCTTAGGCAGCGTGGTCTGACCATCGGACGATGTGTGCAGCGCTCACGGAGCAGGTGGAGGAGCGTGCGCGCGAGGCGTCAAGGGAGGCACTCCGCCGAGGCGTGCACCGGGCGTTCGCTATCGCCCGGTCTCATTATTCCAGCATCGCGCTGGACTTAATGAGTCAGGGGTTCGCGCCCGGGTACACCGACGAGGAACTGGACGAGATCGAGGATGAAGTCGCCCCCTTGGCGCACGCCCTGGCTGCGAGGATAGAGGAGGAGGATCGCCCCCTGACCCCGGAGCACGAGAGGCCCCCGACTCCAGAGCAGGAGCGGACCCCCGCCCCCGAAGAGTAGGAGTAGATTAGTTAGCATGTGTTTAGGGTGTCCGAGGCCGAAGCGCCCGGACAACTTGTAAAAACAAGTTTTTGTATTACAAGTGATTTTGACCTTGACGGCCTGTTTCCTTATCACTTGCGTGAAAAAGCGCTCTGTCCCTCACTCGTCCGTTTATGTGTCCTCAAAGAATCGTAGGTTGTAGACAGGATCGACACTTAGTTTTTGCCGGTGAGCGATGTTGCCGTAGCCTTTCGCGGGCGGTAGGCGTTTCGCAGTCCGACCGACTCGACTTCGTGTTTCTCCTATCCACGACCTATCTTCTCTGAGTCTTAAACGTTAGGTGGGGGGCCGAGGCTCGGTGCAAAACGTAAGTCGCGGATAGGATCGATCGTTAGCTTGACTGGTGAGCGTTGTGGCCATAGCCCCCGTGGGCTCGTTAGCACTTTCGCGGTCCGACCAGTTCGATCTCAAGCTTTCCTATCTTTGATTTACTTGTTTTTGCACAAGTTTTTTGAAAACGTGCGAGGGTCGGGCCGCGCACGTATTGCACATGGAATACATGCGCGCACCTTGCAGGTGTTGAGCCCCCGAGCGTGGTTGGACCCCTGTGCAGCAGGGGTCGGACGCTGCTCGGGGGGTGCGAAAACAGACAAGCTACGAGTTTTAGGGATAGAAACGACGTAGCTGCTCGATGTTCCAGGCGTTGGTGAACTCTTGTCCGTCCGCGGTCTGCAGCTTGTAGGTGCCGGGTCGGAGAACCTTGGCGACGATGTAAGGCCCCTCCCATGGCGGCGACAGCTTGTGTCGTCCTTGGCTGCTGGTGACGCGACGAAGGACGAGGTCGCCGACGTTGAACGCTCGCTCCCGCACGTTCCTTCCATGGTACCGGCGTAGTGCTTGCTGGTACTTGGCGGATCGGAGGAGCGCCACGTCTCGGGCCTCGTCGAGCTGATCCATCGCGTCTTCGAGGGACGTCTGGTTCCCTTGGTCGTCGTACGCCTTCACCCTCGGAGCACCGTAGTCGAGGTCGGTTGGTAGGACAGCTTCGGAGCCGTATACCATGAAGAAGGGGGTAAACCCCGTGGCCCGACTAGGGGTCGTCCGCAGGCTCCAGAGTACGGCAGGGAGTTCGGCTGCCCACCGACCGTTGAACTGCTTCAGGCGGTTGTGGATCCGAGGCTTCAATCCCTGCAGGATCATGCCGTTTGCGCGTTCGACCTGCCCGTTCGTCCGGGGGTGCGCTACGGCTGCCCAGTCGACACGGATATGGTAGTCGTCGCAGAATTTAAGGAATCGCTTTCCTGTGAACTGCGTACCGTTATCCGTGATGATGGAGTTGGGCACTCCAAAGCGGTGAATGATGTCGAGGAAGAATTCCACAGCTTCTTCCGGTCGGATCCTTGCCACCGGTCGGGCTTCGATCCATTTGGTGAACTTGTCGACGGCCACCAAGAGATGGGTGTAGCCCCCGGGTGCTTTTTTGAGCGGTCCGACCAGGTCGAGTCCCCAGACCGCGAACGGCCACGTGACGGGGATGTTCTGCAGCGCTTGCGCTGGCAGATGGGTCTGCCGGGCGTAGAACTGGCAGCCTTCGCAGGTGCGCACGATATGCGCAGCGTCGTTGACGGCTGTCGGCCAGTAGAATCCTTGTCGGAAGGCGTTTCCGACCAAGGTCTTGTGCGCCGCGTGGTGTCCGCAGACCCCACCGTGGTTGTCTTGCAGCAGCAGCTTTCCCTGCTCGGTTGGGATGCAGCGCTGCAAAATCTTGGTGAGGCTTCTTTTGTAAAGCTCCCCATCGATAAGGACAAAGGACTTGGCTCGACGCGCGATGCGTCGAGCTTCCGTCTTGTCCGTGGGGAGTTCCCCTCGGATGAGGCAGTCGAGGTATGGGGTCCTCCAATCGTTTGGGGGGCCCGACCCCGACGTGGGTGCGTCATCGATCTCCATGACGTCGGGTCCTGGAGGCGCGGGAGTCGATCCGACCCCTTCGCCTGGGGTCGACTCGTTGTCGACCCCTTTTGGGTCTTTGGGACGGATCGACGGCTGGCTTTGGTCGTGGGAGAAGACCCCTGGTGGGATCTGGTCCCGACCCGCCGCAATCTTTGCGAGGGAGTCAGCTTCTTCGTTCTGTCGCCTCGGGACATGCTTGAGTTCAAGACCGAAAAACTTGTGTTCGAGCTTGCGTACCTCTTGGCAGTACGCGTCCATGACATCGCTGTGGCAGCTTGACTCCTTCATGACTTGGTCGACGACGAGTTGGGAGTCGCCTCGAACTTCGAGACGTCGGATCCCCAACTCGTCGGCGATCTTGAGCCCATTGATGAGCGCTTCGTATTCCGCCATGTTGTTGGAGGCGGGAAACTGGAGTCGGATTGCGTACCTCATGCGCACCCCCATGGGAGAGACGAAGACGAGTCCGACCCCTGCTCCTGCGCGCATCAACGAGCCGTCGAAGTAGAGGACCCAGTACTCTTGGTCGACGGGGGCAGTGGGGAGCTGGATTTCGGTCCACTCCGCCACGAAGTCGGCCAAGGCCTGGGACTTGATGGCTGTACGAGGGGCGTACGTGATTCCCTCGCCCATGAGCTCGAGAGCCCATTTCGCGGCCTTCCCCGTTGCGTCGCGGTTTTCGACGACCTCACGCAAGGGGGAAGAGGTGACCACCGTTACCGGGTGCGACCCGAAGTAGTGTCTGAGCTTTCTCTTGGCGAGGACGACGCCGTAAAGAATTTTCAGTATCTGGAGGTACCGAGTCTTTGTGTCAGACAAGACTTCGCTCACGAAGTAGACGGGGCGTTGAACCTTGAGGGCGTGGCCCTCCTCCCTTCGCTCTACGACCAAAGCAGCGCTGACGACCTGAGTCGTCGCGGCGAGGTAGAGTAGGAGTGGCTCTTTCGGGGTCGGAGGCACCAGGACCGGTGGCTTGGACAGGATAGCTTTTATCCTATCGAGAGCCTCCTGTGCCTCGGGAGTCCATTGAAATCGGTCGGATTTCTTCAGGAGCTGGTAAAGCGGGTGAACGCGCTCTCCGAGGCGTGAGATAAAACGGCTTAGCGCCGCCAAGCACCCGGTCACGCGTTGCACTCCCTTCAAGTTCTGGATCGGACCCATCCGGTTGATGGCTTCGATCTTCTCCGGGTTGGCTTCGATGCCACGCTCGGAGACGATGAATCCGAGCAGCATCCCCCTCGGGACCCCGAAAACACATTTTTCGGGGTTGAGTTTGATGCCGTTTGCTCGGAGCTTGGTGAAGACGCGTTCCAGGTCGTCGACGAGCTGGTCGGTCTTCTTGGACTTGACTACGATGTCGTCCACATAGGCTTCGACGATGTCTCCGATGAGCTCGTCGAAGGTTCTGATCATGCAGCGCTGATACGTAGCGCCTGCATTCTTCAGTCCGAACGGCATCGTGACGTAGCAGTACGAGCCGAACGGCGTGATGAAGGACGTCGCGAGCTGGTCGGACTCCTTCATCGGGATTTGATGGTACCCGGAGTACGCATCAAGGAAGCATAGGGTTTCGCATCCCGCGGTTGAGTCGACTATCTGATCGATTCGTGGCAAAGGAAACGGATCCTTTGGACACGCTTTGTTGAGACTGGTATAGTCAACGCACATTCTCCATTTCCCGCTCTTTTTTCGTACAAGAACGGGGTTGGCTAACCAGTCGGGGTGATATACTTCCTTGATGAAGCCGGCTACCAGGAGTTTGGCGATCTCTTCCCCGATCGCTCTGCGCTTCTCTTCGTCAAAGCGGCGCAGGCGTTGCTTGACCGGGCGAGAACCCGGCCTGATGTGCAAGGCATGCTCGGCGACTTCTCTCGGAATGCCTGGCATGTCCGAGGGTTTCCACGCGAAGACGTCGATGTTCGCGCGGAGGAAGCCGACGAGCACGCTTTCCTATTTGGGGGAGAGAGAAGTCCCGATCTTCGCCGTCTTGCCGTCGACGCTGTCGGGGTAGAGCCGGATCTCTTTGACGCCCCCCGCGGGTTCGAAGGATCCAGTGCTGCGGTTGGAGTCGGGCGCGTCCTCGGTGACTTGCTGGCGGATGACAGCGAGTTCCTCCGTCGCCACGGTTGCGGAGGCGAGCTCGCCAGTCTCCGCCTCGCATTGGTAGGCGTGCTGGAAGGACGTCCCGACGGTGATCACCCCCTTCGGCCCAGGCATTTTGAGCTTGAGGTAGGTGTAATTGGGTACGGCCATGAACTTGGCGTAGCATGGCCGTCCCAGTATGGCGTGGTAGGATCCGTGGAATCCTACCACCTCGAAGGTGAGAGCCTCCGTTCTGAAATTGGACGGAGTCCCGAAAGTGACGGGCAAATCGATTTGCCCGAGAGGAATAGCTTGTTTCCCAGGGACGACGCCATGGAAGGGTGCACCGGTCGGGCGAATGCGCGCCCGGTCGATGCCCATGGCGTCGAGGGTCTCGACATAGAGGATGTTGAGGCCGCTGCCTCCATCCATAAGCACCTTGGAGAGGCGCTTGGTGCCGATGATAGGGTCTACCACCAACGGGTACTTGCCTGATTGCGGTACGTGGCTGGGGTGGTCTGACCGGTCGAACGTGATCGGAGACTCCGACCACTTGAGGAACGACGGGACGGCGGGCTCAGCTGCGAACACCTCACGGCGCTCCAGCTTGGCCCGACGTCGGCCACCGTGTGGCGCCGGCCCAGAGACGATCATAAGGCAGCCGTCCGTCTCCGGGAAGTTGCCGTCGCCGTCGGCGGCGTCGACGTCGTTGCTGGTGTCATCGAGAGCCTGTCTGGGCTTGCCTTTCGGCTTGCCCTTCTTGGCCTCCTCGGCCAGGAACTTCTTCATCAGCGAACACTCTTTGTATAAGTGTCTCACTGGGAAGGCGTGGTTGGGGCACGGCCCGTTCCACTTCTTTTCGAAGTGGTCCGGGGTGTCCTCCGTGGGTGCCTTGGCACCCTTGCGATCCGCGGCAGCGACCATCCGTTCTCCGGACGGACGCGGCCGGTTCTTCTTCTTTTTCTTGCTCGGGGGGTCGGAGGAGCCTCCGCCGGCTGTCTCGACCCGCTTACCTTTGGCGTCTTGGGCGCGATCGAAGATCGCACCCACCGCCTCCTCGCCAGAGGCGAAGCTAGTCGCGATGTCCAGCAACTCTCTGGCGGTCCGGGGACTCTTGCGCCCTAGTTCGTGAACTAGGGAGCGACAGGTCGTCCCGGACAAGAATGCGCCGATGACATCGGCGTCACCGACGTGCGGCAGTTCGTTGCACTGCCGGGAGAAGCGCCGGATGTAATCCCGGAGCGACTCTCCAGGTTTCTGCCGGCAGTTCTTGAGGTCCCAGGGGTTACCTGGGCGGTTGTAAGTCCCCTGGAAGTTTCCAACGAAAACCTCCTTAAGGTCAGACCAGCAGGTGATCTGATTGGCGGGGAGATGCTCGAGCCACGTTCTGGCCGAGTCGGCCAGATACAATGGCAGGTTGCGGATGATGAAGTCGTCATCCTCCGCGCCCCCAGCCCGGCACGCGAGGCGATAGTCCTCGAGCCACAGGCCGGGGTTGGTTTCCCCCGCGTACTTCGGTACGTTGGTCGGGGGTCGGAAACGCCGCGGGAATGCTGCGTTCCGAATGTGAGGACTGAAGACCCTCGGTCCCGGGGCGTCCGGGCTAGGGCTTCTATCCTCGTCGTAGTCGTAGCGTCCTCCTCGACGCGGATGACGCGATCGGGAGGTGCCATCGTCGAACTCCAGGCGGCGCCGCCGCGCATCCAGGGTGGCGCGGGCGTCCCTGTTCGTCCCCAGACGACCGCGGACGGAGGCTTTCGCCGTGCCATCCGCTGCTGGGGGAGTCTGGTGGACAGACGTGTTCTGGGCACGTTGTCCACGCAGACGCGACAGCGAGCTCTCAGCTTGCTGCACTGCCGCGTGCTCAAGTAGCGCCTCAACCTCGCGCTGGGCGCGTCGGGCTTCCGGCGTGACAGGCTCAGGGAGGCCCCTGAGCAATGCCGCCGCCGCGGCCAGGTTCTGGCTCGCCCGTGGGAAGCGCGGGCAGCCATCGTCACGACTTGCGACTCGTAAGTCGCGAGCGTCAGTGCGGGTGTGTTCACTGGAGTCGCTCTGAGCGAGCTCGTGATCAATCGCCGCACGCTGCTGATCCAGCTGACGCTGGACCTCCAGGAGTTCCTCCCTTCGTGCGCGCAGTCGTTCTGACTGCGCGTCACGGGGTGGGGTCCCGTCCTGCGGGCCAGACGATTCCGCAGGGCGTTCGCCCTCCGCAGCGGGAAGATGCTCCGCACGTATCATAAGGCACTCGCGTGAGGGATGATGACTTCCCTCACTGCACTCTGCATCGGAATCTTCGTTTGACGCTCCATCTAGGAGGTCGAAGAGAGACTCGGATGCGCAGCCCACCATGGCCACGAACTCGTTGTTCATGGCGCGTGGAGCTGGGAGCGTCGACGCCCGGGACAATGTGCCAGCGAGAGGCGATACACGCCCGGGGTCAAGCGGGGCAACCGGTGGTGCCGCTGCACCGGCCAGTGCCAGAGCGCCATCTGAGATGGCGACGAAGTCGAGGCTCCCGAAACGCACGTGTGCACCGGGAACCCAGGTGTTTGCGCGGCTAGCCATCCGAACAAAGAGAGGGGTTTGACGAAAACACGCACAAAGAACCCCTACCTGGCGCGCCAACTGTCGGCGTTCGTTGTGGCCGACGAGTAATTAGTATCGTGGAGTGCGTGTTTTGGTTCGGATGGTTCGCGAGAGGACACAAGGATTTATACTGGTTCGGGCAACGTGCCCTACGTCCAGTTCGATGAGGCTGCTCGTGTTACTCGCGACAGTTTGTAGTAGGGGGTTACAAACGGGCGAGAGAGGGACGAACTCCCAAGTCTCTGTGAGGTGTTCTACGTGGGGTGAGATGTCGTGTGTCTTGGACTCGTATCCCGCCCGTCGTTCTCCCGCCTCCCCCCTTTTATACTGCAAGGAGGGAGGTGGGCGTACAAAGAGTTGGCGCAAAGGTGTGGGCGGCGGCATGGCCGGGTGTCCTGTAGGCCGCGCTGTTGATGCTTCAGACTCCGTGCCGGTCGCTGTGGATGACGTCGCAGGCATGGCGGTGCTTCTTCGGTCGATGGCGCCACAGGGATGGCCGTCAACGAGGGACGTCCCTTCGGTATGGTCGGTCACCCTCCGACGAGGGGTCGGAGGAGAGGAGGACTGGTCATCGTTAGCTCCGTACCCGGTCGAAATGTCGATCGTAGCCGTCCCGTCTTGTCAGAAGGGATGGGCTTTGACGGGGGTCGTTCGCATAGTGACGGCCTCGCTGTCACTGTGCGACGTGGGCGGTAAACGCCCACTTGCGCGGGGGGCTTTGGTAGCCACGAGAGTAGTTGAGCTTTTATTACTCAACTACTCAGTACCAACCGCCTTCGTCGCGCTAGGTAGCGCTCCCGACCCCTGAGGGTCGGGAGGGAGCGATTCGCCCGACCCCTGGGGTCGGGCGAGGCGGACTTTGGCACGAGCTCCCGACCCCGTCATGGTGAAGTCGGGAGCCTGAGTCGAGCGGCGGGTGATCCGACCCCGGTCGAGGGGGTCGGGCGAGGCGGACCTGTCTGTGGGCCCGAGCCATTGTACGCGCGTCGCGGCATAGAGGTCGGGCGAGACGGAGGTCGCTTATTGCTTTATACGTAAAGCAGTCGGAGGACCGCTAATACCGGTCATCACCGGTATCGGCCCTCAACAGTAGTCTTTATTCTTCGCTTGCTGGTTCGTCGTATGCTGCATAGTATATGCTTTAACTTAGTTAAGGGCTAGATCCCTGTGTAGAGTTAAAATAGTAACAATATGTGTAGACGTGGTGTCCAGATAGAGTATTAACTGCGAGTGGTGTGTATCCCATGCAGCTAGAGGTAGGCTATAGGTGGTGATAACCTAATTAGTCCTTTGTATTTCTTCACGTTCGGATACATATGTAGCATTTATAAGTGTCAGAGTCTTTTCCCTGGATTGGGAGTAAACCGAACACCAAACTAATCGAGGATAGAACGAACCTCCTTGCTTAGAATAGAATTTATCTCATAGGTAGCCTTTCTATCCTTTGCACATTATAGTGTTGTTGGTCCCTAGACTTAGTATGTCGATACCCCACACACTTTCACTGTGAAAATTACGATATCTTGGAATACTCTAGGGTGAAGTGCTATGACGGCACTCCGTGCGCTTGTGAATTTATCTATAATCGTAAGAAATACCAACAGTAAACAATGGCAAACCTGAGGAACTCCTGAAGCTCTAATTACCATTTGATGGGATCGGGTTCTCGATCTTCTTACAGGTTCTAATAATCAACGATTTGGGCAGAGTCGCGACACAAATCAATCCGGCTTCCGAACGACACGTTCCGGACCCCGCAATCATAGCACCACGTCTCCTCTAGTTATGACGCGCGCGAACACTTATGACCTCACCGAGAAATCTAGTATTTGCATGCGAATCGAAGAACACAAGGAAGAACACGGAAGACCGAACTCGATTTTTTGAATTAATCTCACGAATTGGGATTCTACAAACCAAATGACGGCGAAACTGTTCTTGACAGAATAATCTAAGCTAAACCCAAAACCTAAGCGTGGGGTGACAGCTGGATATAAATAATTTGGGGATGTGCAAGTCCCATGGACGCAACCCTAATGGAGACCAACTTGGTACAAGGCCAACCGGCTCAAAGTCGGTGTGGCAGCACCCTCACAGATTTTGGATGGTCCTATGTTTCTATGATTTTCATGCCTGGAGGAATTTGGACATGGAACCAGTCCCATTGAAAAGATAATCGCGTCCTCTTTCCATGAAGTGGTAGATCGCCTAAAACGGAATCTGTATATGACTTGGGTGTCTGTTTTGGTGTAAGCTGCTCCTGGACTTCGAGTTGGATTCGAAGTCGACGTGGATTAAGCCACTTATTTTGAAGATTCCTATCAACTCCGGATGAATTAAGTATGGGACCAGTGGCATTGGAAATATAATCTTTTCAGCTTTCTATGCATATGTAGATTGTCCAAAACAGAGTCCGCATGCGACCTAGACGTCCGTTTTAGTGAAGTCTTATCCTGGACTCCGAGTTGGATTCAAAGTCGATGTTGGTTGGGCCTCCACCTTGTATATGATGCCCATACTGACTTCCAAAGGAGGTGGCCAAGAAGGAGGACATCCAAGGGCTTCCTTTAGATGCTCCCCACCTGGTTGGACCATCTTCGCTCATGGGATGGGATCCCATAGATTAGTACCAGGCCCAAGACGCCGTGTTGAATGTCCAACATACACATCTCTTTTCTTCATCCAAGAGAGTATTTCTGTATACTAAGGGATACACAACTCATGGTGTAGTATTCATTGTTCAAATAGATATAATTTTGAATCAACATAAAACATATTCACCTTTAATGTATCACTATTGAACGTAGATCTGGCTATATCTGTGCTGATCATGTCACTAACTGACGCCAACACTTGTGCGCCAAGCTGCGGCTGCATGGACGCGTGGTGCTGCCGTGCATGGTCACTGCCATCCATTACTTACGACGTCGAGCACTAGCACGCTCTGTCACATTATTTTTTGCCGTACTTGTGGACTTTTGTGGGGAAGTGTCACTGCTGTTGCTACAATACCGGACGACTGAATGTGAACTTGATCATCTACGTCCTCTACATCGATGCGAGACTACGTTCATCGTTGCAGCACCCTATTTTTTAAAAATAAAAAGAGTCATTTAATTGCATAAATTCATTATCGGTATAAGGGAAAAAGGTGTTTTTAAAAAAAAATAAAAAACCTAAATTGTGCATCCCATAGCAGCATGTTTTCATTCTTGCATTTAGTCTTGTTGAGCAATTTGGTTTCAAATTCAAATCCAAAGTTTTAAGAAAATTCCAAAAGTTTGAAAAAGGAAAAAAAATTATTTTCTTTTTTTCTCCCCTTCTCCTTCTGGCCAGCAGCCTAGCTACCAGCCGCCGGCCCACTTGCACGCGCGCCCCCGCCAGCCCGCTCGCGTGCGCCGTGCCGCTCAGCCCAGCGCAGCCCAACAACGCGTAGCAAACCACCTACGCGCCGCACAACCCTAGCAATCGCAGGATTTGTCGCTAAGCACAATATAGCCATAGCTACTATGAACTTTACTATGCTAGTAAGCTCTCTCGGGGGAAATATCTGTACCAACCACGTTTGCCCTAAGGTCAGCATTTCAATAACGGGGGTAGACTTCCTTCATAACTTGATAATCCTAGAGTCTAAGGGTATAGAGATGATACTCGGCATGGACTGGCTACGAAAGTATGATGGGGTGATCAAGTGTGCAAATAGGGTAGTGGAGTTGACCAGTGAGAATGTGATGAGGACATTACACCCATGAATACACACAATCCTTCTTCCGTTGTTACACATGAAGGTCCAATCACTAGAGTTCGCGCCCGACAACTTAATATAGAGGTGAGCTCGTTCCTGAGCACTCTATTATGTATTCTCGAGGATAGATTACTACTTAATAATTTTATTCTGATTAGTAATCATGGAGAGGACAGAGAAACGACAGGAGGCCAGCTTGGAGTCGGCCACGGACATCCAAGCCAAGTCGGAGGCCCGGCCCATGTCGACTTTGAATCCAATTTGGAGTCCAAGAATAGTCTGCACTAAAACGGACGCCCTGGTCGCATACGGACTCCGTTTTAGGTGATGTACCACTTCACGTGATGAGGACATCACACCCATAGATACACACAATCCTTCTCCTGCAGTTACACATGAAGGTCCAATCACTAGAGCTCGCGCCCGACAACTTAATCTAGAGGTGAGCTTGTTCCTTAGCACTCCATTACACATTTTCGAAGATATATTACTACCTAATAATTTTATTATGATTAGAAATCATGGAGAGGACAGAGGAACGATGGGAGACCAGATAGGAGGCGTCTAAGGACGTCCAAACCAAGTTGGAGTCTCAGCCCACGTCGACTTCGAATCCAATTCGGAGTCCAAGAGCAGCCTGTACTAAAATGGACACCCAGGTCGCATACGGACTCCGTTTTAGGTGATCTACCACTTCATGGAAAGAGGACGAGATTATCTTTCTAATGTGAGTGGTCAAACATCCAAATTACTTCAGAGTCCACGGGAATCATCAAACAAACAGTTCAGAATCTGTTCGGGTGCTGCGACACCGACTTTGGGGCGGTTGGCCTTGTACCGAGTTAGAGTCCATTAGAGTTGTGTCTAGAGGACTTGCACGTCCCAAATTCCTTTGTATCCAGCCGTTACCCGACCATTAGGGTTTGGATTTTGCTTAGATTATTCCTATTAAAAATAATGTCGCCGTTCATCGGTTTATGAGACCCCTTTTGTGAGTTTAATCTTCATCTGTAATTTGGTTGCTTTCTATTTTACTCTTGCTTGTGTTCTTCAATTCGTAGGCAAAGACTAGCCTTGTTGTCGAGGTCATCTGTATTCACGCGGGTGATAACCAGAGGAGACGTGGTGCTGCGATTGCCTGGTTCGGAACATGCCGTTTCGAAAGACGGATCAATTTGTGTTGCGACTCCACCCAAATCGTTGATTATCAGAACCTGTAGGAAGATCCCCAAATCGTTGATTATCAGAACCTGTAGGAAGATCAGGATCCCGTTGCCATCATCATGGAAAGAGGATGAAATTATCTTTTCAATAGAACTGGTTCCACGTCCAAATTCCTCCAAAGTCCACGGGAATCATCGAAACATTAGACAGTCCAGAATCTGTCAGGCTGCTACGACACCGACTTTGGGCCGGTTGGCCTTGTACCAAGTTAGAGTCCATTAGGGTTGTCTCTGGAGGACTTGCACGTCTCAAATTCCTTTATATCCAGCAGTCACCCCACCATTAGGGTTTGGGTTTTGCTTAGATTATTCCTTTTAAAAACAGCATCGCCGTTTCATCGGTTTGTGAGACCCTAACTTTATCAATTTAATTTTCATCTATAATTTGGTTGCTTTCTACTTCGTTCTTGCTTGTGTTCTTCGATTCGCAGGCAAAGACTAGCCTTCTCAGTGAGGTCAACCGTGTTCACGGGGGTGATAACCAGAGGAGACGTGGTGCTGTGATTGCGGAGTTCGGAACGTGCCGTTCGAAAGCCGGACTGATTTGTGTTGTGACTCCAAATCGTTGATTATCAGAACCTGTAGGAAGATCTGGATCCCGTTCCCATCAAAATAGAACCAAGGTGGAATATGTTGCAGCCTCAATAATCACAGACAAGGATCTACTCAATCATACAAAGGCGACCCCACTAGAGGAGATACATGTAGTTTTTGAGTACCCAAATGTGTTTCCGGAAGAATTGCGAGGTATGTCACCAGATAGGGACATTGAGTTCGTTATTGACTTAGTTCCAAGGACAACCCTTATCTCAAAACGCCCCTATAGGATGGCCGCTAATGAATTAGCAGAGCTCAAGAAGCAGATGGAGGAATTACTGGATAAAGGTTATATCAGGCCTAGTTCCTCGCCATGGGGAGCACCGGCCATTTTCATGGAGAAGAAGGATAAGACCCAAAGGATGTGTGTAGATTATAGAGCATTGAATGAAGTAACCATCAAGAACAAGTACGCAATACCCCGGATTGAGGATCTGTTCGACCAAATGAAGGGCGCTTGTGTGTTCTCCAAGATTGATCTCCGCTCAGGCTACCATCAACTGAGATCAGACCTTTGGATATACCCAAGATGGCATTAAGAACCCGATATGGGCTTAATGAATACACGGTAATGTCATTCAGTCTGACCAACGCACCGGCATACTTCATGTATCTCATGAACAAGGTATTTATGGAGTATTTGGACAAATTCGTTGTGGTTTTCCTCGATTATATTCTAGTATTCTCCAAGAATGAAGAAGAACATGAAGGGCACTTGAGCCTAGTACTTGAGAAATTTTGAGAGCATAAGTTGTATGCCAAGTTTAGTAAGTGTGAGTTTTGGCTAAAGGAAGTGGCATTTCTAGGTCACGTGATGATGAAAGGAGGAGTGACCGTTGATTCGGGTAAGCTGAAGGAGGTATTGTACTGGAAGCCGCCCACCTCAGCATCAGAGATCAAGATCTTTCAAAGTTTGGCTAGATACTACGGGCGGTTCATCAAGGACTTCTCCAACATTGCAAAATCATTGACGGATCTGGTTGGGAAGGACAAGAAGTTTGTTTGGTCGGAAGCCGGCCAAGCGAGCTTTGAGAAGCTGAGGACCAGTGTGACGACAGCTCCAGTCTTGATTCTTCCAGATACCACCTAGGGGTTTGACGTATACTATGATGCTTGGAAGCAAGGACTTGGATGCGTATTGATGCAAGAAGGTCATGTGGTGGCTTATGCTTCAAGGAAGTTGCGGAGTTGCATTACCCTACCCATGACTTGGAATTCGTAGCAGTGGTACATGCTCTGAAGATATGGTGGCACTACATGTTGGGGCATCGGTGTGAGATCTATACTGATCACAAGATCCTCAACTACATCTTCACTCAGTCATACTTGAACCTGAGGCAACGACGATGGTTAGAGCTGATCAAGGAATAAATTACCATCCTAGTAAAGCCAATGTCGTGGCCGACGCCTTGAGTCGGAAAGCACACTCCAACCAACTCATCGGTCGAGAATTACCTCCAGAGTTGTATAAGGAATTTGAACATGTGAACCTAGGATTTGTCCATGAGATGGTAGTGATGGAGGTTGACTCCATGTTATAAGAGGACATTCGTAAGGGGCAACTCGAGGATGAAAAGACCAAGGAGATCAGAAAACTCATCAAGGAAGGAGCAAAAATAGGGTTCAGGGAGGATGAACAAGGCATTGTATGGTTAGGAAAGCGGATCTGTGTACCAGATAGGAAGGAACTACATGACCTTATCATAAGAGAGGATTATGACTCCACGTACTCCATCACCCGCAGTACGACTCCATATGGGTAGTAATGGATTGTTTGACCAAAGTGGCCCTTTTCATACCCATCAAACTACCTACATGGGGGCCAAGTTGGCTAAACTTTACATGGCTCAGATAGTCTGTTTGCACGGAGTACCTAAGAAGATAATGTCAGACCGAAGTACTCAGTTCACCTCTAGATTCTGGCAACAGTTGCACGAGTCATTGGGTACCAAGCTAAACTTCAGTTCGGTCTACCACCCACAGACGGAAGTTTAGATAGAGAGAACTAATCAGATTTTGGAAGATATGCTCAGAGCTTGTGCTTTACAATATGGACAGAGTTGGCATAAGAGCTTGCCGTACATAGAATTCTCCTACAACAACGGTTTTCAAGCCAGTCTCAAGATGTCACCATTCGAAGCACTTTATGGAAGAAAGTGCAGGACATCGCTATTCTGGAATGAGACCGGTGAGAATCAAGTATTTGGGCCCGAAGTCCTGAGGAATGTAGAAAGGCAAGTCCAGGTCATTCCACAGAATTTACGAGTGGCCCAATCGAGCAGAAGAGTTATGCTGACAATAGAAGAAGGGATCTCACATTTGAAGTAAGGGATTTCGTGTACCTCAAGGTGTCACCCATCAAGGGTTTGAGGCGATTCAAGATTAAAGGGAAACTATCTCCACGCTTCATCGTGCCTTGCAAGGTGTTGGAAAGAAGAGGAGAGGTTGCATACCGGTTAGAGTTGCCACCAAACCTCTCCGACGTACATGATGTGTTCCATGTCTAGTAATTAAAGAAGTGTTTGAGAGTGTCAGAGGAGCAGCTGCCAGTTGAGGAGGTAGACTTACAAGAAGATCTCACTTACACCAAAAGGCCAACCAAGATTTTGGAAACAATGGCAAGAGTCACTAGGAGCCATATGATCCGCATGTGCAAAGTGCAATGGAATCATGATTCCGAAGAGGAGGCCACATGGGAACGCGAGGAGGACATCAGGGCAGATTACCCAGATCTCTTTGCCGACGCATCCCAATCTCGAGGGCGAGATTCATTTTAAGGGGGGGTAGGTTTGTAACAACCTACTTTTTTAAAATAAAAAGATCCATTTATGTGCATAAATTCATTATTAGTATAAGGGGAAAAGGTGTTCTTTTAAAAAAAATAAAAACTTAAATTGTGCATCCCATTGCAGCAGGTTTTCGTTCTTGCATTTAGTCTTGTTGAGCAATTTGGTTTCAAATTCAAATCGAATGTTTTATGCAAATTCCAAAAGTTTGAAAAAGGAATAACTTTGCTTTCTTTTTCCCTCCCATTCTCCTTTTGGCCCAGCAGCCCAGCTACCAGCCGCCGGCCTACTCGCACGCGTGCCCCTGCCAGAGCGTGCGTCGTGCCGCTCGGCCCAGCGCGGCCCACCCTCGCGCGGCGAACTGCCTACGCGCCGCACAACCCTAGCCGTCGCTACCAGGCCCACAAGCCGTGTCCGACTCACCGCCGCCACCCTTGGCGTGCATACCATCGACTCTAGGGCTCCGTGCCTATATAACTGCACGCGTCGTGACGCCCTCGTCCGTTCTTTCCAAGCCGCACCGCCCCTCGTGCCACGATTCGCCCGCACGCCACCGCTGGAACATCGCCATAGGGAGCCATCGTTGCGCCGCCTTCCGCCGCTCGCCGCCCTTCACCGAAGCTGCTGCCAGGTTTGCTGTCCCCTCTGCTGTCTCCCTGTGCACGCGCCACCCTCCGGGACCCACCAGAATCGAGGAGCACAGCAAGATCCCATGCCGTGCCGCTGCCCTAACCCGCTGACCCAAATCCCAGCCGTCGGATCTCGAACCGACGGCCCCGATTAGATCGGATTAAGCGGGAGGGGTCTCGGTACACCGTGGACCGGTAGACTACGGCGTCGTCCCAGTCCACGCCCCACTGTGGACTCAGTCCACGATTTTTCCATACGAAAATAAATCTAGAAATCCAGAAAAAAATCCTAGGCCCAGATCCTTATAGTTTAGCCCCTCGGCTTATTTTTCTGTTTAGGTCCGTCTATCTAGTTTTAAAAATTACAAATAGGTCTCTACCAACTCTATTTTTATAGATTGAACCCTAGAACTACAAAACTTCATAACTTTCAAACCGTAGCTCCATTTTAAGCCATTCGTTCGCCAAAATTCTCAAAAAAGCATGTTGTTTCCATTCATGTCATCTACAAACTGAGATTGAATTGTTGTATGCACTATATTAAGTTTTGCTTGTTGTTACATTGTATGTGTGGCATGTTGTGGGTAGACGGTTACGATCTAGAGCCAGCAAGCGAGAACCTGTAGGGTCAGGAGTTTGAAGGCTTCGACCAACACCAGCTCAGGAGGAAGGCAAGTGTCCTTGATCATTTTGCACCTATTCTCTCACTCTATAAATTGGTTGCATGCTTGAGTCAATATGCGGGAACACCTATGATAGGGTTTACTATAATTGTTTGATTATTCCTTGTGGCCTGATACTGGGGTAGATCTTGCTTAGTTGTTGTGTTAATTGGGAAGGGCTAATTAATTATGATAATTATTATCGGTGCATATAGATGATTGAATGGTAGTGAAGGATGTGGTGATTATGATGATGGCAAGGTTGGTATAAAGGGCCTGAGCAAACGGGAATGGTGGTGGGTGCCGCTAGCATAGGTTGAGTTTGATGGATTATTTTCTTGCGGCCTATTACTAGGATCAGAGGGCGGCCACCTAGGATAACAGTTCCACCACAAGACTGAAAACGGGATAGGTGTGAGAGACCCGACCAATTTATATTCAAGTTTACCAAGTTGACTCGCGGCCCACGCATGGTGTGCGAGAACTCAACCCGATAAAAGAGAATATAGACCCGGCAGTCCCCCGACATGCTTCTCAAGCAATGCCCAAGATCCGAGCACGTCGGCAACGTCACATGTGATTCATCACAAAGGTCACATTAATTAATAACATTAATTTAAATTATTCTTACATAACAAGGTTCAACATAAGTCTTGAAACTAAAAGAAATCAGAGAGCGGAAGCGATTCTAAGGAAGACGATAGTCGCAGCGGTTGCAATGAGAAAACAGCAAAAGATTGCGATGCCCAGCCCACGAACATCGCACATTACGATCACTCGAAAGTCTTGACTACGCCTCGCCCTCGCCGGCATCGGCGGGGACAAAGTAGCCGAAGACCAACTCATCCTCACCTGCAAAAACTTAAACAACAAACGTTGAGTACGAAGGTACTCGCAAGTCTTACCCTGTGGTGGGAATTAGTTCCCGACTCCAAGGATAATGCAATGAGGCTGTAGCAAGGTAAATAAGGTGTAGGAACGGACTCAATTGCTTAAAGCAGAAACTAAGCATATATGAATAAGCATAAAGTAAAAGGACTCTGCGGGCATGAACATCTAATAAACCCAATCCCCAAGTATCATGTAACCATAAGCCATTTATATGCCAACATCCATGTTCCATCCGAACCATGGATACCAATAACCATATACCAATTTCATCAACAATATCCCAATTTCATCATGTTATGTGACAACTCTACGATATTATCCAACGGACACTGAGCTTTGATCATAACCGAGACCGCGGCGGATTCGAACCGATTTTACACCCTGCAGGGGAGTCCAACTGTACCCACACGACTGAGGACCATACGGCTCATGCAACCCGCTAAAGTTACACAAGGGGGTACTCATGTCAACCTTTTTCACACTCGTGCCCACACGGTTGGAAAATCCACACGGTGCCGAGTACCACGGCCTCGCAGGCACACGTGAGTCCCTCGTCGAGTGTCACGGCCTCGCAGGCACCCATGACTCCCTCGTTCCACACACCGTGCAGTCATCGGCCAAACGTTGGTACGCAGTGAGATACTCAGCTTATCTTACCATTATATCGGACATGTGGTATGAACGGAAAGTGCTCAGGCCAAGAATAACACGGCCGGTTCCTAGGTCAACCCAGACGGGGCCTACGGCACACAAGACCTCCATGTCTTGCTGCACTCCTATCCCACCGTCCAGATTTCAGCTTTTAACACTTTTCAACTTTTACCAACATATGAACTCGCCACAAGTCCATAAGTAATCAAGGTGGTTCCTATACGTGCGAGTGGGACTTACCACTCGACTTCTACCGTGTTATCTAAGCATGGCTAAGCATTTCGTGACTCGAACAAAGACACTCTACCCAGGTTGACAAGGTGACGTATTCAATACCAAGGAGGGGTACATGCAACAATAATAGGTTTTCCCAATGTTACTACTAAGCCCGACTTTATGCATTCCTATACGTAAGCATTCATATTAATCATTAAGTAAATTACTTAGGGTAGCAATATGAGGTGCTTGCCTTCAACAGCAGTGGTGGTGTCTTCCTCAGCAGCTTGGTCAACCTCTGGTGCTTCTCCCGTAGCAGCACCCGCGTCACTCTCTGGCGGATCGTAAGCTATGAAGTAAAATCGCAACGGTATGAGATGCATGCCATGATGCCATGATGCCCAAATGATGCAATATGATGCAGAGAGGTGGCTACTGAGTTTATGAACACAATGCAAAAAGAACGAAGGCATTCGGAGTTCTATAGCTCAAGTTATGACCTAAACAGTTTTACCGATCCCGGTTACGGGTTTCCCGGTTTCCGGTTTTCCGATTCCGATATCGGGTGGCACACGGATGTCATTTTCGGGAAAAATCCCAAACACATCACATGTACTGGCTTTACTAAGCGGCTTGGGTTACTATGAGACTAAGTTTGAGTGGTTTTGACTCGCGTTAACAGGAACACGAGCCCTCCGATGGTCGTTGCCTGTTTACGACATCGGGAATACCGTAACGGTGCCGTAAAAGTCGTAACGACTTTTCCGGTGAAATTCGAAGTTAAGTTACAGGCATGGGACTATTTTTAGCTTAAAGTAGGATCTAAACTAAGACTTTTGGCTCTGGTTTGGGGTCAAGTTGAGCTTCTATGAATTTACTAAAAATCTAACAATGTTCTGTTTTCCAAACTTATTAAATCAGAAACATGTATTTAAACTTATTCAAAAATCATGAAACTTTACAGAGCTACTGCTGGGAATCTAAACTTAAGTTTTTGTTAGAGGTCTTGGGCTTTTGGGTGACTTTCCTAATGTACTTTAGACAGAGGTAACTAATCTAGGGTTTTGGGGATATTCACAGTGACATGCATGCACAAATATTCATGAAAAATTCTGATAAAAATACAGGAGATGCATCATGACAAGATAGAATTATGGTACAAAAATCAACCCTAGAAACCTTCTGGAACTTCAATTAAAAATCAACAACAGAAATAATACAATGAATTATTAAGGAAGAACCAGGGACAATTTTGAAAAAGTGCTTTAACAGAAAATTAACACATAAATCAAGGATTCAAATAAAATTAGGTTTGGCATTTTTAGACTTTTCCATGATTTTCTACACACTATGCATCTTCTGGTTAATTAAAAGGAAAATAGAAAATTCAATGGAACAGTGCTCAGAAACAGGGGAACGGCTGATGCGGTGGCTCCGGTTGGAAATTCGCCGGAGGAGGGGGCTAGGGGGAGGATTGAAAGGTCGAGGAGCTTCACCTTGATCCAAGGAACTGATTTGATAGGGATTTGGGCCACGGGGAAAGGCGCAAGGTGGTTGGCGACGTGAGCCCTGAAGCTCTAACAATGGCGGCCGACGGGTGGCGTGGGAGATTCTTCCTCAACGGCGATTATCTGTGGTCAATGGCTTATCAAATAGATGTACCATGGTGAGACGAACACGCTGGCTGAAGGAATCGAAAAGTTGAGCTACCTCGGTGACGGAATTTGAAAAGAAGTGGCCGCCGGCGCTGTTGTCGGCCGAGGAGCAGTGCGGCGGCGTTCTGGTGAAATTAGGGCACGGCTGATGAATTCGGTGTTCGGAGAGGTTCAGTGGGTCATGGGGAACTTGATTGACACGGTGGTGTGACTTGGGAGCGATTGGGTCGAGCTGTCGACGGTGGAGGTGCTCGGGCGGCAATGGCGTGACGGCGCACAGGCTAGGGCAGAGCAGAGAAGAAAGAAAGGAGGGGAGGGGAAACTGAGCTTCGGTTTTGTACTTGAGGAGGAGGAGCCAAGGGAGGTAGAGAGGCAGTGGCGCACTGGATTGGTGAAAAGGGGCGGTCGGTCGGCGGTTGGGCGATGGAGGCGGTGCTCCTGCAGTGGAGATGGCGTGCGGCAGAGGGCAAAGCAATGGCGCACCAGAGAGAGAAGGAGAGAGAGGAGGAATGGAGATGGAGCAGTGAAGGAGGTGAAGATCTTGGAGAGATTCACTGCCGATGGAGTGAAGTCGCGGCGCGGGGATTGGCCGGAGCGGCCGGTGCGGTGGTTGGCTGCGGCAAGGGTCGGGCGAGTACTGTTCACGGTAAGACAGTTTTCAAATTCTATTAATTCAATTACCCTCCCTCTAGAGACAACAGGAAACCCTAGCTCCCGAGCTCAAAAATTTTTAAAACTTTTTGTGTGTGCTAAGTGAATTATTTGGAACACTTTTTATTAAAGGAAGTTTCACTGAATCAGCTTCTACAGATCTGTGAATTTTCAATTAGGTTCAAACTTGTAGGAATTTTAAAGGCGTTTAAACCTTTACCAAAAATTCTCATAAAATCTCCAAAATTCTATTTTAATGTGTAGTTAATTGTTATGCAAAAACATTGGGGTAGTTTTATTAAGAAAACAAAAGGCCTCTGGAAAGTCGATTTGGGTTTTGCGAAAACGGCGAAAACTCGAAACCCTGACCCAAATTCAAAACAGGAAAAGGTCGAATTCAAATGATTGAATCAGTGAGCTCAATTCAAAAGAATAAAAGATTTGAACTTTTGGGATGTGACAATAGGCTTGGCTGATGAATTAGGTGCTCTTTCAGTCTCGTGAAAGCCAAATGGCGGAGCAAGGAATAATAGCTAATGAGCTAGCTTTGGATCCGAACGGAGGGCCGTTCTATGGACAGGTACCCCACAGTCGCTCGTTAGACCGGAAGGTTGTCCTTGGACAGGTGCCCAAAGGTCGTTCTCCTTTGATGAAACCTTAGCGGGCGGGCGCGTACTGGAAGACCCTTCGGAAGGCCTTGTAGTGAAACCCTGCCACACATCTAAGGAAGTGTGAATGTGCATCATGAACACAGCATATAAGGGTCTTCACGACTTGTGGGTAAAGTGGTGCCACCTCTGTAGAGTCTACAACTGTCATGACAGGCGTGCTTACGGTTATGAGCGGCCTTGATCCTGACATGAATAGTTGGACAGTTTGGAAGACTGGGATGGATTGGGATACTTTGCACTTATAATTGGGTTGGAATTGGGTTGAACTTCACCTAATAATTAAGTTGCCAATCTATAAACTCAACCACTAATTGCTACAGACTGCTTATTAGCCTGTCTTATACTGGTCAATCATATCATACTTTTCCACACTTGCGGAGTACGATAAGTACTCACACTTGATTTTTTCCCCTACAGGAGGAGAATGGGTCTTCGTCCCAAATGGAGCAACTGATCACTAGGTGTGCCGTCCACCGATTGATCGCCTGTGCAATGGGCACTTATGCTTCGTTTAGTTTATGTAGACCTACGGGTCCCCTTTTATTGTAATAGACGATTTGCTGTGTTACTTTGTGAACCCTGTAATAATTTGGATATGGATGTATTCTGAGATTCATGATGACGTCACGGTTTGTGTGTAACTTGTCCTAGGCACACAAACGGAAGTCTAGTTTAATTCTTGCAAACTAGTCGTGACAGAGTGGTATTAGATTATTTGGTAAAAACTTCCTCTTGTTTCATTGAAGTTGCTTATTCCCTTCTTATTGCAAACCTTTAGATGGCTCACACCAGGTTGACCGTTCGGAAGTCTACTGATGGGAACGGGGTCCCGATCTTCCTACAGGTTCTGATAATCAATGATTTGGACGGAGTCGCGACACAAATCAATCCGGCTTCCGAACGGCACGTTCCGAACCCCGCAATCGCAGCACCACGTCTCCTCTGGTTATCACCCGCGTGAACACGGATGACCTGGCCGAGAAGGCTAGTCTATGCCTGCGAATCGAAGAACACAAGCAAGAACGAAGTAGAAAGCATCCAAATTGCAGATGAAGATTAAACTCACAAAGTTGGGGTCTCACAAACCGATGAAACGGCGACACTGTTTTTAACAGTAATAATCTGAGCAAAACCCGAACCCTAATGGTGGGGTGACGGCTGGATATTAAGAAATTGGAGACGTGCAAGTCCCCTAGACACAACCCTAATGGACTCTAACTCGGTACAAGGCCAACCGGCCCAAAGTCGACGTCGTAGCACCTTGACAGATTCTGGACTGTCCAATGTTTCGATAATTCCCGTCGACTCTGGAGGAATTTGGATGTGGGACTTGTCCCATTGGAAAGATAAAGTGGTAGATCACCTAAAACAGAGTCCGTATGCGACCTGGGCGTCCATTTTAGTACAGGGTGCTCCTGGACTCCGAATTGAATTCAAAGTCGACGTGGGCTGGGACTCGGACTTGGTTTGGACGTACTTGGACGACTCGTATCTGGTCTCCTGTTGTTTATCTATCCTCTCCATGATTCCTAATTAGAATAAAATTATTAGGTAGTAATCTATCCTCAAGAATGCATAATAGAGTGTTAAGGAACGAGGTCACCTCTATATTAAGTTGTCGGGCGCGAGCTCTAGTGATTGGACCTTCATGTGTAATAGCAGGAGAGTATTGTGTGTATCCATGGGTGTGATGTCCTCATCAACTAGCATCGGAGAGAGGAGGCCAGACTCTTTTTTTAAACCACTGACTAGGATTAGAATCGGAGAAAAACTGCTGACATGGCACAATATTAAAATTTAAGGATCTATTTTTACGCACTGTGTTTGACGAGGAGATAAATTTAAATCTAAAATTTTTTTGGATGCTCCTAAATTGATATTTTTGGACTCATATTTAAGTCCACCATTGGAGATGATTTTACAAACCCCTTACACCACGTATCCATGCGACAATATTAAGTCAATCTTCAATCTAATCTAATCTGTTATTTGCTCTCATGACTCATGAGTCATCTGTCCTCCGCAATCATAGATCTCGCCGCTGCATCCTCCGCCCACCGCCACCCCGTCCTCCGCAACCACGAGATCGCCACCGTCGCGTCTTCGGCCCTCCGCAATCACGAAGTTGCCGTCGCCTGACCCGTCCTCTGCCCGTTGCCGTTGCGAGGCCACTGCCCCATCATCCGCCCACCGCCACCCGTCGATGCGAGGCCGTCATCGCCCGCCGCGTCCTCTGCCTGCCGACACGAGGTTGTGAGGCCGTCGTCGTTCGCCCCATCCTCCACTCGTAGATAACGACGTGCGGCGGCAGGCGGAGGAGCAGATCCGGCTGATGACGCGCGACCGTCAGGT
This sequence comes from Oropetium thomaeum, assembly GCA_001182835.1. Classification (NCBI taxonomy): domain Eukaryota; kingdom Viridiplantae; phylum Streptophyta; class Magnoliopsida; order Poales; family Poaceae; genus Oropetium; species Oropetium thomaeum. The sequence continues at coordinate 792,702 of LFJQ01000040.1, read as the reverse complement.
GGTGCCTGTGCTCGTCCGTCACCTCCACACGGCTAAGACCTGAAACAATATGCGCGCTCGTCGCTGTGCTCCACCAGAAGAAGATCACCTCACACTGGCTGACTAGACCAAGCTTCTCCCCCATGGTAAGGAGACTCCTCATATTGTCTTAGAAATTATTATCCTCTTTTACATAGAATTTTATAATATTAAGTTATCATATTATTTATTTTTCACATTATGACGTTAATAGGGACATTATATCCATATAACTAAAAATCACATGTATTAGATTATTATATTATTTTTATTTTAATCCATGACGTTAGCACGGACAAGAGTATTAATCAAAATAAAGTTTGTTTTAAACAATGACATGGTATTTACACCGTAATGTTAACATTTAGTTCTACAAAAATAATTATTACAACACGATGCATATATGTTTATTGCTTTTTGGAGTACTTTTCAAGATAAATTTATTCATATAATTTTTATATTTAAAATTGAAAAGTTAAAGTTATTCATAATTTATATATCAATATCAAATGTTTAACTAAAAATCTTGTCAAAACAAAGTCTATTTTGAAATACTACCTCTCAACTACGACTACCAAACAAAATCAGACTTATGATAAAAAAAGAAAAAAAAAATAGACTCTAACGGCGCAACGAATATCAGTTTTCAACAAACGCATCACAGTCTTCCAACAACAAGAAATAATGCAGCGTCCCTCGGCTCCATCCGTCTATCAGTGCCAACATAAATACTAGTAGGACTATAAACAACTCTATCAGTCACGGTTCGAACCCAAAACACATTTTTGAAATGGATAATTTCTTATAACACTATAAAATTAACACTATAAAATGCTCTAGTATCTACGTTACAAAATCAATAATACCATATCAAATATTATATTGTAAACTTAATACCTTCTATAATATTGAACTTACAGTTTCACTAAAGAAAATTTAAATAAAAATCTTTTCGAATCCAAAAATCTAAAATCATATTATGCAACTTTTATTATTTCTTCTTATTTAAATTCAAAAACCATTTTTTAAATGAAATTCATATACTTAAATCTGTCATAAACATTGTTTAATTTTTTAAAAATAGTTAGACTTTGAACTAAATTTTGAAACTTGGTACATAAGTGTATGTGAGGTTCATGGTCCTTCTAAAATTATGCTTACCGTTTAATGCTCACTTGGTCCATATGATTTGAATCAAAATTATTAAATAATCTCCATAACTATGACAACAACACATAGTCAATATAATTTCGGTGTCCAACAACATCCAAACGTTTGGATCAAGTTTCACAAATTATTTCACATGTTGTTTATTTGAAATAATTGAAACAATATTTATAGCAGATTTAAATATATGAATTTAAATTCAAATATGTTTCAACTTAGAACTAGGACAAAAATAAAACTTGTAAAATATGCTTTTATATGTCACCATAAAAAATTTGAAAATTTTCAAATTTGAAAAGATTTTGATTTTCTTTATTGAACCTATAATATCATTGTTATAACAGGTATTAAATTTGCAATGTAGTCTTATATAAAATATTATTAGTTTTACAATATTATAAAAAGTATTGAAGTTTTGCATAGTCTTAAAAGGAATTATCCCTTATATTTGCATACGAAGAACTGATAACTCCATGCTCGAGTACTATAGTAATAACTTTGCAGCTATACACAATATACTATTGCTACTACTGATTGTTCTTCGACACTAGATCAAACCATCTCATATCAAATCAGAGCATAAAGCAGGTACTACCAGAAAAGGAAGATGCAAAAGGAAAGGTCCAAAGACAGCAAGGCAAATAACTACTACTACCTGAACAAAACGGGACAGGAGCTAGGTCCAACAACAACAAGGCAAATAACTAACCTAAACAAAACGGGAGCTAGCTAGCTGTTACTCCTACTTCGAAGAAGACAGGCAAGAAGGAAAGACACGCCTCGTCCATGGTCCTGCTCCTGCGGTATTGCCACAGCCACACGCCACGCAACAAGAACACACAGCAGCCAGCGAGGAACGTTACATGACGGAGCAGGCGTTGGGGTTCTCGTCACTGAAGGCGGCCGTGTACCGGACCTCCGTGGAGGAGGCACGGGCGAGCGGCGCGGCGTTAGGGTCAGCGACGACGTTGCGCACGTACCCGGGGGGCGCCTTCTTGTCGTAGGCCCCCGGGGCGTAGGGGTGCGCCACTGTCTCGTACGGCACGTACGGCCACGGCTCTACCCGCTTGCCGGTCTTGTACGCCACGCGCCGCATCACCTTGCCGGCGTCCACGTACCCGGTCACCGTCACCTTGTGCTGCTTCGCCGACACGTCCACGGAGTTCACGCCCTTCATGTCCTCCAGCGCCTTCTTCACCTTACGCTCACAGCCTTCACAGTCGATCCGCACCTTCATCTCTACCGTCTGACGATGGATCAAACAATAAATAAGTTCCCCAATAAAATTAGTACTAGCAGTTATTCACTTTTCAGAAAGAAAAAAAAACATACGGAATATTTTCTTTTTTGAAGTAGGAACACACACACATCAATCCGGCAATACCTGAAACTGCTTTCTCTTCTTGATGTGCCGGCGAGTCCTAGGCAAGGTGCAGAACTCGGAAACTACGTCAACGATGCCCATCGCTGCTCGGGGAACTACCAGATCGCCTGAGGGAAGACTAGTAGTACTAGTCGAGAAAGAAGAAAAGTGCGGTGTGAGGAATGAGGAGGGAGGCTGGGGGAGCTGGACACTGCTGTCTGCTGATATGATATAGGCCTCCGGTCCAGCGTCGGCATCCACTGCAGCCATGACACGTGGTGGGAGAGGTGGCCCGCGGAGATTTTTCTACCGATGTGAACGGTGCGCCTGTCCTGTGCGGGCACGGATGATGATGAGAGGAAACGGTGGTTCCGTTGGCGGGTAGCGGTGGGGGCCACACGCCCGTGGGGCGGCCACTGTATACGGCGACACGGCGTGGCCAGGCCAGGTGCGAATCATCCGAGTGAGGGTGACCTCCTACCGGCTACCGCTACAAGTATTTTTTTACGGTGGTCAAGCTTCGAGGCAGTTGCGTGCGCGTCCTTTTAAGGCCGATCCGGATGATTATTTGTTACGGCGTTTGGGTGTTAAATTTAAAAATAAAATATTACTTAATTATAAAAATGATTGTATAATCCATAGCTAATTGTTGAATAGAACCTATTAATCCTAATTAGTTTATAATTAGTCAAAAATGTACAATAGTAAATTTTATCTAATCATGTAATAATTAGAATTAATGAATTCTCCTCAATCAACCAAGATTACTGTAGTTAGTTTTATAATTAATTTTTTTAGTCATTCTAATTATCATCCAAACAATGGATTAATTATTAATCTAAGGATCCAAACACGCTTCTAAATTTATTGCCTCGCAACGAAGCAACAGTGAGTGAACCAGTCAAAATTAAAATCTTGGAATTAATTCCTTGTGTCATTGATAAACCCTTAGATCCTAATTTCTCATTAAAATGTATGTTTCGTCCATATTATGTTTTCAAATATCATGGAGATTGACATGAAAAAAATTAGAATTTAATTGACATTTTATCTATGGACATAGAAATTAAAGAAAAAAATAAAATAGATGCACAAAAAACAAGAAAAATAAAAGATAGAAATGTATTATATTGAAAAGAGAAATGTGTATTGAAAATCAAGAACGTCAAATATTTGGAAACAAATGATGGACGGTAGAATGTCATATTAAAAAGGGACCGAAGGAGTAATGTAGTTTTCCATGATATTTAGAGCGATAAAATTTAGAATCAATAACATTAAGCAACACACAATTGCTTACGTGATGAAACAGAAGTTTAGTTTTAGGCTCGTGATACTGAAAACTTAGTATGTGTACGCCTCTTTTTGGGTTGGATCATGTTTGCTGTAGAACATAAAGACTTTTCTACTAGGTTATTTTGTGTTACCAAAGCCCGGACGCCATTAACAACCCCACCAGGATGGTCCTTTTCTTTAGGCACCGACCTACCTTGGAACCTGGAACCAATGAAGAGAATACGATGACAGAGGCAGGCTTCCTTCACGCACCCAGCCATCACGCTTCCTTCACGCCGGAAGGTACGCTGTAGGCTGTACCCAGGGTGGATCGGCGGGCCTGTCACAGCGCCCGTGCCACCACATGTCCCGGCCCGCTTTCTTCGGCACCGCCGCAGCATCGTGCTCTCAGGTACCGTCTGATTAGTAGATCTACATAAATTTTTAATGAAATGCTGATAGCATTTCTTTCATTCCTAAATTAAAAAGTATATTATTCAAACGGTAATGGTTTAAAAACTGAGTAGATAATTTAAATTCCTTGTGACATTTAAATCTATAAACACTTGTAAGAATGAATAGATCTATAGCGTAGAGTTACAAGAGCCTTAGTAATCATAATTCTTATTTTATATCTTATCTATAAATACTTTTAGGTAATGGCTGACCTTCTAATCATTTCACCTCTCTCCATCCCAGGCTGACCTTCCCTCTCCCCCAGGCTCCAGCGACGGCACGCGAAGCGGCGGCGCGGCTACTGTCCTCGTCCCTTCCTCCGACCTGTGGGACGCTGTAGGAAGAGCTCAGTCCGTTCTCTTTCCGGCAATCGGGATGGCGGTATTGGCCCGCATCCTCCCTCATACGGCACATTGGGCAGTGATACGATCTGAGGGCACATGTCATGTGTTCATCTGATGTCTGACACATTACATGATCGACACCGCTTTTTTGGAAGTTTTGCAAATTATTTGAAAAACTAAAGAGTAAATTTTTAGCTTTTTCTTTCGCTTCTCCACACATAGTAAAAGCCACATGATCTTGTAAGCATTTCTTAAGCATACAGATTTATGATATCACCCTAAGCATTTTGGAGCTGACATAAAGCAACCTTAAGCAGATATTAGTGCTCATGAAAATTTACTATAAATCTGGCATGTCGAAAAAGCATATATGTTGTAGGTAAAATGCATATCAAGTATATCCAAAAATCATTTGTACAACAAATATTTTATAGGTAAAATGCTTATATGTTAGACATAAAATGTATATCAAGTATAGGTAGAAAGCATTTGCAAAGCAAATATGTTATAGGTAAACTGCATGTCTGTTATAAGTAAAATGCATTTTCTGTTTATGTAAAATGCATTTCTGTTATATGTAAAATGCAAATCAAGTATATGCGAAAAGCATTAAAAAGAAGCATTTGAAAAGCATTTTAGAGATTTTATATTGTGTGTATTTTATTGTTATATTTTTTCCTTCTTTACCTTAAATAATATTGTAGTATTAGTGTTGCAGTACACCTTTTGGCTTCGTCTAGAGTGCTAAACATTTTTCTGTATATAGACCCTTTCAGCATCAACTAGAAATGGTTGCGCCGTTGCCGCGTGTAGTTAGTGTGTGGGTTGTTTTTAACGTAGATGGTTTTAAGGTTACGGTGAATGCATAAGTATTAAAGTCAGTTGTGCGTGTAATTATGGTTATGTATGTATGTTTCTATACTTATATGTACAACATATATTATAAATATATTGTGTTTTTTATATAAAGTTATTTGCAAAATATCCTGTCTTCGCACGATCGGGATTGTGGGTTGATTTCGATAAAGTTCGAGGTGAAAAAAAAAACCAAGCCCTGAAGTTAATGATTTATCAATGAGTAATGTTCTTCCATGTGGCACCTCAAAAATTTAAACTAAATCAATCCGATAAATAAGCAAGATTATGACGTCAAAGTAAAGAATTAAAAATTTTCGTTGTCATTTAATAAAGTAGAGGGAGTTAAATAAATGGCTACTAAAATGGGTTATTAATACTTCCGGTCATGTCAAATTAATGCAAGTCTATTAATTTTAGTTAGTGAGAAAAGAGCACGGGAGTTTTTCATGTAAATAAGGCGGAAGGGGGTTAACGTGCGATTAGGGCCGAACCTCCGTAACTAAGTCTATCAAAACCCTAATCGGCGAGAAGCTCAGTAGTTGGATCATGGGAACCAGGGTTATCGGATTTGATTGTTGATCAAACCTTGAAAAAAATTCCAAAGCGACTCAAAATTCGAAACCCTATTTAGGTTGGGGATTCAAACAAACGACAAATGAATTCAAAAAAATACAAATGATCAATTCGAGAGAAGTTTAATTCTAATTTCCCTTGCTTGTCAAGCCATTCAACCATTTTATTGGAGTTCAAATGCAAATTGAAATTCAAACTTTCAAATTCCACCTTATTCTTTTCTTCCTTCCTTTTTCTATTCTGCACTGGCTCTGTTTCTCTCCATTCTCTGTTGTCGCTCGGTTGCCGGATCGGGTACAGTACCCGGCTGCAGAAAACAGGGGCGCCCATGCCGTCTTCTCCGCCGAGGCGCCACCCTATGCCGTAGCCGAGCCTAGCCGCCGCGCGCCATTACTTCCTTCCGCGAGAGCCGCTGCCCCGTCAGTCCGGCGAGCTACCCGCGTACGGGAGTGACCAATCGCCGTCGTCCTCGCCGCAGCGCCATTGAATTCCCGAGCGCGCTCCTCTCTGCCGCCGCCCAACTGCCGCGTACGGGGAGCCGACGGCCATCATCACCGTGCTGCACGCGCACGATCAACCTTCCAGTGCGTTATTATGCTCCCTCCGTTGCTCTACTAGTCTCACCGCCCATTCTCTCTTCTTCTTCTCCGCTGCTCTGCCGCCATTGCCGCCGCCCTGCTCCCAAGCCGACCGACCGCTCCGCTACAATTCAAATCAAACCGAGCCTCTCCAACGTGCGTGAGATCGCTCACTACACCCTCCCACACCCAATTAACCGTTCCAAAGTCGAAACCCTAAGCAACCCCGGCGATTCACTCTCGGAGCGCCGCCGCACCGCCATTGCCGCCCCCCTGTCGAATTCTTCATCACCGGTGAGAGATACTCCGATTCCTCCCGTCGGCACGCCCCTCGTGTCACCCTGGTTCCGTTTCAATTGACCGCACTGGTTTTGGTGAAGCAGCGGTGACGGAATCGCCGTGCCATCGCCGGAGCAACCGCCGAGCCGCCACCTCACCGTCGACGACTATCCTCCGGCCACTTTCACTCATCCTCGCCGTGCCCAGCGTCATCCCCGACCTCCACTGCAGCTCACAGCGCTCAGCCCCGACGCCCACCGACCGTCGAGCCGCCGGAACGCCGCCGCCGCCATTGCCGTGAGCGGTCCACTGTCGCCGGCGTATCTCCGGTGAGCCCCGTCGCCCCTCCTTCATCAAACGGACTCTCTGACTCATGGTGAGTGCGGTGGACACCATGGAAGCCGCCGCCGACCTTTCCTCCGGCGAGAACCACCGGTGGTGCGCCGTCGGGCGTTGCCGTAGCGCCGCCTCCCCTGTCCAGTGTCACTGGCAAGCGGGCCCCAGCCTCCCTTCAAATATTCAAATTCCAGGGAAATTCACCAGGTTGCAAAATTCATAGAAAATGGAATACTAATCCAAAACTAACAAACCAAACCTTTTTAGAAACTACATGACTAGGACTAAATTTCTGTTAAAACACTTTTTATAAAATAACCAAAAATTTTCAGGAATAATTAAAATACTCTTTTCTATTTTTGAATTTTAATTCAAATTCTAGAGCAGTGCTAAGTCTGAAATTTTATCTACAAGTTCCTCAGGGCAGAACACATCTACTGTAATTTTATTGGGATTTTTGGACCACCAAGTTGTATATGTTACTTTCACCATACCCCAATCTGTCTATTAAAATACCATTTTCTAAAATACATTGCAGAAGTCAGTAAAAAGTTTAGACCCCAAAAACAAAGTTGTAGATTTGGTACCCCTGAGTAACACCATAAAATACCATAATTTTATTCCAAGGTTTGCATATGGTTTCTGATTTTATAAAATCCAATAACAGAAATTTATTGAATTTTTATAAAATCTAGCAAATTCATCTAGGCCTCAACCAAAGCTTAAAATTCATATTTCAATAAGTGCCATCAACTAAAAATAATCTTGAGAGGTAAATAAAAATTTCATTTTTGACCTAGATAAATAGTCGTAGTTATTAAAGCGATTAATACTCGAAGCAAAGTGACGGCCTAACCCTAAATTCCTAACAATAAAACCCTGGTTAATGTTTAATAAAAGCATTATGACTCTCTTCATTAAACAATTCACTGCATTTTCGTCATATAGGGACCGACCAGGAACTTCCGCCGGTGAACGAGAATCCAGAAGAAGCACCCGCAGGAACTAACTCCTTGTTTGAGTACTCTGATTATTCTGCAAACCAAGGCAAGCCCCGGTGCACACCTATGTTTTACAAGTTTTCCTTTTATCACTATGGATGTAGGAATTGTTTGTGCATTAAGTTTCGAGGAAATTGCCGTGAAAACCTAGTTGCATGACTTGGTAGGGTTCCTATGGATTATTTTGGGAGAGCCCTCGATAGAACGCGATGCTTAAGGATAGGAATTCGGTAGCATCCGAGTAGTATGGAGACTACTCGTGTGTTAATCAAAGAAGGAAGAACATCGGGGAAAAAGTTGATCTTAATTGTGAATAAAAATCGAGAACCCTATCGGGTGCGGTTGCATTGGTCAAGTTTGAGGTGTGTACCGAGTGCATACTGGTATATGGGACCGGGAAACCGATGTAGCTCACCGTGCTTTGTTGGACAATTGGCCATCCCTTTTTCTGGGTGAACGGACCAGTATGGTGGATGAATTCGCATTTCTGTTTTTCTTGGGCTTGTGCTAGTGGGAAAGGCTTGGGGCCGTACAGGGATGCAGGGCATCGCCTGGAGGACCATGTCCTTGGAGGGATGGATGTTGAGCCAACACTGTCGCGATGTTGCGAAAGGTAGCCACGTGTGACTCAGTTGAGTGTGCACGCGTCGTGTCATTCGGGTTTCTCCTGCAGGATGTAAATCAATTATAATTGCCACTCCTCGTGGTTAAGAGTAGCACTTGCTCCTTTCTGCCGCAACGATATGAAAATAGTGGATTATGATGAAATTGTATAATTCTACTCTGTTTGTTGTAATGAATTCATGATTGCTTAGAATAGCGGCACATTTAGTAAGTTCACAGTAACTATTGTTAATTTGGCTAAAATTTGAATAAAATGTTAGCACTATTTTCGCAAATGCCCGATCAACCTCCACCAATACCCTGCATTCTAGGAGTCGGTCATTAGATGACCACGTTGACGGGTAAGTCTTGCTGAGTATTAGTTGCTCAGGCTTTGTGGATTAATATTTTTGCAGGTGATCCTTCTAACTCTGCTTCATGTGGTTGTGGTGGTTGGGAAGGGGAGGCACCCTCGGAGTGGACCTTCGAGTGGGTTCCCGCCTCTCCGACCTATGAAGATTAAGCACCCGTGGGCTGGTGTGCTTAGTTGTATCGTCGAGATGTAACCATTAGCTTCCGCTGACTTTCGCTTGTTTTCAAAAACTAAGTTTCCGCACTTAAATTATCTGAACCAATGTTGTAATATTAAGAATTAATGTACCCTTTAAATCATGTTTTACGTGTCCTTGTTATTTATTGTACTGTATGGTCGCTTGCTTCGTCAAGTGGCACCCTGAATGATCTTGGATGAGCAAGCGTACGATTTTATCGGACGGGGTTGCGACACGTGGTATCAGAGCCATTCGGGGATCAGTACTCTAATTAACGAGGCTTATTTGAAAAACTACGTTACGGTGAGGCACGTTATAGAAAAGCCCATATTAGAAGTTATAGTTAGGAAGGTGGCAATGCTAACTTTGCATTCATGCATTTTACTTGAGTTGATTTACATTTATGTAACGACGCACCAACGAACTACACGGAGGTATGTGTTACGTAGTCCTGCCGTGGGATAATATTCACGGTCGCTTGGTGTTCGCGTTGCTGGTTCACCCATCTTGCCTGAGATGCTTTTCATGGCCGCTAACGGCAAGGCGTTACTGGTTACCGCCGGTTGCCATGAGTCGTGACTATCATGGCCATATTGCATACCTGTTCTGTGATGTGATTTTCTGCAGGTACACTAACTATCGTTAGACCGTGTAGAAAACGATTTGTCTCGAGAGAACGAGTAGTGCCACCGAGGATGACGTATTAGGGTTTTCTGTTGGTGAGGACGAATAGGTCGTGGCATTATTCCATTCCTGCATGTGTACTGCAATTCACATAATTAAAAAGGTTCAACCCCATAAATACAATAAGAAACGGTGGAGTAATCAAGGAAAATAATCAAGGAGAAAAAGGACTTAAGATTTTAACTTTCGGTGTTCGCCTGTTCCTTACTCTCAAATCCTATAGAATCTGTAGGATTTCACCTTCTAAAATTCACACTCTAGGCTTTTCCTAAGGGGGGAGGTGTTTTTACGATTCTACCTTTAGGTGCATGAGAGAGAGAGTCCCTCTGTTGCACCTTGGGGACAGAAATCAAGTTCCACTTTTATCGGTTCCGTTGATGTCGGTATCGCCATTTTTCTCCGTTCGGGCAGTTGTGAATAATGGTACAAAAATTTTCGTTTCCTTTGGAGAGGAGGATTTACTTGTTTTTCATGGTTCGACAGATGGCCCCTTCGGACGTCGACAGCAGTGCTGCACTCGCTGCACGCATCGCGGAGCTCGAGGCCGATCTTGTGGAAATGGCCCAGGCTCGCGAACAGGCGGAGCAGTCCCGTTCCGAAGAGGAGCAGGAGCGTCTGAAAGTGCTTATGGAGTGGCTTGAGGTTTCCTACAAGTTGGAAAAGGCCAAAACGGAAAACTGTGGGTTAAAAGCCCAAGTCGAGGAGTTGCAGCAGCAACTTCAGGAGCAGAAGGCCCAGGCCGATCAGCAAATCGCTGAGCTGGAGAGTGAGCGCGACGACCTGAAGGTGCAGGTCGATGGGCTCGAGGCTGAGGCCGAATGGATAGATGAGCTGAGGCTTGAGGCGGAGAACGAGCTTCATGATGTTCGCGCTCAGCTCCACACCGCCGAGCAGACCATTGAGCAGATCCATGCTCAGTGGGAGGACGCCGTGATGGACCTCGAGATGGCTCTTCAGCATCAGGCCCCACAGCCGATGCAGGCACCAGATGTCCCACCTGATGAGGAGTCAGGCATGTCGGGCATGGAGAACGAGCGTCCCCCGTCGCCCTACGATGAGGAGATGCATTCCGACGCCGACAGCCCTGTGCCCTAATCATCTATCGCGGCCTAGGTTGCGCACATATATGTGGGCAACTAGCACTTAAGACCTAGTAGTATCTTTTAGTCCGTGTCAAACTGTATTGGTGAGCATACGTCCCGTGAGCAGCGTAGTTATGACTCGGTATCGCTACGAAATTTTGTAAAATGTGGCCATGCCACTTCGGGATGTAATGTGGGTACCCATCCATGTATGCCGCCGTTGACTTTCTCAGTAATGAAGCGATGCAAGCTATGTGTTGCCTATTTCCATTGTCATAACATATATCCGGTCATGCTTTGTTTGAATGCATTCTGTTGGCCTGTGTGTATTCGAGCGCATGATAAATCCTCTAATGGAGTGAAGGTTTTCTTATGACAGATGGCAGGACGTACTCGCGGATCGAGCGGGCAGGACCAGGCTAGTGGCTCTAACCTTCCTCCACCGCCACCCCCACCTCCAAGGATGTGGGAACAGTTCATGGCCACCCAACAGCAGCTCATGCAGATTCTGATCGAGCAGAATCGTCAGGGTGGTCGTCAGCGTGCACAGGCACCCCCGCCAGAGAGCTCCTATGGTGACTTCTCGGCCGTCCATCCGCCAACCTTCGCGGATGCAGCTGACCCCTTGGACGCCGATAATTGGCTGCACACCATCGAGTCCAAGTTTGAGCTCCTTCACTGCACCGAGCATCAGAAGACTCTCTTCGCGGCTCAGCAACTCCGCGGACCGGCGAGAGCGTGGTGGTTTAACTACACTGCCTTTCTTCCCGATGGCCACCAAGTGCAATGGACGGAGTTCCGCGAAGCTTTCAGGGCACATCACATTCCGGATGGCCTCATACAGCGCAAGGCGCGCGAATTTGAAGAACAGCGTCAAGGCCACATGAGTGTTCACGAATACTCGCGCAAGTTTAATTACCTGGCGCAGTATGCTGGACATCACGTGGACACCGACGCCAAAAAGAGGGCCTGTTTCATGAAGGGCCTAAACTCCAAGTTGCGTGAGCGCCTGGCCCTCCACAACAGCGCCAACTTCAACACACTGGTGAGTGCTGCCATCACTCAAGAGGATGCTACGCGCGCTCACCAGGAAGAAAAGAAGCGCAAGCATGCAGTTGTGGGTCCCCCTGGTAACCAGCCACCCCAGAGGTACCGTTTGGCTATGACTTCACCAACGGGCCAGAAGTTCAAGGCTGCAATGCCACCGGGTGGAGGTTATCGCCCATCATCCTCCCAGCAGCCCGTGGCGCGTCAAGGCCCCCAGTTCGGGCAGCAGTCTAGCTTCAACTCCGGGGGTCACAGGCAGATGACTCAAGCTCCTCGTCCACCGCAACAGTACAACAACACGGGTCCAAGGCCGTGTTTCAATTGCGGTCGTCCCGGCCACTTTGCTAAAGGTTGCCGCCAGCCTCCTCGTCAGCAGGGTAATGCCCAGCAGGGCAACCCCCGCAACAACAACGGTTCCCGTCCCTAGCCTGGCGGGAATGCGCCTACTCAGGGCCGCGTCAATCACACTGTGGCCGAGGAAGTTCAAGAAGGTGAACAAGTCCTTGCGGGTATGTTTTCTATTCGAGAACAGCCTGTCTTAGTTTTATTTGATTCGGGTGCCACTCATAATTTCATTAGTAGGGCGTGTGTCCAACGGTGTGATCTTCCCACCGCTATCACCAAAACACCCTATATTATTACCTCGCCCGTCGGAAAAATATCTACCACATTAAAAGTCCACCAAGCACCACTAAATCTGGGCGGAAAAATATTTACACCCCAATTCATCGTTCTTGACCATCATGGCATAGACATAATTTTGGGCATGGGTTGGATGGTGTACCATAATGCTGTGTTGCATATTTCCTCTCGAGAGATTCAATTAAACTCCCCTCTACACGGCTCTATATCCTTTCAAGTTGCACCACCCACTCCCAAATCCCCCAGCCTTCATCAAGTTTCTAGTAAAAAGTTGGAGGATATTCCAGTGGTGTGTGAGTTTCCCGATGTCTTTCCGGAGGATTTACCGGGATTACCCCCCGATCGGGACGTCGAGTTCAAAATTGAGCTCCAGCCCGGTACCGCTCCCATCTCTAGAAGGCCATATAGGATGGCTCCGAATGAATTGGCCGAACTAAAAGTTCAGCTAAAGGAGTTGTTAGACAAGGGTTTTATTTGACCTAGCTCGTCTCCTTGGGGTTGTCCCGCCATATTTGTGAAGAAGAAGGATGAGACCCTGAGACTCTGTGTTGATTATCGACCGTTGAATGCGGTCACCATCAAAAACAAATATCCTTTGCCCCGCATAGACATCCTGTTCGATCAGCTTGTGGGCGCCAAAGTCTTCTCCAAAGTTGATCTTCGCTCAGGATATCATCAAATAAAAATCCGTCCTGAGGACATTCCCAAGACTGCCTTTTCTACAAGGTATGGCCTCTACGAATACCTTGTCATGTCCTTCGGTTTGACCAATGCTCCAGCCCACTTCATGTATCTGATGAATTCCGTTTTCATGCCCGAGCTGGACAAATTCGTCGTGGTCTTCATCGATGACATCCTCATTTATTCCAAGTCGGAGGAAGAACATGCGGAGCACCTTCGTGTTGTTCTCCAGAGACTGAGGGAACATAAACTGTACGCCAAATTCAGCAAATGCGACTTTTGGTTAAAAGAGGTGCAGTTCCTTGGTCATGTGATCTCCGCCGAAGGCATCTCTGTCGATCCAAGCAAGGTGAAAGATGTGCTTGATTGGAAGCCCCCAAAGTGCGTCAAAGATGTTCGCAGCTTCCTTGGGCTTGCTGGATATTTCGACGGTTCGTTCCGAACTTTTCGAAGATCTCCAAGCCTATGACAGAACTGCTCCACAAAGGGGTCGCTTTCTATTGGAGTGATTCTTGTGATGAGGCTTTTCGAAATCTCAAGAAACACTTAACCACCGCTCCAGTATTGGCTCAACCGGACATCACTAAGCCATTTGATGTCTATTGTGATGCTTCTGGCACTGGTATAGGGTGTGTATTAATGCAAGATGGACGTGTCATTGCCTACGGGTCACGACAACTGCGGCGCCATGAGCTTAACTACCCCACTCATGATCTCGAGCTCGCCGCGGTAGTTCATGCTTTGAAGATATGGAGGCATTACCTCATGGGAAATCTCGTACGTCTGTACACGGACCACAAAAGTTTGAAGTATATTTTCATCCAAAGTGATCTGAACATGAGGCAACGAAGGTGGTTAGAGTTGATCAAGGATTATGAATTGGAGATTCATTACCATCCGGGCAAAGCAAATGTTGTTGCCGATGCCCTCAGTCGCAAGGCCTGCTATAATCCTAGTACACTTCAAACCCTTGCAATAGCCTCCTGTTGCAGTCCAGACGAACCTAGTCTCCGTGTCATTCCTTACGGAACCTTGTATAATTTGGCTCTTGTCCCTACTCTCCGAGAAGAAGTCGTGGCTGCACAAAAGGTTGATAAGGGCATGGAGAATATCCGCGCTCGATTAGGCAGTGACAAGATGAAGTGTTTTCACCTCGATGAAGAAGGTGTTCTCTGGTTCAACGACCGCCTCGTTGTACCGAAGAATTTTGAGCTACGGAAGAAAATTATGGATGAAGCACATCTCTCCAAATACTCGATACATCCGGGTAGTAACAAGATGTACCAAGATTTACGGAGGAAATTTTGGTGGACCCGAATGAAGCGTGAGATCGCTCGGTATGTCTCTGAGTGCAATACATGTCGGCAAGTCAAGGCGGATCACTTGAAAGTGCCGGTCCATTACAACCTCTCAGCATACCCTCATGGAAATGGGAGGACATTAGTATGGATTTCATTGTTGGTCTTCCTCTCACCAATCAAAAGCATGATTCCATTTGGGTTATAGTCGACCGACTGACGAAGTCCGCTCATTTCATTCCAGTAAACACCCACTTCAACGCAAAGAAATATGCGGAATTGTATATCTCTCGCATTATGTGCCTCCATGGCGTTCCAAAACCATCATATCGGATCGGGGCACACAGTTTGTGAACCGCTTCTGGGAACAATTCCATAAAGCCCTTGGTACTCAGTTAATCCACGGTACAGCTTATCATCCGCAAACCGATGGACAAACTGAGCGTGTGAATTAAATTCTGGAGGACATGCTCCGTGCATCCGTGCTGTCTCATGGGCAAAATTGGAAAGAATGTCTGCCGTTTGCAGAGTTTTCTTACAACAATAGTTATCAAGAAAGCATAAAAATGTCTCCGTTTGAAGCACTGTATGGCCAGCCGTGTCGTACACCCCTAAACTGGTCTGAGGCGGGAGAAAGGATGGTTTTCGGACCAGATTTAGTGGCTCAGGCTGAGGAGAAAGTTAAGCTCATTCAGGCTAACTTGCGTGCAGCAAAATCACGGCAGAAGAGCTACGCAGACAAAAGGCGTCGGCCGTTGACCTTTGAGGTGGATGACCACATCTACCTCCGAGTGTCGCCGACGAAGGGTGTTCAACGCTTTGGCATTAGGGGTAAATTAGCTCCAAGGTTTATCGGACCTTTCAAAATTGTCTCCAGATGTGGTCCCGTGGCCTATCGTCTGGAACTACCTCCTCACATGTCCGGAGTTCATAATGTGTTTCATGTGTCCCAACTTCGGAAGTGCCTAAAACTTCCCCAAGAAGTGGTTATTCCAGAGGTTGAAATAATCCAAGATGATCTCACCTACCCGGAAATGCCGATCAAAATCCTCGATCAAAAGGATCGTGTAACTCGGAGGAAAACCATAAGATTCTATAAGGTGCAGTGGGCAAATCATTCCGAAGATGAAGCCACATGGGAGAGCGAAGAATTCCTACAATCTAAATTCCCTCAGTTTATGGCACCTATCTTAAGGTAATCAACAAATTCCTTCATCGTATCGTTCTTTTCGAAATCTCGGGACGAGATTTTCTTAAGGGGGGAGGGCTGTGACACCTCAAAAATTTAAACTAAATCAATCCGATAAATAAGCAAGATTATGACGTCAAAGTAAAGAATTAAAAATTTTCGTTGTCATTTAATAAAGTAGAGGGAGTTAAATAAATGGCTACTAAAATGGGTTATTAATACTTCCGGTCATGTCAAATTAATGCAAGTCTATTAATTTTAGTTAGTGAGAAAAGAGCACGGGAGTTTTTCATGTAAATAAGGCGGAAGGGGGTTAACGTGCGATTAGGGCCGAACCTCCGTAACTAAGTCTATCAAAACCCTAATCGGCGAGAAGCTCAGTAGTTGGATCATGGGAACCAAGGTTATCGGATTTGATTGTTGATCAAACCTTGAAAAAAATTCCAAAGCGACTCAAAATTCGAAACCCTATTTAGGTTGGGGATTCAAACAAACGACAAATGAATTCAAAAAAATACAAATGATCAATTCGAGAGAAGTTTAATTCTAATTTCCCTTGCTTGTCAAGCCATTCAACCATTTTATTGGAGTTCAAATGCAAATTAAAATTCAAACTTTCAAATTCCACCTTATTCTTTTCTTCCTTCCTTTTTCTATTCTGCACTGGCTCTGTTTCTCTCCATTCTCTGTTGTCGCTCGGTTGTCGGATCGGGTACAGTACCCGGCTGCAGAAAACAGGGGCGCCCATGCCGTCTTCTCCGCCGAGGCGCCACCCTACGCCGTAGCCGAGCCTAGCCGCCGCGCGCCATTACTTCCTTCCGCGAGAGCCGCTGCCCCGTCAGTCCGGCGAGCTACCCGCGTACGGGAGTGACCAATCGCCGTCGTCCTCGCCGCAGCGCCATTGAATTCCCGAGCGCGCTCCTCTCTGCCGCCGCCCAACTGCCGCGTACGGGGAGCCGACGGCCATCATCACCGTGCTGCACGCGCACGATCAACCTTCCAGTGCGTTATTATGCTCCCTCCGTTGCTCTACTAGTCTCACCGCCCATTCTCTCTTCTTCTTCTCCGCTGCTCTGCCGCCATTGCCACCGCCCTGCTCCCAAGCCGACCGACCGCTCCGCTACAATTCAAATCAAACCGAGCCTCTCCAACGTGCGTGAGATCGCTCACTACACCCTCCCACACCCAATTAACCGTTCCAAAGTCGAAACCCTAACCAACCCCGGCGATTCACTCTCGGAGCACCGCCGCACCGCCATTGCCGCCCCCCTGTCGAATTCTTCATCACCGGTGAGAGATACTCCGATTCCTCCCGTCGGCACGCCCCTCGTGTCACCCTGGTTCCGTTTCAATTGACCGCACTGGTTTTGGTGAAGCAGCGGTGACGGAATCGCCGTGCCATCGCCGGAGCAACCGCCGAGCCGCCACCTCACCGTCGACGACTATCCTCCGGCCACTTTCACTCATCCTCGCCGTGCCCAGCGTCATCCCCGACCTCCACTGCAGCTCACAGCGCTCAGCCCCGACGCCCACCGACCGTCGAGGCGCCGGAACGCCGCCGCCGCCATTGCCGTGAGAGGTCCACCGTGGCCGGCGTATCTCCGGTGAGCCCCGTCGCCCCTCCTTCATCAAACGGACTCTCTGACTCATGGTGAGTGCGGTGGACACCATGGAAGCCGCCGCCGACCTTTCCTCCGGCGAGAACCACCGGTGGTGCACCGTCGGGCGTTGCCGTAGCGCCGCCTCCCCTGTCCAGTGTCACTGGCAAGCGGGCCCCAGCCTCCCTTCAAATATTCAAATTCCAGGGAAATTCACCAGGTTGCAAAATTCATAGAAAATGGAATACTAATCCAAAACTAACAAACCAAACCTTTTTATAAACTACATGACTAGGACTAAATTTCTGTTAAAACACTTTTTATAAAATAACCAAAAATTTTCAGGAATAATTAAAATACTCTTTTCTATTTTTGAATTTTAATTCAAATTCTAGAGCAGTGCTAAGTCTGAAATTTTATCTACAAGTTCCTCAGGGCAGAACACATCTACTGTAATTTTATTGGGATTTGTGGACCACCAAGTTGTATATGTTACTTTCACCATACCCCAATCTGTCTATTAAAATACCATTTTCTAAAATACATTGCAGAAGTCAGTAAAAAGTTTAGACCCAAAAAACAAAGTTGTAGATTTGGTTCCCCTGAGTAACACCATAAAATACCATAATTTTATTCCAAGGTTTGCATATGGTTTCTGATTTTATAAAATCCAATAACAGAAATTTATTGAATTTTTATAAAATCTAGCAAATTCATCTAGGCCTCAACCAAAGCTTAAAATTCATATTTCAATGAGTGCCATCAACTAAAAATAATCTTGAGAGGTAAATAAAAATTTCATTTTTGACCTAGATAAATAGTCGTAGTTATTAAAGCGATTAATACTCGAAGCAAAGTGACGGCCTAACCCTAAATTCCTAACAATAAAACCCTGGTTAATGTTTAATAAAAGCATTATGACTCTCTTCATTAAACAATTCACTGCATTTTCGTCATATAGGGACCGACCAGGAACTTCCGCCGGTGAACGAGAATCCAGAAGAAGCACCCGCAGGAACTAACTCCTTGTTTGAGTACTCTGATTATTCTGCAAACCAAGGCAAGCCCCGGTGCACACCTATGTTTTACAAGTTTTCCTTTTATCACTATGGATGTAGGAATTGTTTGTGCATTAAGTTTCGAGGAAATTGCCGTGAAAACCTAGTTGCATGACTTGGTAGGGTTCCTATGGATTATTTTGGGAGAGCCCTCGATAGAACGCGATGCTTAAGGATAGGAATTCGGTAGCATCCGAGTAGTATGGAGACTACTCGTGTGTTAATCAAAGAAGGAAGAACATCGGGGAAAAAGTTGATCTTAATTGTGAATAAAAATCGAGAACCCTATCGGGTGCGGTTGCATTGGTCAAGTTTGAGGTGTGTACCGAGTGCATACTGGTATATGGGACCGGGAAACCGATGTAGCTCACCGTGCTTTGTTGGACAATTGGCCATCCCTTTTTCTGGGTGAACGGACCAGTATGGTGGATGAATTCGCATTTCTGTTTTTCTTGGGCTTGTGCTAGTGGGAAAGGCTTGGGGCCGTACAGGGATGCAGGGCATCGCCTGGAGGACCATGTCCTTGGAGGGATGGATGTTGAGCCAACACTGTCGCGATGTTGCGAAAGGTAGCCACGTGTGACTCAGTTGAGTGTGCACGTGTCGTGTCATTCGGGTTTCTCCTGCAGGATGTAAATCAATTATAATTGCCACTCCTCGTGGTTAAGAGTAGCACTTGCTCCTTTCTGCCGCAACGATATGAAAATAGTGGATTATGATGAAATTGTATAATTCTACTCTGTTTGTTGTAATGAATTCATGATTGCTTAGAATAGCGGCACATTTAGTAAGTTCACAGTAACTATTGTTAATTTGGCTAAAATTTGAATAAAATGTTAGCACTATTTTCGCAAATGCCCGATCAACCTCCACCAATACCCTGCATTCTAGGAGTCGGTCATTAGATGACCACGTTGACGGGTAAGTCTTGCTGAGTATTAGTTGCTCAGGCTTTGTGGATTAATATTTTTGCAGGTGATCCTTCTAACTCTGCTTCATGTGGTTGTGGTGGTTGGGAAGGGGAGGCACCCTCGGAGTGGACCTTCGAGTGGGTTCCCGCCTCTCCGACCTATGAAGATTAAGCACCCGTGGGCTGGTGTGCTTAGTTGTATCGTCGAGATGTAACCATTAGCTTCCGCTGACTTTCGCTTGTTTTCGAAAACTAAGTTTCCGCACTTAAATTATCTGAACCAATGTTGTAATATTAAGAATTAATGTACCCTTTAAATCATGTTTTACGTGTCCTTGTTAAATATTGTACTGTATGGTCGCTTGCTTCGCCAAGTGGCACCCTGAATGATCTTGGATGAGCAACCGTACGATTTTATCGGACGGGGTTGCGACATTCCAATACCTAACAAAAGAGCTACTATAGTACCGATAAAAAAACGGTCGTAAGTACTGAGTGAAGAAATGGATTTTGGAATTTATTCACATTCTTAATGTTGGCGCCAAAAAATTATTAGGAGAACGCCAATAATTTATTGGTACTATGTGAAGTATTTGAAATACGAGAAAGAAGTACCACTCAGGTAAAATTTTCAGAGGAGTTGAAAATGGATCTGCCGGTTCACTAATCATTGACGGCTTGAGAACCGCTATATAATATATTATACATGATTATTTGTGTTCAATTATTAGTAAAAGAATCAGGAAACAAGTTTACCAAAAAAGGTATGAATTTATAGGGTACTAATATAAAGTTAAACATTTTTACTAAAATGTTATATTATGTATGACTGCATAGATCATTTTATATTTTATGATTCTAATGTGATTTACTACGCAATTCAAAGCTTTAGCAAATTTGATTTATAAAAGAAAAATAGTAATGGACCAGAAAAATCAATGGTGCAGTATTATATTGTGTATATGTATATCCACGATTATTTATGTTCAATATTAAGTAAACAAATACCGAAATAAAATTTATGAAAATAGTATGAATTCATAGGATTTGATTCAAGAGTTTTTATTTTTTTATTGATTTTTCATATTGCTCTTTTAAAATATAGGTAATAATGTATGTTTAAAACTTTCTACTAAAACATCTTTTATTTTGGATCCATTGCATACTACTTATGAGGATTTTGAAACAATTTATTTTTATATTTTTCTATTTTTCTTTGATTTAGTATGCAATTTCAAAGTTTTAGAAAATTTTATTCGCAAAAGGAAAAGATTATAAGAGATATGGATCGTGGGGTGATTTCAGTAAAATTTGAGTATTTTTTTATAAAAAATCTAAGAGGAATGATAGTGCGGGTTGATTTCGCTAAAATTTGAGGGCTTTTCTATAAAATGTACTGGGCTCGCACTATATAGACTGTGGGTTGATTTCTTTTAGAGTAAAGTGCACCGTAAGTCTCCAAACTATTTGTGTTGTATCACTTGGATTCATAAACTCTTAAAATGACCATCTAGATCCTTAAAAATATTCACGTTGTGTCATTTAGGTAAATAAACTTTCATAAGTGACCATCTAAATTTCTAATCTATTTTTTCTGTGCAAAGTTAGGTCCAAATGCTTATTTGAAGGTTAAAAATTATAACGAAAGCGTTCTAATATGGATTATTACTTATATATCTTACACGTGAACTCAGGATTCACCTTTTCAATTTTATTGCAAAAACTGAAATCAGAAAAATCAACAAAAAGCCTATTTTTATCATAGTAAAACCGAACTAGACCTTTTGCTAAAGCTCGCAAAAAACTGATCGGTTTTCATTGGTTTTAAAAACTCCGATAATATTTTCTAGTACATGTGCAATACATATACGTGCTACTGCACACTAGAATGCTCAAGTGACATTTTCTGGTCTTCGTATAAGATTTAGATCTAGCTCAAGACATCAAAAATAGTTTAGCGATCCTGATGGTCTCTTTAAGAGTTTATGGACCTAAGTGATACAATACGAATAGTTTAGGGACCTCTGGTGCATTTTACTCTTTCTTTTAAGCTGGAAGGATGTTTCGTAAAAAATTCTGAGAGTCGTTTGGACTGCGGTTTGATGTTGCGAAAGTCTAAGGGCTTTTCCAAAAAATGTCATGTGATGGCTGTCCGTGTGGCCGATCCGCAGCCGGGAATAGCCGGCGACGTGGCCACGCTGATTTGGCCGCTTTTGTTGCGTGAATCGTATTGAGAGATCCGAGGATTAACCACTGTAGCTACAACTAGAAATATAAGCTCTTCACAAGCCTAGTCAGACATCCTTAAATGCTTATTGATTTGCAAGAATTTGTTTATACAAACTTGGGTTATTGATGAAACATCATCAACTCCTAGTATAAAGTCAATGGAAATATCAGGCGGGGTCATCACTCTATAAAACAATAATAAAATTAAATTTTACATGATCATTATGGGAGATTTATATGTATAAGTAAAACTATGTAACTCAAAAGTAACTTGGTACTTTCGTGGAAGTGAAAAATGCATTTTTATTGGCATAATGATAACTGCACGAAAAAGTGATATTTCTGAATTTCACCGCCACTTTTGAGCTCGGCTTGGGGACGTGGTGGCGCCGCTGTGCGACTCAGCGAATCGAGGCACCCCATGTTCGGTGTTGACCGAGGACTTTGGGTTTTGGATGCCAGCTAGGACCAGGGTAGTGCGGAATCTTTGGTGCCACAGAAATAATAGTCCTGACGTCATATTCTATTTTCTTAGTCTCTCTGTCTTTTTTTATTTGTCGCTGTTAATTTTGATTGAAAATTTTAACCATTCGTCTTATTTAAAAAATTAGTTCAAATGTATAAAATTAAAAGTTAAGATTAAAAACCATTAATAATAAATCAATTTCTAATAAAATATTAATATTTTATATATTTTTTAATAAGACGAATGGTTAATTATTAGTCACAGTCAATGTCGATAAAAAAAAGAACGAAAGAAGTACCGCTAAGCTAGAGTCAGATAAACCTATAATGCTCAAACAAGTATGCCGTGCAACAATTTGAATCCAATTTGGTTATTATCACCAGCAAATCACCCATGTATGATCTGCAGGCACACAGAACAATTTGAGTATGGCCTTAGTTAGGCCAATTGACTGCCGCTTCACGCAATTGCCATATCCACAAGATCCATGGCTTATCCAGAGGTGTTCGGCGGCACCTATCCCCCGTTCCGGCTGAAACGTTTGTTTTTTAATTTGCTCCAACCGAAGCCATGACGCGGCCGACTGATCGGCTGACAACGATAGTTACTAAGTTTGTCATCTGTCATTTTACGGTATTCGGAACATCCTGGGAGAGAGCGTGTGCGTGGGGCCAGGCCAGGGTCTCTGAATTCTCCCTTTCTACAGGCTTGGCCGGCACGGCTCGTGCCTGTGCCTATCACTATCAGCGACGGGGTCTGGCACAATGTACTCGGCACGTAAAATTTCTTTTTCTTATGCCGTACGTGTAACGTCTTGGACCGGCACAATGTTGCCTTGGGCTTGTTTCACGTGAAACTTGGAAGAGAAGAAACGAGATGTATTTCCCGAAACTTAGAAGAGAAGAAACTAATGTATTTTCCTGATTGACGCGCGAGCACTACAAGAAATCATGCAATACATGACGAACCAAAATCCTCATAGAATGTAAAAAATCCTCATAGAATGTAAAAAATCCGTCACAAACGTCCATCTGTGACGAAAAAAAGAACATCATATATATCGCGTCATCGATTGGAGCCGGTGACGTTTTAAAATTTTCGTCATAGATTGTATCCATCCGTGATGGTTTAGAGGCGTCACAAACGAGCCTGAGTGAAATAGGGGCTCAAAGTTAAGTGACCTATGGAGGTGTGGCTCCACGGGATTAGATCGAATCGAGCTGGAACCCTTATTTCTCATGTATAGACTTTTTTATTTTTTCAACTCCTCAATTTTTTTTCCATTTTATCTTCAACAATGAACAATACTACTCAGACCACTGTGGGAATGTTTCGTAGGCTAGTTCAGCCTCCGGCGAGGCCCATTTGATGTTGGCAGGTAGTCTGATCACAACTCACGGCCAGGCCAGCCTCATGCAAGATTCGCTTCGCGGCTTGGCCCGACTAAAATGCGGGAGACGAGCTTTACTCCTCAGCCTGACCACATGCATGCAGCCCAGAGTGCGCGAGGTGCGTGTGCGGATGCAAGAAAAAACCAAGGACGCATCTCTGCTCGATAGGGTTACCGCTCAAAATACGCATCCCATTCACACCGCAACTTTCTCCTCTTTCCCTCGTCACAAGATGGTCTCTGTTTTTCACTTCCACCTTAGCTCCTTGCTGCCGGCATGAAGCCTAACCTAAAACACTAGCACTTCTTGCGCTTGGATATGTCGACTGCTTTTTAGTTATGTCTGCGGCGGCTGGTGGGGATATAGGGCCGATATGGTCCTCACCTTGCCGATGACCTGCGCGTTGAGTTCGGCATCCCGACCATGGCATTCGGAAGCAACAACACAATGCACATGAGGATACGGGACCTTGAGGAAAGACTACATGCTGCTGAAAGGTAATGTCAGGAGAGATCCGATGTGGGTCTTGATTATCTTCGGTTTCCTCATCTGATTATCATGTCATGTCTTTCTCCATGATTTCCTATTAGAAATGTAGCTTCCTGATCCGATATGGTTTGAAGCTGCAAATATTCACTACTACAAAATCGATTTCTAGTGCCCCGAATGTCAAATGTGGCGGGCATCGGCCATTTCAACACGACCCGCCACTTCTCGAACCCAGTGAACAAAAAGTGGTGGACATAGTAACGTTAGCATAAGAAAAGTGGCGGGCCTCTTAAGCATCCGTCACATTTATAATGACGAGCCATTAAGAAGCCCGCCACATATGGCACCTCCACCAGTGGCGGACCTTTAGGAGGCCCATCACTGGCCTGCTCACCTCCTCCCTGCTCGCCACTCATTCCACGATACAGTATATATTCTGTCATCCTTGGATTCTTTTCCTCATTTCTCACTCCTCCCCGCCACCCTCACATCTCTCCCTAGTTTGTTCTTGTTCTGCTAGGACGAAGCTCTCCACTCCACTCTTTCATCTACACGGATCTTCACCAAGGATGAAGCTCTCGAGCAAGCAGTGGCTTTGGAGCACTCTCTCACAGCCTTCCTCTCCAAGCTTCAAGCATATATCTCACGTGAGCTACGCCTCTCTCACTCTCTCTCTCTTAAGCTCCCTCATATCTCTCTCTTTCACCTCTTTTCTTCCTCAACCCGGCGAGCAGGTCCAGTGAACGGATCCGGCAGTCCTGCGCGGGGACCTGGCAGCCCGGCGGGCGGATCCGGTGGCTCAGCGACCGGGCGACAGCGCACAAGCAAGCTGCACGATGAGGAGGTCGGGCACAATGGCGGACGCGGCTGATGGCGTCCTGTCTCCAGCGACCTGGCGAGCAGGTCCAATGGTCTCACTACCGGATTCGCCTCCTTTGCTGTGTGCCCGAGACACTCAGCGAAGCTTCAAAAACACTTGGTAAAGATTTTGCCGACAAAGACGTCTTTGCCAAGTGTCAAACGTCGGTCACTCAGCAAAGGCTTTACCGAGTGCCTGTTATGCCTTTGGCATAGAAAGTGTCAGAACGGAGTTAGACGGAGACGACTATTTTATCGAGTGTTTTTATTAGATACTCGGCAAATATCTAACGGGAGGCAATAGCTGGTACCGGAGGTGGGGTTTCGCTGAGTGTTGCGTAGTATACTGACGGTACTCCATCAACACTCGGCAAAACTTTGTCTTTGCCGAGTGTCTCCGCATAAGCACTCGGCAAAGACACCATTTGTCGAGTGTTAATGTGTTGCCGAGTGCTTTTGTTGGGGCACTTGGTGAATACTCTCTATGCTGAGTGCTCGAGGAATTACACTTGGCAAAGACATACACTCGGCAAAAATCCGGTTTCGTTAGTGTCTGGTGTTGGATTTAATTGATATCAATTAAATCTATAAATTTCTAAGACAATGAATTTTTGTATTAGTCATGCAAGCATGCGGTGGTGAATGACGGATGTGTTGAGGTCTTTTGGCTAATGGAAACGTCAAGCAATAAAGTAAATTATAGCTGTGTGTTACATCTCTTTTATTCTCTCACCTTTGCCGGTTGCATGCATGCTAATAAAGGGCTTGTTTGGGAGAGCTCTACTTCATAAAAATCAACTCTGCTCTACAACTCCATCATTGAGTTGCTCCGCTCTAGATTTACAGATCTACCATAAAGTGTTTGACTTAAAATTTAAGTCCAACTCTAGATATCCAAGATTTCGATCGAGAAGATCTATTATGCCCCTATAGAAATCTATATTTTTCGCAAATAATATGTTATGTACGGTGGGAGCTCCTCTGTATCTATGTAAGATTCGTTCGATTTGGGAGGAAAACGCGAGAAAAGATAAAGACTCAAATGGATATGTTTTGAAATAAGTGGTATGGTGGTAATTTTTTTAATCAATTTCACGATTTTTAATTTCTGAATCACCTCCTCATGATCTTCAAAAAAAAAAGGGTGGAGTTAGCTCCAACTCCACCTTTTTTTTTCTGCATCTAGAGTTGTTGGACCTAAGATGCTTGGCTAGTAAATTTAAGATCAGAACTGAAAAAGGTAGAGTGAAGCTCTCCAAAACAAGTCCAAAATTAAAGCAATTAAATGGCTAATTGCTCAATCGCTTTGCCTACTTCCTCCTCTGTACGGTGGTCTACATAGTAACATAACTATTTGCTACTCGGGAGACAGAGATAGACAAAGAAAAGAGACATAAAAATACTCTAGATTTTTCTTGTTAGTAGTTGCAAGCGTTCATCATCCTCGTCCCGACGTCTGCGTGCACGGACGGTGGGAGAGCAGATCTCCGGAACCTATGTCTTCTTGAGTTCTTACATCGAGATAGGAAGGCAATAAGGTTTTTGGGGAGCGCACTTGATCACGTCACTGCTCGTTTTGTTCTTCGACGACGTCTTCTTCCCGACGAACATAAAGCGGCGCGCGCACGTCTTCTTCCCGATGGCCGTTTAAAGGACTGCACTGTGTACCTTGTCTTGCATCAACTTCTACCGACTACATCGAATAGCTCATTATGTCCTAGTAGAGCGGCTCTGCCAGTGCCCTCGACACTGGTCCCGCCTCGGGGTATATCATCAACTTTTTCTAGTTCATACTTTTGTTTATTTTAAACAGTGGTTTAAACATGAACACTAGTACACCTTTTATTATTACGAGATCACAAAATAATATCATGAACTATCTTGTATTTTTTGGAATTAAAATATATTGTAATTTGCCTAAAGGTAATGGTGGGGTTACACTGCTGCAATCCCGCTATGTGGAGTCGCTTTAGATTTAGTAACTGCAAGCCTGCTCCTATGCCTTATGATCCTAGCATGTTATTAAGAAAAAATAAAAGAAATAGCAAGGGATCAATTGAGACACTCCCCCTGTAACGTCCCGCCTCCCCGAGGCCGGGCCCGCTTACATTAGATAGCTTTTATAGGATATAGGCTGACCTCACAGACCAATACAAGTCTTTTCTGCGCACATTTGTCCTCACTCGTGCGCACCCGGGAATCACTTCCCGGTCGGTCACCCATCCTGAAATTGCTCCAGGCCAAGCACGCTTAACCTTGGAGTTTTCTGGAGTTAGGCTACCGGAAAAGAAGTTGCAACTTGTTGGTATGAGTATTCTATTAATCCTATTAAGCCCTGGGCCGGGATATCACACTCTCACCCCCTTAGAAGACCGACGTCCTCGTCGGTCAACCCCAGGCCAGGAACGTCCCCTCTTGGCCACGTCCGTGTGCCCAGTGCCAGCGCATGTGCCATGCTGTGTGACCACTCTCTGGGCTCACACCAGCCATGCACACCATGCCTGCGCAACTGCGACACACGCGCCCGTGAAACCGCGAGAGTCGGCTCTGATACCAACTGTAACGTCCCGCCTCCCCGAGGCCGGGCCCGCTTACATTAGATAGCTTTTATAGGATATAGGCTGACCTCACAGACCAATACAAGTCTTTTCTGCGCACATTTGTCCTCACTCGTGCGCACCCGGGAATCACTTCCCGGTCGGTCACCCATCCTGAAATTGCTCCAGGCCAAGCACGCTTAACCTTGGAGTTTTCTGGAGTTAGGATACCGGAAAAGAAGTTGCAACTTGTTGGTATGAGTATTCTATTAATCCTATTAAGCCCTGGACCGGGATATCACACTATAGGCTCGCTAATGTATTTAGCTAACATGATGAGGCCCGACATCTCATTTACAGTGAGTAAACTAAGCCAGTTTGTATCAAATCCGGGAGATGATCACTAGCGTGCTCTTGAGAAAGTTATGCGCTATCTAAAAGGCACGGCGACCTATGGGATTCACTATATAGGGTACCCTAGGGTACTAGAGGATTTTAGTGATTCATATTGGATTTCTGATGCTGATGAGATTAAAGCCACTAGTGGATATGTGTTTACACTTGGAGGTGACGCTGTTTTCTAGAAGTCTTGCAAGTAGACCATCTTAACGAGGTCCACAATGAAAGCAGAACTTATAGCGTTAGATACCGCTACTGTTGAAGCTAAATGGCTTCGTGAGCTCCATTTGGATTTATCGGTGGTTGAAAAACCTATACAACTATTTTTGTGAACTGTGACAATTAAACAATGATCGTCAAAGTGAATAGTTAGAAGGACAATATGAAGTCATCTAGGCATGTAAAACGACAACTTAAATCTGTCAGAAAATTGAAAAACTTCGAACTGATTGTGTTGGATTATGTCCATACGTCTAAAAATCTAGCAGATCAATTTACAAATAAACTGTCACATAATGTGATAGACGGTGCATCAAGTGAGATGGGCTTGAGACCTACGGTAAGTCTACCATAGTGGTAACCTATCTTATGTGATCGGAAATCCCGTGAATTAGGATGGTGAAACAAGTTATTGGTAGACTGAGATGGAGAGACCCTTTAAAAAGGTCCATCTCGTCTGAGATGCTTCTCTTCTATTCTGTATGGCATGTTGGTATATATACTTTAATGTGATTAGAATGGATTATTATTTAAGCAGAGATGTTGGCTTACAGAACATCTTATAAGGAACACACCTACATGAGTTTAACTGTTGGTTACACTCTATGAGATTTAGGTGATCTGTAGATGCTCATGAAAGGCCGTAGGGTTTGACTTATATGCTCCAAACTGAGGCTTGTGATGCTTGTGACGAGGCTTTTCAAACTCTCAAGAAGCGTTTAACCACCGCCCCAGTATTGACTCAACTGGACATCACCAAGCCATTTGATGTCTATTGTGATGCCTCTGGTACTGGTATAGGGTGCGTATTGATGCAAGATGGACGTGTCATTGCCTACGGGTCACGACAACTGCGGCGTCACGAGCTCAACTATCCCACTCATGATTTGAAACTCGTCGCGGTAGTTCATGCTTTGAAGATATGGAGGCATTATCTCATGGGAAATCTCGTACGTCTGTACACGGATCACAAAAGTTTGAAGTATATTTTTACTCAAAGTGATCTGAATATGAGGCAGCGAAGGTGGTTAGAATTGATCAAGGATTATGAATTGAAAATTCATTACCATCCGGGCAAAGCAAATGTTGTTGCCGATGCCCTCAGTCGCAAGGCCTGCTGTAATTCTCGTACACTTCAAGCTCTTGCCATAGCCTCCTGTTGCAGTCCAGACGAGCCTAGTCTCCGTGTCGTTCCCCACGGGGCTTTGTATAATTTGGCTCTTGTCCCTAATCTACGTGAAGAAGTGGTGGCTGCACAAAAGGTTGATAAAGGCATGGAGAATATTCGCGCTCGGATAGGCGGTGACAAAATGAAGTGTTTTCGCCTTGATGAAGAAGGTGTTCTTTGGTTCAACGACCGTCTCGTCGTACCGAAGAATTTCGAGCTGCGAAGGAAAATCTTGGATGAAGCACACCTCTCTAAATACTCTATTTACCCGGGTAGTAACAAGATGTACCAAGATTTACAGAGGAAATTTTGGTGGACCCAAATGAAGCGTGAAATCGCTCGGTATGTCTCTGAGTGCAATACATGTCGGCAAGTCAAGGCGGATCACTTGAAAAGTGCCGGTCCATTGCAACCTCTCAGTATACCCTCATGAAAATGAGAGGACATTAGTATGGATTTCATTGTTGGTCTTCCTCTCACCGCTCAGAAGCATGATTCTATTTGGGTCATAGTCGACCGACTGACTAAAGCGGCTCATTTCATTCCGACGTACACCCGCTACAATGCAAAGAAGTATGCAGAACTGTATATCTCCCGAATTATGTGTTTTCATGGTGTTCCAAAAACCATCATCTCTAATCGGGGTACACAATTTGTAAACCGCTTCTGGGAACAATTTCATAAAGCCCTTGGTACTCAGTTAATCCACGGCACAGCTTATCATCCGCAAACAGATGGGCAAACTGAGCGTGTGAACCAAATTCTGGAGGACATGCTCCGTGCATCCGTGCTGACCCATGGGAAAAATTGGGAAGAATGTCTGCCGTTTGCCGAGTTTTCCTACAACAATAGTTATCAAGAAAGCATAAAAATGTCCCCATTTGAGGCACTGTATGGCCAACCGTGTCGTACACCCCTAAATTGGTCCGAGGCAGGAGAAAGGGCGATTTTCGGACCAGATTTGGTGACTCAAGCGGAGGAAAAAGTTAAGCTCATTCAGTCTAATTTGCATGCGGCAAAGTCACGGCAGAAGAGCTATGCCGACAAAAGGCGTCGACCGTTGACCTTTGAGGTGGATGATCACGTCTACCTCTGGGTATCACCGACGAAGGGTGTTCAACATTTTGGCATTAAGGGTAAGCTAGCTCCCAGGTTTATTGGACCTTTCAAAATCGTCGCGCGGTGTGGTCCCGTGGCCTATCGTCTGGAACTACCTCCTCATATGTCCGGGATTCATGACGTGTTCCATGTATCTCAACTTCGGAAGTGCCTAAAGTTCCCTCAGAAAGTGGTTATTCCGGAGGTTGAAATCGTACACGATGATCTCACCTACCCGGAAATGCCGATTAAAATACTCGATCGAAAGGATCGTATTACTCGGAGGAAAACCATAAAATTCTACAAGGTGCAGTGGGCAAATCACTCCGAAGATGAAGCCACGTGGGAGAGTGAAGAATTCCTACAATCCAAATTTCTTGAGTTCATGGCATCTATCACGAGGTAATCCTCGATTTCCTTGTCACGTCATTCTTTACGAAATCTCGGGACGAGATTTTCTTAAGGGGGGAGGGCTGTGACACCTCATAATTAAAATCGCCAAATCAAATAAATAAACAAGTTCATGGTGTTAAAATGAAGAGTTAAAAAGTTCTATTCGTTTAATGAAGTTAGGGGGGAACTAAATAAATGGCTGCTAATTCGTCAAGTTAAAATAAGTTATGAAAATTTCTTGTCATTTTAAATTTTTGCAAATCTATTAATTGAACTTAAGTGGGAGAAGAGCACAGAAACCCTTCTTGTAAATCGGGCGAAAACAAATTAATAGGCGAGTCGGGTCGAACCTTCGTAACTAGCCCTAATTGAAACCATAACCGTCTAAAGGATTAAGTAATAAGGAGGTTAGCGATTAATGAAGGAATTTAAATTGTAAGTAACAATTAGAATTCAAATCTTGGTCTTTTCCAATTCCAACAATTCCATCATTTTCGTTAAGACCCTAAAGCAATGAAAAATTCAAACCTTTAACCTTGTCTTGAGAAGGATGAATTTTCCCTAAGTGTCAAAGTAATTTTCTCTCTTCCCCCTCTGCTTTTCTTCTTTTCTCTGTTCCCTCCTTCCTTCCCTTTCTCTGTTCCTCCCTGCTCTCTCTGCTGGCACCGGCTGGACGCTGCTCCATGCCGCGCCGTCCTTCCTACCGATGTGCAGAGCCGCTCATTCGTCGAGCCCCGAGCGAGAGGACAGTGCAGCGTTGCGCGGCGAGCGCTTTGAATGAACTCCGCGCGCGCCGCTGCTGCCCCTTCCGGCCGCCTACTTCGTGTACGGGCGTCGTCCGGCCACCATCATCACCGGAAGCATGCGCACGCCAAGTGCACCCCCGTGCGCTTCCCGTCCTCCTATTTCTCCCCTCACGGCTCCCTCTCTCCATTTTCCACTCCATTTCTCTTCCTCCTTTCCTCCCTGAGCACCAACGCGCCACCATCACCACCGACGAGCCGACATCGCCGCCCCCCATCGATTCTTCGTCGCCGGTGGGTCATTCTTCGATTCCTCCCGCCGGCGAGACCCTCGCGTAGCCCTTTTCCCATTTCAATTGACCGCGGCGACTTCGGTGGAGCAAGGACGATAGAATCGCCGCGCCATTACCGGAGCTCGTCAGCGCCACCACCTCGCCGACGCCGACCTACCCTCCGACCACTCCCCCGAGCCCTCACTTTGCTAGGAAGCTCCGCCGGACCATGCTGTAGCTCAAGCTGCCCTCTGTCGCACCTCCCCGGCCGCCAGCCAGCCGGAACGCCGCCGCCGCCATTGCCTTCACCGGGCGACCGCCGCCGGCATAGCTCCGGTGAGCCCCGCCACCTCTCCTTGGTCGAATGAGTCCTCCGGGCCGTGCTGAGCGCAGTGGACACCGCGGTGACCGCCACCGGCGCACCTCCGGCGAGTGCCGCCGACGAGCGCCATCGGGATGCCGCCCTAGCGCCGCTCCCCTGTTCTGTGCGGCTGACAAGCGGGCCCGGTTCCTCCCCCAGTTATTCAATTTCCAGGGAAATTCATAGAACTTGTAAAATTGATAACAAATAGAATAATGCTCCCAAAATATCAAACCAAACTATGTTAGAAACCTCATGAAAAGGACTAAATTTCTGTTAAAGCACTTTTGAGAAAACGACCAAAAAGTTTCAGAAATAATTAGAACACTCGTTTCTGTTTTTGAATTTTAATTTAAATTCTAAGACAGTGATAGGGCTAAGGTTTGATCTACAAGTCCACCGTGACATTACACACCTTTTGGAATTTTATAAGGATTTTAGGACCACAAAGTTGCATATAACACTTTAACCATACTCCAATCTATCTAGTAAAATACCATTTTTTAAAATGCATTGTAAAAGTCATCAAAAACATTAGACCCCAAAAATAAAGTTTTAGCTTTGGTTCTCATGAGTAACCCCATATAATTTCATAATTTTATTCCAAGGGTTACATATGGTGTCTGATTTTTTAAGATCTAATAATAGAAACTTTGATGAATTTTTATAAAATCTAGAAAATTTATCTAGGCCTCAACCAAAGTTCAAAATCCATATATCAGAGAGTACCATCAACTAAAAATGATATTAAGGTATAACTTAAAGTTTTATTTTAACCCTAGGTTAATAGTCGTAGATAGTAAATAATTAATAACCGTAGTAAAGTGTCGATCTAGCCCTAACCAAAGTGAAATCATTAATTTTGACAACATGCCGACTAAGAATCATTTCCTGGACAGAAAATGAGAAGTTTCACTTAACCACCATTTTTCTTACAAATTGTATTTTCATCATATAGGAACCGACCAGGAATTTCCAACAGCGAACGAGAATCCAGAGGAGGCACCCGCAGGAACTAACTTCTCGCTTGAGTGTGCTGACCTTTCTGCAGATCAAAACAAGCCCCGGTGGACACCTATGATTGACAAGTTTTACTTTTATCACTATGGGTGTAGGAATTGTTTGTGCATTAAGTCTCGACGAAATTGCCGTGAAAACTTAGTTGCATGACCTAATAGGCTTTCCTATGGATTATTTTGGTAGAGCCATCGCTAGAATGCTATGCTTAAAGGATAGGACACCGTTAGAATACGGATAGTATGGAGACTACTCGTGTTTAATCAAAGAAGGAAAAATTCGAGGAATATGTTTGATCTTTAATGTGATTAAAATTTGAGAAAACCTTGTCGGGTGCAGTTGCATTGGTCAAGTTTGAGTTGTGTACCGAGTGCATACTGGTAAATGGGACCAGAAAACTGACGTAGCTCATTGTGCTTTGTTGGACAATTGGCCATCTCTCTTTCCGGGTGAATGGACCGTTAGGGTGGACGAATTTGCATTTTGTTTTCTTGGGCTCGTGCTAGTGGGAAAGGCTTGGGACCGTACAGGGATGCAGGGCATCGCCTGGAGGACCATGTCCTTGGAGAGATGGATGTTGGGCCAACCCTGTCACGATGTTGCGAAAGGTAGCCACGTGTGGCTCATTCGAGTATGCACGTGTCGTGTCATTCGCGTTTCTCCTGTAGGATGTAAATCAATTATAATTGCCGTTCCTCATGGTCAAGAGTACCACTTGCTCCTTTCCGTCGTAACGATATGTAAATAGTGGATTAATAATGAAAGTGGTTGTTTTTACCCTGATTGGTTGTGTTGAACTTGATTGTTTAGAATAGCGGCACACTTAGCAAATTCATAGCGACTCCGGTTAACTTGGCTAAAAACCGGAATAGACTATTAGCGCTGTTTTCGCAATGTCCGATTAACTTCCACCAATACTCCCTGCATTCTAGGAGTCGGTCATTAGATGGCCACGTTGACGGGTAAGTCTTGCTGAGTATTAGTTGCTCAGGCTTTGTGGATTAATGTTTTGTAGGTGATGCTTCTAACTTTGGTTCGTTTGGTTGTGGTGGTTGGGAAGGGGAAGCACCCTCGGAGTGGACCTTCGAGTGGGTTCCCGCTTCTCCGACCCATGAAGATTAAGCACCCTTGGGCTGGCGTGCTTAATTGTATCGTCGAGTTGTAATTATTAGCATCCGCTGTCTTTCGTTTGTTTTTGAACTACGCTTCCGCACTTAAATGATTGAACCAATGATGTAATATTAAGAATTTATGTACCCTTTAAATCATGTCTTGCGTGTCGTTGTTAATTATTGTACTGTATGGTCGCTTGCTTCGTCAAGTGACACCCCAAAGTGATCCTGGATGAGCAACCGTACGATTTTATCGGACGGGGTTGCGACATGGGGCTTGCCTTGATCTCCTGCTTCAGCTGTGGGGTCCTCCTCAACGAACACGGGCTCTGGGTCAGCATCTACTTCGTTCACTTCGGCGTCTACATGATGCAATATTCATAGTGTTAATATCGAAGCAGCTCTAATAACGACTCAATTAGCCATATGATTTTGATGGATGTTTGCATGAGCCAATTTTCAGAGGTGTTTTATTGAGAGCTTTACAGGTTAGAGATGACAAGAAATTTAGATACTAGTTGATTCTATCAGTGACATCGGTGAAACTATTATTAAGTACTTAATGACTATGGGCTAAAATAAAAGTTCAGTTTCGGATAATGGACCATTTTTAGTTGAAAGTACTCACCAAAACAAGATTTTGGAGCCGAGTTGAGGTCAAAAACAAGCTCTATGGGTTTTATGAAAATTCCTACAAGTTTCTATGATTTAAAATTAGAAATTCAAGAAATGGTACTACAATATGTGATAAAATCATGGGATTTGATACATGCACTTGCTTGTAACTTCAATGAGGTTTAGAACAGGTATCATAAGTTTTGGTTGACTTACACCATGTAATTTAGAAATTGGTAAATATAAATGGTAGATTCTAGTAAAACCACAAGCATGCAAAGCACTTTGTTAAAATAAATTCATGGTGAATTTACAGGATGTCATGCCTATCTCAACAGAGAGTTAAGTTCAAGGTTCGAGCTCAGAACATGTATATATTGAACGAAATTCAAAAATGAAATATGCATATATATTTATTTAGGAAGTTCCATAAACTTCCTAACAAATTCATTTCAGCAGAAAATTAGAGCATCTAACAAGGTTTCCAAAGATGAAATTCAAATTTAAAATAGGGAAAACAGGGGCTTCGGGAAGAGCTCCGACGAGCTCGACGGCGGTGGGTTTCTTCCGGAGGCGGGGTGGCTTATGCTCAGCTCGTCTCGCCCTACACGTGGGTACAGGATTGGACCAACGCCGATGGAAGGAACATGGTCGGCGACGAGTAGCCACATCGGAGCTCAGCTCCGAGGAGCGCGTGTGGCGCAGAAGGAATTCTAAAGCTTGATTAAAGTGTCGGAGAGCGTCACCGTGATGCAGGGAAGCGAGTTGAGGTAGGAAGAGGCGTCTGGGATGGCCTGAGGGTTGAAGTCGACGGCGAGCTCCGAGCGTCAACAATGGCGGTCCAGCGGTGGCGCGGTGAGTTTGTCATCACCAGCGACTTCCAGCGGTGGCGCGGTGAGTTTGTCATCACCAGCGACTTCCAGCGGTGGCGCGGTGAGTTTGTCATCACCAGCGACTTCCTGCGGTCAACACCAAGTCAAGAAGATGCGCATGGGCAAGAGGAAATAGATGGTGGAAGGAATCGAACTAAGATGGTACCTAGAGGACGAATTTGAAGAAAACGCGGCGGCGGCAGTGTTCTTGGCGGGAGGTGGAAGAGGAGTGTGTTCCTGGCGACAGAGTGAACCAGAGGGGGAGTTCTTACACTGAGAGTTGAAGTGGGAGAATGTGAGTCTAACTAGCCAGATTTTGTGTGGCACCCCAGGTGTCACTTAAAAATTCATCGAATGAAATTCATACTCAGAAAGCAAATCTTTACATGAACCAATGGCATTATTGGCTTAAAAATTTCACTTAACCTCCACAAAAATTTTGGTGAATTTTTGAGCATTTTTGACAAATTAGGAGTTTTGAATCCTGGTACCAAAAATGTTTGGCATGCCGGTAGAAAGTCCATCTAACTCTTACAAAACTATCAAATTCTTAATATAACCCTATGGATGTTTTCGTATGGCAAATAAGTTCACTTCAAAACAAAATTTTTGATATTTTACCAGAATTTTTCGAAAAGGTTTAACCTCCTTAAAAATTCAAACAAATTTCAGCACTTCTTCCAAAAACAAAAGTTGTTCCAAAAAATGTCTTGAGTGCCCACAAAAAGTTTCACATTTTTCAGAACCTAGGAAGTGTGAATTATCTTTGAATTCAGAGGGGAGATTTTAAAATTTTGCAATTTAAAAAAAGAGGGGGGGGGGGGGGGGGAGCCTGGCGCGCCGCGCCGTCGGCCAACCGCGACGATGCTGCGCCACCCGCCGCGGCCGTCGTGGCGCCTACGCTGGCCTGACAGCCCTGTCCCATCAGCAGAGCGGGAATCCCGCACCTCCCTCATCCTTTTCTCTCTCTCGCCCTCTCTTTTTCTCTCTGCGCACCCCGACGCCGCCCCGCGCACCCAATCGCCACCGCCGGCCGGCTGTGCCCGTCCGCCTCTCACGCCACGTGAGCCATCACTTCCTCTACGCGCGCGTGCTCAAAGCAGACGCCGAGCGAGAGAACCCACGCAACACCGCTCCTTGCCTTCTTTCTGCTCCACGCGCGAGCACCTCACCGGCCACCATTGCCGCTGCTGCCCCCTTCGCGTGGACAGCTCCGCTCAGTGCTCCCCGTGCTCCAACACTGTGCCATTTAGCTCCTACTACACCCCCTCCAGCTCCCTGCCAAAGCTGTCGCTCTGCCCTGCCCAGAATCACCCGAAACGCGTCGTCATCTACCTCGGTCCGGAGCGTCCGCGCCGCCACGGGTTCTTCGATTACTTCCTCTAGCTAGCTACTCTATTCCTAGCGCTCCTCTATGACACGTTGTTGCTCGCAGAAACTCACTGGAGCTACCGGAACCCACGCACCGCCGTCGGTCTGCCATCGCCGTTGCCGCGACCTTCAGGTCAACACGCTACCCCGGCCATCTCCAACGCCTCTGGCCAACTCTGCTCGTTTTCTCGCGTCACAGTGAAGCTCTTGGACATCTTCTTTAGCTTTCTACCGCACTCTTTTGCCGTGCACCTCGCCAAAGTTGGTGCTCCATTGCCAGCTCTCGTCGCCAACCGCCTTCCAGCCATCGCCGGTGACCAACTCCGTCTCTAACGCATGCGCCTTGGCCTGCTGAGCACCAACCTGGCCAGCTCCGGCGGAATCTCGCTGCCGTTGAGCTCGCCGGATCTCTTAGTCTCCCCCCCTTGTTTTCTGCTTTTTTTCATTTTCAAATTTAATTTTTGTTATTTCTAGTCTAGTTTGCAAAATCACAGGAATCTCCTCAAAATGCACACTAAATTTTGTTAGACCCCTCTTGAGAAGCTTTAACCTTTTGCAAAAAAGAATTGTCATGAAAAGCCCATGGAACTTCCTAAATAAATAGATTAATGTTTTCTGTTTTTGATTTATTGCTGGAGTTCTAGAGCTCTTCTCGAGCTGAGACTTGTGCCAGTGGTGTGTCATGGGAGTGCATGACCTCCTGTAATTTTCCCATGATTTAATCTTAACAAAGTTCTATGCATGCATGTAATTTTTCTCAAACCTATCATTTTAATTCATTATTTTCTGAATTACGTTATGCATGTCAAGCAAAAATCATAATACCCGTTCAAAACCTTATATTAGTTGCTTGCAAGTGCATCTATCCATTTTCATGATTTTACCATAAGTTTTAATTCTTATTTCTAATTTTCTAAGTTTGAACCACAGAAACTTGCGCAATTTTTAATAAAATTGAGAGCACTCATTTTTCACTCAACTCAACTCCAAAAATTTTATTTATAAAGAACTTTCAAATAAAAATACCCCTCTGGTAGGATCTGATCTTTTATCTCCAACTCCTATTTAATTGCTAAAAATAGGTAATTAAGCCTAAAATTTACTTTCCTAAAAAGAAAAGTTCACTAATAATCATGAAGTATTTTCAGAACCATATATTGTGTCAAGGATTTATAAAACCCTCACGACCTAACTTGAATAAGAAAAACTTAATCGATGGTTAACCTTTTCGTTCGAAGACTCAATATGATGAACTCCATTTTATCGCTGATGAAATCACCATATTATTTCCGACGAAAACACCATATTACCTTAACATTGATGATAACACCTATTATTTGTATCATGTAGACGTCGAAGCGAACGAGGTACTTGCGGACCCGGAGCCCGTGTTCACCGAAGAAGCCCTCGCCACAGAAACAGGAGACCAAGACAAGCCCCGGTGCGCAACCATTTTACGA
Source organism: Oropetium thomaeum (assembly GCA_001182835.1). Lineage (NCBI taxonomy): Eukaryota > Viridiplantae > Streptophyta > Magnoliopsida > Poales > Poaceae > Oropetium > Oropetium thomaeum. Next base: position 754,041 of record LFJQ01000040.1, on the reverse strand, counting down.
AGTTTTTCCTTTATCACTATTTTGAGGCCTATAGAGACCCCGAACTAGTATAAATTATGGGCAATCATTTTAAAATTCAACCCAATTAGCCCAGCTCCACTCAACCATATATCAAAATGCTCTCCTTCCAACCCTAACCAGCCCAGTTGCCTCCACTATATCACCCATCAGACGGCATCTGCGTCGCCCTCACCCAAACTATCCTTTGCGGCGGCGAGTACAACCTTGAGCAACTGTAGCCTACACCGTGGAGCAAGGAAGGGTCCATTTCCCTCACTGAAAGTTACTTAGAGGGGGAGGGGGAGGAATAGGCAATTATTAATTTTCCTGTGAAACAGCACTCAGCAACCTGAATCAGTCCTCCGGACTTACGACAAAATGTCGGATATCCGTTGCGTCGGAGTTCTGGTAAAGCGCCGAAACTCTAGCAAAACCTGTAAATGCGGAATTCAAAAACTGAGCAGGTATTTGGAAAACTATTTGACCCAAAAATAAGCCTAGACACGTAAGAACAGGGAAGAACAGGCTAGACAGGTTATAAGCAAGTATATGCGTAGATCATAGCAAATAACTAAAGGAAATGAAGAACAAGCACAAGTTAGCTAAAAGAGAAAAAAGCACACGGAGACACAAGATTTGTTTCCCGAAATTCAGCTCCACAAAGAGGAGGAGAGAGCTCAAGAGAGTGTTTTTCTCACTAGCAACCCCTAGCTCAAATCTTTACTTGGAAGCCTTAGTAGGGTGTGGGAGAGGAGGAGAGAGCTCAAGAGAGTGTTTTTCGTGTGTAGGCAAGAGAGTTTGAGTGTTGGAGACGAAGGGGTATTTATACCCGAGACCCAGAGCAACTAACCGTTAGGGTTCGGTTACAGAATTCCCGGAGTTCCGGCAATTGACCGGATCTTCGAAGGGTCAGAGCTCCGGCAGTCTACCGGACATCCAACAAGGGGTTTCAGGCAGCCGGCACTGTTGGAATGGTCCGGAGGACTTTTGATGCGCCGGAGTTCCTGCTAAGTGCCGGAGGTCCAGCCTGAAGTTTCAGGTGCAAAGTTGGATTTTGATTGTTTTGAGCATTCGATTCGTCCATCCACTTGGTTTTGCAACCCCCTTGATATCATGACATGCCTAGAAGAGAAAAATAAATATTGGACTCGATTTTCTTCACGTTTCTCCCTCATTTTGATGTCCTTTTGAACCTTCAACTTTTTAACAAATTGAGGGGCATCCTTTCTAGGTCATGTGCTATCTTTTGTCTGTATGCATACACATTTTCTGTACAAGTACTCGAGATATGATTAGCTCTTTAATTTTATTGTCATTAACCACCAAAACCCACTTAGGGGGGCTAGATGCACTTTCACTCACCCTCACTACCTTCTATGATGGGGTGTTAGCTAGTTGCAACGGGAACCTAGTCAACTTTGCCCATCACCAGATCAACCGTTACTATTGGTCACCCCAACGAAATCTACTTCCTCTTCAGCTCCACCTTTTCATGCCAGCATCGATTACTATCCAGCCACGTGGGGACTCTGTGACGATGGGTAAAGAAGTCACCACTTTAACCCTATTGGGTCTGAGGTGAGATAATGGTATTCGTTCCTCGAGATATGAGGTGGTTTCAATTTTGTACAGTTCTTCTTTGCATGTGTGTGTAGGGGAGGGGGGGGGCTGTGGTTGGTGCCGTTAAGACTTTTAAAACTAGTGCTAGTCACTACCTATATTTTTTCACGTTCTCTATGCATCAAAGGCTAGATAAGTACTATTTCAATGCACTTTTTCTGTGTGGCTAATTGAACCCACGACCTAGGTCATTGAAGAGAAGGTGAGAACAAATCCAACTAGGAAATAGATCTGGCTATTTCTGCTCTCGATATTATTTAATTAATATATGTAGCATTGGAAATACTCATTAACTTTTGTTTGATCATATGCAGGACACTTGTGTATCATTATATAAAAATACTCTTAATTAATTACTCTTTTGTATGCTAAATCTAATCCACAACGATTTGAATTACCAATATGAAACGAGTAGTGTATGTGGAGTAGGCTCGTTCAAATCGCGCATCATGAACCCAACGCCACTTATACCATGTAAGTACTGTGTGCTACGATTTGTCCGCATACCGGTCACAGTGACGTGATTGTCTAGGGGAGATGGAGTCAGGACCTTATTTACATACGAGATGAAAACCGTGGCATCTGCCGTGGGTGCACAATACATTTGGGAAATAATTAAAGAAGTGATGAAACTATGAGATTATAAAGAAATCAAATAATAAGACAAATAGGAATAAAGATGACTTGCATACATGAGACATTCAAACATAAAAATAAATAAATAAAGTTCCTTTTCAAGTCATTTTAAATCTTCACCAGGACTGAAGCATCTATCTTACCAAGAAGAAAAAAAAGAACCAATGAATTGCTACAACAAAAAAGAGTGAGAGCACAATCATTTTGGTATAATTATCTTTGTTGCTTGCCTCTGCAATGAACAAAACACCAGTCGGTAGCTCGCTGACTTATACTGATTTCATCGCTCCGTGGAGAGTAGGTGAAACAATGCGACACTGTTGTATGTTTCTGAAACAGCCCTGCATAAACAGCATGTTAGAAAATGTAAGAGAAAGAATACTGCATGAAGATATCTTTACTCTCTAATAAGGAAGCTATATTAGCAAGTACAATGGCAACATAGTTTCTCAATGTTAAATATGAAAATTATATAACAAAATAGAATGGAAAATCTCACCTCAGAAAACATAATTTGGATACACACTAAGGAAGTGTTTGGTTCAGAAATTGTAACGCAAACGCAATCGTAAACAAAACACACTGGTAATGTAACAATGTAACACAAACCGTTACATTGTTTGGTTCTCATTCTGTAAAGCAAACAAGAAATAAAGAAAGGGGCAAGCAACAGCTGCAGCATCCACGCTCTGCCATCGCTCTTGGTCACCGGCGCCTGATGGAACTATATCGGAGACATGCCCAAGGCCGCGCACGAAATCAAAGTGTCGCGCGCACGGTGTCAAGGAGACGCCGGTGGCCGCCATGGCACTCCTCGCCGGCTCGCCGTCGCCATGGCCGTGGCGACAAAGCAGTCAGGAGTGCCGAGCTCTGCGAGGGCGGCACCGCCATGGATGCCGCTGTTGCTGCCGTCACCGCGGTGCTATGTCTGGCGGTGGTTAGCATGGAGTCCAGCAGATCGGCGATGGTGCCTTCATGCTCGTCACGTCGCTGACGCTATGGCCGTCGTGTATGACTCCTACGAGACCGCACCCTCGTCAAGGTGCCGCGCGCTCCCTATGCCTCCATGGTGGTCACGCATTCTCTTCTCCCTCAAATACCTTGCATCCTTCATCCTTGCATCGTCGTCTCTGTCAGAGCTTGACCAGGATCTCACCACACGACAGCATCCTCGCTCTAGGACTAGGTCCTGACGAATACGTCAGCTAAGATGCGCCCAAGAGGTCCCCATGGCGAGTGGATCTTGCACAGCAAATCGAGGACCGGGGTCCGGCGAAGGTGAGGAGGAGGAGGACCGGCGAACTGGAGGCGAGCAAGATAGAGGGATCGAGACAGAGCACATGGAATCGAGGCGAGAAGAGATGAGAGCGGTATCGATTCGATACAGGTGGGGGAAGGAGGGAGTGAAAAATGTATTCCCTGTATTCCGATTACGAGTAATGGAATTACGGACTACCTCCAAACAAACGCTAGTAAGGGTTTGGGTTACCGGATGTAATCTGATTACGATACAAAACATCCAACCAAACACTTCCTAAGTGTAATGAATTGCACTTAATGAATCATATCATTCACTTCCAGCGGTGTATGGGCTATCAAGCAAAGATTCATATCTAATCAGTATGCTAACCTGTTATATGGGATGTATTTATTGATGATCTTGGGGTTGGGATAGTTGGTTGATCATTGTTGTAAAGGTGTGTAGTTTAAAAAGTCATTACGATTCAAAACAAATGCATCTATGAGAGAAAAATGTTGGACTTCAGATTACAAATAAATATGAGTGCAAATCTATTGGAGGAAGGGAAGAAATTTACATGGACCGCTCAACCAGGATTCAGTCTAGAGATTTATGGAAGCACAGATTGGAACCCTGTCGGCGTTCGTTACCGCCGACAAGTGCTTTTTTAACGTGGTATGTGCGTTTTGGGTTCTGATGGTGCGTAAGAGGACACAAGGATTTTATACTGGTTCAGGCAATTGTGCCCTACGTCCAGCTGCTTGTGTTATTTGCAATTGCTTGTAATAGGGGGATATAGACGGACGAGAGAGGGACGCTTCCCAAGTCTCTGGATGAAAGCGTGTCAGCCGAGAAGTGTTGGTTGTTCTTCTCTTTTTAAAAAGGATCCTCCCCCTTGGGGGTCCCCGTTCTTCCCTTTTATATCACAAGGGGCGAGACCCGGGTTACACGACGGTCAAGGAAAAGGAGGATAGAGAGGAAGAGACGGCGGAATGGTGGTCGTGGCCGTACGCTCCAAGTTGGGCTTCATTGCTGTGGACGGCGTCATCGGTATGACGACGTCCTTCTGATTCGGTGGTCGTGGAGAGTGCCTGTCAATCGGGGGTGTACCGTCCGTATGGGGGAACGACTTTCGGTGGGGGTCGGCGGAGTTGCGTTGTCGTCGTTGCCCCTGTACTCATCGAGCCGTCGCTCAAGAGTGTCTTGTCCTAGTGGGAGAGTGGGCTTTTGACGGGAGCTGCCGCAACAGCGACCGTCCTTCGGCCGACGCACATCGTGTGTATTTATTGCCCACTTGCTCAAGTAATCGTTACCTTTTCTGTCCGCGGATGAGAGTCGCAAGCATTTATTGTCCAACCGTCATTGTCCCGCCTACCCGTGGTGCGGTAGGTGGTTCGCACGATCCTGGGGTCGGGCGAGGCGGAACCGCGCGTGGTCTCCGACCTCGACGCGGGGAGGTCGAGCGCACCAGCTGAGCTGTGGGGGATCCGACCCGTATTTGGAAGGGGTCGGACGAGACGGAGATTGTTTCGCCTCCCTCACGTTATTAAGACCATGGGCCGTTAATGATAATTACCTCTGGTATTGATTCTCAACAAATCCCTACATCAACTTTATATTAAAAAAAAAAGGTCAGATGCAATAGTTACAAACAACTTGTTAAAATGAACCATTGCATGGAAAAACCAAGGAGTCATTCCTAAGGCCTTGTTTGGATAGGAGGGGATCGGCTGGGATCCCGGCCGAATCGTAGCCATCCGTGGGACTCCACACCCGCCGAAAACGGTTCAACGTGGAAAATAAAAATACGTTTGGCAACCATCAGGATCCACGTAAAACTCGGTTGATACCCGTCGACCCTCTATGTTTTTCCAGCTCCTTCACCAGATGGGAAATCAGATCGAGCGAGCGCTCGGGCTCTCGTCTCTCACCACTCGCCCTCTCATCTCTCGCCACCGCAGCGGCCTAGGAGGCCTTGCCGCGCATTCCCCTGCTGAAGCTGAAGCTCCTCCTCCTCCGACTTGCGCTGCCACCTGGTTAGATGTACTCATCCATTCGCGCCTTCTCCTCCTCCTCTTTCTCCTCCTCCTCCTCGAGGTTGTGGCCGGTGAGCAGCGCACACGCGTAGCCCCTGGTTTCTCCGCGCCCTCCAGAGGCGGGAGCTTGAGGCCGTCGGCGTGGCGTTCTCTCCAGAGCTGGAGAACGATCCAGCCAGTCCGAGTCGTGAAAGGGCGCGCGCGCTCCTGCTCCTCCCTTCTGTGTGGATCTTGGACCGGAAGTCACCATGGCCGGCAGCAGCGATGGTTCTCCAGCTCTCCTGTTCTCCTCCTTTGTTCAGTGCTCTACTTCTAGTTTTCCTCCGAGGAACAGAATGAAATTTCCCATCTAATTATCATGTATCTTCATAAAACAAGCCGTGACTGCTTCTAATATCTTCACGTTTAAATATCTCTCTCTCTCTAACTTCAGATCAAATTCCACCTTTTACCTTTCTTGACCCGTGAAGACAGAGATGGAGCTAGAGGCTCGGCTCTACTTGTTATTACAAGACATAAAAATGATTGACATGAAAATAGTGATGATATGTCTAAATTTCTATAAGTTATAACGTGAACTCTGAAACTTTGGTAAATCACTTTAAAGCAAACTCTATCCTGAATTTTAGCAATTCTATTCAATATTCATATTTGTTAACTCTGACATAAACATGTTTGTATTTGTTTGCAGATCAACGCATCAGAGTCAAGATGGTTAACTTTGAGAAAAAATTGATGGCTCATCAAATTCCAGAATATGGCAGTAGTTCCACAATGTCATTAGTTTCCAAGCGTGCTGTTGTCACTTTCAATACAATATTTTCAGGTATTATATAAACTACAGTTGATGAAGAAGAAAGTTAAGCAATATGGCCAGCAACTCCAGCAGGGCGAGAAAAATCGCCGGGTTCTCAAGGATTTCTCTAAGATGCTTGATGATCAGGTAACTTTGAATAGATTTCTATGCAAACTTCTTAACTCATTCTGTCCAATATGTTTTAACTTGCATACATTTTCTTCTTTGAGAATATTTAATTTTGCTGACTATAGCATCAACATGGTAAGCATGCACTGTTCATATTTGGCCTGTGTTACTGAAAGATTAGGTAGAAACTTGCACTTACAATAATATCCTGCTGCTTATGTCAAAGGCTAGTCCAAGAATTCAATGCTTTGTCGTCACTATAAGTTTAGTGATACTTGGGTGCACTTTTCTGACTATGCAGCATTGTTTTATAGATCATGTGCTTTCATGTGAACCACTGTATAGTTAGTCAGCATCTTTCTTGTACTGGTATTGAAGTGAATTACATTTCATATTAATGTGTATTAACTTAGAGATGATGTATTCTCTATTTTTTCAGATTGAGAAGATTGCCCTCTTTTTGTTGGAACAACAAGGAATTTTGGTAAACAGCATAGGGAAGTTAGAAAATATTAGCAGACCAGCTAGATATATCTGGCATTGATGAGTTGCAAGAGACTGATGTCGATCTCTCATCAAGCTTCTCAAGTTCGTTGATCTTAATGCAACTGGCATTTGGAAAATTCTGAAGAAGTTTGATAAGTGCTTCGGTTACATGTTTAATGATTATTATGTGAGTTGAGAGAAATGGCAGCAGGATTTTCAGTTATACTTCTCATTGTTTTACTAAAGGAAAGTTATACTTCTCATTGTGAGCTTAGTGGAGTTGTTCATCTCATTTTGCGACATTGCAGTGATGTGTTGGTTCAATTGACTGTTGTTTGTTCAAGCATGTTATGGAAGAATAGTACAACATCTCTGACTGGTCTCTGCTGTCTTCATGGTTTGACTTGATTTTTAGAAGTTTCCAACCCTTTTTTGTACACAACCATCTTTGAACTGCAGCATGCATCGGATGAGGATCTGCCTCACGCAAGTACTGAATAGCTGATACTAGAATTTTCTAAATCATAATATAGAAATTATTTTTTAGATAAACTGTACATGATATGTAATAATATGTAATAATTTGTACTATTTTTGTATAAGTGTATTTGTTGTGTTGAAGTTTTGGTAGCAGCGATAGACAACCTCGGCAGCTAACTCTGGACAGCTGATCCCGCGGCCAAACGCTGATGTTGAGGTGGGGTGTTAGCGCGGGGGTGTGGTGTCAACCCCATCCACGCCGGTGTGGGTCGCGCAGGGATCTGCACAGAAATTTTTGCCAAACCAAGCCTAAATTGAACAACAAAACTGTTGCATTCCACCCTTCCAATCTTACCAAAGGATGCTCGCAATATTGAATTACAGATAAATGAAAAGAGCTGAAAACCTATTGGAGTAAGTCTCACTCTGCAGCATATTTTCAGGGTCCAAAATAGGTTTTGAACTAAACTACCCACTTCTTATCCAAAATTATGCGAAGCCAAAACAGACTACCCCGTCCTGAGTACTAGTATCCGTTGTAAAAAATAGTATAGTCGTAGTAAGTAGTGTGTTTTGGAAATGTTTTAATAAATAAATTAAAAATAGAAGCAGCGGAAAATCTGCATCTTTTAAAACACCAAAATGCTTACAATTCATATATATGTGTTGAGGGTCCGTAAATGCTAAATCTGACCGTCAAATCTTTATATAAATAACCGAAATGATAATACTAAAATTAGGAATAGGCTTATTAAGTCTTGGTGAATATTTATATGTAGGTGATTTATGAATAAATTTGAGAGAAAAATTACAAGAAAAGGGAGAAAACACATTCCCAAATAATCAGAGCAAAGCACACGAACTGGAGGGCTCACAAAAGGATCTAAAACAATGAGAAAACGTGCGGGCATGTTGACATCTATTAAGTACCCAAAATACCATCAACATATCTCTAAATATAGATAAGTACATGCATTTCACATATGCATGTTAGTTTAAAATTAACATAGTTCCATATGTACTTGAAAAGTTTGTACATGCAGGCATTTTATCATCGGAATGAGGCATAATCCAGCCACGTGGCAAAGAAAAACAACTTCGACCAACCATAGAACGCCACGTCGCAGCACACGGATTCATGAACCCATCAGACGTGTCAAACCACCACAAAAATCATCACACACCACATACCCACGCTCAGCGCCCACCGGACAGTCACCATGTCGAAGTGGGACCCGAGTGGGGTCCATAGGAGATCAACCGCTCTCCATGATCGGCTGATCCGTGGGTGGCCTCACTCGGCTCCACCTTTGATGTGGCACAGGTTACCGTCTCTCCAAGTCGGTTATGAAGACGGTCACGCGAATGAGTGGCAGGAAATGGTCTAGAGAAGAGGAGGAAGGAGAACCACTCATTTCAACTCACCCCCAAGGCACCCCACCTATAAATAGGACCCCTCCCCTCATTTATTTCATCAACTCAACATTCCACACTTCATTTGTGCTGCTGCAATTAGAAGCTTAGCCTCCAGTCCTTAGAGTTCTAGTGGGAAGAGAGCGAGGAGGAGGTCCTCCGGGGGAAGTGTCGGCCTATCGGCACTCTCTCTCGGTCTGATCCTCCACTAAGTTGGGTCGGGGTGTTGGTCTGTCAACACTCTGCTCTGCACTTGTACCTCGACGGATGCTTCTCTTATTCAAGTGAGTATTCGTGCTTCCTTTTATGAGTATATTGTCTTAGCCTAGTAAGTAGTGATTATTCCTCGCTTGCTAGTTCGTTGTATACTACATATATATCCTTTAACTTAATGGGATAAGGTACCTGCGCAGAGTTAAAGTAGTAATAATCTCTGTAGACGTGGTGTCTAGATAGAGTATTACCTACGAGTGGTGTGTATCCCATAGAGCTTGAGGTAGGCTATAGGTGGTGATAGCCCTATTAATCTTTTGTATTCCTCCACGTCCGGATACATAGGTACGTTTATAATTGCCTGAATCTTTTCCCTAGATTGGAAGTAAACCGGGCGCCGAGGCAAGCGAGGATAGAATAAACCTTCTTACTTAGCCATAGGTAGCCTTTCTATCCTTTGCCCACCTTTATTGTTATTGTCCCCTAGACATAGTGCGTAGACAACCCACACACGTTCCTTGTGGAAATTACAATACCTTGAAATACTCTAGGGTGAAGTGCACGATGGTACTCCGTGTGCTTGCGGATTTATCTGTGATCGTAACAAATACCGAAAAGCATTTCTAGCGCCATTGCCGGGGAGATGTTGCTGAGTTATCTAGGAACCCAAGTCCTAGAATTTTTTTTCTTTTTTACCCATTTTACTCCTTACCCCTTCAACCTATCATGGAGCGACCCCTTTGCCAATACACTGCTCCGAGAGGCGAGTTCTGCAAGCCACCGAGTTCTTTTCAACCAATCGAAACATCTGGCTACGAACTTAGTCCGTCTCTTATAGCCATGGTTCGGGAGCAATCCTTCTCTGACTAGATAGTGAGAATCCTTACACTCATATGTCATAGAGTTTGAACAACTATGTTTGTGCCTAGTCATTCCGGGCATAGCACAGGATACTCTCGAGTGGAAATTGTTCCCGTTCTCTCTTGTTTAGAGAGTGAAGCAATGGTACACGCATACCGTAGGAAGCATTCGAGGTGACTGGGAAGAGTTGAGGAACAAATTTTGTCTTGCCTTCTTCCCATTTTCTCGCGTCACTCATCTACGAAAGGAGATTCTCGACTTTCGACAGTCGGAGAAAGAATCCATTGGCGCAGCCTAGTCACAGTTTTCAATGCTCATCCAATTTGGACCAGACTTGCTCTTGCCCAACGCCGTGTTGTTACAACACTTTGTTATGGGGCCGAGCAAGGAATTGCCCTATATCTCGATAGTGCCGCCGATGGTTCTTTTCTGCCAAGATACCGACAGAAGACAAGATCATCTTGGATCGCATCCAAGACAACTCTTTCTTTGTTGACGGCACCAATGAACCTACGGAGGACATTTAGTCGAACGTTGAGGAGCCATCAATCGTTGAATCCGAGCCTATAACCTCTATATTTCTTGATTCAACCCTTGATACCTCACTCGAACTTAGGACACCTCAGGAAGGAGAAATCCAGCCTGCGGAGTCTTCTTCTATATTCGAGGATAATCGTTAGAAAGACTTTTGAAATACCTCAAATTGCACCTGTCAGTGGACACCACAGATCCCTTCCTCTTCTTTTGATTTTCTTGAGAAACACCTTCCTAAGAAGATCATGAAGAAGGAATCTTCACAGAACAATGAATGGTGGGAGAAGTATGAAGGTGCACCAAATATTCTCCAAACAAGTTTGCCTCCTCCTACCATCCAATGTGAAATCCGAGGGACTATGGTGGACTCTTTGTCTTGTCCCATGGTCGGCAAACATCATTTCCAAATCCTTGGCACTCGCCGTTCTAGGCGATGTTCCTTACACCCCGACCTCCAAAACCTTCAAAACCCCAATGGGTACCCTCATAGAAGGTTGTGGGATAATACATGGCGTGACCGTAATTCACACAGACATCATGGTTGTCCTTAATTTTCATGTGGCCGAAGTCCTTGAGTTCAAGATTTTGATAGGACGTCCATTTGAGGAACTCCTAGTTGATATGCTTCATCAGTAGGAAGCCTTGATGTCAAACTCAAGAGAGATGTCTTTCCTGTCTCGCTAGCTAACCCAAAGAATGATCTAGCGGAACATCCTCCCGAGCATCAGTCGATTGAGAGAGTCATGAGTGTGTCTTCCTTTGAATCCCCCGAATTCATTGCTGAAGAGAAGTCGGAGCACTTCATCCAAAAGAAGGATGATTCGAGAGGAACCACTCATGAGGCGAATAAATCAAAGGAAGAAAGATTTCTACCTTTTGATTTGCCAATAGAATTCGAGAAGGATTACGGAAACAACTCAAAATTCTCTTGGCAAAGCAAGCCTACAACCTGCCATCCTCCTTCTCCTCCTTATTCTTCTGAGGAAGCTTTTCCACAGCGTCCATGGAGGAGCACACATTCAAGACGAACGGGGAATGGGTAAAGGAAGTGAAACATTCTTTTGAAGCAATTCAAATTGTTTCACTTCCACACCAATTCCTTGTTTCATAAGAGGAGCAGTTATAGAAGCCCTTCACAATCCCACCATCGAGGCAAATATCATGTCTGAATCCTCGACGTATAGTCTATTGGGCAACACGCATTTATCCTCTACTAACAAAGTCTTCAAAAGTTCTTCAGGACTCATCTTTGAGTGTTGTGGGATTGCAAAGGACATACCCATCGAAATCAAAGGAATGGAGGCTCATCTAGATTTTCATATCTTCACCGTCCTTGATTTCGATCTTCTCGTTGGCTGTCCACTAAAAGGAAATCACCCAAAAGGTGTATCCCAAGGGAGCCTCGGGAAAAACCTTGACATCCTTCAACCTAAAGGCTGAACTTCAATCAGAGGTGTGCTTGATCAAGAACATGATGGTTGTCGTTCCTCATGATCCACCCAAGGACAAGCAACCATCACAACGCTTGCTTGAACCTAATCCTCCTCCATCTAGTGCTATTTATTCTTTTCCAAATGGTGAACGGGAATCCCCCGTGGTCCTGAGTGACAAGGCTTGTGAGGAGAAGAACCTTTGGGCCATGAGCGTTCATAGGGCAGCAACTCCAGAACCTAACGATGAAGCTTTAAATAAGCATGGGAGTTTCCTTCTTGAAAAACTTCTTGACCCATGCCCATACACTACACCTCTAGAGTCAGTGCCCCTTTGTGCCATGAGCACATACGAGGACTACAACCACCTTATAAGCAAAATGTTTATAAGGATGGTTGTAGATGCTTTTGTCTATCATAAGTTTGCAATCTCGTTCTTGTATATTTGGCACTAACCTTGTAGCAAAGAAATTCAATGACCCATCAGCAATTCATGATCAAAGTTGGGGACTACATCACCAATGATAGCTGCAAGAGGAGGCTTCCCCATTGTCGAGCTTGCGCAATAATCAAAGCACTACCGGGAGATAGCTCGAATTATCCGTTTTCATTCTTAATAAAAGCGAGATCATATTTCCAAGATAAGTTCCCCTTCTCGTATTTTTGGTCGCTAACCATTACAAGGTAAGATTGAAAAGAACAATGGTCGCACGATACTTGAGGACATAATGGCTAAATCAACTCCAATACCTTGGTACTTTTGGTGATGGATGGAGAAGCTTTGAGGAGATTCCAATGGTACACACTTAATTCCAAGTGTTGGAGCGGAAGATCTGTAAGTGTATTCCATTCATGCTAAAGTTTACCTTAATTTAGAGATGATGCTAGCTCCTTTATCTTACCATTTCAAAAAAAAAATAGTATAGTAATAGTAAGTCGTGTGTTTTGGAAAAGTTTTAAAAAATAAAATAAAAATAGAAGCAGTGGAATCCGCATCTTTTAAACACCAAAATGCTTACAATTCATATATATGTGTGTTGACGGTCCTTAAGTGCTAAATTTAACCTTTAAATCTTTGTATAAATAATTGAAATGATAATACTAAAATTAGGAATAGGCTAATTAAGTCTTAGTGAATATTTTATGTATGTGATTTATGTATAATCTTGAGAGAGAAATTACAAGAAAAGGGAGAAACACCTTCTAAACTAATCAGAGCAAAGGACCTGGACTGGAGGGCCCACAAAAGGACCAAAAAACAGTGCAGGAATGTTGACAGGTATTAAGTACCAAAAATACCGTCAACATATCCTTAAATATGGATAATGACATGTATTTCACACATGCATATTAGTTTAAAATTAACATAGTTCCACATGTACTTGGAAAGTTTGTGCATGCAGGCAACTTATCACAAGAATGAGGCATAATCTAGCACATGGCAAAGAAACACAACTTCGACCAACCATAGGACACCACGTAAGCAGCGCACAGATTCATGGACCCACCAGACATGTCAAAACAGCGCAAAAATCATCAGACACCACGTACCCACACTTAGGGCCCACAAGAAAGCCACCACGCGAAGTGGGACCCGAGTGGGGCCCATAGGAGATCGGCCCCACCTTTGACGTGGCCCGAGTTACCGCCTCTCCAAGTCGGTTCTGAAGGCGGTGGCGGGAATGAGTGGCGAGAAATGATCCAAAGAAGAGGAGGAAGGAGAGACACTCATTTCAACTTACCCCCAAGGCACCCCACCTATAAATAGGACCCCTCTCCTCATTCATTTCATCAACTCAACACTCCACACTTCATTTCTGCTACTGCAATTAGAGGCTTAGGTTCTAGTCCTTAGAGATCTAGTAGGAAGAGAGCGAGGAGGAGGTCCTCCGAGGGAAGTGCCTGCCTGTCGGCACTCTCTCTCGGTCCGATCCTCCACTAAATTGGGTCCAGGTATTGGTCTGTCGACACTCTGCTCTACCCTTGTACCTCGACGGATGCTTCCCTTATTCAAGTGAGTATTCGTGCTTCACTTTATGAGTATATTGTCTTAGCCTAATAAGTAGTGTTTATGCTTCGCTTGCTAGTTCGTTGTATACTGTATAGTATATGCTTTAACTTAGTGGGATAAGGTCCCTGCGCAGAGTTAAAGTAGTCATAATCTGTGTAGATGTGGTGTATAGATAGAGTATTACCTGCAAGTGGTTTGTATCCCACAGTGCTAGAGGTAGGCTATAGGTGGCAACAATCCTATTAGTCCTTCGTATCCTCCACGTCTAGATACATAAGTAGCATTTATAATTGTCGGAGTCTTTTTCCTGGATTGGGAGTAAATTGGACGCTGAAGTAAGTGAGGACAGAATAAACCTTCTTACTTAGATTAGGATTTATGTCATATGTAGCCTCTCTATCCTATGCCCACCTTTAGTAGTGTTGTTTCCTGGACTTAGTGCGTAGACAACTCACACACGTTCCATGTGGAAATTATGATACTTTGGAATACTCTAGGGTGAAGTATTACGACGGTATTCCGTGTGCTTTTCGATTTATCTGTGATTGTAAGAAATACCAACAAGACACCACACACCCACAACCAAGGCCCACCTGCTAGACACCTATAGAAGACTAACCCAAGTGGGTCCTAAAGGAGGTCAGCCGAGATGGGGGTGGGCCCATCTTTGACACGACGCTTATCGCTCTTCAAAAGGTGGTGCTGACCTGGTTAGCGTGAATGAGTGGTGGAAACTAGTTCAGAAGGAGGGAAAGGTGGAGAGGAAATTCACGCCCATAAGGCACCTTCACCTATAAAAGGGGACCTCCTCCTCACTTCCTAGACTACAACTCAACACTCTACACTTTATTGCGCTGCTAGCAATAGATGCTTAGGCTCTAGTTCTTAGAGTTATAGTAGGAAGCGAGCGAGGTGGAGGTTCTCCGAGGGAAGTGCCAACCTATCGGCGCACTCTCTCTCGGTCTAATCCTCCAGCAAGTCGGGCCGTGGTGTTTGTCTGTCAACACTCTAATCCATGTTTGTACCTCGATGGATGCTTCTATTATTCAAGTAAGTATTCATGCTTTACTTTATAAGAATATTGTCTTAGTCTAGTAAGTAGTGTCCATTCTTTGTTTGCCAGTTTACCGTATACTGTGTAGTACATGCTTTAACTTAAGGGCTCTGAAGTCCTTGAGGTGGGTTAAACTATTAATAGTTTGTGTAGTCATGGTGCCTAGACCTGTAAGTAGTGCATACTCTCACGGAGCTTGAGGTATGATATAGGTGGTGACAGCCCTATTAGTCCCATGTAATCTTTCACGTTCGGATACGCAATAGCGTTTATTGTTAAAGGACTCTTTTCCTTGTATTTGGAGTAAATAATATTTCGAAGTAAGTGAGTATAGAATAACCTTCTTATTTAGATTAGGAAATTTCTCATATCTAGCCTCTCTATCCTTTTGTCCATCTTTAGTGTTGTGTTCCCTGGACCTAGTACATAGATAATCTGCATTTCTTGTGAAAATTACCGTACCTTGAAATATTCTAGGGTGAAGTGACAATACACCGTGTGCTTGCAGATTTTGATAACTACTGGAGAGTACTTGATGAGTACAGGGGTACAGGATGTCTCGATTTTTGGATGAGAGGTGGATAACATCAATTTGGACTGGAACGACGTTCACGACCCGAGTACAACGACCAACAGGGGCTGCGCCTTAGCAATCGATACACCGATTCCAACTATTGAAAATGATCATGTAGTGCATGATTAACCAAACCACTAGGTTAATTTCTACAAGCAATTGAAGAACTAGCAAGAACAACATAACAAGCAACTGAATTGCAAACAGGAATTCAAGGTTCAGATGTATACACACGAAGTTGGGGTTTTTAATATACGTAGATGCTCTGCAAGAAAGTAGTAATGGCTAAACTTTCAATCAAACAGAACCCGATCTGACAGTGGCGGCTATGGGGATATATGTGAGGGGGAGAGGACAACCAGGAGATGCTAGGGGTCGTCCTCCAACCATAGGACGCGCTCCTATTGGGCTCAACTTTATACAAAGACCGAAAAGCCCATGCTCTAGTGGGGTTTCCATAACGGACAATTACTTCACCAACGGCTTAAACCTGAAGCCCGCATGTGCCACCGAGAAAACTTCAATCCTGTGAATGTAAGCGATGTAAATAGTTTATGCCTTGGTTGCCACCGGCGCAGGTTCTTTCCGTTAGCACCGTGAAGCAGCCGGACATAGGTGCCCGTGGCCCGTGCAATCCTGAGGCAGTCGCACACCGCCCGTGCACAAGTTTACTAATTCCTCAACAAAAATGATAAATAATGAAAAAAGTCTATTTTACTCACTCGAACAGTCCACTTTGGTTTCTGTCTAAACAAAATTTTGGCTCGATTCACTCTCCAAACTATTCAAGCTGGCGCAATCTTTGGCCTAATGCAAATTTTCACTATTTGTTTCTCCTTGCACGCGGGGTGAGTTTGAAACTTAAGTTTGAATGATCGTAGTTGACACAAAACTCTATACTAGAAAAAATATAAGATATTTAAAGCATATTTTGTATGGTTTAATACCATCAAATTCTATCTTAATGATACAGATCTAGAAATACATATAAAAATATTAATTAAAAATAAAATATATATTTTTCATCGTAGCGATTTATATGATCTATCGTAGTGTAAAAATTTGATGCTTAACCCCAATAATAGGAGAAGAAAAGAAAAAAGGAAAATTGATAGCACCTATGTGAATTATTGAGAGTAAGTCGAGCCAATATTTTGTTTAGGGATTAGAAGTGTTTTATATTTAGGAAGGAAGTTAGTAGTTAGCTGATAGCACAAAATGGACTTGTGTACTAAAATCTCTGTCCAAGTGCTGAGACAAAGGGAACCAACGGTGCTGGCACGTAGGCTTCATGGTTCTAACGGACGGAACTTTACGGCTGTGGGAACCAAGGCATGAAATATTTATGTCACTTGCCTTCACAGGATTGAAGTTTACTTGGTGGCACATGAGGGCTTCAAGTTTAAGTCAATGGCATCGAAGTAATTTTCCCTCTCCATAATGTCCAAGAGCGCCCAATTCCGAGTCTTTAAAGTCTCAACATCTGTTTCAAATTTAGCCTTTTTTTTTTGAAGTTCGAATCAAACTTATAAACTGACTAGGATCTCCTACCTTTCCTGGACTCCATTGATGTGAGGAACACTTGACTTGGTCCCCGATCAACTTCCTTGATCATCCATGGTTCCCTAGTGCATCCATTCATTCGTTTGTTCCACTCGGGAACTTCTAAAAATAACAATGAACACAAATCATTGTGTAACCTCAATTGCTCAAATATGTAGAATGTAAACCTAATATGGATTGACTTTATTTTAGCTTTAAAAGCCTTTAATGCCGTATTCGGACCAATGGTGTCCCCATCAGATTTGTATGTGATAAGAAATACCCGAAATATGAAACTATGTTGCCATTGTAAGAATGATGATCAATTATTATCGGCAAAATAATGCACATAGCCACTAAAAAGGAGAAATGAGTTCATAGCTTTCGTATTGTCCCTTGATTTTGATTGCAGCTCTATTTGATCGAAGTGCTAAAATCCCATAAAAAGAAAAAACCTAAAATCATCAATAAGAATTGATCCACATCAGAGTAGATGGGAACATATTGAAACTACCAGCATTTCTAGACCGTGACAAAGACGGAATCTAAAAATATCTGTAACTCAAGAAATATTAGAACATCAATAATAATCAGTGATTAGAAATATTTGGAATGACTAGGGAGCGCAGGTGAAGGAGGATATTTTAGACACTACTCATAAAGGGCTGAAGAACAAAGCACTGTGGTTAATTACGAAAGATAATCAGGGGCAAACAACAATGACTACAACTAAATTGCTTTGTTTAAGCATTGCATATACCATCAGAAAATCCCTCCAGAAAAAGAATTAATTGCATTTTGTGAAAGTTTACTTTAAAGAAAACTAAAGTTAATGCAATTTTCTATAAAGGTGGTGACTATTCTGGGAGCAACAAATATAAGTATTGACAACTCCCTCGATATACTTTTTAAAAAAGTTGCTTTGAACAAGATTTCGATCTTTTGAGACTATAAATCATATGAATAGATTTATCACAGAGTACTTTCATCAAAAGTGTACCTATATCACTTTTTAATAATTATATTTTTAGAAAATGTAAGTAAAGCTATGTTTTAGGTTCATTGTTTAAAATGACCTTTTTTCGAAACAAAATGGAAAGAAAACAGAATGGCAAAAGCAATCAACCGCCAGCCGTGCAACAATAGTCTCCAACTTGCATATGGGAATGGGGTTGAGAGAGCGGTGACACCTAGCCTACGTGACAGGACTAGAATACCTGGCCAAACAGGCCGACAAAAGCACGGATTTTTAGGCCCAGCCCAAGCACAGCTCAGCACAGTTTGAACGGGCCATGCCAGTCAGCAGCATATCAAGGGACAGTGCATGGACCTCGGCATCAGCCTGTGGGCCAGCACATCATGGCCCGTATAGTATACAGAAAGAACAAAATATGAAGAATACAAAAGAACAAAACATGAAGAATTTATTATTTATTCACTATAATTATCCGCAAATATATACAAAGAAAATAGAACAGCAAAGAGGAATATAGACATCCAACACCCAAACATATGCTCCAAACCTTCGGCGGGAGAGCTGAACTTTAACCCTATGTCGTACATGACAGGTAGAAAACAACTCCGGATAACAATGCTCAGACTTCTTGACCATTACCTATGTCAGTATTGATTCTACGAAAGATCAAATGACCCCTGGCCTTCGTTTATGGCGTAAAGCAATTTCTTCAGCATAATAGCCTGTAAGAATGTGTCAAGAACAGCAGATATCAGATAGATGGTAACAAAATACAAATGGTAATACCCGCAAGATTTTTTAATCCTTTGTTTACATATAACAAAGGAGGCCAAACAATTTCACTAAGAGGCCCAAATAACGTACCTTGGTTGAATATGGTGGTAGTTTAAGATAATTAGCACAAGTCATAACACTAGGCAAATCATCATCTGCAGTCTCTGATGCTCCAGCTGCATTAGAAGTATTTGCCACAGAAGAAGAGTGCTACAGATGATAATTCAAAGTTTCAATAAATTGTGGGGAGAGGACCAATATAAAAATACATAATTTAATATAACAGACTTATACCTTCCTAACAATAGTTAATTTAGGATTCAGGGCAGCCAGACCACCAGGTGGCAGCCGAGGAGCACCGGTTACAAACTGGCAAAAAGCATGCTGCTGCTCAGGAGTAAATTCTGCCATGATCTCGAGTAGCTGCAAAAAAACAACAAAAAATCCAATATTAATTACAGATTTAACTGAGCTCGAAAGTTGCAACCAAGGAGACTTACATTGATGATTGCAGGACTCTTAGAGGTATAACCATGATCAAATTTTATATGCTCAACCAGTGTATCAGGCTGCATAATGACAGATAACATATCAGAAGATGTTAATAATAATAACAGTACAAAAAGCGGTTAAAATAACAACAGTACAAATGAGTTATTAAATCATTACCTCCCACAGTTCGCGGCGACCACAAACGAGATAGTCAAGTTCTTGAGGAGAAAATATTTGCAGGGATGATATGTCAAATACCTAAAGTGAGATAGAGAGCATATTTGAAACAAATGTATAAGTATTGAAGCATAAAATGCCAATGAGTACACAAAACTAAACATTAAGAAAGAGAACCTGATTAAACCCAGCTTTAAATGCCTCTACTTGCTGCATTATTCCAGTTTTAATAGTAGCAGCCACTACCAAAGAAACATATTCCTCCAAGTTGTAAATGTCAACCTATATAGTAAGGACAATATAAGTAAATCTGAAGGAACCAATAACAAAAAAAGGAGAAAGCTAAACAAATGAGATCATCAAACTTGTTTGCCATTACTTACCACAATATTCTCTCCACCTTCCTTAAGAATGTAATCAGGATAGCCCGGAAGAGTGAAATCTAAACACAAATCTTCAATAGGAGCACCACGGAAATATAGTTCTTCTATTTGTTTCTTCTCACCAGAACTAGATTCAAGAAACCGCTTACGTTCAACAAGAATCTGCAGTTCTTGCAGTATCTTTCCAAACTCGGTATCAAAAGACAATATATCATACAAATCAAGTTCCTATTGAAACAAATGTCACAAAGTCAATCGAGGAGATACCCATTTCTTTGTTTATCGTACTAGGATGATAAGGAATAGAAATAGAGGAAACAAAATGAATCTTGGCTCAAGGAGGTTATCATGCTTACTTGTCCAAGTATAAGTTTGTAAAATGCCGTTGACAAAGGCAAATCAAGAAGCCTTCCATCTTGCAATGCTTTTGCCATCACTCGACCAACTAAGCTGAAATACTCAACAACTTTAAAAAATTTGCTACCCTCTGATGCAACAGCACCAGGTGGCCATGGCTTAGGAAATAGACCAAGAGGTGCTTGTACTAAGTTCCTTCTCTGAACAAGTGAAACTGAGTCAAGCTTTTTAGCTGTTAAATCATCACCATTACCATCAATTTGCATTCCAGAATCATCTGGGGAATCAGATCTCCATAATCCTAAGTCAATCCTTTGCAGATCACGACTTAAAAGAGTATAAAACTCTAAAGTTGGACCAAGTCCTGTTCCAACTTCACCAAAGTATTCAACTTCTAGAACAGCCTTCTGATTAGAGAACATTTCCATAACCTTAGCAGCAGAATCCAAGATACGGTTACGAGATACACGAACTTTCTGGCGTTGCAATCTACCAACTCTTACTTCTCTTTCACTAGCTGCATTGTTATTTTCACCGGGATGTTGCTGAAGACGATGCAATGCACGAGATAACCCAAAAGCTGTGGAATAAAAGTATTGTCGCCGAGTTTCAAAAGGAAACAGAAAAGGGCAAGCTCTTGTCAGCTGATAACACCAGGATGGTAAACTGCCACTACACAGTGCAAGAATATCCTGAATTTGCCGAGCTAGCTTTGGGGTCAATTTACTGTTGACAAACTCCTCCAAGGGTACCTTAGCTCCAACATCATATAGCCTATCTAGTGTAGCAACCTTTCCCTCTGCAAAATCATCAGAGATTATCTGTAGTCTCAGACGAGGAGATAACTGATTCAAGCCCTCCAACACACGTAGCAGGGCTAATATATTGTATGTCTGGTTTGACTTCTCTAAATCGCAAGGAAGCTCCCCTTGTAAAATACTATCAAGAAGAGAAGTACACTGTGCATCAGAACCTCTGCAAGAAGTTGATTTGGAAGATTTTGGCACTGAAGCTGTACCTCCAACAGAGTTCTTCTCCACTGAGTTGTCAGCCTTCTGATATGTTATAGTGAACACATCACCCCAGAAGCGGCTTCCATCATCAGGCATATCAGATACACCTAACCTGTCCTCATCATCCTCATCATGAACAACTTGCCGTTGTACAGCTTGATACACAGTCAAATGTTTGCTTAGCTGCTTGCCGCCGGCTGTAAATATCAATTTATTGTAATGCTCACTTGTGCGTGTTCCAAATGAAAGGCCACTCCTATCTCGACTACCTCTAATACCACGACTACCCACTGAAGTTAATCCAGCCATGGCAGCTGCAGCAAATGACATTGGGCCACGAGACCCAAATGTGCTTGGACTTCTGAATTCAGCAGCGTCCAGTCCCCTGTTAGACATAATTTTTGTACTGGTACCAGATGAGGGCTGTGTCTGGTTATCGTTTGCCAATGAGGCAACACTAGAATCATCAGCATCTCCAAGTTTAACATCGTGCACACTCTCAGAAAGACAGTTAGGAAGTGAACCACGAAGAACCTGAAGGTTTCAACAAAAATCATTCAGTTCGCAACAATGCATCTATATCCAAAACTTGTCTTCAGTAGCAACAAGACTAATTAAATACAAAATAAATTAAAAAACAACCTCCTGGTCATCATCTTCATCCTCTGAAACATCATCGTCATCATCATCAATCATTAGAGGATCATCAATCTCAACTGGAGAGGCTTCTAGTTCTTCGTCCTACAGATATAAGACAGGCTGAATCATACAACTGAAGACAAAAATTTGAAGCACATTTACTGGATTAGTAGTCTAAATGTACCAGTGCATTCGAAGTATTAATTTCTGCAACACAAATGTACCTAGAAGAAGACCTAGTGTTTAATATATACTTAATATAAAGGAAGAAGTTCACTTTACTATGACCAAAGTCAGAATAACATAACCCCCTCAACTATCCATTGGTTAGTTTTACCCCTACATTTTCTTATCCCGGTTCATTTTACACCTTTGACCAGTTCATTAAATCACCCTTTGCTTTTACAGACAAGGATTAGGGTGATTGCTCACTCAACTGACATATGTGATCTATATCATGAGCGGGAAGGCGCAGCGCCTTCTGTACAAGGTTCACAATATTGATCAAGCCATGGAAACCGCTCCCCAATGTTTCACAGAAACAAAAAAGACCATTCAAACTTAAAAAACAAAAATTAGTCAAAACTGGTAAAACGAACAGTTTGGCCGGTTTGGATGGCTAGCCACTCGCTCTTTTCATTACAATTTTTTAATTTTTTTAGTTTTCAATTTTCTTTTTTGACAAAAACCGGCCTACAAAAAAAACATTGAGTAGGATTTTCATTCTAGCCGGCCCTGCTCTAAGTCTTTGACATGGTTGTTTGGGGCTAGGAGTCGAGCCCATGCGAAGCAGGGTACGCAGAAGGTGCCTACACACACCCCTATCCACGTCATCAGTCACCTTTGTGAGTTGAGGGGGCAATACCAGTATACCACCCAATCCCAGTCCATGTAACTAAACCTGGATTAGCAAATCGTTCAAAGGTGTCAAATGAACTATGATAAGAAAATGTGGGGGTAAAACAAACCAAACAATAGTTTAAGGGGGCTATTCAGACTTTAAAGAATAGTTCGAGTGACTAAAGTGAACTTTGTCCTAATATAAATACTACATCCATCCACAAATATAAGACTTGCAAGATTTAGTCAACCTTTTCCACTTTGACTAACAACAGCAAAAAGGTTATAAAGATCGACAATATAAAAATGATACTATCATGAAAGTATTTAACTTTCTATTTCAAATAAAATGCTTTAATATATATAGTTGGTTAAATAAAAAACGTATCGATTTGACCAAACTCAAAATGATTATATTTGTGAATAACGGGAGTAAAAAATATTCCATATGCATGACTATATGATAAATAGTTAGTTAAATATACTTTTTGACATAATAAACAAGCATGCCCTTTACTCATCAGTGTTCAAATCATAAATATAACTATATAAGTGAATTGACACATTTTATAGCACTCAGGCTTTCCTTTATGGTGCTCCAACAACACAATTTACTTGCTACTTGTTCTTCTAGTAATATAAGGAGAAAACAAACACCATAGTTCTTATAATTTTATTGCCCATGGCATTTTAGTTATAATTTGTGACAGATTCTAAGGTAGTTTTGTCACACAAACTCGCCAGCATTAATACTAAACAAATTGCTGATATAAACAACTGTAAAATAGCAGAAAAGCTAACCAGCAAGCGCACAATTGTTGCATTACACCACTGCATAACACCAACCTTTTATAATGAACGTAATAAAGGTTTATATGATTCAAATTTAAATTTCAAACAATAGCTACTTCCTCAGATTCAGTATATTTAAGGAAATGTGCAATTAAACAAAGACTAATAGCAAACCTCTGAGGTGCTATGACCATGAGATGGCTTCAGTTCAGCATCTTTCTCCGATGCAGCTTTTCTCCGTGCCGCGTTCCTAGTATGCGGTCCTTTTGGTTCATCTGAAGTAGATTTAATAACAGCTTTACCTTTTCCCTTGGATGCATTTACACTCCCCTCTGGACAATCTTTATTAACAGCACTAGTGGCAATTGATGATTTTGATCTTAACGAGGTTCGGCGACCACATTGAGTTGATGAAGGCACTGAAGGCGTACCAGCTGTGGAGCTAGCTGCTCCAGATTCCGAATTATTTGCAGATGACACTGTAGGCTTTGAGACAGAGTCAGTTCGCTGGACTCTTGGCCAAAGGAATTCCTCAACAGCTGCTAAGCTTGCCAAGGGATCAATAAGAACAATATTGGATGAATAATCCTTCAGTGACTTTTCGCCTTGTGCTCGGCAAAGGCGTAGCTTGAAAGGTTGAGATAGAGCACCTAAGCCTGATGCCAAGCGAGATCCTCCTAACGTAGGTGCCCTTCCAGAATGGCTGAGCACAACCGGAAAGCGTTCCATTGAAGATAGTGCACTTTGAAGTTTTTGCACTAACAATGCCATAGGAGTTTTATTCCCATGTTCATCACTTGGAAGGGCAATAGATATAAATGCCTTGTACCGCCTCAGTGCCTGATGACGCAATTTTGATAGATTTCCTTCCGACACCTTTTCCTTCCCAAAAGTTCCGCAAGACAAATAGTTCAGCAATGCTGCGATAACCCCACTTCCAATGAACTCAAATGTGGAAACACCATCACCTTTGCTAAGCTCAGAAAGCATATCGGCAATTATACCATCCAATTGTTCCTCAACATTACTTAACACATCAAAATTATTAGCCATCAAAACCTTTGATTTCCCTTTAGCTTTTGTTTTGCAAGTTTCAGCGGTCGTATTTAATTTTGCACAGAGTGTCCTAAGCTTAAGAAGATCATCAGTGCATGCAATATCACTTGCACCAGGGTCTGATGGGAAATATTTATCCTTGAACGACTTTGCTCGATCACTAACTGAAGCACGGAGACTACTATTTGGAACTTCAGCCGTGGTTGCTGACGAATTGGCCATCACCAGATGGGATCTTTTTGATTCATCAGGCAAGTTGTTTTCAGTATTCACAGCACTGCCTCGACGTCGGTTACGCCTGGAACGAGAAGACGCAACAGAATCAACTTGATTGTCCAGCTGTGTTAACTGAGTTTCCGGACTTGACAGTTCTCGGCAAATGAGTGACTCTATAGCATGAACAACACCTTCCCTCACAAACATCTTTAAAAATATCTCAGGAAGCTTTTCCATTAGAATTTCCGCTATCTGAAGAGCAGGGATAAGAACTTGTGGGTCTTTCCATGCTAAAATGCCAGCTAAAAAGCTGCAATGGTGAGTGTCCATGTTAGGACAACTTCTAGGTCAAGAGATTGCTCAAGAAAGAGAACTGAAGTGTCAGATTCGCACCTGGAAATGTTCGTTGTGCCAAGGAGAGATTGGATCATCTCAGCTGAGCTATAGTACATTAATTTTCCAATGACAGATAGGCATTTATGACGTATTGGTCCATTGACACTAGAACCATATACCTGATCACGATACAGAGTATTTGAGTACAATAATCCAAATAATATCATAGCATTGCGAACATCAGTAGTACAGCAACATTCAGACTTACCTGTATCATCGTAGGCAATAAGTCCATACCAAATTGCTGCAGAAGTTCTGGCTGATCACGCAATAACTTCTCCCGGCCAGATAAATCATTTTCTGTTGCACCAGCCCCACCCTGCTTACTAGGAGCGGATTTTTTTACAGAAGAGCCTTTCGTGTAAACATGAGAATACATTGGTAAAGAAATGGTTCCGGCTGGTAGAGGAGGTAGTAACTCATCTGCAAGGTTCACAATCGCGTACATCTGTGTATATAGCACATTCAACATATTAAGAACATTGCATATAGAATCATGTGCGGCATGCAATTTCCTTTAATACAGAATAGAACTTAAGAGTGAGCACGTTTTTGCCAAATGTCAGAATAGGCACTAAAAGTACAAACAAATGATAAAGGTCAAGTTATACTCATTATGTAGACTTGTCAGTGTCCGCCAATAAAGAAGGACAGCCCCACACTGTTAGACTGACCAATAACTTGAATTTACATTTTCTTTTAGTGTGCCTGAGGACAATTATAGGAACTTTTTGATGCACCATTGGTCATGAGATCCAATATCAAAATGCCTCCACAGCATCAGGAGTAAGGCTCTTTGTGCTGCGCCATGGCATGAATGAGGGTGAAAGAGATGGTTTTGTACCATGAAACAACTTTTTGAACTGTACGCAAACAGAGTATATTTTAGCATGAGACTTGCCATGCTTGTAGGTGTTGGAACTTTTGCTGCTTATATTCAGAGATGATGTTAGTAATTGGAGCAATTGTGTTCTTGCCCCTAGTCCAGGTTCTCATTGTAATTTTACCCTGAATTTTAAGAGTTTGTGATTTGGCCCTCAGTTTTTGAAAATGAACCCTCCATTTACCCCTGGTTTTGATGTCCATTAAAGTAAAACCAAGTTAAGTGCTCTAAAATAAATAAAATAGACTGGAATAAAGGAAAAAACAAAATGACAAACAGGCCCTAGCAACAGTAGGAAGGGGCGCCATGGGCATACAATGAAGAAGATTTGAGGAGGAAGTGGTGTAAGCAGATGTTTCTGGAAGCACAAGGATGGGGCAGGCGTGACGGGAGCTACACGACGCCAGTGCGACAGATAATGTCTGCTCTGCTATGTGCATCACGCATCAGGGCCTGAGTGTGGCACAAAAGTTCTAGATGACGGCAAGGCAGGCAGGCTGGAAAGTGGCCTTCTTGGTTCCTCACCCTCCTCTACTCAGCTAGCACGTGCCTGTGCTTAGTTCCGTTGCCTCCATTTCTCCCACCTCTGTCAGTTCCCTTGCCCTCATATATATCTCCTTTCCTCCTTCATTCAAACTGCAAGGTCAGTCATGGAATCCAGTAGCGACTTCAATTCATTTTGGTTCAAAATACACGTTGATTTCAGTGAAGGAGAGGCTTATTTGGGAGAGGAATGACAAGCTCGATCCAGCAGCATATGGGCAGTACTTTGTCAAATTACTAACAGATATGATTGTTGAAATCACAGTTGAAGTGTTGCTAAACGTTTATCTAGATTTGTCAAACGTGTTGAAATTCAGTATCGTTGTAATATATGAAAATGTTAACGCTTTGCTTTAAAAACAGATGGCAAATTTATCAAATGTGTAAGAACAGGGATAATATCATGAAGTAATAAAAAAGGAGTGGCATATTCATAAGAGTATTCTTGTCTTTTTACATAATGCATAACAGCGTTAAGCAGACATAGCAGACTAGGGGTAATGTCTTGCTTCATTTTTAAAATGTTAAGGCAAAATAACAAACCATAAAAACAGAGGGTACAGTCACAATTAGAACCCGGACTATGGGACACAGGTAAGAAGACAATGGCCCGTACATATTTATCTATCTGTATACCCGTAGAGACTTATCTATCTGTATAATATGAATGATACTGTGTTTCAGAGTCGAAGGTGAAAGGATGTAACTGAAGCACAGGGCTGAATAAAATCAGTATAAATAGAATTCGCAAAATGAAAGTAATAAATAAAAGCAACATCAATTGAGCTTGTTATTAAGATTAAAAATTAATTTAACCATCAGTCAAGACACATCATTCAAGCATAACATTAGTGACATTTAGAATCACC
Source organism: Oropetium thomaeum (assembly GCA_001182835.1). Classification (NCBI taxonomy): domain Eukaryota; kingdom Viridiplantae; phylum Streptophyta; class Magnoliopsida; order Poales; family Poaceae; genus Oropetium; species Oropetium thomaeum. The sequence continues at coordinate 726,580 of LFJQ01000040.1, read as the reverse complement.
TGATCAGTTGGCCTTGTTAAAGCAGGGGATACATTTGTACCAGCAACCATCCCAGAACCTGAAAGGATGTCTTTAAGTGTGCCACTGATTCCCAGGTCAAGAAGTGTTTTAGCAGCCAATGGTGACCCGCTTGCACATGTTGAGAGAAGACGAATCACACCCTGAGAGAGATTATAAATAAATATTACTGACTCAACAAAATATTACTCCCTCCATGCAAGTTTATGTCATCCTGGCTATGTTTCTAGGTGTCCAGGTTAATAACATCTATTAATGCATCTTGACATGATGGCCAAATGACAGAAAAATGGGATGGAGGGAGTAGTAACAAGAAGACAAGGCATGCATACTGTATATGTTGATGTACTCAATGAAGCCTGTCCTGCTGAATTGCTAACAGATACTAAGCTAGCAGCTTGTGCAACCAAACCATGATTGCACAGCTCGTCCAATTTCTCCGGAGATGAAGCAAAAGCTTCGGCAATACGGGTCAAGCAAACAGAAGCATGCTCAAGTACCTGGAATGAACAAACAAAATATAAATTTAACATCGTAAATACAGATGGTATCATGAAGGAATCAGCATTATGAAAATGTCAATGTGTACTTTTGAATCATGGTAGTTCAGGAGATTCGTAAGCAATGGAACAGCTTCCATTACAAAATCCGATGCATCAGAAGGAAGTTTCCTACACATATTAGCAGCTGTCGACAACGCAACTCTCTGGAAACAAAAAACAAACAACATTAAGTAGTGGGAGACATGGTAGTAACAATTACATGGTTCATGTCGGAGAATAAAATCAAACAATGTATAACATTAAAAGAAAATAAAGATTGCTCCAATGGGCTAAACAAACACATAGTGATGAGGACCCCAAATGGAGACAGATAAGCATAGAGTTATTACCTGAACACCTGTTGAGAAAAAGTCAAGATATGAGAGGACCGCCATTAGTGCACCTGCCCGCAAGCAGGCAGTTGGATGCTCCTGGGATATCTTCTTTAGTGCTTGCAAAGACTAAGGAACAAAGAATATGTAAGTGTGAATGTTAAAGGACATGAATAAATTTGCAGTGAGGTTGTACATGTATGCATCAACACATGTGACAATGGCAGACCCCAGAAAAAACTGATTTATCCAAGAGTATCACAGATGAATTAAGGACATCAACAATGCGGGGGGGGGGGGGGGGGGGGCGTGGGGGGGGTGGTTATTTATCATTGTTATGTTGTACTGATGAATCAATTAAATTTCACAGCAAAGACAAATCATCGATATTATAGGTTCATAGTCAAAAAAAAAAATCATGTCAAGTTGTCCTGTCAGTTAAATAATCTAAAAATGCCTAAAGAATGATGACAAAACAGTACAAAAAAATTGTCATAATAATACCTGATCTGAACACACAATGTATCTTCTATATCATGAACAATCTACGAAATAAAATCATGAACATATTTTAGATATAAACAAACTAACTAATCGAGTTCCAGCAGTTTGACTATAAATCATTAAACCTCACTGAGATACACTTCAAAACTAACGAAAAGTCACCCAGACCATTGCTGCTTAAGTTCAAGAGCCACCGTTGCAGGAGATAGGGCAGTTTTGAAAAATAAAACAATAAAAACTGCTTCTCTCAGGAACAAGTGCATATCGCCAACAAGGTTATGCTCCTCATATTTCATCTATGCACTCTAGCACTAGTATGGCTATATGGGAAAGCACAAATTCTTATATAATCATCAGCAACTCCATATACTTGTAAACTATGAGTGCAGTGCATGAAAAAAATTTTATGCTACCCAATAATAAGGCATAAACTACAGCAACATTACACTATGAAAACAGCAGGATCTAACACAACGGCAAAGAAGCAGCACATATTACAAAGAAGATGACTAAAATTAGTCTACAGCATACCTGCTCTGCCAAGTCCATGTATTCAATGGTGAGAAGCCGGGCGCAAAAGCATGGCACGGCGCCATAATGCACAACAGCGGAGCAAGAAGACGGCAACACATCGCAGAGGTGAGTAAGGGCCCGTGCCGCGAGCAACATGATGTCTGGGTTGCTCTCGTGGTTGAGCAGGCCAACTAGGACAGGTACAAAGGAGTCTACTGAGAATGCCCCAAGTGACTCTTCCGTGCCAATTGACAGCATCTCACAGAGTTGCGTCAATGCTTCAACCTGTCGACCATCCTCCCCATCCGCACGTAGCCCTGCAAGTATCTTCTTCAGCCTCCCACTCAGCTGCCCGGACGCTGATGACGATGACGCAGCTGCAGCGGCGGCAGCTGATAGTGCAGAAGATGGAAGGATTTCGTCGAGCCCAGCACCAAGCTTCCTAAGAAGCCCCTGCAGTGCGGTGCTGGCAGAAGTCAGGCTGTGGGGAATGGCCCCAGCCCCAAACCCCGCGTCATCATCATCCTCCATGGCATCGAAACTTAGGCCTAGCAGTCGCTCGGCCTCACGCACCCGAGAGCTCTCGGACGGCTCGTGCTGCTGCTGCTGCTGCTCCTTGCCCTTGTCAGCGTTCGAGGAGCGGCCCCGGCGCCGCTGCGGCGGGTTGGGGTTGTTGTCGCCCGAGGAGTCCATCGCAGGGAGCGGGGCAGCCGCGGGGAGAGGGCTGACAGCGGCGGAGCGGCGAGTGCGTGGAGGCGGCGGAGCAGGGTTGGAGGCGCCGGCCGACGGGTTAGGGTTAGGGTTGGAGCGGGAGCGCTTGGAGGAGCGGGACGGGGAGGTCGTTGAAGAAGGGGAGGCCTCCGCCCGCTTGCGGCTGCGTGTTTCCATACAAAGGGAGCGGCGAAGGGCGGCGGCCGCCTCGCAGCGGCGGCGGCGATGCGGCTAGGAAGGGGTGGGCGGCGGAGGAATGGGCATCGGGTGTCTGCGATCGTAGGAGATCTGGGTGGGGAGGAATCGCTGGGGTTGCGGATTTTGGGGGGACGAGGATGCCTGAGGCAGTCGTGACTGGTGATGTCAGACAAAGAGGACGGGTGCCGAGGGACGAACTCGTGATTTTGGGGGCGGCTTTTGCTCTGGGCAAAATAATCTATTTCTTTCGTAGCAAAAAATCTCTGTTATCCACTTTTGCCACTGGTCAAAATACTTCATCTGTTCTTAGCATTAAGAGCCTCTTTGTTTGAGTTTTAGATGATAGAATCTATATTTTAGATTACAGGTTATAGAATTTGAGATTTAATCCATTTGTTTCGTACCAAAAATCTTTGTTATTCACTCCACACCCGTGCAAAATACTCGATTTGTTTCTTAGCATAAGGGCCTCTTTGTTTGAGTTTTAGATGGTGAAATCTATATTTTAGATTATAGATTATAGAATTTAAGATTTAATCTACGGATAAAAATTATGAGGAGTTTGTTTGTTTGGATTCCGCAATTTGACTTCAATCATATTTACTAGGCCTTAATAACAAAAACGTAAATATTCATATAATAATCTAGCAAAAAGTTGTTTCCATTCAACTTGTAAGATTGCGAAATTTTACGATCTAGATTGTGTAATCCACTTTCAAAAAAATCCAAATTTCTAGAAAAAAGGCCCTCGTAGCCCACGAGCATACATGAAAACACACCAATCTTCTACTACCTCCGGCTGCAAAATATTGATATTAGGATATGATGATTAGTTCAAATTTGAATTAATGATCATGTCCTAGTGTCCAATATATGATTCAGATTAATGCACAAATTGTAGGAGAAAGAGAGGTGAGATACTTCATGAGTCACCTAAATGCATACATTTTGTAATTTGTTGTTTTGAGGGATTATTATTATTTTGGATTAAAGAGTTTGTACTCTAGTCCCAATTTACTTGACATTTTTGCATGTGGTTACGAAAATTAAAGAGAGGTGAATATACAGAAAATGTGGATGAGATATGTAGTGGAGATATATTAAGAATAAAGGAAGGTTAGTCGAGAGTGCAAGTACTTTAAGAAAATTAGATACGACTGCTGTCAAATATATTTTCAACGAAGGGAAAGAAAGCAAGATGCAAAAGAAAAAAAAAGCAGAAAGAAAGCACCAAGTCACAAAATATGTGTGTTGACTGATCAAACACATCCTATATTGTGATGGTACTAGCGCGCGGGAACTACTTTTGCTGGCGGCTGTAAGTGACGTGGCTGGAGCATACACGCAGCAGCGAACTATGTTATTTGCCCTTGCTCTTAAACATTAAAGAAAAGAAAAAAAATTACTGACAAAATGCCTCTAGGCTGTTACACAGTGACGCTACCTGATAAATTGACTCAAGCAGAATAGATAAGCGTCACACCAATGTTAGCAAAACAGACGTCCTAGCCTTCTAGGCACCTAATTATGCATATGGGCACAAGGCCATAAATTTGACAACCAACATAACATATACTATTGCTACACAACAGATTATGCATGAGCAACAATTCATTGCTTCTTCTAATTTTGGGTGTTGCTGAGTGGGATATCCACTGTTTCATGATCCGAAGAGGGAAAAGATATCCATGAAATTTGATGGTCAGAAAGAACATCTGCCACATTGATTCAGCTCCGATCATGTGTATTGACCAGCTGAACCACATAGATCCACTTCCTATGAGGCTCCAATATGCAACGTTACTTCCATGTAACTACCAGTTCATGGAGCGACAGAATCATCTTCCTGATTAACATCGTCCATGGTGGTATCATTTCTGTCACTACTGGAATCAGATGAGATGGCAGCAGCATCTTCCGGAGAAGAATCAATGCTTGATCTCTTCCTCGTATCTCTGACTCTCCTCCCTTTGAGTTCAAGTCGTCTGCGTTTCCTAGCCTTTCGTCTGCCCTTGGGGTGGTCTTCATGATGCAAATCAGCACTCCCCTCTTCTGAATCCCTTTCAGCCCTCATTTTCTCTGCTTGCAGTACATCAGCCAACAAAGAGTCACTTTCCCCTTTCCCCCTCTTATTTGAATTTATCTGAAACAAGATCAGTTGAAATGACCAAACAAAAAACAAAAATGGTTGATATAGAAGTTCAGCTATGAAATCATACAAAGTTGTTCCTGTGGACAAGAATATTGAAGCAATGTGCTTTTTGATGCATATAAGTCTGCAAAGATTGAATGTTTCTTATTTGTCATTGAAAAACTACATTCCTTAGAAGATGATTCTTGGGAACAAACAAAAACATTTTAAATAAGACAGTTTAGTTGTGATGTCATCTTTCTTTTTAATTTAGCGCAGTTCACTATGTTTTCAAGGGGAAAAATAAAAGGTTTTGCTGGCATGTCAGGACACCAATAGAGGCCTTTATTACTCCTCTCGTCTTCTGATGCACTGAAGAACATACAACTCGGAAAAAAAGCATGGCATCTTAAAGATGATTTTATATTTTTATTTAGCAGGGACTGAAATTGTCTACCATTATTAATGAAACGAAAATGTAACATGTATTCACAAGAATATACCAAAACACGTCAACCGTCTATGTTTGAGGATAAAGCAGTTTGTGAAACTGAAATTACTCATAAAAACGCGCAGCAAACAAAATGATAAGAATAGATAAAAGCCACATCTGACCTTAGGAGGCTGATCAACAAGGTGAGCCCACTCCCTCCTCTTACTAAGACAATCATTGATGGCATGTAAAAATCTGGGATACGCACAATCTTCTTCATTATGTTTCCTTATATCCCTAAAATGCTGAGAAGGAACATACAACCAGTATTAGCACGAGAATACAGAACACTCTCTCCAATCAGTTTTAAAGTGATGTGTTGGGGCACTTCATATACAAATGATGAGGTAACAAAAAGTGACAATTCGGCCCCTATACTTGAAAGCAAGTAATCTATATGCTGATGCAGATTACAAGCATACATGCACTTTCATAAGGGATTGGAAAGCAGCCCTGGAACACTAAAACATCACTCTTTCTTGACCGTTGGCTTCTCACCTCAAACTACACTAAGCATGTGTTTGGTTTGAGGGATATACCGGGACGGGACGGGACGGTCCCATTTTGCTGTTGTTTGTTGCGGAGTCAGCCCAGGGACAGGATGATCCCAGAAGGAATACCGTCGATATGCGGGACGAGCTCATCCACCCAAAAAACTGGCAGACGAGTCCATCCCACCCCATGCCGCGTCACGTGAGCTGCTCGTGGGGCTTGTGGTCACCCTGCCTATCTATTTCTCACCCCACGACTACCGGTCCTTGAGAAAAAGAAAAAAAAAACGAAGAAGCAGGCTACATAGCAGACTACGGGCGACCGACGCTCCGCGACCCTCCGCGCTCGGAGCCTGGCGGCAACCATCCACCCCTGGAGCCCCGTGGCGACCATCCGTCCCCGGAGCCTGGCGGCGACCTCGACTCTCCACCCCTGCGCATCGATCTGCTACGCCCCCAGCCAAGGATGAAATGCATCTCATTCCTCCTCCGGCCCTGTTCATACTTCAGCTGGTCTGCATCTCCTCCCTCCTCCGAACCTCTTTGTCCTGCACCATTGGGGGGAAGACCACAGCAGCTCAAGGTTGACGGATCTGCAGTTTGCTCAAGTCCTTGTTGAGGTAACGAAACCCTAGCCCCCCTCTTGTTGATTTTTATGTCGTGAATGGTTCAATAGATACTGGTGCAAGACTTGTGACATGTGAGTAACCACATATGGATTTGTAGATGGAAAACAGGACCAAGATCTTGATTTTTGCTGCTGCAGCACATATGTTGTTGTGCATGATGGTCATGATTATTGAGTCTAAGAAAAGAAAGAGAGATGAGAGGAGACCAGGTATTAGTTCCGGTCCAATGGATGAGAGAGATAGAATTAGATTGGACTACCTTTACACCAGAATTTGGAAGAATGACACAACCTGTGGTGACATGCTTAGACTTAATAGGGCAAGGTTCTTTCATTTTTGTAATGTTTTTAGGGATCGTGGGTTGCTCGAAGATACACTTCATATGTGTGTTGACCAGCAGGTTGCCATGTTTCTAAACACAGTGGGGCACAATCTTAGAAAGAGGTTAGTGGGCACAAATTATGACAGATCCGGAGAAACTGTTAGCCGGTATTTCAACAAAGTGTTGTGTGCTATTGGTGAGCAACTAGATGAATTAATTAGGCCCTCTTCATTGGACACTCCAACCATAATAGAGGGAAACCCAAGATGGGATCCTTACTTCAAGGTCTGAGATTCAACACTATCTCATTTCCAGTTTTCTAGTGATATGCGTGCATGTCTAGTTCAGTTTCCTTGCAAAGTGGGTTACTGAGAAGATTCCCATGTGCTTCACAGCCATGAGAAGTTGCTTGCAGTGAGATGTTGCTGTTATTTTGTATCTACTACAAAAACTTTTTCTGTGGTTTAGTACTTGTGTAACCAGTGCTTATGAAGGCTCATTATTTGGACTTGTTATGTTAACCGTGTGTTTTGTGAAGGTTATTTCAACTATTATGTAGCATAGTTATGTGAAGATTGTGTATATGTGTGGTTGTCTCAGTTTTTAAGTTGACCATTGTGATATGTGTAAAAAAAAGGGTGGTAAGTGCACCACCTAATTGAGGAGGTAACCACATCCTCATGTCTCAACCCTATCCCTCCAATCAAACATGAGACGGGATCATTCCATCCCACTTTATCCCACCAATCAAACAAGAAACAAGGTCCGTCCCATCCCTCCAACCAAACAAAAAATGGGATCGTCCCATCCCTCAAAATGGGATGGTTCTGTCCCATCCCGTCTTGCCTCCAAACCAAACACACGCTAATATCTTACTAGACAGAGTAATATTTACACGTCCATATCTAAATAAAACATACCTGATGAACAGCATCACAGAGTTCTTCATGTGTTATACTCCTGTTCTTACTAATGATTTCATCAATCAATCCTGTACATAGAATATATAGCACACTTCATACTTTTATGTTTTGCACAAAAACAGATGAATTAAGTTACGTACCAGGCAAATTGCGCAAAACAATGATATCCACAGAATCATCTGTCAAACCAGTGTTAGCTACAGTTGAGCAAACACCACGATTTCTTTGTTCTGATGTTATATTTTCAGCTGATCTGCATGAGTCCTTGACACAAGAAACATGTTCTGCACTTGAATCTCTCTGTCTTCGTTCAACAAAAGACGCCTTTTCTGCCCTCCTAGTATCTTCACTATCTTTCGGTGTATCCTCTCGGTTTCTCTTCTTTAAAACCTGCAAAGACCTTCCTTAGAGACCACATAAAAAAGAACTAAAATAGAAAGATGCCCATACATTTTCAGGCACTAGTAACTTTACCGTTGCATGATCCCTTCCTCCATGTGCTGAAGAACGCTTTGAAAAAACAGTAGCTCCAGTTGAATGCAGCATCTGTGAACCAGTTGCTTGATGGCAACGTGGCACCCTTGGAACTCTGGGGGAGCTGTTTAATTGTTGATGCAACAACAATGCAAGCTACAGAAAACAAGTCAAAAAGAAAGCTAGATATGTACGTTAACAGAAATTTGAAATATTGAAAAGAACTATCTATCTTCATACCTGCTCATCACTCAATGAAGCAGTTGAATCAGATGTTCGCAGCTCAGTCGATGTTGAATTATTGGCCTCCTGTGTGACATGAATTGTTCGCTGGTGGATCTTGTCCTTTTTCTGGAAAGAATTGGATGCCACTGTCTTGTTACGAGATTGAAATGGCAGTACTTCTCCATGGAATGATTTTGCTGAGGCACCTCCAGTTGTGGCTGTCTTCTGTGACTGCTCCTTTGATATTGGTAACCTAGGTTTGGCCGTAGGTGTGCATATTCTACTTTCTTGGTACAACTTCAGTGCAGATGCAACAGCACTTCTTGGTTGAACTTTCTCAATGCACCGTGTTACTTGCTGGGAACTTTCTTCCAAAAATTTTCCTGCCCCATGTTTGACGTCTGTAGGTGACACCAGTTCCTTTTTGGCTAAAAGATCAGTGTTCCCAGTTGATGATGGTCCTTTGTCCACTGACTGTGGTACCTCATATGGTATAGATATAGTACCAGAAAAAGACGTACAAACTTTTGCAACACCAGAAAGTGAGTTTGGATTCTCGACAACTGTGTCCATTGGATTTCCTGTCTCAGATTTAGGATGTTCACAACATACTGAAACATATGTTGACTTGGATAAATTTCTTTGAGACATTGAAGAGCCTGCAGTATCCCCCAGACCTTGTTTATTGCATTTAAGGACATCACTTCGTAATTGGATAACATCAGCTGTATTAGTTCCCTGATAAGCCTGCTCCCTTTTAATAGTCTGTGATTGTGACTGAACATTCTGTACATCTGGTAAACCAGCAATATCCTGCAGACTTGAAGTTAGATTTAATTGCTTCTGAAGGCCCCGCATGTTGTGAATTTTGTTGGGACCTGCAAATATTGCCATCCATCCAATACGAAGTTTGTCATCAACCATTTTGACAACTTTAAGTAGGCTTCTCAAGGCATTTAGATATCCATCAATTTTTGTGCAAGAGGTAAGTACCCTGAGACCTTGAATTACCTGAATTCACTATGCCAGACTTTAAGCCCCCTTTCACTTCTGTTTGTTGCTTGCGCATATTAACCTGCACATATCCCACAGTGTGTGTTAAACAGAAGCTATTTAAAGTAAATAAGGCAAGTCAATGAGATTTAAATTATCAGAAACTTGAGAACTCACTGCATCAAATAGACAATCCCTATGCAGATAACAAAGTTACAGATTAATTAAAATATTATTTTACAAAATATATGGTGAAAATGTAAATGTACAGTAAAACCAAAATCATGAGAGCATCTCCAATCTGTAAAATTGGGACTCTTAAAAGCTTATTTTTGGTAGTGTCAAAATGGTATTGGGAGGCAGAAGGGTGCCTTACCTTCAAGAGCTCCCAATAGACTGATTTGCACGTTTAGGGAGTGATGTTGCTAAAAGTGAGGTGAGTGAGGCCGTTTTTATGGGAGGACCAACATTTAGGGTGTGCATATAGGTAGATGTTGGAGAGCGATTTTTTGTTCATGGAGCCCAATAACTAGCTTTAGGGATCATTTTATATGACTGTTGGGGATGCTCTGACAGCCCCAAAACAAAAGTGCTTCAAATGAATAAAAGCATAAAGCTAAATTCAGGCACATGGCAGCAATGATCAGTAGAAATGTTACATCCCAGTGGCTTACTTCACAAGTTTGACAGTCAGACAGCAAAAAGCATATTGTATGATAAAGTAACCCAAATCAATCAGTAATAAAAAATAATATCACATTGTAGCGACTATACAGAACTTTCTCCACATTCCAATTTGCATTACGATACCAGCACCCCTCTTAATTTTTGTTGAGGGAATAATTAACAACCCCCCCCCCCCCCCCCCCCCCGCTCCTTAATTATTTTAATGTATTACCAGCAGTGCCTCTGCTTCAAAACAGATATTATCCTGCACATAATCCCCCCCCCCCCTCCCTTAATTTTAACGTATTACCAGCAGTGCCTCTGCTTCAAAACAGATATTATCCTGCACATAGATGCATGACAACTAAGAATTGAGCATTGTCCATATGATTTAAGGCACGCAATGTAATTAGAATTTCTTTTGAGAAGAATGTTCACCATGATCCCATCATAGTTAATCAGAAACAAAAAGAAGAAAGTTGCATGATCCCTTCATAGTTGATCAAGAAGAAAAGTAACACTTTACTCCACTTATTTTGAAATATAGCAGCCCGATATAAGAACTATGCCTCTTATATATGGCAATATGGCATGACACGTAGACAGGTAAAAAGTGACTTCTGATAAACTAAGATGTTTCTATGCCACTCCAACTGCTGCTGCTGCAACTTGAAGACTCACCGGAGAAAAGAGAAAGATAATTTGAGAAGATGTAAGAACTCAATTGCTTAAACTAGATGAGAAAAAAACTAAGATAATAGGAAAAAGTCCAATTTACTCCCCCAAGTATAGTCAAAGTTCGGATAACCCCCTAAACTATTCTTTAGTTTAGTTTACTACCAAAATTATGTCATTGGTTTAGATTACCCACTAGTACAATTTGACTATTTTGTTCTCCATATACAAGTTGTTTAATTTAAAATTTTATAGTGGTATTGGAAATCACCCAAAGTGGTCGGACACTTCCCCGGACCCCGCGCAAGCAGGAGCTACGTGCACCCGGTTACCCCCTTTTCGTATTGGACATCATAATGTATGTTTAAAAAGTATATTTCAAAAATTCCAACGTCACTGTTCATATAAAATTGTATCCCAATGATTATTATACTATTAAATGTCCTTCTCTACCACAATCATGATAAAAAATTGGTCAAGTAATTTCAAATGTGTGTTATGATGTCAACCACCATCATATAAAATTTGAACTTATACTTCCACTTATGCATGGAGAACTAAGAAAATACAAGTTGTATAGCGGCTAAATTGGACTAAATAACATTATTTTTGGGTAAAGTAAACCAAAAAATAATTTAGGGGGTTATCCAAACTTTACCTATAATTTGAGGGAAGTTGGACTTTCTCGAATATTACATAGATATAATATTCTTAATATTTATGTAGTTTCAATCTATTGCAGGTGGTGAAGGTATATGATGAATCCACAACATCGTATTCATACTAGTAAAAAAACTACTCCATCCGTCCCAGTTTATATGACGTTTTAGACTCCAGCGCAGGAACCAAGAAAAAGAGATCAGGACTGCTGCTTGTATTGAATAGCCATAATCCATCCAAGACTTCACAGTGCCCGAGGCCGCACCCACGTTCGTGAGCTCATCATAACAACGCCACTCAGGCCCAAAAACAAGGCCACTCTAGCAGCACACCAACCAGCCTCGGAGAGCTCGGAGGCAACAGTGCTTGCCGTCGGGGAGCACGAGCGGTGGCGCTAATTGGCAGCCACCTACGACGGTCGGCAGTGGAGGAACCGCGGCAGGCGTCCTCATAGCCTGGACCTTTATTGCTGCCTGGAGGTGGGAGGTGGAGGCCATAGCCAAGGAGGAGCGTGCGGCGGCAGTGGAGCCGACAATGCCAGCGCGTGCCGGAAGCTACCCGCAACGGCCAGTGGTGGAGGAGCTGAGGCAGGCACACGGATCTGCCCCAACCGGAGAGACAGAGAGAACCAAGAAGGGGAGGGGGGAGCGCTGGGAGTAAATGCAAGGCGGTGTCAGGACACAGTAAATGGGATGCTTCAAAATGTGAGAACATCAAATAAAATGGGAATTCGGTAGATGGCTAAAACATCAATAAACTGAGACAGAGGGTTTACAGCTTATTGGGACCAAATTACACTGCAGACCAAGGGGAAAACAATGTATCTATCTGGTGATCACATATATATGTAGAGCTATTTTTTGTTTCCTTTTCAACATTTTTTTCCCGTACATGCAGGAAAGCTGCATATCTTTCTATTTAAAGAGACTTTCAACAGTTTATCTTAAATTCAATGTACTCAGCACAGCTGTTTGTAGTTATCTACGAACTTATTCATCAACCAATTCTGAGGTTTATAATAAAGCCCTGTTTGGATCCACTGAACTATTTGTTAGTTGACTAAATTTTAGTCCATAGGGATCCAAACAGGAGGAATAGCAGGGATACTAATTGTTAGTTAACTAATGGACTAATTGTTTTCTTGTTAGTCCACTCCATCCTACCCAGCTAATAGGGACCAACAGATCCTTTCTTTTCCTTCATCCCCCCCCCCCCCCCCCCCCCCGCCCCCCCTATGGAGATACTGTCTTTTCTTCTCCATGCAGGGATATTTCCTTCCTTTTTTTTGTGTAATTTAGCTAACTATTAGTCCGGCCACCAAACATGCCTCCAACTAATCGTTTGCTAGCTAATTGTTAGTCCGGACTAACAATTGTCTAACAATTAGTTTTAATTCATCCAAACAGGGCCTAAGTCTAATTCTACCTATTCACTTGATTTGGCTTCTGTTTTGTTATTTGTCCCAGCACTGATGAATTATAGCTTAAGAAACATGTTCTGGGATCGCAAAACAATAACAAGGGTGCAGGAAATACTGATGATGGAAGTTATAGAGTTTCAGAATCTCTGGGTGATTAGAAAGATTTCTGTTGGCTCATTGGAGATAACACAAGTCAGGGATCGTGTCCAAGAGAATGCTACAGTCACTTTACATGGAATACCGACCTAATCTTAGATTTCTAAGATTATAGGGATCCCAAACCTCTTGATAATCCACCGGTGAATCCCCCTATATAGTCCAAAGGGGGGACATCAGACATGTGCCGCTACCTACAGTCCTACATGTGTACTTGCCTGGCAAGTTGTTCATGCCTCAGAACAGCAGTAACTGATTGATGTCACCTGTCAGTAAGACACTCTATTCTCAGTGTGTGTGGGCATGACAGGTAATTTCTTGTCATGAACAATTGTTATGTCTCATCCTCGTTTCCTATGCACCCATCTTTTCCACCTCTAATTAATTCTTGTTCCCACATCTAAAACGTGCAAAATTTTGGGACGGGTGAGTACTAAAGAATAACTGGATATTCCTGTTATTATACTCATTAACACATATTAACATGTTTTGAGTTATTCTGCCCCATAATGGAAGGAGGTTGTGAGTCCACAAAAAGCTGATGCAGACAACTACAAACTTTCCGGTGAATATGCATAGGAACATTTGGATTCTCCTAAATCTTTTCCTGTTAAGGGCCATCAAATGTGAACAAAAGCAATCCCGGAAAGGGCGACATAAGGGTCCTTGTTCTATTCCAAATGTTTATGTACAAAACACTTCTGCCTATTCAAAAACCAATAAAAGTATAGTTAACTAAACTCTAAAATGTACCCTTTCATCCTGTATGCAAATCAGAGATGAAGTCCATCATTTCAAAACTTATGTGGAGAAGTCAGAAAACAAATTGAATAAATTCAAAGAGATTTCATGTTCCAAATCATTTCCAGACTCAATGCAAATTCACTAAATCAATTTTGCAGTATATAGAGCTCAGAAAACTTGATAAGTGATTCACACAGGAATGCATATGTCATTTTGCAAATCGGTGGTTAGGATCGATACCTTCTAAAAATTTCTCAAAGTTTCTCTGCCAAACCTTGAAAATAGAACAACAAAATATAACTAAATTCTGTTATGGAAGTTGCCATTGACCGTCATTGCACAGTTTGGAAAGAAGAATAACAAATCCGTACTGAAGACACATATCTTGTAATTCAAAATATTCAGTCAAATCATATAAAGATTGCAACTCAATAAACAAAAATACCAGCCAAAAAAAGTAGAGTACCATAGCACATCTTCCAGATGACACTGATCTATGGGCCATGCTGTCAACCTGGACCTATCATTATCACTCTCTGAAGCGTCGACCCAAGCCATCAACACCCAATTGCATCCATCTTCAACCCACAGCCATGAGACCTCCCCAAGTTACCTAGATCCACCTACTTTGACTACCCTTTTGCTCATCTACTCACACTGCACCCCCTTGCTCAAGCTCTGTTGGTGTCCCAATGGCTAGTTATGATTCCACGCAGTCATATAAAGTTGAAGTTGCAGGTATTATTAGTGTTTCAACTATGAATACTCTTTAAAATGAATTTATCATATTTGGGTCCAATACAAAGGAGAGTAGGATTTTAGTGGGTTCCGATGCAAAATATGAAATTTTAAAGCTCCATCATGCTAATCTTTAGCTATGACTTCAAGGCTCTATAAGCAAAGATCCTGAGCCCAAACCTGAGAATATTTGGCACAGTTATGGAACAAGTAATAATATTTCCAATTTCTAGGTTTTAGAAGCACCAGACCTGCTGACTAGTCAAACATGCACAATCACAGATGTTATTGCACAAAACTGAATACACCTATCCATTATAAATGACTAAGTCATATATTTGATAACAAGGAGTATATGACATTCTAACCTCAACCCCAACAAATCCTGAGTGCACTTCTTGCTCCGCCGCAGAAAGCTCCACTTTCAAGCAGTCCTTTTGCTCTAGCATGTTCAGCGTCCCAGGAATTTCCTTGAGGCACTTCTTCTCCCGACTGCATTTCAAGGACTGCTCCGTTTTATTATTGGTTTTAACAGATTGCAAATCAGAACTGGCCATGTTTGTTTCAGCATAATGATTTTCTCGCATAATATTTGCAACAGCTTCACCCTCTCTCTGCTGATACCTATCCTCCTGAATATCTGCATCACATATGAAATAGACTAGCATAAAAACAAGTACGTTCTTTGCGTAGCAATTAAACTAGAAATTACGCCCGAACTATTCACCTCTCTTCTTAGCCTCAGTCAAAAGAGGCACAGCATGCTGACCGCTATCAAATTTCTTACCACGACAGCTTAGACTTCGGATATAATGCTTCTCCTTGTTTGGTTCAACACCACCTATTGGAATGGAGTCCGATGTTTCCCGGAGCTTCTCTCTGGCCAGTGCAAACAATGCATCGGCGCCGTTGTCCTTGTCATCGGCCCAGGAGGGGAACTCATAGTAACGGAAGCCGAACCTTTTGGGCACATATCCAGTGCAGCGCCACAGCGCACCCGAGAAGGCCGGGGCGCCACGGAACTGGGCAGATTCGCCCCCGCCAGGTACACCGTGGACATGGACGCGAGCCGGGAGTGGAACCTCGGCCCAGCGGCGGAAGAGCGGTGGCGGGCGGTGGGTGGGCAACTCCGCGAGAAGCTCAGCCACCTCGGCCTCGTCGGCGGAAGAGGGGGCGCGCTTGGACCTACAGTTGTGGCAGGAGAAAGAGGTGTGCACGCCGCGGACGTAGCGAGCGCACCGCGTGTGCACCCACACGCTGCACTCGTCGCAGCTGACCATCTCTTCGCCATCGTCGAACGTGACGCCGCAGGAGCAGTCCACCGTCCATGAGCCGTCCACCCAGTCGTCGGTGGGCGCGGACGCCGCGACGGGATGGGCTTGCGGCTCCGGGCGGTGCAGGCGGCCGCCCTTCATCGTCGGCGAGCAGGGACAACCCTAATCTCGGATCGTTGAGGAATTGAGTTGTTTTCGGCGGAATGGGGAAGAGGCAGACACGCGGACGAACGAGGGGCGGGATTAGCTCTTTTTATTTTTTTCCTCTTCCCATTTGCCACCCCTCCGAAAGGTAATGCCAAAATGTCCTCCGCATCTAGATTTTTCAATCTCATTTGCCCCTCCATCCAAAGTCTATCTATACGGCGCTGTCCTCCTATGCTAACCTAAACAGGATATAAAAAAGATAATTTTCTCCCTATCTTCAGACTTTATCACACGGTTCCTGGTCCAATGGAATCAGCAGGTCCGTGCTCAACCACACACGACACCCATCTCTTAGCTCGACGATCAGAGTAAGGGTAGGCCACGCCTCCTCCCCTACTCAGTCTCCCATAGCAGGCCAGACGCCCCACGCTCGTCGTCCCCCTCCCTCCCCCCCCCCCCCCCCCCGAAGTATTCTCCTTGTTAGCTTAATAACCATTATGTCCCAAAGGTATGAATGTTTTGGTGATTGAATGCTTGTTGAGTGCAGCTCCTACTGTCATCTACAACCTCAAAAGTGAAGTGCCTCGACAAATGTTGATGACAACTCATATTGAGTCTATGACGAGTATACGGTTGAAGAATGGATCAAGACATTGGAACATTGAGATCGAGTTAGGAGCGCTTGTGTAGCTTGGTTTTGAGTCCATAGGAAATAACCGGTATTATTAAGGTGGTTGGGACATCTAGCTATGTCTCACTAGTGTAGAGGTAGTGGACAACATGTGTGAAGGTCCCACAACACTTGGAGAGCAGTTAGGAAGCCGAGAAAGACGATTTGTGAAGCTTGAAAGCAAGGATGCAACGAAGACATCAAATTCTAGTTTCAGCAGAATCGTTGTACCGCATGACGGTATTATCTTACCATTTTTTAGAATACCTGAAAATTAAGGCTGACCAGGAGAAAAGAGTCGTCGTACCATTTTCTAGAAGATCTGGCAGTTGGGCCAAGCTAGGAGAAGAAGAATCGTCATATCATACGACATGGTCGTCGTAACATTGGAGCTGTTGGAGCTGACTTGGAGATGACAAGAGAGATATAGTCATCGTAACGTACGACGGTATTGTCTTACCATTCTCCAGAAGACCTGTTTCAAAGTTGAGTTCAGGAGTTATATTCGTCGTACGGTACGACGGTCGTACCATGATAGCCGTCCCTCTCGTTTATTTGAGAGACTTTTGGTCAGTGGAATAGCAGAGAAACCAAAGGCGGGCTAAGAAGTCAAGGGGAGAAGCACTTGGGCAAAAGAAGAGGAGATCTTTAAGTGCTTGTGGGAGAGTAACGTGGAGTGTTCATCCACCTCGGGCATCTTAGCTTGTTACTCTTGGTCTTATGGCAGGGCCTAGACCGGTTAGGAGTTGGTGATACCATTCCGGGAACGACAGAAGGGACCGAGACTCGGTGGGAGTGGTTCAACGAGGATTGGGGGGTGATGAGGACATCACACCCATGGATACACACAATTCTTCTCTTGCTGTTACACATGAAGGTCCGATTACCATAGCTCGCGCCCGACAACTTAATCTAGAGGTGAGCTCGTTCCTTAGCACTCCATTATGCATTCTCGAGGATAGATTATGACCTAATGATTTTATTATGATTAAAAATCATGGAGAGAACTGTGACATCTGAGGTGTCACTACGGAATCCATCGGCAAATTTCAAACCCTAGGGATTTAAACATGTACTCGAAACAAAACTTACACTTGAGCTAATAATAAATATTGTTAAAACACTTCCAATAGCATGTATAAAAAGTTTGGGTGAATATTAGGACATTTTATTAAATCAGGAGATTTAACCCAGAATACCAAGATTAATTCTTAACTGGAAAGAATTCAAACAGCAGTTTCAAAGTCATCCAAAATCCCATGTAACCCCAGCAATCTTTTTACATGACAATTAAGTTCACTTCAAAATGGAATTTTGGAGATTTAATCAGAATTTTTAGAAAAAGGTTCAAACCCCTTAAAAATTCAAACAAACTTGAAATTAATTGGAAATTCATGAATTTTTATAAGCCAAATTAGAACTTTATCCTTTAATGAAAGTTCTTCCAAATAAATCATTGAGCATACACAAAAATTGTCAAAATTTTCCAAGCTAGTGAAGTATGGGTTTCAATTGAATTTAGTTCGGGATCTTCTAATAATTCAAAAAAAAATCAAAAAAATTCATCCCGCCGCCACGGTGGCCAATCCAGCCACCGCAGCGGCGCAGCGGGGAGGACGCCGGCCGGTGCGCCTTTTGCCATGCCATTACACCGGCGAGATCCACCAAGATCTTCCTCTCCTCCCTCTCCCTCTCCCTTTCCTCGTTCCCCCTGCTGTTTTACTCCTGGGCGCACGCCACCGCCCTCCTCTCCACTCACCGGCGTCGCGCTCTGCCATCCCCTCCATCTCTCTCTCTCGGCGCGTGATAAAGACGACCGAGCCTCCTCTCCACTTCCCCCCCACTCCCCACTCTTCCTCCACAGAACCTCCTCCTCCTCCTTCTTCTTTTTCTTCTTCTTCTTCCTCCGGCCGAACGCACCCCGTCGACAGTCAAGCTTCAATTCCGCCGCCTCGGTACGCTCTTCCATCAAATCATCTCACCGGTGAGTTCATCTCACTCTTGCGCACTTGTGTGACAAGGTTGTTTGTTGGATTTAGGTTTGCTGCGGTAGAGGAGGCGGCGGTGGCAAGTATTCTTGATGCGTGTTTTGCGTAGGAGGGGCCCAAGCAAGAGCAGGACATGGCGGTGGTGAAGGCAACATAAGCTGCTGAGTTGGTTGATATGATGACAAAGCCCCTTCGTGTCACCTAAAAGTGTGGGAGATTTGCTTGGCCGCTTCCAGTGCTTCCGCACGAAGCTTGGCTTCTCGAAGGGCTAGGAGGTCAGGGCAGTAGTTTGAGGTGTGCCCCTATCCAACCCCATGGTAGAGACAATAGAGTTTACTGGAGTCTCTTGGTGGGCGATGCTGAGGGCCAGAAAGGCGCCCCCCCTGGTCTTTACTCGTCCGATGCCTGTCCTGCCGCCGCGACTCCTATTGATGATTGCGCGGTGGGGATCGGGCTCGGGATGGCTCAGGATCTTTCTCAATAGGCAGCACTTCGCGGCGAGGTGGCTCATATGGCTTGCTGTAGTGGCGATGGAGGGAAGATCGGCGCCTTTCAGGGTGACCCCCCCTCTGTGACACATGGTGCTCTTTCTCCCGCCTGATGTCATCTTCGACTCGGACCTGAGCTTCCAAGATGCTCAGCATATGATCCAGAGTCTTTGGTTGTACCTTGCGCAGTTCAGACCTGGCTGGCCCAAGCCGAAGCCCCTTCATGACGGAGTCAATAATGGTCGCATCGTTGATGTCTTCGGCCTGGCACTTGAGGTGGATGAACCGCCGGACATATGCAGCTAGACTTTCGCCGTCGCGCTGAATGCAGGCGTGAAGATCTCCTGAGCTGACAGGACGGGCGTGATTTCCCCGGAAGTGCACTGATACCTCATGCCTCAGCTGCCCCCAAGAGAAGATACTCAGCGGGTGCAATCTGGTGTACCACGTTCGAGCAATTCCCTCAACGGCCGGCACGAAGGCCTTTGCTTTGACGGCCTCTCCTCCGCCGATAGATTCGATAGCTGCTTCATAGCTCATGAAGAATTCCCTGGGATCAAAGACGCCTGCGTATGTTGGAAGCTTGACCGCCGTAAAGCGCGACAGCCAGGGTGCCTGTTGAAGCTCTGGAGCCAACGGCGAGGTCTTGTCATAAGGTGCTGCTGGCGACAAGGATGACGGGGAGGCTTCGTCGAAGGAGGCGTAGCCCGGAGCGTTGGCCTCCGGAATGCCCACCCTCTTCAGAGCCTCTATCTGCTTCCGAAGTAGCTCCTGTTGCCGGCAGGCGGCTTCGGCCCGGAGCTTGTACCCCGACTCTTCCTTGGACATGCTTTTCAGAGCCCGCCGTCGGTGCTGCTCTTCCTCTGCCGCCGCCTTAGCTCTTTCAAGCTCCAGCATGAGCTCCGTAGCTCTTCGCTCTTCCGCCGCGGCTGCCTCTTTCTCCTGTTGAAGGCACGCCATGGCTTCGACTTGTGAAGGTAGATGCTCCTGGTTGCCGGCTTCGATGAAGCCTTCGGCGGCCAACCTATCTGCCGGGAGCGCCGGAGCCGAGGTCTTCGTTGTTGCCTCCATAGCCATAGTGACCGCTGGCGCTTCGATGGAGGCTTCGGTTTCGTCCTCCAGGTGAGAACTTTCACCATCGCGAGATGGTTTCTTCGCCTTCCTATTAGCTCCGGCCATCCTAACAGACTTTTTGTTCGAACAACACGGACGGCGCCAGCTGTTGGATTTAGGTTTTCTTCGGAGCTTAGGGGCAAGGGAGATGAGTGGTAGAAGTTTCTATAATAATCGAAAAGTCAGTCTCTATTACAATACCCTGAGGGGGGGCTATTTATAGCCCAAGGCCATTACACCTTTATTAATCTTATTACGGTAATACCCTCCTCTTTCTACTTTTACATAGGGCATTCGGTAATTTGATTCTTTCCGGTACATGCACAGCTGTACCTCCGTGCTTTATACGTCACGGGCCTTATCCTTCCGTCGTGGGCTTCTCCTTTGGTACGGAAGGGTGACGTGACCGAAGGATCCTTCGGACCGGAAGGATCCTCCGGACCCGAGGGGTCTCTTGATCACGAGCCTTCGCGGGCTTATCCCAGGCCTTCGTGGGCTTCGCGCCATCTTTCGAAAAAGGGCCGTGGGTGGGCCTCGGCCCCCCAACAGTTGTGGCTGCAGAGGACCACCGGCGACGACAAATTCACCGTGCCACCGTCGGACCACCATCGCCGCCGCCGTGAGCTCACCGCCGACTACGACCTTCCGGCCCTCCCCGACACCTCTCACCACCTCAAATCGGCTCCTTGTCTCACGGTGAAGCTCCTAGACCCTTTCCTTTCCACTCTAGTGCACTCTTCCAACGAGCTCGCCGCCGGAGCCATGGCGCCACCGCCGCCCACGTCGCCGGCCCTACTCCGGTCGATTCCGGCAACCAAATTCCGCACCCACAGATGGGGCTCGACGTGCTGAGCGCGAATTCCCTGCCCCCTGGCCGAATCCCCTCGCCGCCGGCTCGCCAAAGCACCGCCCGCCGCCTCCCCTGTTTTCCCCGATTTTTGAACTTTAGTTTCATTTTCCTATTAATTAGCCAATCTTGTAAAATGTCTAGTAAATCAAGGAAAAATCCCAAAATGCCAAACCAAAATTTTTTTTGAATCCTTGTAAAATACACTAATTTAATGCTGAAACACTTTTTCAAAAAGGTTCATGGAACTTCCTCAATAAATAGTTTAGCCCTATCTGTTTTTGAATTTTAAATGGAGTTACAGGAAGGTGCTAGGGTTGAAACTAGAACCTTGAGTGTGTCCTAACAGTGTGCACCTCCTGTAATTTAACAACAAAGTTATATGCATGTCATTTAACATACTCCAAACTGTCAATTTAATTTGTTATTTTCTAATATATATTATGCAAGTCATCCAAAAATCTAAACCCTAATCAAAATTTTAGCTTAGATGCTCACTGGTGCATGTATAAAAATTCATGATGTTACACTAAGGTTTAGTATTTATTTCGAATTTTTATAAATTTAAATAACAGAAATTTGCTGAATTTTTATAAAATCCAGAAAAATCATTTTAACCTCAAACAAATTTTAAAATTCATAGTTAAGAGAACACTGTCAATTTAGTCTCCTGGTCAACTCTGAAGATCCACCTCAGTCCACACTCATTGAGGGTAAAATGCTTTGATAAAATGCTGAAGTCGAGAAACTAGGGTTAGCTCTAAAACCTCTTAATTATGCAAACACCCTTGGTAATCAATGATGAAAACATCATATTTAATTATTTGATCATAACTCATCTTGTTCATATTGCATCATGTAGACACCGAAGCGCGTGAGGTAGCTGTCGATCCGGAGTCTTCGATTTCCGAAGAGGTCGTCATACCAACCCGGAGACCAAGGCAAGCCCCGGTGCACAACCAGTTTTTAAAATTTTTCTTTTATAACTAAGTGTCATGATTGTGCATTAGGTTTTTAGGAGTTGATTGAAACCTAGTTGCATCTGTTTTTCATAGGAAACCCTATCGATACTTGGTATAGGTAACCATTAGTAGTATGCTATGCTTAGCGATACTTACCAGTAGAAGTCGAGCAGAGTGGACGCTGCTCGCGACTGCTGGGTTTGTTTGAAACTCTCACATGAAACATGTGACACATGGTCATGGATGATTAAGAAAAGATAAAATCTAGAGGGTCAGACAGGGTACAAGTAGGTCGGCGACTGGACTGGGTCCAAGGTGATCGTAGTCTTTTCTGATCCGTGTGACACAGTTGGTCAAGTATTGAATGTACTGATCATATGCTGGGAATATGGGGCCTAGTAAACCTACGTGACCTAGTGATTGCAAAGTTGAACCTGCCCTACGGTGTCTGATTCGGAGGTGATCTGGGGTGGGCAGTTGTGGGAACTCCACAGAAACCGTCTGGAATGTGTGTTCTGGTGGGATGTGGCATTGCTAAAGCAGGCGTAGGAGGAAATTGACTTTGCTGGATCTGGTGTGAACGGTTGCCACGTGTGGTCTGGGACGCGTACGTGTCGTATAATTAGGTTTCCCCCATTCAGGGTATAAGAATCATTTCGAACCGCTGACGCTCTCAGTCTATGAGTTTACTTGATCTCTCTGCCACATACATTAAGATGATGAGCTATAAGGATGATGATTAAGTTATGATTTTATCTGTTGCTCTATTTATGATTGCCTACCTCAGTGCAAACTAAAGTTATGTTTTTTTTAGAAAAAAACACTTAACCTGAGCTAAAATTGACTAAGATTAGTTCAGGTAATGCGAGTTCTTTTGCAAAGGTAAACCCACCCTGAGTCAGCTAGCATGTCTAGGTGTCGGCTGTAGATAGTCAATTTTTTATGTGGTCAGTCTTGTTGAGCTTCTTAGAAGCTCACGCTTTGCGAATATGTGGTTTTCAAACGCCGATGCGTTCACCTAGGATAAGGGCACCCAGTGGGAAGAATCTCGTGCAGAGTTCGGGAACCTCCAAAGCGTTGCGAGTTGCTGCAGTAATTATTGTGTGGCTAGTAGTATGGTGCCTCTGGACAAGGCCCATACTTTTGCTTACTTCTGAGAGTCGGAGTCTGTACCCCGTTAAGTCTTCCGCTGTAATTGTGTTTTCAAAACTCTATTCGTACTCTGATAATGTAAGACATAATTTCAATTTATGAAACCCTGTTGTACTAAAACTCCCCTCTCTGTAAAAGATTGTTGTTTATCCTACCTGTGTTGTACTATGTGTATGCTCGCTTCACTGAGCATTACCCAACAGGATCCTGGCGAGATGCAGGATCCGTCCCGGACTGAGTTTTCTGGGACGGGTCCGTGTCAGTTTGGTATCAGAGCTAGATTGAGAAATGGTGCGACATTTAAAGGCATATTTTCGAAAATTACGTGCGAGTGAGGTACGTATCCTATTAGGTAATAGGTTATCAGGTGGCAAGCTAACCTAGTGCAGGAGCTAACTAAATCCAGTTTAGATTTAAATTTCTGTAAGGACACACCTACGCTCTGGTAAGCAAGGTAAGGTACGTCGCTCGACTACGGTAAAAGGTCGTGAAATCCCTGTTGCATCAGCAACAGTAGTGTTCTATACCATGATGGTACGAAAGGAGGTATTATGTTGCTGTAACATAGTACACCCCCTTGCCGTTTAGGGAGAAAAGCGGACCTTTACCATACGAGGTGTGGGTTACAGACCTGTTGCGAAATGCAGACCTTCGCAACAGTGGTGTCTTGTGTCGTTGGTGCACAAGAGATGAGTTTGTTCCTCACGACTTAGGTTTTGCGGAACTCTCTCATACTTCCGCTGCTTGAGGTAAAGCGCAGTCTGTCGCCGTGCAGTGAAGGTCGGACACGTGATCCTTGTACGTGGCCTACTCGGGGCGACCCATATGGCAATGATATGGGTTGTTGTTTTTTTTTTTACTTTGGATATATATTGTATTGCAACTGTCTGTGATGTCTATATTCTGCAGGTACGCTAACCTCGATATCGTAAGAAGCGTGTAGCAACGTCTACTTAAGTGCGATCTGCCACCGCCTAAGCGTATATTCTGTTTATTTTGTGAGGACGTATAGGCCGAGGCAGGATTGCATTACATAATAAAATTTTAAAACCAATAAAGTTACTAAATTTAGTTTATCAAATCCTGGAACGTTAAAATTCTTCAAACTTATACTAAAATCATCCAGGAGCAAAAAAAAATTCCGTCAATAATGGCTGTAACACATTCAGAAAATAAAGAGTCAACCTGGATATCTCCCTCCTTTAGAGAATACGTGGCACCAACCGAGTCCTATTGTGAACCCTTGTCAAAATCGAGCCTTTTGTAGTACCGACTTCGATGAGAAGATTGTCTCCTTGACAGGTCTACTTAGATGGTAAAGCACCTTAAGTAAATTGGTTATCGCTAGATTAGCAACGTCAGTATCAATCTTGGATCACTCTTTTACACAGGGATGAGAATATTTTACGTATCAGAAGATTTTTGCATGCCTTGAACTATGTGTCAACATGTGGCTTCTGATTAATAAAATATTGTTCATCTCTGTGATGCAGATGGCTGATAACAGGATCGAGCAGGGCCCAGCGGAGCTTGGAATTGAGGACTCCACTCCTACCCGCGTCACCCAAGAGTCGGGACGCAGGGGATTTGTTGAGCTGCTCCGCCAAACGCTGAAGTCGCTAGGCTGCATGGAGACTCCATGGTTTTAGATCAGGGAGTTTAGGCAGCACGGCCAGCCTCGCTGAGCTTTGTGAGGGACACTTAGAGGATCTGGCAGACCAGCCAGCAACATTGTTCCCGATAAGGGACCAGATCGACAATAAATGGCGTCGGAACGTCAAGAATGGCATTGACAGAACTCTCGAGGGAGAGAAGGATCATGTGACTCCGCTGTTCGCGTTGAGCTTGGTAATGCTCAACTTGTATGAGGATACAGCTTTCACGGCCTAGTGTGACCACCAGGCTCTTGGACGAGCTCACGAAGAGTTAGCCCAACTCCAGGAGAAAGTAAAGAGCTTGGAGGCTAGGAACAATGGGCTGCGTGCTCGTTGCCACGCCCGAGACACGCAAATTGCCGAGTTGAGGGCAGTTTCTAAAATCAAGACTGCCCAGATATATGCTTGGGAGAATGACTGCAACATCATGTGCAACACATTCACCAGCTAGATATACTCCGGGGTAATGCAGTGCAGATGGCTGAGGGCCTTGTTCACGAGAACCTTCATGTGCAGCATCAGATAGAGGGGCTCTTAGAGGCCCAGCAGCCGCTCCCCGCGAACGATGATGCACCAGAGTCAGAAATGTCGGATCCTGATGCTTCAGACCCCAAACCCGACGACGAGTAGTTTGCAGATGATCTCGCAGTTTAAGCTCATTCTTAGTTATTAGCTTAAGGAGTATGTTGTACTCGTTGTGGTTCAGCTTTGTATTGTCTCGTAAGGTGGCGATAGCTGCAGGGTAACCATGTTGATGCAAGGATGGATTGTTTGGCAGTCTAGGAGGTCGTGGGACTAATGTACTGTCATCATCTTGGGAATGAATGAAGTTTGATTTTTATGAGTTATCCGTGACATGTGTTATGACATTATTTCACAAATGTCGAGATGGAATCATGGAATGAACTGCACTAATAAGGACCTTGTCGCTTTTTCAACATGGTGAACAGAAGAGCTGGATGGCAGGATGCTGAAAGCTCCAACACGTCACCCGCGCCAACTGAGCCAACCTTGGCTGTAGCTATGGCGGCCATGCTGCAAAGCAGCCAACAGACCCACGAAATGCTGCTGCCATATGTCGCAACCCCGTCCGATAAAATCGTACGGTTGCTCATCCAGGATCATTCGGGGGGCCGCTTGCCGAAACAAGTGACTTTGCAGTACAATAATTAACAAGGACTCGCATAAATGATTTGAAGATACATTAATTCAGGTTATATTACAACTGATTTCGAAAGTTTAGGAAGTGCGGAACGTAATTTTGATAACAAACACGTGGATTTCAGCGGAAGCAAAAATCTAACACTCGACGCCTTGATTAAACACCCCAGCCCGATGGTGTTTAATCTCCACGGTAGGGAGAAGCGGGGACCCACTCGAAGGTCCACTCCGAGGGCGTCTCCTCTTCCCAACCACCCTGGCTACAGTCAGCACTATTACCTGCAAAACAAGCAAATCAACAAACCGTGAGCGACTGACGCTCAGCAAGACTTACCCGTCAATAGGCCTTCTAAGGCCGACTCCTAAAATGCTGGAATATTGGTGGCAGCTGGTAGGTATTTGCAAACGACAGCACTACTAATGGTTTTTCAGTATTTTAGCCAAGTTATCAAATAGCTAATGAAATTTTTACTAAGTGAGGCAGCAACTAAGCAAACAAGTGCAATACATCAGTTCTGAAATTTATTCTCAAATCTCCAATCACAATTCCTGCTATCACATTTTTATAGTGTCGCCACGGCAGAAAGGAGCAAGTGGTACTCAATACCGCGAGGGACGGCAATTATAATTGATTTTACATCCTGCAGGAGAAACCCGAATAACACGACACGTGCGCACTCCACGAGTCGCACGTGGCCACCTTTCACTGCATCGCGACAGTGTCGGCCCGACTGCCATCTCTCCAAGGACATGGTCCTCCAGGCAACGCCCTGTGTCCCTGTACGGCCCCAAGCCTTTCCCACTAACACATACCCAAGAAACAAAAATGCGAAATCATCCACCATACTGGTCCGTTCACCCGGAAAAAGAGATGGCTGGTCGTCCAATCACTGCGCAATGAGCTACGTCGGTTTCCTGGGTCCCATATACCAGTATGTATTCGGTACACAACTCAAACTTGACCAATGCAACCGCACCCGACACTGTGCTCAATTTTTATTCACACAATGTTGGGTCCTGACTTCCTCAACTACTCCTATAAATAATCCCCTGAGTAGTCTCCATACCACTCAATTCCCTTCGTTGCCCTATTAGTAAGCATAGCACTAACGTACTGGCTCTAACAGGACAACCCGTAGGAGATCCTACAAGTCATGCAACTAAGTTTCCACACAAGCCTCGAAACTTAATGCACAACAAAACCTACATACACAGTGAGAAAGCAAAACTTTAAACATAGGTATGCACCGGGGCTTGCCTCGGTTCGGGGAGAAGTTAGCACAGTCGACGGCGGGGTCGGCAGCGGGGAAGTCCTCCTCAGCCTCAGTGGCCGTCTGCAGCTCGGTTCCTATATGAAGATGCAAGGTAACTTGTATTAACAGATGAGTGAAGTTGCATGAATTTCTCTCTAACAACTTTAGTGTGTTGCTTCGGTAGACGGGACTAGCTAGACTGGTCGGACGGCAAAGATTACCAGAGGGTTGTCGGTGGAAAAGAACAACAACGGAGACTGGTCGTCGGAAAAGTGATGTCGACGCGCCGCTACTTCTGCAATAATGCGGAAGATTAGGGCGGCGGTTAGAGGCGATAACGGCTGATGAGGGAAGCGACGGTAGGGCATGGGTTACCGAGCTCACCTGAGCACGAGAGAAGCTTGCTCTGCTTCGGGCCCTGCGGAGCTCTTCGGCGGTAAAGGCGGAAGGCAGAAGAGACGAGAGCAAAGAGACGAGCGAGCAGAAGGAGCAAATGAGCACGCCGAGTGAAGTGTTTCGTCTCTGGAAAATATCAGCCTCCGTTCCTTTTGTCTCTCCAGGGCGACGCAAGTTGGCGCGGCGGCAGCGTACTGCAGCGCATGGGCGCCGGGCGTGCGCGTCCCATCACGAAGACTTTCGGCGCGGTGGCAGCACTGCTGTGTACGGCCAGACGCTTTTACGGTTGGGGAGATGGCCGGCAGCATTAAAGGCGTGGCCGCTTCGAGCTCGGTCCGACGAGTTTGTCCGACCTCGGAGTCGAGCGAGGCGGAGCGAGAGCGGCTTGTCCGACCTCGGGTTCGAGCGAGGCGGAGCAAAAAGGCTTGTCCGACCTCGGGGTCGAGCGAGGCGGAGCGAACGGCTTGTCCGACCTCGGGGTCGAGTGAAGCGGAGAGTGATGACGACGGGTCGGGCGAGACGGAAAATAATGTCCGACCGCTGGGGGTCGGAGTCGGGCGAATCGCGAAAATCATCCGACCTCTGGGTCGGAGGTCGGGCGAAACGTAAAAGTCATCCGACCTCTGGGTCGGAGGTCGGGCGAAACGGAAAATTTCCAAACGACGGGGTCGGGAAGACATGGAAACGAACAGAGGAGACCGGACGGCACTCATCCCTGCTCGGAGCGGAGCAAGGCCGGCGGTGCACGGACGAAAGAAGAGAGAAGCAGAAGGACAATAAAGATTGGATTTCAAATTAAATTTTTGAATTTAAGTTCTGTTGATTAGATTCTACGATGTCATTAACTTGGGTTTTGAGATTTTTATCAAACACAATAAGCCTTTATTGACAAAAGATTTAGCGAGAATTTAATTCGGGATGTTACAGCCCTTCCCCCTTAAGAAAATCTCGTCCCGAGATTTCGAGAAAACGTTGCAAGGGGGGGAATCGATGACTATCTCGTGACCGATGCCATGAATTCCGGGAACTGTGAATGAAGAAATTCTTCACTTTCCCAGGTAGCCTCATCTTCCGAATGATTTGTCCACTGCACCTTGAAGAAAGTTTTGGTTCTCCGACGAGTTACGCGATCCTTCCGATCAAGTATCTTCATCGGTATCTCCGGATATGTGAGGTCTTCTTGGATTACTTCAACATCCGGGATGACCACTTGTTCAGGCAGCTTCAAACACTTCCGGAGCTGAGAGACATGGAAGATGTTATGAATTCCCGACATATGAGAGGGCAGCTCCAATCGATATGCTACTGGACCACATCGCTCGATGATTTTGAAAGGTCCAATGAACCTTGGAGCTAACTTGCCCTTAATGCCAAAGCGTTGGACACCTTTTGTTGGTGACACACGAAGATAGATGTGATCACCCACTTCAAAAGTTAACGGTCGACGCCTTTTGTCGGCATAACTTTTCTGCCGGGACCTTGCAGCTCGCAAATTTTCTTGAATAGCCCTCACTTTCTCTTCAGCTTGAGTTACTAAATCTGGTCCAAAAACTACTCTTTCTCCTGCCTCAGACCAGTTTAAAGGCGTGCGACATGGCTGACCATACAACGCCTCGAACGGAGACATCTTGATGCTCTCTTGATAGCTATTGTTGTACGAAAATTCAGCCAAAGGTAAGCACTCTTCCCAACTCTTCCCATGGGTCAGCACAGATGCGCGAAGCATATCTTCCAGAACTTGATTCACACGCTCTGTTTGACCATCGGTTTGGGGGTGATAAGCTGAACCATGAATTAACTTAGTACCAAGTGCTTCATGAAATTGTTCCCAGAAACGGTTCACAAACTGGGTACCCCGATCAGAAATGATGGTCTTTGGAACACCATGGAGGCACATGATACGAGAGATATAAAGCTCCGCGTATTTCCTCGCATTATAATGGGTGTTCACCGGGATGAAATGAACAGATTTGGTGAGTCGATCTACTACGACCCAAATAGAATCGTGCTTCTGGGCAGTGAGGGGAAGACCGACGATGAAGTCCATACTAATGTCCTCCCATTTCCATGATGGCACACTGAGAGGCTGCAACGGACCAGCACTCTTCAGATGATCTGCTTTGACCTGGCGACATGTGTTGCACTCAGCGACATATCGGGCGACTTCGCGCTTCATTCGAGTCCACCAAAATTTCCTTCGCAGGTCTTGGTACATCTTATTGCTACCTGGATGGATAGCATACTTGGAGAGGTGAGCCTCATCCATAATTTTCTTCCGCAGCTCAAAATCCTTTGGTACGACCAGACGGTTGTTGAACCATAGAACACCTTCCTCGTCAAGGCGGAAACACTTCATTTTGTTACTGCCTATTTGAGCGCGGATCTTTTCCATGCCCTCATCAACCTTTTGTGCAGTCACAATTTCCTCACGGAGGGTAGGAATAAGAGCCAAGTTGTATAAAGCTCCGTGGGGAACGACACGAAGGCTTGGCTCATCTGGGTTGCAACATGGGGCAATGGAATTTGCCTGAGAAATGATGAGATTGCAGCAAGCTTTGCGACTTAGGGCATCAGCCACGACATTCGCCTTGCCCGGATGGTAATGGATTTCCAATTCATAGTCTTTGATCAATTCCATCCACCTTCTTTGCCTCATATTCAGATCATCTTGAGAAAAAATATACTTCAAGCTTTTGTGATCCGTGTACAAGTGTACGAGATTCCCAAGAAGGTAATGCCTCCAGATTTTTAAGGCAAACACCACTGCGGCGAGTTCCAAATCATGAGTGGGGTAATTCAACTCATGACGTCGCAGCTGTCTTGATCCATAGGCAATGACGCGACCGTCTTGCATCAATACACATCCCAGGCCCGTGCCAGAAGCATCACAGTAAACATCAAACGGTTTGGTGATGTCCGGTTGAGCCAAAACTGGAGCGGTGGTTAAGTGTTTCTTGAGAGTTCGAAAAGCCTCATCACAAGAATCGCTCCAATAGAAAGCGACCCCTTTGTGAAGCAGTTCCGTCATGGGCTTGGAGATCTTCGAAAAATTTGGAACGAAGCGTCGATAGTATCCAGCAAGCCCAAGGAAACTGCGAACATCTTTGACGCACTTTGGGGGCTTCCAGTCAAGCACATCTTTCACCTTGCTTGGGTCAATAGAGATACCTTCGGCGGAAATCACATGACCAAGGAACTGTACTTCTTTCAACCAAAAGTCACATTTGCTGAATTTGGCGTACAGCTTATGTTCCCTCAGCCTCTGGAGAACAATACGAAGATGTTTCGCATGCTCTTCCTTCGACTTGGAATAAATAAGGATGTCGTCGATGAAGACCACGACGAATTTGTCCAACTCGGGCATGAAAACGGAATTCATTAGATACATGAAGTGGGCTGGAGCATTGGTCAAACCGAAGGACATGACAAGGTACTCATAGAGACCATACCTTGTGGAAAAGGCAGTCTTAGGAATGTCCTCAGGACGGATCTTTATCTGATGATACCCCGAGCGCAGATCTACTTTAGAGAAGACCTTGGCGCCCACAAGTTGATCGAATAAAATATCAATGCGCGGCAAAGGATATTTATTCTTGATAGTGACCGCATTCAATGGCCGGTAATCAACACAAAGCCTCAGGGTCTCATCCTTCTTCTTCACAAATATGGCGGGACAGCCCCATGGAGATGAACTAGGCCGAATAAATCCCTTGTCCAGTAGCTCCTTTAACTGGATTTTCAATTCTGCCAACTCATTTGGAGCCATCCTATACGGCCTTCGGGAGATAGGAGCTGTACCGGGTTGAAGTTCAATCTTGAACTCAACATCACGATCGGGTGGCAGTCCCGGTAAATCATCCGGAAATACATCGGGAAATTCACACACGACCGGAATATCTTCAAGCTTCTTTCCGGAGACATGATGAAGGCTCCCGGAATTTGGGGTGGGTGGTGTGACTTGAAAAGATATGGAACCGTGCACCGGAGAGTCTAGTTGGATTTTTCGTGGCGAGATATGCAGCACGGCTCTATGGTACACCATCCAACCCATTCCTAGTATTATATCTATGCCATGGTGGTCAAGAACGATGAATTGGGACTTAAAGATTTTTCCTCCCAATTTTAATGATACTTGCTGGACTTTTAGTGTAGTTGTTATTTTTCCGGCGGGTGATGTGATAAGATAGGGTGTTTTAGTGATGATGGTGCGGAGGTTGCACCTTTGGACACATGCCCTACTAATGAAGTTGTGGGTTGCACCCGAATCGAAAAGGACGAACACAGAATTTTTCTGAATTGAGAACATACCCGCAAGGACTTGTTCTCCTTCTTGAATTTCCTCGACCGTGGTGTGGTTAACAAGGCCCTGCTTCTGTCCATTTCCAGCAGGTTGAGAGCGGGAATTGTTGTCGCTGCGGGGGTTGCTCTGCTGGACATGGCCTTGCTGACGGGGAGGTTGCCGGCAATCCTTGGCGAAATGCCCAGGACGACCGCAGTTGTAACACGGCCTCGGCCCCGTGTTGCTGTACGGCTGCGGCGGGTGAGAAGTTGAAGCCGACTGTCTGGAATTTCCGGCTTGAGAACCCGTTTGCTGGCCTTGACGCGCTACGGGCCGCTGCTGGAATGACGGCCGAAAATTTCCACCCGGTGGCACCGGAGCTTTGTACCTCTGGCCCGTAGGAGACGTAATGGCTAGACGATACCTCTGGGGCTGCTGATTCCCAGGGAGGCCTCCAGCTGGCTGCTTGCGCTTCTTCTCTTCTTGATGGGCGCGAATGGCATCCTCTTGGACAATGGCAGCGCTCACCAATGCGTTGAAATTGGCGCTGTTGTGGAGGGCTAGGCGATCACGTAACTTGGAGTTTAGGCCCTTCATGAAACAGCTCCTTTTCTTGGCGTCCGTGTCCACGTGGTGCCCAGCGTACTGCGCCAGGTAGTTAAACTTGCGCGAGTACTCGTGGACACTCATGTGGCCTTGGCGCAGCTCTTCAAATTCTCTCGCCTTGCGCTGTATGAGGCCCTCAGGAATATGATGTGCTCTGAAAGCGTCCCGGAACTCTGCCCATTGCACTTGGTGTCCATCGGGAAGAGAGGCAGTGTAATTAAACCACCACGCTCTCGCCGGTCCGCGGAGTTGCTGAGCCGCGAAGAGAGTCTTCTGATGCTCGGTGCAGTGAAGGAGCTCAAACTTGGACTCGATGGTGCGCAGCCAATTATCGGCGTCCAATGGGTCAGCTGCATCCGCGAAGGTTGGCGGATGGACGGCCGAGAAATCCCCATAGGAGCTCTCTGGCGGGGGTGCCTGTGCACGCTGACGACCACCCTGCCGATTCTGCTCGATCAGAACCTGCATGAGCTGCTGTTGGGTAGCCATGAATTGTTCCCACATCCTTGGAGGTGGGGGCGGCGGTGGAGGAAGATTAGAGCCACTAGCCTGGTCCTGTCCGCTTGATCCGCGAGTTCGTCCTGCCATCTGTGTAAGAAAGTTGAACAATTAGCCCTCATTTCCAAAATGATAGGCGCAAGTCCTACACTACAACTCATTTCTCGACCAAATGAGGAATAATGTGCAAGACCTAAAATGGAAAGAATCAATCGAAGATGGGATTTCCAGAACAACAACAGGTTTCTGTCCTGCTATGGCAGCAGAGAGGAAAACACATTTTTCCTGAAGTGGGGGGGTTGGAAACACAAGATTTCCCAACTACAAAAGTCGTAGATATTTTTCACACCCTTCCAAATTGTGCCCATTCACATTTTTAGAATAACAGGCGCGAACTACAAGCTTTGGAAAATGACTCATTGCTGAAATCCCGGCTTGGTTGATTTCAGTCCAGAGAGGTGTTCACCGGAAGGTCCGATCCCACATCGGAATGCCCGGTGACCAAAAAAGAGAATTCCAGAGGGAGTGTCTTCGGACTGTCCGGCCCTGCACCGGATGGTCCGATGTCCTTTCCAGAACAGAGGGGCACCTTCCCCCTTAAGAGGAGTCTGGAGAATGAATTTAGGAGATGAAATCCTACGAATTCTATAGGATTCTGGAGTGAGGAACAGGCTGAACACAGGAGGATGAAACTCTTAAGTCCTTCTTTCCTTAGTTAATTCACAGGTTCTTATCGGATTTACAGAGTTGAACTTTTTGGTTAGGTGAATTTTAGGACTCCTGCAGATTTTAAAGGATGCCACGGCCTATTCGTCCTCACCAAAAAGGAAAACCTTAATACGTTACCCTCGGTGGCACTACTCGTTCTCTCGAGACAAATCGTTTTCTACACGGTCTAACGATAGTCAGTGTACCTGCAGAAAAACACATCACAGAACAGGTATGCAATATGGCCATGATAGTCACGACTCATGGCAACCGGCGGCAACCAGTAACGCCTTGCCGTTAGCGGCCATGAAAAGCATCTCAGGCAAGATGGGTGAACCGGCAACGCGAACACCAAGCGACCGTGAATATTATCCCACGGCAGGACTACGTACCTTCGTTGTAGTTCGTTGGTGCGTCGTTACATAATAATAAACTTACAGGAAGGTAAAATGCATGAATGCACAGTTAGCTTGCCACCTTCCTAACTCTAACCTCCACTAAGGGCTGTGCTACACCGTTCCTCACCGTAGCGCAATTTTTTGAAAACATGCCTCGTTAATTAGAGTACTAACCCCCAAATAGCTCTGATACCAGCTGTCGCAACCCCGTCCGATAAAATCGTACGGTTGCTCATCCAGGATCATTCGGGGGGCCGCTTGCCGAAACAAGTGACTTTGCAGTACAATAATTAACAAGGACTCGCATAAATGATTTGAAGATACATTAATTCAGGTTATATTACAACTGATTTCGGAAGTTCAGGAAGTGCGGAACGTAATTTTGATAACAAACACGTGGATTTCAGCGGAAGCAAAAATCTAACACTCGACGCCTTGATTAAACACCCCAGCCCGATGGTGTTTAATCTCCACGGTAGGGAGAAGCGGGGACCCACTCGAAGGTCCACTCCGAGGGCGTCTCCTCTTCCCAACCACCCTGGCTACAGTCAGCACTATTACCTGCAAAACAAGCAAATCAACAAACCGTGAGCGACTGACGCTCAGCAAGACTTACCCGTCAATAGGCCTTCTAAGGCCGACTCCTAAAATGCTGGAATATTGGTGGCAGCTGGTAGGTATTTGCAAACGACAGCACTACTAATGGTTTTTCAGTATTTTAGCCAAGTTATCAAATAGCTAATGAAATTTTTACTAAGTGAGGCAGCAACTAAGCAAACAAGTGCAATACATCAGTTCTGAAATTTATTCTCAAATCTCCAATCACAATTCCTGCTATCACATTTTTATAGTGTCGCCACGGCAGAAAGGAGCAAGTGGTACTCAATACCGCGAGGGACGGCAATTATAATTGATTTTACATCCTGCAGGAGAAACCCGAATAACACGACACGTGCGCACTCCACGAGTCGCACGTGGCCACCTTTCACTGCATCGCGACAGTGTCGGCCCGACTGCCATCTCTCCAAGGACATGGTCCTCCAGGCAACGCCCTGCGTCCCTGTACGGCCCCAAGCCTTTCCCACTAACACATACCCAAGAAACAAAAATGCGAAATCATCCACCATACTGGTCCGTTCACCCGGAAAAAGAGATGGCTGGTCGTCCAATCACTGCGCAATGAGCTACGTCGGTTTCCTGGGTCCCATATACCAGTATGTATTCGGTACACAACTCAAACTTGACCAATGCAACCGCACCCGACACTGTGCTCAATTTTTATTCACACAATGTTGGGTCCTGACTTCCTCAACTACTCCTATAAATAATCCCCTGAGTAGTCTCCATACCACTCAATTCCCTTCGTTGCCCTATTAGTAAGCATAGCACTAACGTACTGGCTCTAACAGGACAACCCGTAGGAGATCCTACAAGTCATGCAACTAAGTTTCCACACAAGCCTCGAAACTTAATGCACAACAAAACCTACATACACAGTGAGAAAGCAAAACTTTAAACATAGGTATGCACCGGGGCTTGCCTCGGTTCGGGGAGAAGTTAGCACAGTCGACGGCGGGGTCGGCAGCGGGGAAGTCCTCCTCAGCCTCAGTGGCCGTCTGCAGCTCGGTTCCTATATGAAGATGCAAGGTAACTTGTATTAACAGATGAGTGAAGTTGCATGAATTTCTCTCTAACAACTTTAGTGTGTTGCTTCGGTAGACGGGACTAGCTAGACTGGTCGGACGGCAAAGATTACCAGAGGGTTGTCGGTGGAAAAGAACAACAACGGAGACTGGTCGTCGGAAAAGTGATGTCGACGCGCCGCTACTTCTGCAATAATGCGGAAGATTAGGGCGGCGGTTAGAGGCGATAACGGCTGATGAGGGAAGCGACGGCAGGGCATGGGTTACCGAGCTCACCTGAGCACGAGAGAAGCTTGCTCTGCTTCGGGCCCTGCGGAGCTCTTCGGCGGTAAAGGCGGAAGGCAGAAGAGACGAGAGCAAAGAGACGAGCGAGCAGAAGGAGCAAATGAGCACGCCGAGTGAAGTGTTTCGTCTCTGGAAAATATCAGCCTCCGTTCCTTTTGTCTCTCCAGGGCGACGCAAGTTGGCGCGGCGGCAGCGTACTGCAGCGCATGGGCGCCGGGCGTGCGCGTCCCATCACGAAGACTTTCGGCGCGGTGGCAGCACTGCTGTGTACGGCCAGGCGCTTTTAAGGTTGGGGAGATGGCCGGCAGCATTAAAGGCGTGGCCGCTTCGAGCTCGGTCCGACGAGTTTGTCCGACCTCGGAGTCGAGCGAGGCGGAGCGAGAGCGGCTTGTCCGACCTCGGGTTCGAGCGAGGCGGAGCAAAAAGGCTTGTCCGACCTCGGGGTCGAGCGAGGCGGAGCGAACGGCTTGTCCGACCTCGGGGTCGAGTGAAGCGGAGAGTGATGACGACGGGTCGGGCGAGACGGAAAATAATGTCCGACCGCTGGGGGTCGGAGTCGGGCGAATCGCGAAAATCATCCGACCTCTGGGTCGGAGGTCGGGCGAAACGTAAAAGTCATCCGACCTCTGGGTCGGAGGTCGGGCGAAACGGAAAATTTCCAAACGACGGGGTCGGGAAGACATGGAAACGAACAGAGGAGACCGGACGGCACTCATCCCTGCTCGGAGCGGAGCAAGGCCGGCGGTGCACGGACGAAAGAAGAGAGAAGCAGAAGGACAATAAAGATTGGATTTCAAATTAAATTTTTGAATTTAAGTTCTATTGATTAGATTCTACGATGTCATTAACTTGGGTTTTGAGATTTTTATCAAACACAATAAGCCTTTATTGACAAAAGATTTAGCGAGAATTTAGTTCGGGATGTTACAGCATACTGGAGAATGCTGGCCCAAATCAAGGCGCGAGGAACCAAAACCAGGACAGCACTTATGCTGACTTTCTGGCAACGCATCCCCCGGAATTCAAAGATGCCCGGGAACCGATGGAAGCGGATTACCGGCTTCGCACGATCGAGGCCAAATTTGGGCTGCTCCATTGCACGGAGCACCAGAAGACCCTCTTCGCCGCCCAGATGCTTCAGGGGCATACTGGTGCTTGGTGGGCTAACTACCTTGCCACCCTCCCGCCAAACACCCTAGTGCCATGGACGCAGTTCAGGGAAGCGTTCCGCGCCCATCACATCCCCGCGGGACTGATGCAAAGGAAGGCCAAGGAGTTCATGGCCTTAACCCAAGGCAACCGCTCCGTGCATGAGTACTCCCGGGTGTTCAACCAACTTGCTCTATATGCTCCAGAGCAAGTGGACACGGATGCGAAGCAGAAACACTGTTTCATGGAAGGGTTGAACATTCCACTCCAGGACCGCCTGACCCTGAATCAAGGGGGCTTATTCAATGAATTCGTGAGCAACGCCCTTATTGCCGAAGAATACCTAGAGAAAGAGCAATGGGAGAAGAAGCAGGTCAGCGGTGGGCCGTCAAATGTGCCACCACTGAAATACCGTTTGGTGTACACAACACCGGATGGTAGAAGGTACAGGGCTGACCGCCGCAGGGACAATCCTTCCGCCCTCCGCCGCAGTCCTACCGGCCCCCACAGAACCAGCCGCCACAGGGTGGCTATCGTGCGCTACCACCACCACTATAAAGGAATCAGGGTGTCCGCCCATCTCAACAGGGCGTCCGTCCTGGACCAGGAACCCCGTGCTTCACATGCAGGTAGCCGGGACACTTCGCTCGCGAGTGTCCTACGAACCAGCAGTCCAGAGGCAATAGGCAAGCCAACCAGGGACAGGCCCCACAGAGAGGCCAGAAGAACCCCAGAACCAGTCGGTGAACTACACCACGACCGAAGAAATAGCCGAAGGAGAGCCTGCGCTGGCGGGTACATTCTCGCTCTCTTGTTTCAGCATTTGTTCTCTTTGATTCGGTGCCTCACACAATTTCATCAGTAAAAACTTTGTTAAGGTAAGAACTTAGTTACTGTCCCCTTGGAACCACCCTTCATCATAAAATCACTTGGGGGAAATACCTTGTCAAATTATGGCTTAAAGGAGACACCACTAAATCTAGGAGGTTACACCTATCCTACCTCATTCATAATCCTAGACGGACAGGGCATAGATATCATCATTGGTATGAAATGGATGAAACACCAAAATGCCCTCCTCGATATTGCTAATCGTGTAGTCCGCCTAGCCTCCCGACTTCACGGATCTGTTTCCATAAACCTAGACCACCCTAGATCTGCCCCTAAGCAAATCTGCCATGTTGTCAGAAAAAGTTTGGATGAGATACCAGTGGTCAGAGAATTCCCAGATGTGTTTCCAGAAGATCTACCTGGCTTACCCCCCCAGAGGGATGTTGAAATCCACATTGAGCTACAGCCAGACACAACCCCAATCTCCCGTAGACCATACAAGATGGCACTAAAGGAACTAGCCAAGTTGAAGATACAATTGAAAGAATTGCTGGACAAGGGTTTTATACGGCCCAGTTCCTCGCCTTGGGGTTGTCCGGCTCTATTTGTAAAGAAGAAGGATCAATCCTTGACACTATGCGTGGATAACCGCCCCTTGAACGCGGTCACCATCAAGAATAAGTATCCACTACCACGCATAGATACTCTGTTTGATCAGCTGGCTGGAGCAAAGGTCTTTTTTAAAGTCGATCTTAGATCTGGCTATCATCAGATCGAGATTCGTCCCATCGACGTTCCAAAGACAACCTTCTCCACCAGATATGGGCTATATGAGTACTTGGTGATGTTATTTGGACTCACTAATGCACCAGCATACTTCATGTACCTTATGAATTCAGTTTTCATGCCAGAGCTGGATAAATTTATAGTGGTGTTCATTGATGACATCTTAGTGTACTCCAAGACTACCGATGAACATGCTGAACATCTCCGGAGTCCTATAGAGACTCAGAGACCACCAACTCTATGTCAAATTCAGCAAATGAATTCTGGATTGAGCGTGTCCAATTCTTAGGTCACGTAGTGTCAGCTGAAGGCATTTTGGTTGACCCGAGGAAAGTGCAAGATGTTGTTGATTGGAAAGCACCCACATCAGTCCACAAGGTACGTAGCTTCTTGAGATTAGCTGGATATTATCGCCGCTTCATTCCCAGCTTCTCCAAGCTCGCCAAACCTATCACAGAGCTACTTAAGAAGGATCAGAAATTCAAGTGGACGGAGAAGTGTGAAGAGCCTTTTCGAACTCTGAAGAAACACTTAACCACAACACCGGTACTCGCCCAACCGGACTTGAACAAGCCCTTCGACGTGTATTGTGATGCGTCAGGTATTGGACTTGGTTGCGTGTTGATGCAAGAAGGATGGGTTATTGCTTATGCTTCAAGGCAACTCCGTAAGCATGAGCTAAATTACCCCACATACGACTTGGAGTTGGCAGCTGTGGTGTTAGCTCTGAAGGTGTGGAGGCATTATTTACTAGTAAATCTAGTGAATCTCTACACCGACCACAAGAGCTTAAAGTACATCTTCACTCAAAATGAGTTGAACATGAGGCAACGAAGATGGCTGGAGTTAATCAAGGATTATGAACTGGAGATTCACTACCATTCAGGCAAGGCCAATGTAGTTGTAGATACACTGAGTAGGCACGCTCACTACCATTACCTAGATCAAGGGGTTGCAATGGAAGAACCAGAGCCGACTTTGAAAATTCTACCTCATGGATCCCTATAGAACCTAGCTTTAGTGCCAACACTCAGAGACGAGGTAGCCAAGGCCCAGCAACTTGACAAGGGCATGGAAAAGATCAGGCTAAGGCTAAAAGAAAAGAAGATGCAGTGCTTTTGGGAAGACGAAGACGGAGTTTTGTGGTTGAAGAACAGATTGGTAGTGCCAAAAGATCATGAGCTCCGAAGGAAGATGATGGATAAAGCTCACTTGTCCAAAACTCCATTCATCCTGACAGCAACAAGATGTATCAGGACTTGCGGAAGAAAGTTTTGGTGGACAAGCATGAAGAGGGAAATCACTTGGTACATAGCAGAGTATGACACCGCCGGAGAGTGAAGTCAGATCATGTGAGAGGTGCAGGATT
This sequence comes from Oropetium thomaeum, assembly GCA_001182835.1. NCBI lineage: Eukaryota > Viridiplantae > Streptophyta > Magnoliopsida > Poales > Poaceae > Oropetium > Oropetium thomaeum. Next base: position 686,364 of record LFJQ01000040.1, on the reverse strand, counting down.
GTTGCAACCTTTAAGTGTTCCGTCTTGGAAATGGGAGGATATCAGCATGAATTTCATTGTTGGGTTACCCATAACCTCTCAACAGGATAACTCCATTTGGGTAGTCGTGGATCGTCTGACAAAATCCGCTCATTTCATACCTGTCAGTACCAATTATAGAATGAAAAAGTATGCGGAATTATACATTGAGCGAATAGTGTGTCTACATCGAGTGCCCAAGACCATAATCTCCGACCAAGGTACCTAGTTCATAGGTCGATTTTGGAAGCAACTCCACGAATCGCTAGGGACTAGATTAATCCATAGCTCTGCCTACCACCCACAGATAGATGGCCAAACTGAAAGGGTAAATTAGATCCTTGAAGACATGCTCCGAGCTTGCATTCTGGAGCATGGAAAAAGCTAGGATACTTATCTGACATTGGCGGAATTCTCGTACAACAACGGCTACCAAGAAAGTATCAAGATGTCGCCTTTTGAGGCACTCTATGGCCGTAGTTGCAGAACACCGCTTAACTGGTCGGAAGCAGGCGAAAGAGTCATACTTGGACCTGAGCTAGTGCAGTAGGCCGAGGAAAAAGTATGGGTCATTCGAGCTAATCTGAAGACCGCCAGGTCTAGACAGAAGAGCTACGCAGATAGAAGGCGTAGACCACTAAGTTTCGAGATAGGAGACTAGCACCCCGGTACATCGGTCCGTATCCTATCACAGCTAAGTGCGGACCAGTGGCATACCGGGTGGAACTACCATAAGGGTTATCGGGGGTACACAATGTCTTTCACGTGTCCCAACTGAAGAAGTGTTTAAAGGCACCCATGGATCAAGTGATTCCAGAGATGGAAGAGTTGCAACCAGACCTAACATACCCAGAACGCCCAATTCAGATACTGGATGAGAAGGAACAGGTCACCAGGAAGCGAACACTCAAGTTCTACAAGGTCCTGTGGAGCAACCACATCGAAGATGAAGCCATGTGGGAGTCCGCAGAATTCCTTCGAGCACACTACCCTGAGCTACTCCCAGCCCCCTAGGTACCCATGCCTACCCTACCATCTCCTTAAATCTCGAGACGCGATTTCTTTTAGGGGGGGAGGGCTGTGACACCCCAGGTGTCACTGCGGAATCCATCGACAAATTTGAAACCCTAGGGATTTAAAACATGTATTAGGAAAGAAAACTTATACTTGAGCTAATATGAAATATTGTTTAAAACACTTTCCAATAGCATGTATAAAAAGTTTGGGTGAATATTAGGACATTTTATTAAATCAAGAAATTTAACCCACGGTGCCAAGATTAATTCTTAACTGGAAAGAATTCAAACACCAGTTTCAAATCCATCCAAAATCCCATGTAACCCTAGCAATCTTTTTACATGACAATTAAGTTCACTTCAAAATGGAGTTTTGGAGATTTAATCAGAATTTTTAGAAAAAGGTTCAAACCCCTTAAAAATTCAAACAAACTTGAAGTTAATTGGAAATTCATGAATTTTTAGAAGTCGAATTAGAACTTTATCCTTTAATGAAAGTTGTTCCAAATAAATCACTGAGCACACACAAAAATTGCCAAATTTTCCGAGCCCAGGAAATGTGAGTTTCAATTGAATTAAATTTTCCGAGCCCAGGAAATGTGAGTTTCAATTGAATTTAGTTTGGGATCTTAAAATTAATTCAAAAAAAATAAAAAAAAAATCATCCCGCCGCCACGGTGGCCAATCCAGCCACCACAGCGGCATAGCCGGGAGGACGCCGGCCGGCGCGCCTTTTGCCATGCCATTACACCGGCAAGATTCACCAAGATCTTCCTCTCCTCCCTCTCCCTCTCTCTCCTTCCATCTTTCCCAGCGCCGTTTTACTCCCGGGCGCACGCCATCGCCGCTCCTCTCCACTCACCGGCGTCGTGCTCTACCATCCCCTCCATCTCTCTCTTCCGGCGCATGATAAAGATGACCGAGCCTCCTCTCCACTTCCCCCCACTCCCCACTCTTCCTCGACAGAACGGCCTCCTCCTCCTTCTTCTTTTTCTTCTTCTTCTTCCTCCGGCCGAACGCACCCTGCCGGTAGTCAAGCTTCAATTCCGCCGACTCGGTACGCTCTTCCATCAAATCCTCTCGCCGGCGAGTCCATCTCACTCTTGCGCACTTGTGTGACAAGTATGTGGCTGCAGAGGACCACCGGCGACGACAAATTCACCGTGCCACCGTTGGACCACCATCGCCGCCGGGGGACGACAAATTCACCGCGCCACCGTCGGACCACCATCGCCACCGGGGGACGACTCCTCCCAGAACTGACCATCGCTACCACCGGTCGCATCAAACCCACCTAAAAGCCACAAGTCGCAAAGCATGAGCTTCTAAGAAGCTCAGCAAGACTGACCCGACAACATGGCTATCTACAGCCGACACCTAGACATGAACGGCGGACTCTGGGTAGGATAGTTGTAAAAGGACACGCCTTACTAAGTAGGTTCCTACATTTCAAGTTTAGCTCAATTCAAGTTCGAGAAAAGTAAACTTTAGTATGCACTATGACTAAACAATCATGTTGATAAACAATGATTAGTATCACAACCGTAAACATCATCTTCTTCTGTTCACTTCTTAACGTATGCGACAGAGAGATTGAGTAAACTCTAGACTGAGAGTGTCAGCGGTTCGAAGCGTTTTACACCTGCAGGGTTAACCTAGTCACACGACACGTGCGTGTCCCGGACAGCACGTGGCAACCGTTCGCACTAGATCCGGCAAAGCTAATTCCCTCTTACGCTACCTCAACAGTGCCGCATCCCACCAGATCACCCGTCCCGGACGGTATCTGTGGAGTTTACACACTGTCCACCCCAGCCCGTCGCCAATCAGACACCGTAAGGTAGGTTCAGCTTTGCCGTCTCTAGGCTACCTAGGTTTACTGGGTCCCATAGCTCCAGCATGTGAGCAGTACATTCAATACTCAACCAACTGTGCCACACGAGTCAGACAGCGCTACGGCACATAGAACCCCCGTCTGTTGCCTTCCTATCATTCTCTATCTCACTCCGGTTTCCTTCCATGAAAATCTGAATTCGCTACCAGTTCTTTAACAAGAGGTAAAGTTTCAATCCACGCCTACCATGTCGCGAACAGTGTCCGATCTGCTCGACTTCTACTGTATGGTATAGCTAAGCATAGCAGCTACACTAGGCTACCTGTACCAATATTCCCAAAATAGGTACTACTGGAAACATATGCATCTAGAATGTTATACAACTCCTGTCGACCTAAATGCACATCACCTGACTCATATTCACTATTGCAAAAGAAAAACTTTAAAAACAGTAGTGCACTGGGGCTTGCCTTGCGGGTGTTCTTTCTGGTCTGCGACGACGGTGTCTTCAGAGAACTCGGGGTCTACCTCGATGGCTACCTCGTTCATGTCGGTGTCTACGTGATGCAATTAGAGAGGTGACATCAGTAATTAATAATCTCTCGCAACTTAAGTAGTCGCTAGCGAATTGCAGAATTAGGGTGGCCGAGGAAAAGTTTTGACCTAAACCAAGTTAAGCGCTTTAATTAGCATCTAAACAACCCTAAAAGACATTTTGTGCTCTTCTCAACATTAAGGGTACACACTAGGGCTTCATACAAATTTTCCAAAATTTAATAGTTGAAAATTAATTAAATATTGTTTTTAGCCATTTATGGTTAATTAAATAAATCCCAAAAATTAATAAATTCACACAATGAAGTTATATATTTTTCATCAAAATTATGCTTTTCACCGGTTCCAGAACAATTGGAATTATATTTTTCTGAGCTAAAATCGATTTTTTTTATGAATTAATTAAGCTCCAGCCGGTTTAAATTGATTTTTGAAAAAGAAGCACAGTGACCCTAGCTAGGGCATTTGCCGTAGCTCGGCCGGCAATGGGGCGGCGGCGGCCGGCGGTGAGACCACCGACGGCAAGAGCGTCGCGCGGGGGTTCCATTTCACTGGCTTACGGCCCTCGGGGAGCACCGGACGGCGGCGATGACGAGCGGCGGCGCGTGGCCCGCTCCGGCAATGGCACGGCGGCGGTACGGCACGCGGCCGGCCGCGGAGTGTTGCCGAGCACGCCGTCGCGACACGGCGGAGCTAGGGGAGGAAGAAAACGGCTTGGATTCTCTCCGGAAGGTGGAGTTCACCGTTTGGCTCCTTTCGGCCGAGGAACACGACGACGGCGGAGCTCAATCCGGCGAGCTCCGGCGAAATTCGCGGGGTGGCTGAGCTCGGGAGTGGAGAGGAGTCTTCGGTGCGTCGATTTGCGAAGGAAGAAGACCGGGCTTCGGTGAGCTCGAGGCGCGAAACAGAGAAGGGAGCAGAGAAGAGCGGCGAGAGAAAGGAGAAAGGAGCGGCGGAGGAAACGAGAGAGAGGCGACCGAGGCACGGTTTTAAACCGCCGGGCGAGCCGCGTGCGCTCGCCACGCGCGCTCTGCCCCGGGTGAGAGCGTTGAACGGCGCGCGCGGGGGAAAGGAGAAGGAGAGAGGAAGAGAAAAGAGAGAAGGAAGAAGAGGGGCTGCCCGGTGGGCCCACTGTCCAGTGGGTCCCACTGGTGAAATATTTTTCAAAAAAGCCCAAAAATTTCATAGGAATTGACAAGAGCCCAAAGTTAATTCCAATAAAGTTTGAATTGAATTTAATGTTTTAAACTTATAATTCAAATTTTGACTAGCTTTAATTCACAAGAATTTCTTTGCAAGCTTTAAAGTATTTCTTTGGACCAATGAAAATAATTTCTTTGTAGTGATTACCAGAAATTAATCACTTTAATCTTCAAAATTTTGGTTACTTTCTTTGCAATTGAATTACTTTTCTTTTTGAACCCAAAAAGAAAACGAAGTGTTACAGAAAGAGCAATGGAGGCCATCAGACGGAGGATGTCGAGCATATACCCCAAGGCTACGTCAAGTCAGATGGCTAGAAAAGTTTAAACAAGGAGCGGTGGAAAGGTATGATGGTACCACCAACTCAGATGAATTCTTACAAATATATTCTTCCCTAGAAGCGAACCCCTCCAAACCTCAAATATTTGCTGATCAAATCATCGACAAGACTTTCCTTTTATCTCGAAGACCCACTTGCAATGAATTATATTACTGCCTTCGGGTGGTGACACCAAATGCCATGTCTTGTTTCGCATAAGTGCACAATATTGGTCATCCGTCGCTGCCTTCTAGTCAGAGTCAAGCAAAGCATCACGATGCGAGGAGGGTTCCTTTGCGGCAAGACCACCATATGGAACCGTGACATCAGTGCGAACAAGAGGTTGACGGATCCCAGCTTGCAGTCTAGTGCGAGGCCGCATTACATCTGGCGTCTGTGAAGGAACTGTAGGTACAGCCGAAGCAGAAACATCTCTGCTAGGGGCTGCAGACGGAGCAGCATGCGGCAGCAACGACGTCCCGGTCGAAGCCGATTGAGGAACCGGCAGCACTAAATGCACAGCATCCAGCGTCGACGCGGTGGTGACAGCAGCAGACTCTCAGTCCGGAGCTGCTTGCAGCGTGTCAGAGGTATCAGCCCTGGTGGCACCATTACAGCCAAGGGAAGCTGAGCATAGCGTGCTTGTTGTGAGTGTCATTGTTGTCCTCCGGAGCAAGTTCAGAAGAAGAACTATCCTGCACAAAATCAGTCTCACCACCACGGTAAGAAGAGTTAGTCACACAATCAATACTACCATCCGAAGGAGACAGTGGGATGAAGAAGCGAAATTTCAGAACGGAGACGTGCCCCAGCATTAGGATGTAAGCTGGCAAAAGGATATTGGGACTCATCAAACACAACATCCCGAGAAAATATACACCAGGCCGGTGCTCACATCGAGGCACTTATATCCTTTGTCATGATCGCTATAACAAAAAAAAAAAACGCATTGTTTGGAACGGAAAGAAAGTTTCCTGCCATTATAGAGTCGGAGATTTGGCCAGCAAGTGCACCCAAACACGCGAAGAAGAGCATAATTAGGCTTTGAGCCCGAGAAGCTCCAAGGGTGTCAAGAAATTAATAACTTTAGAAGGCAAGAGATTAATAAGATATACAGCTGTAGAGCAAGCTTCACACTAAAACTTAAGTGGCATTGATGCATGCGCAAGCAAGGTAAGGCCAACTTCAACAATGTGAAGATGTTTTCTTTCAGCAGATCCATTCTGCTGATGTGAATGGGGGTAGGAGACATGATGGGTGATTCCAATTTTCTGAAAAAATGGACTCAGTTTTTGATATTCACCACCCCAATCTGTTTGTACAGTAATTATTTTACGATCAAATAAACGTTCAACAAGTTGTTAAAAATCATGAAAGCTAGCAAAGACTTCAGATTTATGTTTAAGCAAATAAATCCAAACAAATTTGCTATAATCATCGATAAAGGACACATAGTAATTATTCCGACCAACTGAGGTAGTCGCGGGTCCCCATACATCTGAATAAACAAGTTCTAAAGGAAATAAAGACACACGAGATGATCTAGCAAACAAAAGCTGATGACTCTTAGCTTGCATGCAAGCATCACACAGAGACTCTAGGCGTGCCTCACTAGAAGAAGGCAATTTATTTTCTCTAAGGACTCTGTTGACGATATCAAACAACGGGTGGCCCAAGCACCCAATGCCAACGAACTGTGGACGGCTTGTAGACACCAAGAGCCGATCTCTGGCAAGGCACAACGTCAGAGAAAGGAAGGGGATAGAGACCACCCCTACAACGGCCGCCCAACAGTGTGTGCCTTGTTGCTCGGTCCTTAACAAGAAAAAAATTGGGATAAAGCTCAAAGAATGCATCATTATGAGATGTGAACCGATGACTAGAAAGCAGATTTTTTGTGGCACGAGCAACATGTAGAATGCGATTAAGGTAAACATCACGAGTTGGAGAGGGGATGGTAGTATGACCAATATGACTAATCACCGTACCTTCACCGTTAGAAGCGTGGACCTCATCTTGGCCGTGGTACTCCTCCCGAGTCGTCAGCTTGTCTAACTCAGATGTGATATGATCTGTAGCTCCAGAATCTGCATACAAGTTAGTGTCCACACCGTAAGACGAGACTGCAGCAGCAAGCTTCTCATCTTCACCACTGAAGTTGACATCAAAACGCTTGTAACAGCGCACAATGGTGTGCCCCGGCTTCTTGCAGAGCTGGAAGACAGGCCTGGATCCGGCAGCACAACCGCGACCACCATGGCCGCGTCCAGGACCACCATTACGGCCGCCACCGCAGCCATCTGAAGGGACACCTCCTCGTCTGCGACCCCGACATGCGAGGCCGCATTGGCGGTGATCAGCCGACAGCAGTTGGCCATACAGATCACTCAGTGAGACGAGATCCGTACGACCGTAGACGTTCTCAATGAACAGATTAAACTCCGCATCGAGCCCGGCGAGAATATAGGAGATCACCTCCTCCTCATCGAGCTTCTTGCCCGGGGCCGCCAAGTCATCTGCATAGGCGGTCATCCTGGTGTAGTATGCCGCACACGATAGCTCACCCTTGCAGGTCGTGGCGAGCTTGTTGCGAAGATGCACAATCCGTGAATGGGAGTGCGAAGCAAACATGGCCTGAAGCTTACTCCAGACCTCAGCCGAGGTGGTGCAACGAGCCACCTGGGCAAGTACCTCCTGGACAGAGAGTTGAAGCCAAGTAGAAGCTGATCTTGAACCAACCAGTTCCCGTGCTCTGGATGGGAACCTACACAGTCTTGGTCTTGTCAGCTGGATTCTAGGCCGCCATAGTCTTTGATGGCGGTTTGACAGTGCCTCAAGGAGATCAACAAGCTGGGCGCTACGGACGGGAGGGAGGACCTGCGCCTGCCACAGCAAGAAGTTGTAACGCGAGAGCTTCTCGGCAACAGGGTGGGAGAGGAGGGAAGAGATGAGCGAACACGACAACGACGAAAGCGACACGCTGCTGGGGGAGGCCATGGCGTAAAGCTAGATGTGTTTGGAGGCTAGCTCTGATAACCATGTAAGTTTGATAAGGCGCAATAATGCCTCTCTGGCTGCGCAGGCTTTCATTATATATTCACAGATGTTACAACGAGTCGGTTATAATCGTGCTATACACGCGGAGATCTACAACAACTTCTAATGTAATCTAAAAAGACTATCTAAACGCCAGGAGATAACAACCACAGTGTGACATCTCAAGATAAATCATTGTTAATCACTTAATATAGCAAGTCTATGGTGCTCAAAATTATCTAATTGAATTAGTGAAACTAAACAAATGAGATCCAATACACAAATTTGAGATTAATTAGAAGGTTTCCAATTTCAATGCTAAATTGATTAAATTTGGATAGTACATTAAAATGGAGCACGTTAATCTTTCATGTACATTAATAATAAAAAGATTAATGATTGGTATGAAAGTCTATAATTCTAAAATCATCCCAATCGGGAACCTAATTGTTTGGCGAGTAATTAAATAAGTAGCGAATGAAACTAGGTGAATGGTGGAGAGTTCAAAAATTTCAAATAAAAATCCAAATTCAAATCTTTAACCTTCTTTGCACTCAAAATTTCCATCTTGTCTAATAGAACCCCAAACATTTGGAAATTAAATTTTATCCTTGTTTCTTTGGGAAGAGCAATTTCCAAAAATATCAAAATTCTTTTCCTTCTCTCTCTTTACTTCCTTTCTCTCTTCCTATTTCTTTTCCTTCTCTACTGTCTCTGCCGCCTGACTGCTTCCGCCCGAGCGCTCTGCCGACGCATCGCTGCTGGCGCTGCCGCCTACCATCGCAGCCACCCTACCTTGCTACAGCATTTCCTAGCCAAGCAAGACAGGAGCTACACGACGCGCGCCACTGCTGCCGCTCGCCCGGCTCACTGCCGTCCGCCCCAGAGCCTCCTGCCGGCCATCATCGCCGAGCGCGCACGTGCAAGTCAACTCCCATGCGCTTATCTTTTCCCCCACTATCGCCCTTCTTCTTTCCTCCCCCGCCCATTTTCTCTCCTTCTTCCTCCCTGCCCCGCCACCATGGCCGCCGCTCGACCTTGCGCAACGACCGGCCGCTCTGCCGCACTCCGCCTTAACCGGCCACTCTAGCAAGTTCGCCACACCTCACCGCCCCCTCCTGAGCCACTTTTTCCTTTTCCAAGCTTGCAATACTAGAAAACGCCGGCGAATTTCTCTCGGAGCGCCGCTGCGGTCTTCATCGCCGTCAACGACTGAAACCTCGCCGCCGGTGAGTGTCGAGACGATTCCTCTTGCCGGCGAGACCCTCTCGTAATGCTTTCTCCGTTTTCCTTGACCCCGTTGTGCGCCGTGGAGCAGGGACACTGGTACGGGCACGCTGCCGCCGGAGCTCTCCCGCGCCGCCACCTCACCGACGCCGACCCATCTCCGGCCGTCGTCCCGGTTACTGACCCTGCCAGACAGCTCCGCCGAACTCCACCAAAGCTCATGCCGCTCTCCGTCGAATCTCCCCGCCCACCAGACAAACGGAACGCCACCGCCGCCGTCGTCTTCACCACCGACCGCCACCGGCCAAGCTCCGGTGAGCCCTGCCGCCCCCGTCTTGATCAATCTTGCTCCCTGAGCCATGCTGAGCACGATGCGCCCCGTGGTCATCGTCGCCGGCATTTCTCCGGTGAGAATCGCCGTTCGGACGCCGCCTGTGCGCCGCCTCCCCTGTCCTGAGTCGCTGCCATGTGGACCCCGCTTGGTTTCAAATATTACTTATTTACCAGAAATTCCCTAGAACTTGTAAAATCCACCAAAAATTGAATATTGCTCAAGAAAATGTAAACTAAAAGTTGTTGGATTCCTTTTGGTCAGGACTATCACCTGGAGCACTCACCCCTTTATGTTAACAAAATTTTTGGGCATAATAATTTTTATAAATAAAACTGACATAGAATTTTTATGGCTAATCTAATCACATTAAAATCTTGATTTTTGGTCAGTAGGCCTCTTTTAGCACAACTTCACACCACAAAAATTTACAAATTATTTTGACATGTCTAACTCTGTGTTTCATTAAATGGTGCTTAAAATCTACATATAAATTCATTTATTAATATCTTTTTAACCCTTAATGATAAAATCACAAACTTAGTATAAATGTTCCTGAGCTCATGTTTCCTTTGCAGAAAAACTTCATTGTACAGAAACCTCCTGAATTTGAGAAAATTATATTTTTGCTTGCATCCACCTTAATTAATGATTAAATCACCCATTAATTTTATGAGGAGAATACTCCAAACTAAGCTAGTAAAAATTATCAACACCAATAATGTCCTGAGCATTCTTCTTTTTCACCATGCTAAGGTAAGAATGATCATTCATTTTACTAAGTCTTGATAGGCACCATTTTACATTTGCATTTTTCCTCATATAGAGACCGATCCCGAAATTTCGGCGGAGAACGTGACTTCGGAGGAGGCACCTACAGGAACTAACTTTTCTCTTGAGTGTGCTGACCACTGCAGACCGAGGCAAGCCCCGGTGCACACCTATGTTTTATAAAATTTATATTAATCACTGTGTGTATAGGACTTGCTTGTGCATTAAGTTTCGAGGAAATTGCCGTGAAACCTAGTTGCATGACTCGATAGAATTTTCCTATGGGTTTTTATGATAGAGCCATCGCGATAGAATGTCATGCATTAAGGATAGGAAACGATAGAATGTGAGTAGTATGGAGACTACTCATGTTGTTTAATCAAAGAAGGAAATTTGAGGAATGTGAATTAACATGTGATTAAAACCTGAGAACTTTAGCGGGTGCGGTTGCACTGGTCCAATTTGAGTTGTGTATCGAATGCATACTGGTAAATGGGAACTAGGAAACCGACGTAGCTCATTGTGCTTTGTTGGACGATTGGCCATCTCTTTTTTCGGGGTAATTGGACCGTCATGGTGGATGATTCGCCTTTTTGTTTCTTGGGCTTGTGCTAGCGGGAAAGGCTTGGGGCCGTACAGGGATGCAGGACATCGTCTGAAGGACCATGTCCTTGGAGAGATGGATGTTGGGCCAACTCTGTCACGATATTGTAAAAGGTAGCCACGTGTGACTCATTCGAGTGTGCACGTGTCGTGTCATTCGGGTTTATCCTGCAGGATGTAAATCAATTATAATTGTCGTTCCTCATGGTTAAGAGTACCACTTGCTCCTTTCTGCCGCAGCGATATGTATTAAGTAGAAATGTGATGAAAATGGCTGGTTTAACCCTGAATTGTTGTGCTAAAATCTTGCTTGTTTAGTATAGTGGCACACTTAGCTTATTAATAATGAACCCTGTTAACTTGGCTGAAAATTGGAAAGACAAGTAGTAGGCTGTTTTTGCAAATCTCAGGTTAACTTCCACAAATATTTCCTGCAGTTTAAGAGTCGGCCATTAGATGGCCATATTGACGGGTAAGTCTTGCTGAGTATTAGTTGCTCAGGGTTTGTGGATTAATTGTTATGCAGGTGATTCCACTAACTCTGGCTCTTATGGCTTTGGTGGTTGGGAAGGGAAAGCACCCACTGAAGGGACCTTCGAGTGGGTTCCCGCTTCTCCGGCCCATGAAGATTAAGCACCGTAGGGTTGAGGTGCTTAATTGTATCGTCGAGTTGTAAATATTTAGTTTTCGCTGTCTCACGCTTGTTTTCAAACTACGCTTCCGCACTTCAAAACTCTGAACCAATGATGTAATACTCAGACCTAATGCACACTTTAGTCATGTTTACTTGTTCTCGTTAATTATTGTACTGTATGGTCGCTTGCTTCGCCGAGTGACACTCCAAATGATCCTGGATGAGCAACCGTACGATTTTATCGGACGGGGTTGCGACACACAGTGCTTTATCTGCTAACAGGCACCAGCCAGGTCAGAACTGCATGCACTATTTGTTCATCCATCACCGCACCCACCTCTGAGATAACGTGCCCGAGATAGGCGACATAGCTCTACCCAAAAGACCATTGGATTGCTTCAAAAACAGCCTCTGTCCCTGCAATTTAGCTAGCACAAACTGGATATGTTGCAGGTGCTCTGACCAAGACAAGTTGGATATTAGTATGTACGTTGAAGAAAACTAAGACAAACCAACGGATGTAGGGCGCGAGGAGACACCGACGAGCAAACCCGTAGGCCATTCAAAACAAAGGCTATCAGCGCCCGAAGTTCTAAATTATTGGGCCTAACGACGCGAGACATTGAACCCCAAGGACCATGTCGTAGGAACCTAATGCCAAGCCAAAGCACAATATAGTGAAGGGTTCGCGGCGACATCGACCTCGAGATCATCGGTGCAGCCCGGACTTCTGAGGCGGTCCCTATTGGTATTTCTTACATCATGAGTTCATGACTAGATCTTGCCAATAGGCAGTCCATAGCAATGATGTTCGAATTACTTATATATTGGTATTCTAACGATCATAGAATGGATAAACCCTTGTATGATATTGCAATTTCAAACAAAACTTTATTTGACACTTATAGTTCCAATAAAGAAAATTCAGAAAACAATACTTATATAATCCAAAACATACCAAACTTTTTGTGGTGGTATGTCAACTCATTTTTTACAACTTTTCTTTTCAATCCGAGTTCAAATTCGAAAATAATTTTGATTTGAAATTTAGAGTTTGAAATCTACCATATCCACATTGATTGAATTATTTAAAATAGTTATACTTTGAGATAAATTATAAAACTTGGTTCACATATGCCTGTGAGGTTAATGGTCAGTATAAAATTATGGTCACTATGCGTTATATAGTAAGGGATCATGATTGGGACATATAGGGGCACCGGTTTACTCCCAATCCAGGGAAAAGATTTCGGCAATTATACATCTCTATCCTTACAACCAGCCATGGGAGGATCACAATGGAACGACAGGGCGGTTGTTAGAATATTTGATGCGGAAGCGAATCCCAAGATCATCAAGCCAAGATCATAAGATCACAGAAAGACCATGACACCGAGGCACAATTTTTTTTACCGAGGTTCGGCAATGTGACTACATCCTCGGGGCATGACTACGAGTGCTCCTCCTTATAGTAACTGTAGCAATACCGGCATCTAGGGGTACATCAGCGCGTGGCCTACTACAACTCTTGTGTCGTCACGGTTACAATGGTGGTGCCCCTACATATATAAAGGGTCGGGAATACGAGTTTGACTACAACTCTATCCCTGTCCACCTAATACAACTCAAGTCTAAATCATAACCGACTTGGATACACATATTGGACATAAATCCAACAAACTCCACCTTGGCGAATATGCCTGCCACCCTGAAGTTGTCCATGCTCCAACATCCATGTACGCAGACTCGTTTCCTCCACTGCTCACTTCAAACATAGCGAGGCTGCCCCGCTGCAAGCACTAATCGCTGCAATATTTGTTGCTCCATCCTTGACGATTCCACCTTTCACCTTGTAGTGATGAGCACCCAACCTCTCCCGTATCATCACAGTCTTGCCATCTCACATAACTTCCAAGGTCCTCCTATCTGGCACCACCTGATATAGCTGACCTTCTTCATGCAAAATACAAAGTGAGATCAGATTCTTCGTAAGTCTTTGTATATGCACCTTCGAGTAGCACCTCTTGTCCATCATACATTGTCAACTTGATACTGCCAACTTCTATAACACGGTGAACCACGTCATCTCCCAAGCGAGCAAAACCGAAGTCACCCTCAACATATGAAGAGAACCACTCTTGCCTAGGTGTTGCATGATACGAACTGGTAGAGTCCAGCAACCACACTTCTTCATTACAAGACTACTCACTTGATACGACGAGAACATCTGTTTCGCTATCAGAGTCATTTCTCTTAGAAACCACAATATTCGCCTCATCCTTCCTTTTTAGTTCTAGACGGTCCCTCCAAACATGTCCCCACTGTTCACGGCTGTTAAGTACCAACAATACCATCAACATATCCCAGAAAATGATAAGGACTTGCATTTCATACATGCATATTAGTTTAAAAATAACATAGCTCCACATGTACTTGAAAAGTTTGTGCATGCAGGCAATTATCATAGGAATAAGGCATATCAGGCCACGTGGCGAACCAACACAACTTTGGCCGATTACATAATGCCACGTAGGCAGCACACGGATCCAAGGACCCACTAGACATGTCAAACATCGAGAAAATCATCAGACACCCCGTATCCACGATCAAGTCCTACCAGGCAGACGACCTGCCAAAATGGGACCCAAGTGAGGCACATAGGATCGGCCGATCCTCCAGTAGCCCCACTCGGTCCCACCTTGGATGTGGCGCAAGTTACCGCCTTTCCAAGGTCGGTTTTGAGGTTGGTGATGTGAAGGAGTGGCAAGAAATCATCTAAAGGTGGGAGGAAGCTCACCTATAAATAGGACCCCCTCCCTCACTTCCAAAATACACAAGAAGGAGTTCCACCTGCAAACGCATTCTCATTTTTGTATTAGTGGAATTTAGGATCTAGTCTAAAGCTCTTCTAGCTCTCTAGTAGTCTCTCCATAGGAATAAGTATGAGTCTAGTAGTCTCTCTTACTCCTTTTATAAGACTTGGTGATATTTCAATAGAATATAGTTCTATGCAATATTCCTCATATGACATGAGTGCTCTAGTTTATCATTATGATAGCCATGTGTTTATACTTAGATTATATACTAGTTTACTAGTATTAATCATAAGTATAGTTATATATATAGTTATACGTATATGTCTTATCGTATAGTTGATCATTGCATTGGCATTGGTTCATTGTGCTCATTAGTGTATGCTCTAGTTGAATGACTAAGGTCCGCCTGGCGGCTTAGAGTATCAATAATTAAAAAATGGAGGTAGTAAGAATGTAAGCATGGTGCTTAGATTACTAAATGTCCTTGAATGTCGTGCGACCTACGAAGCTAGGGTAGACGGCTAGAAGTGACAGCCTTGTTCGTCCTTTCTAATCCCCTACGTTTGATCGTAAGGTTAAAGGTGTATAAGTGCCGGAGTCTTTTCCCTATATTGGGAGTAAATCAATGCCCCAATATGTCTCAGCCGTGATCCCTTTCTAGCATAGGACATGTATGTATACTAGTATATATTTATATGTATAGAAATACAATAAGTGTCTAGTTTAGTCTTCATGTCACACTACCTATACACTCTCTTTATTTACCCTTGCATGAGTATGTGATACTTTAGTATGAATAACTTCGTTCATAATTCATATGCATCACCCTTGTCAAGCATCTTCCCTGTGGAGATAAATACGATACCCTGGAATACTCCAAGCTAAAATGCTACATCAGTACTCCGTGCGCTACTTGCGATCTTCTTTCTAAATGTTAAAATACCAATGTAATTATTTATGGTGTCGTTGCTAGGGATTGCCACCTAGGCAAGGCTTAGTGATGACATAAGAAATACCAACAAGCATTTCTGGCGCCCTTATCGGGGAAGATGTTTAATTAACAAGGATTGCATTATGATTTATATGCATTATTATATTCTTACTTAGTGTGTTTACTCAAGCAGGCTTATCCTTTTTTGTTTTCTTTTCATGTGAAAATAGGGTAGTGTATGACTGGTTTCGACTTGCTTGAAAACTTCACTGACGACCTCAAGGCATTCGTTCGCAGAGCTCGCTCTCGCTTGAAGCCGCCTCGGACTCCAACCACAACAAGTCCATCAATCAGCCGAGCACATCAGTTGAGGAAGCCATGGCTGTTGGTATTTGTTATGATCACAGATAAATCCGCAAGCGCATGGAGTACCATCGAAGCACTTCACCATAGAGTATTCTAAGGTATCGTAATTTCTACATGGAATGTGTGTGGGTTGTCTATGCACTATGTCTAGGGAACAACAACACTAAAGGTGGGCAAGGGATAGAGAGGCTACCTATGAAATAAATCTAATCTAAGCAAGAAGGTTTACTCTATCCTCGCTTACATCGGCATCCGGTTACTTCTAATTCAGGGAAAAAACTCTGGTAATTATAAATGCTACTTATGTATTCCGACATGGAGGAATACAAAGGACTAATAGGGATGTCACCACCTATAGCCTACCTCTAGCTCTGTAGGATACACACCACTCGCAAGTAATACTCTATCTAGACACCACGTCTACACAAATTATTACTACTTTAACTCTACGCAGGGATTTTATCCCATTAAGTTAGCACATACTATGCAGTATACGACGAACTAGCAACCGAAGAATAAACACTACTTACTAGGCTAAGACAATATACCAATAAAATGAAGCACGAATACTCACTTGAATAAGAGAAGCATCCATCGAGGTACAAGTGTAGAGCAGGGTGTTGACAGACCAACACCTCAACCCAACTTAGTGGAGCGTCGGACCGAGAGAGTGTGCCGACAGGCCGGTACTTCCCCAGAGGACCTCCTCCTCGCAATCTTCCTACTAGAACTCTAAGGACATGAGATAAGCCTCTAATTGCAGCAGCACAAATGAAGTGTGGAGTGTTGAGTTGATGAAATGTGTGAGGAGAGGGTCCTATTTATAGGTGGGGTGCCTTGGGGGGTGAGTTGAAAGGAGTGGCTCTCCTTCCTCCTCTTCGCTGAACCATTTCCCGCCACTCATTCGCGCCACCGCCTTTACAACCGACATGGAGAGGAGGTAACTCATGCCACGTCAAAGATGGGCCTGAGTGGGCCCACTGGCAGATCAGCCTCCTTGCCTGGCCCCACTCGGCCCCATTTTCTTCTAAGGCTGTCCTTAGGTGTGACCTTGTTCCTTCTATGTGGTGAACGACGGTATTTGGGTAAACATGGTATATTGATAGGCTTATGGACCTTTGTGCTCTGCTTAATAATTGTTTTCTTCTCCTTTTCGCTTAATATCTCTAGATAAATCACCTACATACAAATATTCACCAAAACTTATGGAACTGGTTAGTAATAAACCTATTTCTAATTTTAGTGTATTCATTATAATCATTTTTGCAGAGATTTGATGGTCAGATTTAGCGCTTAATGACCATCAACAAACTCCCCCACACTTGGCTCTTTACTCGTCTCGAGTAAAGCCAAGGATCTAGGTGGGTACCAAAAGATGATATGAAGGAAACATAAAAGTTATTCCAACCATCATATCTATGCCCAGACTTGGATGCGTCAATCATGACAATTTGAGTGGTTGAATAATAGAACAACGTTGATTCAAGACGTACTGTTTCTAACCAAAGCAAACTTGGGAATTGAAAGAATTTTCAAAAAACAAGCAAGCAAGTATTCCTCTGATGATTCTCTTAGATCGCTCAATATGTGTATGATTCCTCACCAAGGTAAAATGTTGCCTCTATTCCTACATTTCACATGATGGGCATTTTGGTGGAGCTTGGTAGGGAAATAGAAGGCATGGTTGCAACACATATATTGCGAGGCCAAAAACTGGATCCAAAATCAGAAATTTAATCACACAATCATGCTCATGCGGTGCAAGTGTGATGGACTAAGTGGAAGTGCAAGTCGATGTAACTCCTCCTAAAATATTTTGGAGATCATGGCTGTCTCTTTGTAATTTTTTTTCTTCTTTCATGCTCATTGAATGTCTCCTTTGATATTGTTGGAGCATGCGTAGATTTTCTTCTCCTTTTATTTTTTTTCATTTTTTTTTCAATACAGCCACGTCTCTTCCTAAAAAGAGCATGGAGGGATATTAATGAAAATATTAGGAGTATTTATTTGGTGGATGGAAGGGAAAATGGAATCGCTATTTCATAGTGTAGGAGTTTAGCACATTTGTGGGATGCAAGTGGGCATGACCATGAAAGTATAAATAACTTCTAACAAAGGATCACAACAATTTGGCAAAGCTCAATGTGAAAGTAAGCAGCAAATAAGTATAAGGTTATCATGAATGAATATCATGTGGCTCTGGTAGTAATTTATAGCACTGAGGAATAAAGTAGGCTTCATGGTAAATTTTAAAATAACATCCCAAGAGCGCGAAGCATATAGAGAACATGATCATATCATCATGCCATATCTCATTAGTCAACAACCTAGTTAACATGTTGTACAGACTCAAATTGTTGACGTTAGCTAGCTACGGCCAGTCCTGCCGCACGCCGCCAGCAGCTCATCGAGTCTGCGCACCACGCGCGCGTTCCTGCCAACACACAACAAGAAAAACAAGCCTCCCAAAAAAAAACATCGAAATCCACCATGGCCTTCATCATTGGTCATCCACTCGACCTTGAGCATGCAATGACCGCTCCAATTAAATTGATCACACTCGTTAGTTCAATCGCGAGTCAAAGTCGTTGCCCTTATCCGCGACGTCTTCTAGCCGCACCAACGAACTTGGCCATCATGTTTGATCAGCCCCTATCGAACAGTAGCCACCAGCCACCATCAACCCGATCTCGACATTTGGATAGATCCCTATTGAAGCAGCTCATCGGACGGTTCAAGCCACCGTGCTCGAAGTGTCCAGTCTACCGATGGAGCCATCGATCGCGGCCATGCTCCACCTTGCGCCATGTACCTCCCTGGACATCACGTGCAAGCTTTGCACGGTGTAAAACATCCCATCATGCCTCTAATGACCTTCTACTAATAATCTAGCTCTGATACCACTTGTTAAAATATTCAATGCAGAAGCGAAGCTCAGGATCATCAAGCCAAGAACATAAGATAACAGAAAGAGAACGACACCGAGACACGATGTTTTTTAGCGAGGTTCGGCGATGTGCCTACATTCTCGGGGCATGATTACGGGCTCTCCTTCCCATAGTAACGGCGCAATACTGGCATCCAGGGTACATTGGTGCATGGCCTAGCTGCCCCTAGGGTGCACTGCTCCCGCTGTCTTCACCTTTGTATACTACATTTGTTGTGTCATTACGGTTACAATGGTGGTGCCCATACATATATTAATGCGCCTTGGAATACGAGTCCGACTCCAACTCTATCCCTATCCACCTAATAAAAACTCAAGTCTAATTGGTAGCCGACTTGGATACACATATTGCACAAAAATTCAACAACAATTACTTCCTACCGCCGATCCCTAGCTGTCACATCCCAAAAGTTCAACCTTTTGTCCTTTTGAATTTGATCTCACTAGATTTGAATTTGATTTCGACCATTTCCGGTTTTGATTTTGGGTCAGGGTTTCGAGGTTTATCGTTTCGAAAACCCTAGTTGTGCTTTGAGAGGTCTTTTGTTTTCTTAATAAAAATACCCCAATGTTTTAATATAACAATTAACTATACATTAAAATAGAATTTTGGAGATTTTATGAAAATTTTTGGTAAAGGTTTAAACCCTTTTAAAATTCCAACAAATTAGAACTAAGTTAAAATTTCGCAGATCTTTAGAAGCTGAATCAGGGAACCTTCCTTTAAGAAAAGTTGTTCCAAATAATTTTTTTAGTACATACAAAAAGTTTCAAAAATTCTCGAGCTAGGGAGCTAGGGCTTTCTGTTGAATCAAGAGGGAGGGTAATTGAATTAATTGAAAAATCAAATTGAAAACGACCTTACCATGAACAGTAGCCAGCCCACAGTACCACCGACCGCAGCGGCCATTGCCGTGGCTAGCAGCCCGAGCACAGCGCCGGCCGCCCCAGCCTTCCCGCGCCTCCTTTACTCCTCTTAGCAAGAATCTCGCCAAAAGATTGTTGTTCACTGCTTCCCATCTCTCTCCCCACTGGCGCGTTGCTTTCTCCGCTCGGGGACGCCATCACGGCAGGAGCACCGCCCCTTAGCGCCTATCGCCGCCTGCCGCACATCTGCTCCAATCCGTGGTGCCCTTTCTGTCTTCCTCTTTTCCCTACTCGGCTCACTCCTCCTCGAGTACTTAAAGCCGAGCACCGTCCCCTTTCCCTTCTTCCTCCCCTGCTTCTTCGTTCCTGCCGAGTGCCGCCGCCTTTGCCTTCGCCGCCGGCCGCCCTCACGCCGCTAGAGCAGTTCAGCCATGCAAGCTTCACCACCGTGCCAAGCAAGCTTCCCTCGACCCCCTGTTGCTCTCCAACCACCGAGCTCGCCGGCCGTGCCCTAACTTCGCCGGAACACCGCCGCCCCTGTTCTTCGGCCGAGAGCCCCACCGTCGCCACCTTTCTCCAAAATTCGTCGACACGGTAGCTCGATTCTTCAATTACTTTCACCGGCTAGATCCTCTCACCATGTTGCACCAATTTGACAAGCTAACAGCCGCATATCATCGCCGGTGAGGACGAACGCCTTGTGCCGCCATCGGTCTTCACTAGAGCCGCCGCCGGAGCTCACCGTCGCCAACCACCCTGCTGCCTTCCCCGCGGCCTTCATCCTCTTCAACTCGGTTCTTTGACTCACGGTGATGCTCCACGATTGCTCAATCCCCCTTCCTAACCCCTCCTCCGGCGAGAATCCCGCCGGAGAGCCGCCACGGCCATACTTCCCCTGTTTCTGTTACTGTTCCATTCAATTCTCCATTTTCCTTTAATTATCCAGAAATTGTAAAATGTATAGAAAACAGTGGAAAAATCTAAAAATTCCAAACCTAATTTTAGCTGAATTCTTGAATAATAAATTAATTTTCTGTTAAAGCATGTTTTCAAAAATATCTCTGGAATTTCTTTAATAATTTAATGAAATATATCTGTTGTTGATTTTTATTTGAAGTTCCAGAAGGTTGCTAGGGTTGATTTTTGTACCATAATTGTATCTTGGCATGATGCACTTCCTACATTTTTACCAGAATTTTTCATGAACATTTGTGCATGCATGTCATTGATAATATCTCTAAAAACCTAGTTTAATTGCCTTTATCTAAAGTGCATTAGGAAAGTCACCCAAAAGCCCAAGATCTTTAACAAAAACTTTATATTAGCTTCTCAGTAGTAGATCTATAAAGTTTCATGATTTTTCCATAGGTTTAAGTACATGTTTCTGATTTAATAAGATTGAAAAACAGAGCCTTTTTAGATTTTTAGTAAATTCATAGAAGCTCAACTTGACCCCAAACCAGAGCCAAAAGTCTTATTTTAGAGCCTGCTTTAAACTAAAAATGGTCCCATGCCTGTAACTTAACTTTGATTTTTACCGGAAAAGTCGTTACGACTTTTACGGCACCGTTACGGTATTCCCCGATGTCGTAAACGGGCAACGACAGTCGGAGAGCTCGTGTTCCTGTTAACGTGAGTCAGAACCACTCAAACTTAGTCTCGTAATAACCCAAGCCACTTAGTAAAGCCAGTACATGAGATGTGTTTTGGGATTTTTCCCGGAAATGACATCCGTGTGCCACCCGATATCGGAACCGGAAACCCGGGAACCGGAAAACCCGTAACCGGAATCGGTAAAACTGTTTTGGGCATAACTTGAGCTGTAGAACCCCGATTGACTTCGTTCTTTTTGCATTGTGTTCGTAGACTCAGTAGCTACCTCTCTGCACCATATTGCATCATTTGTGCATCATGGCATCATGGCATACATCTTATCAACGTGTTTTTACTTTATAGCTTACGAACCGTCAGAGAGTGACGCGGGTGCTGCTATGGGAGAAGCACCAGAGGTTGATCCAGCTTCTGAGGAAGACAACACCGCTGCTGTTGAAGGCAAGCACCTCATATTGCTACCCTAAGTAATTTTCTTAATGATTAATATGAATGCTTACGTATAGGACTGCATTAAAGTCGGGCATAGTGATAAAATTCGGATAGTGGGATAGGAGTGCAGCAAGACATGGAGGTCTTGTGTGCCGTAGGCCCCGTCTGGGTTGACCTAGGATCCGGCCGTGTTATTCTTGGCCTGAGCACTTTCCATTCATACCACATGTCCGACATAATGGTAAGACAAGCTGAGTATCTCACTGCGTACCAACGTTTGGCCGATGACTGCACGGTATGTGGAACGAGGGAGTCATGGGTGCCTGCGAGGCCGTGATACTCGACGAGGGACTCACGTGTGCCTGCGAGGCCGTGGTACTCGGCACCGTGTGGATTTTCCAACCGTGTGGGCACGAGTGTGAAAAAGGTTGACATGAGTACCCCCTTATGTAATTTTTGCGGGTTGCATGAGCCGTATGGTCCTCAGTCGTGTGGGTACAGTTGGACTCCCCTGCAGGGTGTAAAATCGGTTCGAATCCGCCGCGATCTCGGTTATGATCAAGCTCAGTGTCCTTTGGATAATATCGTAGAGTCGTCACATAACATGTTGGAAGTTGGAATATGGGTATTGGTATCCATGGTTCGGATGGAACATGGATGATGGTATATACATGGTTTATGGTTAGATGATACCTTTGGTCATGGGTTATAGTAGTTGTTCATGCCCGCAAGAGTCCTTTTTACTTTATGCTTATTCACATATGCTTAGTTTCTGCTTTAAGCAATCGAGTCCATTCCTATACCTTATTTACCTTGCTACAGCCTCATTGCATTATCCTTGGAGTCGGGAACTAATTCCCACAACAGGGTAAGACTTGCGAGTACCTTCGTACTCAACGTTTGTTGCTTAAGTTTTTGCAGGTGAGGATGAGTTGGTCTTCGGCTACTTTGTCCCCGCCGATGCCGGCGAGGACGAGGCGTAGTCGAGACATCCGAGTGACCGTGGTTTGCGATGTTCGTGGGCTGGGCATCGCAATCCTTGCTGTTTTGTTGCTGCAACCGCTGCGACTATCGTATTCCTTAGAATTGCTTCCGCTCTTTAATTTATTAGTTTCAAGACTTATGATGAACCTTGGTATGTAAGAATATTTAAATTTAATGTTATTAATTAATGTGACCTATGTGATGTATCACCTGTGATGTTGCCGACGTTCTTGGATCTTGGGCGTTGCTTGAGAAGCATGTCGGGGGACTGCCGGGTTTATATTCTCTTTTATCGGGTTGAGTTCTCGCATACCATGCGTGGGCCGCGATTCAACTTGGTAAACTTGACTGTAAATTGGTCGGGTCTCTCAACTAGCTTCATAGGTCGCATGACAACCAAGAATACTAGTAATCTAAGCACCATACTTACATTCCTTAATATTACTCTAAGCCGCCCAGTGGACCTTAGCCCTTCAATTAGGGCACACTCAAATTACCGCAATGGACCACATGACATATATACATATTGTTGACACCGGATTTTGATTGGACCCACGAACCGGTTGAAGTATGATCAACGAGTCAGCCGCATCGGCTCGGAAGCGGTTGGGCTCAAGAGAGCGAAGGCGGAGCGTTGCACGATAGGGCCGATGGAAGCACAGAGCAGAAGATGGGGCTGGCGCGAACGAGGATGCACCCGTGGGAACCCAACCCGCTAAGTTATATTTTTCTTTTTTTTTCTAGCTTAATTCGTCGAATATCTTTTAGGGTTTTTGTAACCTTGGACAATTACGGTGAAGGCCCTCTCCGACTCGCAGCATAAAGGGGAGGGGAAACCTGTAGCGCAGGACAACAATTCACAAGAAAAACAACTACTCTCTTTTTGGCGCATCGCCACGCCTCTTGGCGGGGGTCTCATCTTCGTGTGCGCTGAATGAGCAATTCAACCCCCACGAGAGGTATGGATCTCCGCCCCTAGCAATCTGGAGTGTGTATGCGATTGGTACTTTCTCGATTAATTTTGATATTCCAATTTTTCTTGTGTTCTCCAGGTTGCTAGTTATCCAGTGCCATGGATCTTGGTTGCTCGTGCTATCTTTAGAATTGTAGGAAGCGAACTGTCTCATCCTGACGTGTCGATCTTCTGCTTTTTCTGCATTTGACACGGTGTTCTCGTGCTTGGATATTGGTAATTGAGCCATTGCAAGAACCTTCGTTTCGTGCGGTGGCGCGGGATGCGTACAGGATCCACCAATCATGCATGGGGCTGCAATGGTTCAGTCCGATCTCTCGTGTCTGTGCTGGAGGGTTTCCGATCCATCTCTTATTTTTTCACCGATCTCGTTTCATTCGTTCTTGCATTTCTACTGAAGTGTTTAGACAGTAGACCTCTCTCGAGTGCCTGTGTAATATGTAGCAGGACCCCAGGGACCCTGTTGGTATTTCTTACGTCATTACTAAGTTTTGTCCAAAGACAATCCATTGCAACGGCGCTAGAAATATTTACATCGAGATTCTAATGTTTACAAATAAGTCTGCAAGCGCATAGAGTACCGTTGTAGCATTTCACCTTGGAGTATTCCAGGGTATCGTATTTATTTTCCACAGGGAGGATGATAACAAGAATATTGCTTATGAAGTATGGTACTAAGTCACTCATACTAAGATATCATATACTTATGCAGGGGTGAATGCAAGATAGATATAGGTAGTGTGACACGAAGAAGACAACCTACAAGTAATTATAATAGTGGAGTAGAACTAATCTAAGACTAATCTAGGAACTCATTGTGTTCCTATACATTTATATATATTAGTATACATATATGTTCTATGCTAGCAAGGGATCAAAGCAGGGACATATCGGGGCACCAGTTTAGTCCCAATCCAGGAAAAGATTCCGACAATTATACACCTCTAACCCTACGACCGGACGTGGGGATTACAAAGACGAACAAGGCTGTCACTTCAAGTCGCTTACCCCTACCTCCAGGGGTCGCACGACATCCAAGGACATTTAGTTACCTAAGCACCATGCTTACATGCCTAAATATTACTCTAGCCACCTGGCGGACCTTAGCCCTTCGACTAGAGCATACTCTAATGAGTACAGTGGAACCAATACCAAAGCAATGATCAGCTATACTAAGCATATAGATATATACATAAATACATATACATCTATTCCTAAGACTATGGCTAGTATACTAGTATACTACCTAAATACACTAGCATAAATCCTAAGTATATTCACATGGCAAGTATAAGGATAGTAATTACCACTCAAACCATATGAACAATAATGCATAGAAATATATTGCATTGATAAATAAAGTCTTACAAAAGGAAATAAGGAAGAGAGTACTAGACCCATACTTATTCCTATGGAGAGACTACTAGAGAGCTAGAAGAGCTCTTAGACTAATCCTAACTCCACTACTACTGAAATAAGAGTGTATTGCAGGTGGGAAACTCTTGTGTGTCTTGTAAGTGAGGGAGAGGGGTCCAATTTATAGTTGGAGAAGACTTGAGGAAGTGAGCTTCCTCCCCCCTTCTAGACCGCTTCCCACACGAAATACCTACCACCGCCTTCAGGACTGACCTTGGAGAGGCGGGACCTGCCACCTGGCCGAAGCAGGGGCCGAGTGGGCTCACCCACAGGTCGACCGACCCATGGGGTCGCCGGACCCTTGTAGGGCCCACTCAGGTCACACTTTGGCAGGGTGACTGCCTGGTGGGCCCTGAGCATGGGTACGCTGTTGGCGTCGGTTTTCTGGTATTTTTGCGCGTCTAATGGGTCCATGAATCTGTGTCCTGCCCCCGTGGCGCTTTGTGGTTGGTTGGAGTTATGTTTTCTCCACTTCAGCGATCCATAGGGTGCCTCCATGGCAGGCTTTGATTGGCCTGAAGTGTGTTTTTCTGCCACAGAGCGGATTATGCCTCAATTCCTATGATAAATATCTGCATGCACAAACTTTCCAAATACATGTGGAACTTTATTAATTTTAAACTAACATGCATATATGAAATACATGTCCTTATTTATTTTTAGAGAAATATTGATGGTATATTTGGTACTTAATGACCGTCAAAAGACCCCGATCTCACGGAAAGTCACCTCACCATTCTTTTCCCTTGGCCGATCGGGGTGTTTGACGGCTTGATCCTTGATGGACTAGAGGAGCGGCACTAGATATTCGATGCGCCCCTTCCCAGGGCTTTTCGTTCTTCTTTTGATGCTTTTCTTTTGATGACGCAAGCGAGATCTAGGTCCAGGGTGACCAAAAGATCATATGTCTTACCTTTTCTGATGAGGACATCGCACCCATGGTTAACACACAATCATTCTCCAGCTACGACAAATAAAGGTCCAATCACTAGAGCCCGGGCATGACAATTGAATCTAGAGGTGAGCTCGTTCTTAAGTATAGATTTATATGTTATTATGGAGAATAGTTGCTACCTAATGATTATATTGTGATTAAAAATCATAGAGAGGTCAAGGAAGGCCTCGAAGACCAGCTACAAGTTGGACAAGGACGTCCAAGCCAAGTAGGAGATCCAACTCACGTCGACTTCGAATCCAACTCGGAGTCCAGGAGCAGTCCGTACTAAAACGGGTGCCCAGGTCGCATACGGACTTCGTTTTAGGCGATCTACCACTTCATGGAAAGAGGACGAGATTATCTTTCCATTGAGACAAGTCCGACGTCCAAATTCCTCCAAAGTCCATGGGAATCATTAAAACATTGGATAGTCCAGAATCTGTCAGGGTGCTGCGACACCGTCTTTGGGCCGGTTGGCCTTGTACCGAGTTAGAGTTCGTTAGAGTTGTGTCCAGGGGACTTGCACGTCCCCAATTCCTTTATAACCAGCCGTCACCCCACCATTAAGGTTCGGGTTTTGCTTAGATTATTCCTGTTAAAAATAGTGTCGCCGTTTCATCGATTTGTGAGACCCCAACTTTGTGAGTTTAATCTTCATCTGCAATTTGGTTGCTTTCTACTTCGTTCTTGCTTGTGTTCTTTGATTTGCAGCCAAAGACTAGCCTTCTAGGTGAGGTCATCCGTGTTCACGCGGGTGATAACTAGAGGAGACGTGGTGCTGCGATTGCGGGGTTCGGAACGTGCCGTTCGGAAGCCGGATCGATTTGTGTCGCGACTCTGCCCAAATCATTGATTATCAGAACCTGTAGGAAGATCGGGACCCCGTTCCCATCAAGTGGTAATCAGAGCTTCAGGTGTTCCTCAGGTTTGACATTGTTTACCCTAGTTCCTTATTTTCGTTTCGTCCTATAGTCCATAAAAAATCCAAAAATAGAATTATAGTTTTAAGTTACGTCCTGTCCAAAACCGTGTTTAGCCTCTACACATTTCAATTTTAGAGTCTGTAGTATTGAGTTTGTATCCTTAATCAAGTCTTGTTGCTGGTTTAGATCACGTCTCGTACAGTTTGTTTTGCTTCCGCCGCCTTGTGTCAAACCCTAGCCGTCAATTTTTTTTCCCACCCAGATCCCACCCTTTCGTTTGTTGTGTCTCATCTGTTATTCACTAGATTCACACGAGTTGATCATCTATCACGACTTTTCACCTTATCCAGAGCTTCCGCAGCAAAATTCCACCTTTCTTTTTTCTGCTTACCTAGTTTGTTTCAACGCCAGAAAAGAAAAACGCCTGACATAGAGTTCAGTTCTGCCATTATATCGTTTTGATCAGAAAATTTGTGTGATTAGCTTTCACATGCTTTGAGTTGAGAAAAAGAAATAATACAAAAAAAAGAGACAGAAGTATTGTGATTACTTCTAGTATTAAAAAAATAAAAAGAAAAAAAAGAAACGAATTGATAAACTTTTGTTGGAACACTCGGTGCTGTTTTATGCTTGTCCTGAATTCAATTTTTCTTGGCTATTGATCTTTGTTGTTGTTGCCCTACACATGTTCTTTGACCACGTATCATAACTGTCATAGGACGCTTTAGGTCAGCAACTAGGACTAATACTTTGGACATTTATTCAATATTACTATCTGATTTCGATTTGTGTTTCACTTACATATATATTAGTCTTCCAAGCTCCACTTAAATCTTCTGAACAGGCACGGATTCTTAACCCTGTAATTGCCGGATCACTTCTCCAAGGTATCTTTGCTTTGTGTTCACTTAGATCTTTGCAAGAACTTGGTTTGAAACTTCCTGTTGCAGTCTGAGAGTACCACAATCCTAACACAATAGTTGATAGGGATAACCTTTTACCGCCTTCCTCTGTGTTTCTTGTCCCTTTCATTATGTCAGGCACCGATGAATCTAGGACGCCGACGGACTTCAACGAGTGCGTCAGCCAAGATCAATTGCAGGAAGCAACTACCAAGGTGCTTGAAGGCATTGACGACAAGATCACTAAGACCATGACGAAGACCCTCAACGACCTATGTAACGTCCCGTCTCCTCGAGGCAGGGCCCGCTTATATCAAGTAGCTTTTTATAGTATGTAGGCTAGTCTCATATACCAACACAAGTCTTTTCTGCGCACATTTATCCTCACTCAAGCGCACCCGGGAATAACTTTCCGGTCGGTCACCCATCCTGAAATTGCTCCAGGCCAAGCACGCTTAACCTCGAAGTTTTTTCGAAGCTGGCTACCGGAAAAGCAGTTGCAACTTGTTGATATGAGTATCCTACTAATCCTATTAAGTCCTAGATTGGGGTGTCACATACTCACCTTCTTAAGAGACCGACGTCCTCGTCGGTCAATCCCAAGCCAGGAACATTCTCTCTTGGCCATGTCTATGTGTCCAGTGCCAGCGCATGTGTCATGCTCTGTGACTACTCTGGATCCACACTAGCCATGCACACCATGCCTGCACAACTGCGACACATGCGCCCGTGAAACCGCGAGAGTCGGCTCTGATACCATTATGTAACGTCCCGCCTCCTCGAGGCCGGGCCCGCTTATATAGCTTTTTATAGGACGTAGGCTGGCCTCACAGACCAACACAAGTCTTTTCTGCGCACATTTATCCTCACTCACACGCACCCGGGAATAACTTTTCGGCCGGTCACCCATCCTGAAATTGCTCTAGGCCAAGCACGCTTAACCTCGAAGTTTTTTCGGAGCTAGCTACCGGAAAAAAGTTGCAACTTGTTGATATGAGTATCCTATTAATCCTATTAAGCCCTGGATTGGAGTGTCACAACCTGCACATAGGAACAACTCTCCAAGGCATCACCACTCAGCTGGCCACAATTTCAATGCGGCCTGACAATTTGGAAAGGCGTCAACCTCCAAGGAACAACGACGATGATGAGGACACCGTCTACAATGACGATGACCGGGACGCACGCCTTCGACATCGCCTACGCAGAAACCGCCAAGATATGGGAGGTAACAACCAGCATCGACCTCAGGACGATCCTTTTGCTAAGGTGAAATTTTTCATACCCTTCTTTTCTGGTTCATATAATGCTGAGATATATCTAGATTGGGAGATGACGGTTCAACAAAAATTTGAGGCTCATCAAGTACCTGAACAACATAGAGTTAGGCAAGCTTCTAGCGAATTTAAGGACTTTGCTATTATTTGGTGGACTGGTTTAGCTATTGTACGACAGTTGCCTGCTACTTGGGATGAGTTGAAAACTGCTATGCGCGATCGCTTTGTGCCTCCTTCTTTTCAGCGAGACATGCGTCTCAAACTGCAGCGCTTAGAGCAAGGTAGCAATTCGGTCCAGGATTATTATGCTGAGCAGTAGAAGGGCATGATGCGTTGTGGTGTAGTTGAGGATAATGAGGATAAGATATGTCGTTTCTATGGGGGGTTGAGGCGTGAAATTCAGGACATTGTTGATTATAAGACTTTTAACACTGTCAACCAGTTGTTCCACTTTGCTATGCTTGCAGAAAAGAAATTGCAGGGATGCCAGAAAGCTGCCAAAACGTCAAGAGCTGGAAGACCGCGTTCTTCTTCCAGTTTTCGTCCACCCCCTCCACCAGCAAGCAAGCGACCTTCCACTGCGGCACCGCCTCCCTCGACACATCCTGCGGAGTCTTCTAGATCTTCTGTGCAGGGACCAGCGAAGACATTGCCTTCCACTACATCCGCGGGGCGCACCTCTGGCAGCCAGTGCCATCGCTGTCTTGGACTTGGATACGTGCAGCGTGACTGCCCAAGCAAGCGTGCCGACATCGCCACTGATAATGGAGGTTATGAGAGTACATCCGACGTTGAAGATGCGAAGGACGATGCTCCGCAATCTCTGGACAGCGTTGTTCTCGGCAACCACGACGCCTCCGTGTACCACTCCATCGTTGTTCAGCGTGTCCTCAATGCGCAGGTAAGCGAACCGGATCAGATCCAACGCCATAACTTGTTTCAGATTGAGTTCGTGATCAAGAATCGGCGAGCACATGTGATCATTGATGGGGGCAGCTGCAACAACTTGGTGAGTTCTAATTTGGTCGAGAAGCTCGGCTTGGCCACGCGACCACATCCACATCCACACCATATTCAGTGGTTGAATGACTCGGGAAAAGCTAAGGTAACACAATCGTGTCGCGTTCCTTTTTCCCTTGGTACTTATAGTGATTCTGTGGATTGTGATGTTGTTCCTATGTAAGCATGCTCTCTTTTGTTGGGTCGTACTTGGGAACATGATAATGATGCTTTGCACCATAGTCGTAGTAATAAGTACACATTCATGCATAAAGGAAAGAAAATTACTTTGTTACCCATGACACCTGCTCAAATTATTGAATCTGATAGGGAGAGGGCTGCTAATGCTTTAACAACTACCTCATGCTAAACCTGAAATTCAGCAAGTTATCACTTTAAAATCCCCTGTCATGCTTGCTACAAAATCTAACCTTGCTGAAATTTCTGATGATACTTCTCCATGCTGTATTCTAGTGTGCAAGGATGCCTTATTTTCACTGGATAATTTGCCTTATATATTGCCACCTGCGGTTGCTAACCTTTTACAGGAGTTTCACGATGTTTTTCCTGACGAGATCCCTCCAGGACTGCCACCTATTCGAGGCATCGAGCACTAGATTGACCTGATTCCTTTGTAAGTTTACCAAACCGTGCGGCGTACTGAACCAACCCTAAGGAGACTAAGGAAATTCAGCGCCAAGTTCAGTACCTTTTGGACCGCCGGTACGTATGTGAGATCCTTAGTCCTTGTGCTGTTCCTGTTCTTTTGGTTCCAAAAAAAGATGGTCCGTGGCGTATGTGTGTAGATTGTAGAGCCATAAACAACATTACTATACAGTATCGTCATTATATTCCTAGGCTAGAGGACATGCTTGATGAGTTATGTGGTGCTATAGTTTTCACTAAAATTGACTTGCGTAGTGGTTACCACCAGATTAGAATGAAACTCAGTAACGAATGGAAAACTGCATTTAAAACTAAGTTTGGGTTGTATAAATGGTTAGTCATGCCTTTTGGTTTAACGACACCTAGCACTTTCATGAGATTAATGCATTAAATTTTACGTTCATTCATTGTTTTTGTGGTGGTTTACTTTGATGATATCCTGATTTTTAAGTCTATGGCTGAACATATGGATCATCTACGTGCTGTTTTCTCTGCCTTACGTAATGCATGCCTATTTGATAACCTCGACAAGTGTACCTTTTGCACCGAACAAGTCTCCTTTGTTGGCTATGTTGTGACTCCACAGGGCATTGAGGTTGATAAGGCTAAGGTGGAGATGATTGATAGTTGGCCTACACCCATAACGATTTCACATGTGAGGAGTTTTCTTGGCTTATCGGGATTTTATCGCCGTTTTGTCAAGGAATTCAGAACCATCGCCACGCCGCTGATTGAGTTGACAAAGAAGGGTGTTGCTTTCCGTTGGGGGCCATACTTGGGAGAAGATGATAAGCTGGAGTTGAGGATAACTCCGCTTCAAGAGGGAGAGGACGATGAGGACATCACACCCATAGTTACACACAATCATTCTCCTGCTACGACAAATAAAGGTCCGATCACTAGAGCCCGGGCACGATAATTGAATCTAGAGGTGAGCTTGCTGTTAAGTACAAATTTATATGTTATTATGGAGAATAGATTGCTACCTAATGATTAAATTGTGATTAGAAATCATAGAGAGATCAAGGAAGGCCCCAGAGACCAGCTACAAGTCGGACAAGGACGTCCAAGCCAAGTAGGAGATCTAACTCACGTCGACTTCGAATCCAACTCGGAGTACAGGAGCAGTCCGTACTAAAACGGATGTCCAGGTCGTATACGGACTCCGTTTTAGGCGATCTACCCTTTATGGAAAGAGGACGAGATTATCTTTCCAATGGGACAAGTCCCACGTCCAAATTCCTCCAGAGTCCACGGGAATCATCGAAACATTGGACATTCCAGAATCTGTCAGGGTGCTGCGACACCGACTTTGGGCCGGTTGGCCTTGTACCGAGTTAGAGTTCGTTAGGTTTGTGTCCAGGGGACTTGCACGTCCCCAATTCCTTTATAACCAGCCATCACCCCAACATTAGGGTTCGGGTTTTGCTTAGATTATTCCTGTTAAAAACAGTGTCGCCGTTTCATCGGTTGTGAGACCCCAACTTTGTGAGTTTAATCTTCATCTGCAATTTGGTTGCTTTCTACTTCGTTCTTGCTTATGTTCTTTGATTCGCTGGCAAAGACTAGCCTTCTCGGTGAGGTCATCCGTGTTCACGCGGGTGATAACCAGAGGAGACGTGGTGCTGCGATTGCGGGATTCGGAACGTGCCGTTCGGAAGCCGGATCGATTTGTGTCGCGACTCCGCCCAAATTGTTGATTATCAGAACCGTAGGAAGATCGGGACCCCGTTCCCATCATTTTCTCTAGCTGATCTGTACATTTCTCACTCGGTCTACCCTAGATCGGATGGAGCCAAGGTTCTTCTTCCTCTGTTCTCATAGACGACGCCGGTCGAGGGTGAGATTTGGGCTCCGATCTGCCAAAGGGGTCACGAACCATACCCTTGTTGCTGGCTGGTACGGACAATTCTCATTTGTCATGATGATTCGTGCCCTTTTGGCTCCTCTCTCTTTCTGACGGCGAGGGCGAGATCTGGTTTCCGATCGACCAGAAAAGTCATAAAGCTTCACCTTTCTTCTGGTCGGTATGGACGTTTCTCATCCGTCACGGCGTGTACGGCTCATCCGGCGTGCGTGATCCCTTTCTGTCTCGTTTAAGGGGATGCTGTTGATCAGAAATGTGTCCTACTATTTACCCTTCGGGTCGAATTATGAGCGGGATCTGAATTCTGATCCGGCCAGAGAGGTCATACACAATTGTAAGATCAAGACACCGAGAAAGGGGGTGGTTGAATTAGTGTGGATAAATACAAACATGTAACACAATTCTCAAAACTCAAGTCATCAAACACAGTCCTATGCAAGTCTAGTGGCTAAGAACCCTATCATACTAGTGATACAAGAACAACAAGCAAAGAAAACACACTAGCACGATAGCCACAAAGAGAGAAGAAAAACAAAAAGCATCCTACGCAATTCTACTAACTCAAAAGAATGACAACAAGAACAACAAGCTAGAGAAAGAGTGATAGAGAAAGGTTGGTCGCCTCGATGTTTTCCTGAGGTATCGGAGGATGGCGCCTTCCCTAGTCCTCATTGGACCACTCCTACCGAGTCTCGGTCCCTTCAATCGTTCCCGGAACGGTATCACCCGAGGTGCGCTTTTGTCCTCGAGTGAAGACACGGACTTCCTCCACCACCCCGAGCAGCACCTTGTTACCCGGTGATAAGCCTCCTAGCTCGGGTGCTCTCTCTCTTGATGCCCCTTTGAACGGAGGGCTCCAAACCGTGTACAAACTTGTGAAGTCTTCCACAAACTCTACCGAAAGCTCAATCACCAACTCCTAACCGGTCTAGGCCCTGCCATAAGACCAAGAGTAACAAACCAAGATGCCCCTCTATAGCCCACTAGCCTAGAGGTGGATGAACACTCCTTGTTACTCACCCAAAAGCACTGAAAGATCTTCTCTTCTTTGCCCAAGTGCTTTTCTCCTTGACTCTTGGCCCTCCTAGGGTTTCTTTGCTGTTCCACTGGCCAAAAGTCTCTCAAACAACCGAGAGGGACGACTATTTATAGGGCTAACCACGCCCACTAGCCGTTACACTCAACTCCCTCTACATAGTCTACAACGACTATAACTCCTGAACTCAACTCTGTAACAGGTCTTCTAGAGAATGGTACGATGATACCTTCATACGATACGACGACTATATCTCTCCTGTCATCTCCAGCTCACCTCCAACAGCTCTAATGGTATGACGACTCCGTCGTATGGTACGACTCCTCCTCCTCTTGGCTTCACCTAACTTCCAGATCTTCTAGAAAATGGTATGACGACCGCGTCGTACGGTACGACGACTATTTCTCCTGGCCAGCATCAATTTTCAGATCTTCTGGAAAATGGCGGTACAACGATTCTGCTAAAACTGGAATTTGATGTCTTTGCTGCATCCTTGTCTCCAAGCTTGACAAATCATCTTCCTCTACTTCGTAGCTGCTCTCCAAGTGCTGTGAGACCTTCATACACGTTGTCCACCACCTCTACACTAGTGAGACATAGCTAGATATCCCAAGCCCCCTTAATAGTACCAGTTTTTCCTATGGACTCAAACCTAACTACATAGGCTCTCCTAGCTTGATCTCGATGCTCCAAGGTCTTGATGCATTCTTCAACCACGTACTCATCATAGGCTCACCATGGGTTGTCATCAACATTTACCGAGGCATTTCGCTCTTAAGGTTGTAGATGGTAGTAGGAGTTGCACTCAACAAGTGATATCATGTTCATTCAATCAGCAAAACATTCATACCTTTGGGGCACAATAGTCATGAAGCTAACAACAATACCTTCCTCTAGCTGATTCGGATGTTTTCTGCTTGAAATAGGTCGTGCACTCTAGTAGAGCGGGGGTTTGCTTGCCTCTCGGTTTATCTCTATTCACCCCATTTACGTAATGGCAAAGTCTGTAATTTTCTTAGAAGACCTCCTGTTTGGTCTTTGTATCGACCACAAAACATAAGTATCCTGTTGGCCGATATGACGCTTACCGCGCGTGCATCTGCCACAGGTCCCTATGCCGTTGAGGCTGATGCGCCTACCATACTCTACCCTTCTTTCTAGTTTATTTTATTCTCTGGCCATAGTCCCTCGTTCCTCTCGTGGTCTTATCCCCCGGATAAGGAAGGAGGGCAGGTATCGGCTGCGCATTGACCCACTGTGGCCGATGTCTAACATCTTCCCGCTCTCTCTTTGTCAATTTGCATGGAAAACTAACTAGCACGCGCCCCCTTCCTGAAGCAAGGAAGCCCCAGCTCACCAGAATTTGGTCCTGCACAAGTTAAGTAGATCGCTCAGGCCACACGCGTGCTAGTTTTCGAATGAACATGCTTTTTGGCACGTCTAATGGGACGCCATGGCAGCGGAACCTCATGGGAAGAATATCGGGACTAGTGACATCGGCGATCATAGTAGGATCACGCACAGGGACACCACGCCTACAGAGTCCTCGGACTACTTATATAGTATATGCTAGTTTGACGTGTGTACTACTATATAGTATATTTTAACTTAAGGGACAAAGTTCTCGTACGAGGTTAAAGTAGTAATAGTCATCATAGAGGTGGTGTCTAGATAGAGTATTACCTATGAGTAGTGAGTATCCCATGGAGCTAGAGGTAGGCTATAGGTGGTGACAGCCCTATTAGTACTTTGTATTCCTCCACGTTCGGATACTTAAGTAGTGTTTATAATTATCGGAGTCTTTTCCTTGGATCGGGAGTAACCAGACGCCAAAGTAAGCGAGGATAGAATAAACCTTCTTGCTTAAATTAAGATTTATCTCATAAGTAGTCTCTTTGTCCTTTGTCCATTAGTGTTGTTGTTACCTGCATTTTGTATCTAGATAACCCACATACTATAGAAATTATAATACCTTGGAATACTCTAGTATGAAGTGCAACAACGATACCATGTGTGCTTGCGGATTTATCTGTGATTGTAAGAAATACCAACAATACACAATACCGGCCTCTGACTGATCTGGACGTTTCCTGCTCAAAATAGATCGTGCAATCAAACGGAACCGATGTTTATTTCCTCTCGGTTTGTCACTATTCACCCCGTTCACATAAAGGCAAAGTGTGTAACCCCGTTAGAAACCGTCCCGTTTAGTCTTCGTATCGGCCGCAAGAAACATTAGTGTCTTGACAACCGATATGATAAAAGCTAATATTGTTGCGCGCGCACCGGCCACGGATCCCGTGCCGCTGAGGCCAATGCGCCTACTGTACTGTTTCCTTTCTTTCAGCTTATTTTTACTTCCCTCTAATAGTCTTATCTGGTGGTTCAGGTTTCGGCAGTACATTGGCCCATCGTGGGTGACGTCCCTTGCAATTTAATGTTTTCTCCCCTCTCTTTGTCATTTTGCAGGAAAAATTGACTGCCACGCCCATTCTTCTTGAAGCAAGGATGCCCCGGGTCGTCAAAATTGATCCGGCACTATAGTTAAGCAGATCTTCCAGGCCACGTGCGAGTTTTCAGACGAACACCTTCTTTATTTCTTCCTCACTTCCCGTACCAGCCGTACTAGTACTACTATGATACAAATAACAAGTGATCAACAATTTTGGCGGTCCCTTCAAAACCATTTGACCTGGCTCCACCAGTTTACTGCCGGATCTGTGGCAAAACTACAGGCAGCACGTCCAAGCCAACGGCTGCAGCCTAGGAAGCTTTGGCCTCCATTTGTCCTACTTAGCATTTTCGATCACATTGACGAATAGGAATATGTTTCAGTTAAAGCAGTTTTAAAGTTTAAAATACCTATAGATATTTTTTAAGAGCATCTATAGGTACTGAAGATCTAATAGGGAGATTTATCTGGTCCCACATAGTAGGACTGGGTAGTATTTTGTTTTATTGAGCGTAATATTGGAAATAAAAATGTAAGATTAATTAGTTATATTATTACTATCATTTAATAATAATCTAGATTTATATTTTTTATTAATCTTTATTGTCAATAATTTTTCCATTTATAACTCATTTTCGACCCACAAAGGTATGAATAAAATAAAAAATACTTAAAATAATTAATTAAATAAAAATAAATATATTAAACTATCCTTAAATACTGACCATTATTTTGGTGGGATTACTGATCAGTATTTTGAACGTTAGAACTGCTATTCAGTTAGCACGCGCTGCAATGCCGCCAGGCAGCATTTCCATCATGCAGATGTCAGTGTCCCAAACTTAGGCAGTTAAATATGAATATTTCCGGTGAACTCATCATGCTGTTTTCCTTAGAGATTTAGGTCACTATCATTTGGACGAGAGGCGCTACAAATATTATTTGCCTCAGAGATCGCAAGAATATTTTATGTCATTCGCCAGCAAACGAGCACAAAAGTAAAATCTTTGTTGCAGAACGAATTGGCGCGTGGCGTCGTATCCTAAGGCCGTCCGGCACCGCACGAGCTAGCTCGTGGCCAAAGCTTGTGCCACCACTAGGAGCTGCACTCGAGGCCCGCGGATTCATCAAAGGCAAAGTCACGCATCGTCGTCGCTTCAGCTTAGGATTTTTTCGAGGGGACCGTTCGCGCATGGATGACTTCTCGTTCTCCCGCTCCGGCACGCACCAGCACCGGCGTGGCGCGGGCAGCCCGTTCCCCACGCCGGAAAGCTCGACCTCCTTTGCTGGTCCGCCTGGTCTACGGTGCCACCGTGGTGCCGATGACATGTCGTGGCAGAGCTCGGTGTCCTGGCAACCAGAGATCTCGTGGGCTCAGCCCCATGGTCTCGGCGCCGCCGTTGGGCCATGGGCACCGGCCGGGAACCACGGTGCCTCGCGGCGTGGGCCCGCCCTGTTCCACCGGACGGCGAGGGACTACTACTTATCGAGGAGGTCTAGCCGGATCTACCGCGACCGGTCATCAGCCGCGCTCCAGTCCCGCGTTGGCAGTGCTGGGAAACGGCTGGAGCTGCAGAGCGTCGTGACGGACGCGAGCCGTGCCATAGTCGTGGCGCCCCCCGCATCGCTTGCCAGCAACGACGAGATCCTCAGCAGCAGCACCGTTGGAGCAGGCCACCGTTCAGGTGATAAGGCGTTGGTGAAAAACTACGGCGATACATACATGTCCAGGGATGTCTCCTTCTCGCGCGACAACCACGATCAGCTCTACGTTGCTGCAGCGCGGCGGGATGCGCCCAGCATCGGCTACGACATCAGTTTCTCGTCGTACAGCAGGAGCCAGTACTTTGATGATGACGCCGGTGGTGGTGACTACGAATACGACGACGACGAGGAGCTTGACATTAGAGTAGGGAAGCCGGTGAGCATTCCGGGCCTGTTCAAGTACTCGGCGCCGCTGGATATCGTGCTCCTCGTGCTCGGGTGCATCGGTGCCATGATAAACGGTGGCTCGCTTCCGTGGTACTCATACCTGTTCGGGAACTTTGTCAACAAGATTGTAAACAGCGACAAGACGCAGATGATGAAGGACGTCAGGCAGGTGCGTGTCTGTCATGGGCAAACCGAATAATATACCACAAGTTTCATTTGTTCCTGCTCCGATCGATCAATTAAGGCTACTCCAATTAATCCCGGCCACACTGCGCGTTCCATGCAGATCAGCCTGTACATGGTGTTCCTTGCAGTAGTTGTCGTCATAGGAGCTTATCTCGGTATGCCTGCCTCCTGTTTCTCCTACTAGCTTTTCTTGTTCCATCAATGGGTCGTTTTGATGGAAAAACTAATGAGTCTGTAGTTCTGACATTGTATGCGTGCAGAGATCACGTGCTGGAGGATCATTGGAGAGAGGTCTGCCCTGCGGATGCGGCGGGAGTACCTGAAGGCAGTGCTGAGGCAGGAGGTCGGGTTCTTTGATACGGAGGTGAGCACAGGGGAGGTGATGCAAGCCATCTCCAGCGATGTCGCCCAAATCCAGGAACTCATGGGTGAGAAGGTAACAGAACACAACAAAAACAGACCAGCAAAGGGATTCCGAATCTGAAGTTTGTATGTACAAAGTGCTACACTGATTTGTCCTATACTATTTGTAATCATAGATGTCAGGCTTTGTGCATCACGTCTTCACCTTCATATTTGGCTATGCTGTTGGCTTTGTTAAATCATGGAAGATTGCTCTCGCTGTCTTTGCCGTGACGCCAGTTATGATGTCCTGCGGCATCGCCTACAAGGCCATCTACGGTGGCCTCACCGCAAAGGAAGAGGTCAGCACCCACTCACTGTTTTGTACAGTTTTTTTATTATTACTATTATTTTGAACTAAAGGCATCGCTGCCCTGTCCCATCAATAAAACGAGATATCGAGATTTAACAAACCAGCAACCCAACTCTATTGTTTTTCGATCCTAGTTCCTAATAAACAATAATGGACTGCACTAAAATAACGTAACTTTCTTTTAATCACTTAGGCATCGTACCAAAGTGCCGGTAGTGTGGCCCAGCAGGCAATCAGCTCGATCAGGACGGTCCTCTCTTTCGTCATGGAGGACCGGCTGGCTGATAAGTATGCAGAGTTGCTGAACAGGGCCGCGCCCATCGGTGTGAAGATGGGCTTCGCTAAGGGCGCCGGCATGGGGGTTATCTACCTGGTAACGTACTCGCAATGGGCGCTGGCCTTGTGGTACGGCTCCCAGCTCGTTGCAAAGGGCGAGATCAAAGGCGGTGATGCCATTGCCTGCTTCTTCGGCGTCATGGTCGGAGGAAGGCACGCATTTACGAGAACCTCATAAAGTTAATGTTTTACTACTACTATATCGCAAGAAATGCTCATTTCGCTAACGTTTCCAGTTGCTCCATGGGCAGAGGTTTGGCACTGTCGCTGTCGTACTACGCGCAGTTCGCGCAGGGGACTGTGGCGGCTGGGCGCGTGTTCGAGATCATTGACCGGGTGCCGGAAATCGACCCGTACGGTTGCAGCGGGCGGACGCTGTCTTCAGTGAGGGGCCGGATTGAGTTCAAGGATGTCGAGTTCGCTTACCCGTCGCGACCGGAGGCCATGATACTGTACAACATGAACTTGACCATCCCTGCAGCCAAGATGGTGGCACTGGTGGGCATCAGCGGAGGGGGCAAGTCCACCATGTTCGCGCTCATTGAGAGGTTCTACGACCCAACGCGAGGTGATGCTCTGGAACACGTACGCATCGTGCTAACTAACTCTGGGAAACAGTATTGTATTATGTTCCTCAAAATCTGTTTGTTGTATGGTTATGTACGTGCAGGGTCTGTCACGTTGGACGGGCAGGATCTCGGGTCCCTGAATCTCAAGTGGCTACGCTCGCACATTGGTTTGGTTGGGCAGGAGCCCATCCTATTCGCAACTTCGATTATAGAGAACGTGATGATGGGGAAGGAGAACGCAACGCGGCAGGAAGCTATTGCGGCCTGTGCGAAGGCAAATGCTCATACCTTCGTTCTTGGCCTTCCCGAAGGCTACGACACACAGGCAAGTTTCTAGTACCAATAGCAATCAAACAACGTAGTACTAGGTGCATTAATTGATCTTACTACCGTGCTCATACATTATTAGGTCGGTGATCGTGGGACACAGCTGTCGGGAGGCCAGAAGCAGCGCATTGCTCTCGCACGTGCAATCATCCGTGACCCGCGCATCCTGCTGCTGGACGAGCCCACCAGCGCGCTCGATGCCGAGTCGGAGGCCGTGGTTCAGCAGTCTATCGACCGCCTCTCCGTCGGCCGCACTGTGGTCGTCATCGCCCACCGCCTCGCCACCGTCCGAAATGCCGACACGATTGCCTTGCTTGACCGTGGTTCCGTCGTGGAGTCCGGCAACCACGGCGACCTTATGGCTCGGAGAGGCGCCTACGCGGCCCTGGTGAAGCTTGCATCGGATTCTCGCGGAAACAGCCAACCTGGAGCTGCAGACGACGCAGCGATGTGCAACAGCTTCACGGACGAGTCAGGCAACGACATATCCGTGTCCAAGTCAAGGTACGGATCTCATACGATTCCAGAGAAGTCGGAGCAGAATGACACGCGTGAAAAGAGCGATGTCAAGTTCAGCGTCTCGGAGATATGGGAGCTCCAGCGCCGGGAAGGACTATTGCTCATCCTGGGATTCCTGATGGGAATTCACGCAGGCGCGGTGTTCTCTGTGTTCCCACTGCTGCTGGGCCAGGCCGTGGAGGTTTACTTCGATGCTGACAAGTCAAAGATGAAGCGCCAGGTGGGGTATCTGGCGACGGCCGTGGTTGGTCTCGGCGTGGCCTGCATCCTGACCATGACAGGGCAGCAGGGGCTATGCGGATGGGCGGGCGCTCGGCTCACTATGCGTGTCCGCGACCGCCTCTTCCGCGCCATCATGCGGCAGGAGCCCGCCTGGCTGGACGAAGA
This sequence comes from Oropetium thomaeum, assembly GCA_001182835.1. Classification (NCBI taxonomy): domain Eukaryota; kingdom Viridiplantae; phylum Streptophyta; class Magnoliopsida; order Poales; family Poaceae; genus Oropetium; species Oropetium thomaeum. The sequence continues at coordinate 645,444 of LFJQ01000040.1, read as the reverse complement.
AGACAACGCGATGGGTGTCCTCGTCACGCGGCTCGCACGGGATGCCATCGCGTTCCGGTCCATGTTCGGCGATCGGTACGCCGTGCTACTGATGGCCGTGGGCTCGGCCGGCGTGGGCCTTGGAATTTGCTTCGCGCTGGATTGGAGGCTCACACTCGTGGCAATGGGTTGCACGCCGCTCACGCTTGGTGCTAGCTACCTCAATCTGCTCGTGAACGTCGGTCCAAAGTCCGACGACGGAGCGTACGCGCGAGCAAGCACCATTGCCGCCGGCGCCGTGTCTAACGTGCGCACGGTTGCAGCTCTTTGCGCCCAGGGGAACATCGTCGCCGCATTCAACCGTGCTCTGGACGGCCCTATGTCCAAGGCTCAGCGGCGGTCGCAATTCATGGGCGTTGTCCTCGGGCTCTCACAAGGTGCCATGTACGGCGCCTACACAGTGACACTGTGGGCCGGCGCGCTCTTCATAAAACAAGATAAGTCCTCGTTCGGTGACGTGTCAAAGATCTTCCTGATCCTTGTCCTAAGCTCCTTCTCCGTTGGGCAACTGGCTGGCCTCGCCCCCGACACATCCGGCGCGCCGGTAGCCATCGCCGGCATCCTGTCCATATTGAACCGTCGGCCGGCGATCAATGATGACGGGACAAAGCGGCGGATGATCAAGGATGGGAGACCCCTCGACATCGAGCTGAAGAAAGTGACGTTTGCATATCCGTCGCGACCCAACCTGATGGTGTTGAGTGAATTCTCGATGCGTGTGAAGGCAGGGAGCACAGTTGCCGTGATCGGTCCAAGTGGCAGCGGGAAGTCTACAGTGATTTGGCTGCTGCAGCGGTTCTATGACCCCGTCGGCGGCAAGGTGATGGTCGGCGGCGTGGATGTAAGGGAGCTGGACCTCAAGTGGCTCAGGCGGGAGTGCGCGTTGGTCGGCCAGGAGCCGGCTCTGTTCAGTGGTTCCATTCGAGAAAACATCGGGTTCGGGAATCCAAAGGCGTCATGGGCAGAAATTGAAGAAGCGGCTAAGGAGGCCAACATCCACAAGTTCATCGCAGGGCTTCCCCAAGGATATGATACACAGGTAAACAATTCCAAACCTCTTCTAAATTCATTTCTCAGGGCAGCAAAAATTATGTCCTCGCGGAAAAGAAGAATCACTTGACTCAAACCGAATGGAGCATTCTTTTTTTTTTTTTTTCTTTTCGATCGTTTAGTGGAGCATTCTACACATATTTCAAGCCGAACACGCTATTAATCTTATCGCGCAGTTGATTTATGTTTCCTGAACTCCTGCTCGTGTTGACCAGGTCGGGGAGAGCGGAGTCCAGCTTTCAGGGGGTCAGAAGCAGAGGATCGCAATTGGACGAGCAATCGTGAAGCAGTCAAGGATACTGCTCCTGGACGAGGCGAGCAGCGCGCTTGATCTCGAGTCTGAAAAGCACGTGCAGCAGGCCCTCAAGAAGGTCTCTCGGCGGGCGACGACGATCATGGTGGCTCACCGCCTCTCCACAGTGCGCGAGGCTGACCGCATTGCGGTCGTGAGCGGCGGGAGGATAGTGGAGTTCGGCAGCCATGACGTGCTTATAGCCAACCACCGCGACGGCTTGTACGCATCGATGATGAAGGCAGAGATGGAGGCGCAAGCATTCGCGTAGAGTCACCGGGCCACAACGAAGCGTTCAGCAATTTAGACAATATGATAAGTTCTAGTTTTCTTAAGGATACATCCCTAGGACATTTCATTATGAAGTTACACGTCAGTAGGAATATTCAGATGTTACCTTTACCATCAAATCAATAAAATGCGATGAAGCATCATGTACATTTGCGTTTTCATTTTTGCTGCTAGGGCAAAGAGAGGTTCCATTTACTGATTACTATTTGGGTACTACAAGCATTAGCGTGAAATAATAAGAGTTCTTCTAGTGTCCAAAGTACTGGCTAGTATTCCCTTAAAAGTATGAGCCAGCATTTTAGTGTTAATTTGTAATTTTAGTATTAATGATTGATTTAATTTATATTTTTTACAAACAAGTTTTTGACCGGTCAATAAAAAAATGTCTCATTCGTGATTGAGATTTGTGCTAATATTTCAGTCACTTTTTCAGCAATTGGATCTGGATCCAACCACCTAAATTCAATTTTTGCTTATTAAAAATGTTCTTTTGAATAACAAAAATATTAGGTCTAAAATAAATATTTGTTCCAACTAAAAAACAATGCTACATAGAGGTACTTAGTTTTTCATCCATGTGATACGATTATAAAATACGCAAAGTTTTCACCAAAAGCTTTATATGTTCAACGCAATGGACACTTGAAAACACCAATTCCGAAAGAGCTTGATCTCAAGCTCAAGTCACATCACATGCTAGATACAGCAAGCAGAAACGGGCACATGGGAGTTCCAGCTGTAGAGGGGTGGAGACGTACGGACGGGAAGCTCACCACGCGAGCCCGCACGGCCGGGATACCTGCAGCACTGGCCGTCGATCCACCACGCCTGGGGAAGGATGCTGGATCCGGCAGACCCAGATCAATCCACGTCGCAACCGTCACCGGAGGGAGGGAGGAGGCCGCAGCTCCCCTACTCGGTGCCGCCGCTGTGTTCTCCGCATCATGGAGGGAGGAGGGCGGCCGCCGCGCGTCCGATGTTGCTGCGCCTGAGGTCGGGGATGACCACCGCCATCGCCAGGGGCACGAGCTACCGGCACCCAAAGTCGGGGATGCCCTCAGACGTCGCGTCTGTCCCATCTCAGCCGACAAGATGGGCCGATGAGACCGCGTGAGGCACCTGGATCAGAGAGAGAGAGAGAAAGGCGGTGACTTTCACAATAGAGGGCGCAAAACAACGTAGACAAAACCACCTCTAAACCCGTCTATGGGGTTACTAAAACGGTTATAGATAGTTGAGGGTAGAATATCTGATTTAAAATTAAGGGAATTAAGTAGAGTAGCTTCAATAATTTAAGGGTTAAGTAGACTTATTGTTTTTATATTTTATTTCTTTCTAGTATTTACCCTTAGGGTAATAATATGCTATGAAGTGTTGTTACCTGGGATATATATAATAAATCTAGACCGTTGAATCTCTAGTACTAGTAAGTATCCTTAAAAGTACACTAAATCACGATACAAATTTAACAACTTATGGTCAGTTGGTAAAACGACTTCTACCTACCTGGGACCTATCGCTAAAAGTCTTCACGTCTTATGTACGAGTCAGTATGTAGCATAGACAAAAGTTTTGCCGAACGAGAGTGGGATGGTTTTTCCAGCGAAACAATGATTGGCAATTTGATGATTATAAGCTTATTACCAACTAACCTGATGGTACTAGCAATATTAACAAAATGATGAAACCATTCTATAATAAAAGTGTATATTAATTAATAGTAATCATTAACACTAATTACAATCTGTCATCAACCATCATAACTCATGGGGAAATATTTTCTTACTCCCGCTCTAATTTCTAATACTGATTTTTCACTCATTTTTTCAACTTATCTATTTTACCATCGTAACAAAACGAATGCACCATTAACCCCTCTATTAGGATACTGCTGTTAGACTAGCCTTTTCATTCTCCACTAAAAGAAAAAGAAATAGAGAAGGAGTGAAAAGACCAATGTACCCTTGAATTCTACAAATCAATCTGTATCTCCCTGTACCTCGTCCGTGCGTGGTAGGCCTCAAAGTGAGAAAGCCTGAGGGCACAATGCCTAAACCTAGCAGTGGTGCACGAGAAGCTGGGTGGGGCATGGTGCGGCTCACGTGGCCCGGGCTGTGAGAGCACAGGCGTGCGGCTCGCTGCGCAACTCGGCATGGCTAATGCGCACCTGTTTTCAGACCTCTATCGTCTCGTCGGACATGTTCCTCACGGCGATGAAGTCCAGCTCCAATGTGCTGCACCTGGCCATGGAGCAGCTCGCGAAGATTTGGTAACAGGGAGCTCCATCTCCATGCGTGCAGCGTTCAATGCTGTGTAGTGATGGATTCTTAGATAATGTTCTTTAGAGATAATGCTTTGTAGTGATTGAAGAGTTTTTTTAGGACTCAGTGATTGATGAGAGTTTGTAATACATTTAGCTCAGACTTTTGGTTTCTCTTGGATTGAGAACACAATTCACAATTTACGGAAGTAGAGGCGAACCTAGTCAGACTTCTTTTCTTCACTGGACATTGTACTCTGCTGGCACGAGGTTAGACTTTGGATGTTTGGAGTAATGCTCAATGTGGATGCAGTGTCTAGCAATTTTCATGCTATCCGCCCTTCTAACCTCAGATGTTTTCACATGGCAATATGTTTAAATATCATCAAAATGTTGCTGAAATCTATGAAAAATGCAAAATATTTGGTCTAAATGTTGTTTAAAAACAGTTCAAAATAGGAGTATAATCAACGTTTTAAAAAAAGAATGGGTAAAATCAAATGGGCATTTCAGTCTTTTTACACCAGATAACAGCATTAACCTCCTATAACGGACTAGGGCAAAATCATCATTCGTTTTTTTAAAAAAAAAGATAGAAAAATCAATAAGTTAAAAACATGTGGTCAAATTAGTATTAGGGATCAGAGCAGAGGTAAGAACGATATTGCACCAAATCATAAAACCCAACCAGCCAATCTTTATAGAACTTCTTCACTGCTCAAACATTTTCTACAAATTGTTATATAACATCACGGTGATAAACCTTAAAATTCAATAACCGTGGCGTAGTGGTACTTGGATGTATTTTTGACATTAGTGGGGTCAAAATAAAATGGCTACTATTTTTTGATATTTACTCATTCTCAATCAACTTAGTTTTTTTTTATATCCGAGCTACATTTTCAAAATAATTAAGATAGACACTTGAAATAATTTGTTTGTTAAGCTAAATTTGTTACTAAAGCTAGAATTATTGCTTAGGTGAAAATTTTACATATTTGTTTCTCTCGTCACATGCATGAAAAAGTAAAGACATGTTGGAAACATTGTTGCTTTTAAATAAAAAATGTTACTTGAAGATAGAATATTTTATTTTTTAATTTAACATTTTAATACATATTTAATATTGAAGATTTATGTTTAAAAAAATCTACTCAGTATATTGTATAATAATAATGAACCCTACAAAAATCAAGAATCACACATACACTCTCCGCAAGATTTTGTCTATTTTGACTCACATCTCTAATTGTCTAAAATGCGTGCGTTTTCTTGTAAAACAGCCACGCCACGTCACTCCTGGAATATGAACCGTCCGATGGATCCTCTGAGCCATACAGATCGTTGGATATGCACATGGATTGTCTTACTTCCAGATCCTTCATGAAACAGCTATTCTGTTCCCGTCCCTCCAGCACTGTATCTAGATTCAGATCGAATAATGGGGATTACAATTAGGTCCTCGTCCCTTCGTCCTCCATGAATCCATCGATTCAGTCCTCCCCAAGGCAGAGAAACAAGGACGCCACTGCACCGGACTGCGCACCCTGCCTCTCCCGGTCACCCCCCCTCCTAATTAACCACCGGTGCCTTGTCCTTTCCATTCGTGATGGCGATCTTTTCGGTCCCCGGTCTGCTCAGGGTCGGCAAGGGCAAGGCCACGCCCAATATTGCCGTTTACCTTACCCTGTCAATCCCAAGTGATTTCGAAGTTACATGTAACATTGAAAATGTGAGCTTAAAATTGTCAATAGCTGGAAGTTTTTAACTGTGCAAACTGTAATCATCTATTGAATGAGTGTCTGGAGTTTTTTTGCCAATCCCAACTTAATGTTATCTGTCATTAACTTTTATTAAAACTCTATCAATTGCAAAAGGTACTTCAGACTGTGTTGTGCCTGCGCCTTTTGCATTTCATATTAAACAAACTTGCGGCTCCAATACCACTTTGGGAAATCAGACTTTATCCTGTGTTTACTAACATAGATAACTAAGGCTTTAGTCTAAGTATTTATTTGCTTGTTTTAAGTAGCATCTAAATAATCTCACAATTTATGCCTATAAATTGATCAATTCTATTAAATGCTGGTTGTGATCATATAAATAGTGCTCATTTCATTTTTGCTCTGTTTAATATTGAACATGAAATGGAACAAGATATTGAATATATGATCTTAGTATTCCACAAATTGAATTTACAAATTTTCCACACTATAATAATTATGTCACTAAGAAAACTGCAAAACTGTCGATTTGTAAAAAAAAAAGGGACATATAATAAAACACTTATAGTAAACTAAAACACAATTGCACTTCTATATAAACAGATTTTTCATATAGTAAGGGAAAAGAAAAATACTTTGCACTTTTCTGCCATGATCTTTCTACTATTTGATGCAACATCATATTATCTAGTTGATCGATTTTCCCAATGCATTATGCACATTCATAATGCATTATGTATATTTATCATTGCTGCGTTATACAGATCGTCAATATGACCATATTAAACAGCTCAAAGGTCTCCACAAGAAGACAACTACGGCAGGGTATATATTATAAAATGTGTAACAATGTTACTTCTAACGCGGAACTTATTGGCCTATCCATAAGGTTATAACAAAATAAAAAATAGGTACATTATAAAGATGGATCACTCTTGTTGAATATACTCTGTACTTCATTACTGCACGAAAGAGTTGTCTGTCTTGGTACATCACTCGCCTAGATGGATCACTCTTGTTATGACTGCAATCATAGCTTATACTACGAGAGAAGAGACGGAACATAGTATACAGAATAAGAGAATTAAACTAAAGCTTGGAGTTCCCGCCGCCGATGTTGATTACGAAACGGTAGCGGACGTCGTTGCGCGCCAGCCGCGCGAGTGCCTCGTTGATCCTGTCCGTCGAGACGAGCTCGATGTCGCAGGTGATGTTGTGTTCCCCGCACAGGTCCATCATCTCCTGTGTCTCCTTCATGCCGCCCGTCATGCTCCCACTCACTGTCCTTTTGCCTGCACTCACAATTTGAAGTCGGATGCTCAGAAACGGCACAGATCGGGAATCATTCTTTCAAAAAAAAAAAATCAGGAATCATGTCACACATACGGACCAATCAAATAACTGAGTATATCCACCTTGGTAAATAATGAAAAACAAGAAATATAGCTCACCGAAGATGAGAGGGAAAGAAGGGAGCTCGACGGGCTGATCCGGTGCGGCGACGAGCACCAGCTTTCCGTTCACCTTGAGCAGCTCCAGGATTGGACCCAAAGAATGTTTCGCGGAGACCGTGTCAATGATGTAGTCTAGGCTCCTCGCCATGGCCTGATAAAATAAAATAAAATTAAAATTACCTACCACGCAACGGCCTTATTTTAAATTTTTATGACTTTGACGACTCATTGCTAGCTAGGAGTAGTTTCCAGTAAGTTCAGCATGGCTACTTGCCCGCGTACGCGTACCTGCATCTGTTTCTGGTTGCTGCTGACGACGAACTCGTCGGCCTTGAGGCGCTCCCTGGCTTCCCTCTCTTTCGCCGGCGAGGTGCTGATAACAGTGACTCTCAGTCCGAACGCCTTGCCGAACTTGACGGCGACGTGGCCGAGGCCGCCGAGCCCCACGACACCGAGGCTTCCCCCGGACTCGAGCATGCCATGCTGCTTCATCGGGCTATACACCGTGATGCCGGCGCACAGCAGCGGCGCCGCCGCGTCGAGCGGGAGGCTGTCAGGGATGCGCACCACGAACCGCTTGTGCGCGACGATCATGTTCGAGTACCCGCCGTAGGTCACGGTTCCGTCCCAGAAGACTCCGTTGTAGGTGAGGGTGACCCTGTCGCAGTAGTTCTCCTCGGAGCGGCGGCAGTGCTCGCAGTCGAGGCACGACGCGTAGATGCACCCCACGCCGACGCGGTCGCCGACCTTGAATGAGCCCTTCGCGTTGGTGCCAACCTTGGTCACGACACCGGTAATCTCGTGGCCCGGGACGACAGGGTACGAGGTGATGCCCCAGTCGTTTTTGATGAAGTGCAGGTCCGTGTGGCACATGCCGCAGTACTCCACCTTGATCGTCACGTCGTCCACGCCAGTCTCCCTGTACGACCAGGTGTGAGACCAGCAAGAAAGGAAGAAACATGAGTGAAGAGTTTAGTTTACATCGAATACTGAAACAACTATGATGCGTACCTTCTCTTGAAGATGAACGGCTCCATCTTGCCGGATTCGTTCATGGCCGCCCACCCTGCCACGGTCTGAGTATGGTTTGGGGTGACCTCCATGACTCTGCTCTGAGAGTGTGCGTCTCAAGAGAGCGGGCGAGCAAGAGACAAGAGAGAGAGAGAGCGACCGAACGAGAGAGGTTTGAATACTTGTGATCAAGAAGCTGCAGCGGAATCGTCTATTTAAAGACGTGCGGAGCTGGTGACCAGCGACGATTCGTCTTTCTCAAAAGCCTTGCTTTGGATCATATGGCCATAAACTTTTAAGGGTCGTACCTGCTCTGCTACGGTTAAAAATTGATCTGCTGTCACTCTCGCATACCCTAGCGTTTATACAGTCCGAGATTTGAAACTGATTTCGCTTGTCATTTCCAGAAAGAATATAGCAACTGAATTGTTGTGTTATTTCATTCATTTTTCTTCTTGTAGCCAATCGTGTAGTTTTTCATTAACTTGCGCCTCTCAAGCGATCAATCAAAGCGTGATCGTGGTTCATTGATCATCCTATTTCATTGTCAGCTTTATTCCAAGATGCTACAAGCACATAATTTTTTTATATATATCTACAAAAGATTATTAACATAGCTATACTTTATTCTCAGAATATGTTTAATTAACAAGCTGCAGCAGAATTCGTATGTTTGGTGTAGCAATCGTTTTTTTTTTCGAAAAGTAAGTTGTCTCAATACTACGACATTGAGCATTGTGTTATTTTCTTTCCAACCAAAAATAAAATTGTTAACAGAAGACTTATAGTGCAAATCTCGATACACGGGAGAGTTGCTATATGAGGTACGTTTTCCTGTATTTTTCGTGATCCTCGTGCATATGCATAACGTTGTAATATAATACTAATCACTGGTCAGTCTGCATGCAATACAGTACTACTAATTACACCTCCATTTATTTTCTATTGCTATTAGCACGAGTTTTTTAGTTAAAAAATGAACTATTAGCGTTTTGGTCCTTATACAGAAAAAAAAAGATCGAAGGAGTAATTAATAGTATAGTGCTGCTGGGCGGGACACAAACCCATCTGTCATTGTCAGCTCCAAATCTCACCCAGACGACTTGCGGTCTGATTAGTCCCGCCATGGTCCTCGTCGCTACTCGTCCAGGCATTTCAGACGATCAAGATTCCACTCATTGTGAGACCATGTTATGTGGAGTCCCCACATGCTCCGCTAGTCTGGTTCACACTATTGTATGGTGAGGACGATGCATCAAGGCATTATATTCTTGTGCTTACTTGCAAACCAAAATTTGTACCAGTCATAAACGATACAGAACTTTTATGTCAAATGTAAAACAAGAACAGAAACGACTACACCAAAAGAAAAGAGAAAGATGAGTTAGAGAATATTTTCTGTGTTTTATTTTCCGTGAGTTTATTTCTTCTTATTATTAGAACACCTTTAGCTTTGAAAAGTCATAATAGAAGAATTGCCATGAATCAACCAGGTTATTTACTTGAAAAATACTAACACTGGTGCCAGAACCAACGTAGTACTTTTTTATTCTTTAGTTGACATAGGACGGGCGGAATTTAACTTGACCGACTTCATAAAAGAAGCCCGGAGAGACACTTTCCTGACCCGTAGTATCGTGAAAACACTGTGAAATTGAAACGAGAGATCCATGAATTTGTTTCATGGCATTTTATTGGTGATGAGATGCTGAACCACCCAAGAAAGTACCGGGTACCTAACGGAGTCCGACCATTCACTATGTTAATGGAACACGCGTCACCGCTCACTTGTGGGAAACGAAAGCAACCAGAGAGGGGATACTGACTTGACCGCGAGAATCGAGATGTAGCCACGGACCACTTGGCCTCTCAATCACCAGCAACTCACCATTCGGTTGGTACGACAAATGATTATCAGAGGAATTTAAGCGGGCATGTTTCCGGTCAATTACAAGAGGGTTTCCTACTCATGCATGCTGGATGGGCTGACCATTGATCTCAATATATTGTGCCCTGGTCAGCTTGGTAACAAAGGGCAATTAATATTCATACGATCGAGTTGCTAGAGCCGTTTCATTCCTGGTGCTCTTAATTCGTGTGTTTTTTTTTTTGTGGGATTTCCTGAACATTTTAATTTTAAAGATGGAGGGAGTACAAGTTACGTGTTAGTCAGGGGCAAAACTGGTTTCCATAGTTGTCTGGACTAATAGTTAGTCCAATCCTAGAACAAACGTATGATTAATTGTTAGTATCTAATTATCTGTAAGACTAACAATTAGTTTTAATCGATCTAAATTTAGTTCACTTGTTATAATCCTTAGGATCCAAAGAGTGTCTTAGGTAGTGTTTGGTTCGTCGAACGAGTTGGTGCTGAACGGAATGGCACTACTACAAAACTGGTTTATACCAGCGCGCCCCCATCCACAGTACAAGCGGTTCTAGTATGTGTACCGCTTGTAGAGTGGATTGGGTTGAGAACCGCTGCCATAAATGCATCTCTACCAGCGGTTCTCATAAGCAACCGATTGTATAAATAGATGACATTTATACAAGCGGTTCTCTTAGCGAACCGCTTGTAAATAAGAGATTTATACAAGCGGTTCTCTTAGGGAGCCGCTTGTATAAATGGATGACATTTATACAAGCGGTTCGCTTAGGGAACCGCTTGTAAATAATAGATTTATACAAGCGGTTCTCTTAGGGAACCGCTTGTAAATAACAGATTTATACAAGCGGTTTATTAAGACAACCGCTTGTATAAATGCCAACTGTATAATTGCCTCCTCTCTGCTGCTCCCCACTGACCACGAGCTGCTCGAACAGAGCAGTCGGCGGCGGCCGGGAAGAAAGACCAAAAATAGGGAGGAGAGGTGTTGTTTACAAATCTTTTTCAGATTTGGCTCCGTAAGTTAATTCTTTACCATCCATTTCATTCTTTGCTATGATTAAAATGTAAGTTATGGCTTCAATTTCTTGATTTCACGAGACCTAGGGTTTGCTAAGTTTCTGAGTATTTTTTTTGTATTGGTTGTAATTTGTGATCTTTTTCTTCAGTAACATTCTAGGATGGACCGAATATGGATGTACAATGCGCCTAGGCCTTCTCCAGAGTATTTGCAAGAGGTTGCTTCATTTGTTCAAGTTGCCAAGAAACACGCAAAGAGGAAAAAAGAAAATGAGATGTTCTGTCCATGTGTTGATTGTGCCAACGAAATAGGTTGGTCAGATGCTTCAGTAATCCAGTCACACTTGGTCAAGAGAGGATTTACAAAGGATTACTTCATATGGACAAAACATGGAGAGATAGGTACGCAAGAAAGAGATGATGAGATTAATACCAATTTTGAGGGAGGAGATGGAAGCAACACCAATCATGCTGGTATGGATTCTAGCTGTGATAATCGAGATGATGATGATGATGATGATGATGTTCTATTTGACATGGAGGATTTGTTGCGACATGTTGAGCCACAGGTCCTAACAGCTATGGGGGTAGAGAGAGGTCTAGATAATATGGAAATGTTGGAGAAGGCATCGAATGATCTTTTATACGATGAATCAAAGGGTTGTGATAAAGAGTTTACAACTTTGCGTGGTGTGCTGGAACTTTTAAAGTTGAAGGCAATCAATGGGTGGTCTGATAGCAGTTTTACAGGGCTTTTGGGTCTCCTTGCAAGAATGCTTCCAAAGCCTAACAAACTTCCCACAAACACTTATAGAGCAAAGAAGCTTATATGCCCATTATCGTTGAGTGTCCAAAAAATACATGCATGCCCGAACCATTGTATTCTATATCGCAAGGAGTATGAATTGGAGAAAAAATGTCCAGTATGTGGTGTCAGTCGGTACAAAAAGAGTTACAACCATGTCTACATTAGCAAAATGAAGAAGACAGTTGAGAAGAGGAGGAACACCACTGCTATTGGCCCTGAGAGTGATGATGACACATGCGAAGAGACCAATGGAAAGAGAAAGGTCCCTGCATTGGTGATGTGGTACCTTCCAGTGATTGATCGCTTGAGGCGTCTATTCTCAAACCCAAGGGATGCTGAGTTGATGCGGTGGCATTCTGAAAAACGCAGGAAGAGTGTTGGAAAGCTTCGACATCCAGCAGATGCGACTCAGTGGAAAGAATTTGATATTAAGTATCCAGAATTTGGTGAGAAAATTTGAAATATAAGGTTTGCATTAAGTACTGATGGAATGAATCCATTCGGTGAAAATAGGACCATACACAGCACCTGGCCTGTTATCCTAACCATGTACAACCTTCCAACATGGTTGTCTCACAAACGAAAGTACCTTATGCTATCTATTCTTATCCAAGGCCCAAAACAAGCCGGCATCGATATTGATGTTTTCCTAGAACCTTTGATGGAAGATATGGCAAAATTGTGGAATGAGGGGGTCCGAATGTGGGATGAGTACCAGCGAGAATACTTCACTCTAAGAGCCATTATATTTGTGACCATCCATGATTATCCTGGTCTCTTTACGATATCTGGACAAACTAAAGGGAAGCAAGGATGTGTAGTATGCGTTGATGGAACTGCATATATCTACCTCCCCTCATCCAGAAAGTTAGTGTATCTAAGACATCGACGATTCTTAAAGAAAGATCACAAGTACCGCAAGATGCAAAATCATTTTGACAACACTATCGAGAAAGATACAGCTCCAAAACATTACAATGGGAAACTTGTGTTTGAAATAGTTAAGAAGATCAATGTTGTACTTGGGAAGGGAAAGATCAAGGGAGTAAAGAGAAAGAAAACCGCATCTTCAATCGGCATGGCATTCAAGAAACAATCAATTTTTTTTAAATACCTCCCTTACTGGAAGGACTTGGAGGTTTGCCATAGCATTGATTTGATGCACGTTACAAAAAATGTGTTTGATAGCATCATTGGAACCTTGCTCGACATGCCAAGAAAGACAAAGGACGGGCTAAAAGCACGGAGGGACTTACAACATTTAAATATGAGGCCAGAGCTTCACCCTGAAAATAAACCCAATGGGAAGCATTACCTGCCCCCAGCTAGCTATACCCTAACAGTTGATGAGAAAAGGGCACTTTGCAAGTGCTTACGTGGTGTCAGAGTGCCAACAGGTTTTTCTTCCAACATTAGGAAATTAGTCTCTGTAAATGAGTTATGTCTCTTCGGGTATAATTCTCATGACTGCCATATGATGATGACTGTCTTCCTCCCAATTGCAATTAGGGCCATAAAGCCGGTGCATATGAAAGTTGTTATCACACGGTTGTGCTACTTCTTCAATGCAATTTCACAGAAAGTGATTGATCTTGAAGAAATGGATGATCTGAAAACATACATTGTTGAGACTATGTGTATGCTTGAGATGTGCTTCCCTCCGTCCTTTTTTGACATGCAAGTACACCTCATGATCCATCTCGTGGATCAAATAAAGACACTAGGACCCCTATACTTGCACCATATGTTTCCATATGAGCGATACTTATCAATTTTGAAAGGCTACGTGCGGAATCGTGCACACCCTGAGGGTTCAATTATGGAGGGATACACAACAGAAGAAGTGGTTGAGTGTTGTGCAGATTACATTAAAGATGGAAAAAGGATAGGTTTGCCTATACCGCTACATGAGGGTAAGTTAGCTGGAAGAGGGAGAATGGGTCAGAAAATATTTATTGCTGAGGACTATAGATCTGTAAGCAAGGCACATTTTAGTGTACTTCAACAGCTTGCTATCGTTGAGCCATACATCGAGGAACATCTCAATGAGCTTCGAAAGCAATATCATGACCAACCTTATGCTTTGATCATGAAAGAGCATAGGCGTTGTTTCGCAACATGGTTCATGGATAAAAACATACCACATGGAGAGACAATAGAGGAGAAAACAATAAAGATGTTGGCTTGTGGTCCATCAACTTTAGTTACTTCTTGGCAAGCATATGACATTAATGGATACACTTTTTACACTAAAGGTAAAGATAAGAAGAGTGTTGCCCAAAACAGTGGCATTCGGATAGAAGCATTTGACCCACTTGGGCAAAAGAGCACATACTATGGTTTCATAGAGGATATTTGGGAACTTGATTACGGAGAAAGAATGCAGATACCCGTCTTTCGATGTCAATGGGTCAAACACCCAAACGGCATGTACGTGGATAACTACGGGCTCACACTTGTGGATCTACGTAATGTAGGCCACAAAGAAGACCCATGGGTACTCGTTGATCGTGTTGCACAAGTTTTCTATGTAGTTGATCCTGCAAATGAGAAACAGCACATAGTTGTTTCTGGTAAACAAAGAATTATTGGAGTTGAGAATGTGGGTGATAATGATGAGGATTACAATCAATATGATGAGATGATGCTATTTACCAATCCAAAAAATATCAGGAACATAGAGAGAACCATCGATAAGACTCTGATGCCCTACATGCGAAGAGATGGCAACGGAAAAACTGTTTGAGGCCATACCACATATGCTATTTCCTGTTTTTAATGGAGTCCTGGAGTCCTATATGGCTATATATTGAACCAAATTTATATGTAACCAAGTTTTGAAAATGACTTATATTCAGTCATAGACTTCTGTATCTTAACTCTTTTTTCTCAGATTTATTTGCGGTTATCTACTTTATTCCTTTGGCATACATATGTATTTCTGCAACGAATGACTTGTGGACTTGTATATCTGCATAATTGATAAGTAGAATTGAAAGTGGCCTAGAGGGGGGGTGAATAGGCCAACTTAAATATCCTGCAAATAAAGTCTCGAAATTTGTTAAATCACCGGACCCTCCGATGACACCTTCTCTGGAACGGTTCTTTTGCTGGGGAAAAGCCCATCGGACCGTCCGGTACCAGACCGGACTGTCCGATGACACCCTCTCTGGAATCCCTTTTTAAAGGCCACCGGACACTCCGGTCCGAGACCGGACCGTCCGATGAGCACCTCTCTGGACTGAAATAAACTGAGCAGAGATTTATACAAGCGGCAGGTTAAGAGAACCGCTTGTAGAAATGATTTATACAAGCGGCAGGTTAAGAGAACCGCTTGTAGAAACTATTTATACAAGCGGCAGGTTAAGAGAACCGCTTGTAGAAATTATTTATACAAGCGGCAGGTTAAGAGAACCGCTTGTAGAAATTATTTATACAAGCGGCACGTTAAGAGAACCGCTTGTAGAAATAATATATACAAGCGGCAGTTTAAAGAGAACCGCTTGTGGAAATGATTTATACAAGCGGCGTGTTAAGAGAACCGCTTGTAGAAATGATTTATACAAGCGGCGTGTTAAGAGAACCGCTTGTAGAAATGGTTTATACAAGCGGCATGTTAAGAGAACCGCTGGGAGAAATATAGCTTCGTATTTTCTTTCCCTCCGTCCCCAAACCCTAAAGGCGCGCCACCTTAAATTTTCCTTCGCGCCGGTCCTCTCCCGGGCGCACGGCCAACAGCGGTGGGCGAGGCGGTCCTCTCTCGTGCCAGCGGCCATCTCCACGGCAGCAGCCATTTCCCCGGCCAGCTCCCGGCCGCGCGGCCATCTCCCGGGCCGCGGCCATCTCCAGGGCAGCGGTCCTCTCCCGGGCGCACGGCCAACAGCGGCGAGCGAGGCGGCCCTCTCCCGGGCCAGCGGCCATCTCCACGGCAGCAGCCATCTCCCGGGGCGTGGCCATCTCCCGGGCGCGTGGCCATCTCCACGGCAGCGGCAGGCTCTACATTGCGCCCATCTCTAGTGCTGCAAAGGTCTGCTTCATCCTCAATCCTCATGTCCTAATCCCCAAATCATAAGCTTCTGAACTTCATTTGACTACAAGATTTCCTGTTTACAGTGTTGCAGCAATTGTAGTGCTTGTCAAATTAATCTCTTTTTTTTTATTTTATTGGACCTTCGTATGATAGCATTACAGAATGGCCTTGCTTCATTTGTGTTATCAAAGTCCTTGACAAGAGAATTCTGCAGTACTTATGTTAGACCTTTGTGTGACAGGTTTGCAGACACTCGCAATGGGTGGGAGTAACTTGCAAGATGTGCCTGCGGCAAATAATGATGTACCCAGACTTGAATGGAACTCAGACCACGGCGACAATGGCAGTGGCACTGAGACCTCATATCAAACTCCCAGCGATCCTTCACCAGTCCCTGATAGGCGCCGGAAACGATCACGGAGCCCAGACCCTGATTATGTTCCCAATGAACAGGTAAAATATGGGCATTGGATGATAAGCTGAAAATATGTTGTGAATATAACTTTTGCTTGAGAATTAAATTATTCCACTTGATGAACAGATTGGTGGTCAAGAGGTGTCATCTGTGCCATCACAGGAGGAGGCCTGCACTGTGCCACAACCTTCTACCCCCTCTGGGAGTCAGCTAAAGCGAAAAAGGGGTGAGCGAGGTAGAAGCCAGATGCCACAAGGTATTTACTACATAACAGAAATCAGTGCCACAGGGGTTCCTCTTCGACCCGCCGAGGCATGTAGAAAGTATCGTCAGGCATGTGGATTTCTTGTTCGGGACAACATCCCGATCACCATTAAAGATTGGCGGTTGGTTGATGTGGAGGATCAGGATAAATTATGGAGAAAGTTGACAGAAAAAATCAAGTTTCCAAAAGGCACGGAGGCCCTGGCAAAGAAAAGTGCATTGTCCTCTATGGCCACCATGTTTCGTGGCTGGAAAACTCAAATGAATACTAAATATGTAAAGAAGAACTTGGTTCCTACGAAGATGGGAAAAATTACAAAAGACCAATGGGAAGAATTTGTTCGGCAGAAGACCACACCAGAGGCCCTAGCTTTGAGTGAAATTAACTCTGCGATGGCCAAGAAGAACTTATACCCCCATCACCTTGGTTCTGGTGGATATGTTACCAAACTTGCAGAATGGGAGAAGAAAAGAGTGGAGGATGCTAAGGCAGGGAAGCATGACCCACTTGAAGGCTATGATGAACGAACTAGGAACTGGATCACTGCCCGATCAGATGTAACCGAGGACGGACAGATTGTGTACAAACAGCCACAAGCAGCAGAGGTGGGCAAGAAAATAGTGCAGATAGCTGCACAACAAAAGCTTGGGTTGTTCAAGCCCGATAGGGAGAAAGATCAGCTTACTGCTGCCTTGGGCAACCCAGAACACCCTGGACGTGTTCGAGCCGTCTCTTCAAAAATGACCTGGAAAGAGGGGTTTCCACATGATGCAGCTACCTACAAAAAACGTGATAGGTATAAGAAGAGCCTTGAAGAGACTATTAAGGAGCAGGTCAATGCAACCTTGAAGACGAGTTTGATGGAGTTCATGCAAGAGCAACAAAAATACCTTCAAGAACAGCAGGCTAACGGTAGCAGCATGCCAACCCCTGGATTCATCCTTACTATGCCAAATGAGAATCAAGCAGTGGGAATCATGCCAACACCAAGCTTGGTCGTCCCAAGTAGCGTGGCCTCCACGCCAGCCCAGGAGTATCCTGTTGATGCTATTGTGAAGAGCACACCTTGTCACCTTCATGTCCCTATTGGCAGAGCATCAAACAGGACAATTGCAGTTGCCACAGGTTTGGCGATTCCGGGTCGCATCTTCCACGGTAGTACGATACCGAATGATTATGCTAGGGTACAAGTTACCATGATCATTGACAAGGACTACCTCAATTACAAACTGGACCACATCACACCTGAGGGAATCTCACAACTAGGACAGGCAGTGAATGAATTCATCCTTTGGTATCGGCGTGATATTGTTTTGTGTGATATGTTGCCTCCTCCCAATGATGAGCAAGCACTTTTACCCACACCACCTCCTCCTAAGGGCCAAGCAAATTTTACTGAAGCACCTTCTCCCAAGTCCGCAGCAGATTTTACTGAAGCACCTTCTTCCAAGGCCCAAGTAGAGTCTCCCTCTACCAAGGACCAAACGTATTCAGCTGCACCACCTTCTCCCAAGGCCCAGGAAGATCCACCTTCTACCCAAAACCAAGCCGCTGCACCCCTGCCACCTCCAAAAGAGCAAATAGTTTCTGCTCCACAACCACCTCCCAAGACACAAGAACCATCGTCCGGCCCTAGACAAGTCCACCCTCAAATTGGCTCCTACAAAAAGACTTCTCATGATAAGGAACCACTGCTATCTCATGATAAGGATCAGACGCAGAAAGGTACAATGTTAGATACTTGGGAAGAAGATGGCAAAGTCTATACTCGAGAGGAAGTATTTTTGCCAAAAAACAGCCCGATATGGCGTAAGGTGGATGTTCTAGAATGTTTTGTCAATGGCAAGCCATTCTTGACCTCAGTACAACTGAGTCAAGTACACTACACGCTGCGGAGATTACATGATTGGTACATGCATGCAAGTGCTTTGGGGATCACTCACGTCCTGTTTCATGTTCCAGATAGGGCATTTTGGAGCGGAAACAACATGCTTTCTTTTAGTTTTGAGGACTTGTTCCTTATGTACCGCAAACAAAGACTTGATATCAATCTCATGGTCATCTGGTGCCTGTAAGGAAAATATTACACCCCATGTTACATGTTCGTAATGTATTAATATAAAACATGTGATACTAATGGCTAGCAATTTAATGTGCAGGATGCAATACATGGATGGCAGCAAAGGTAACTTGAAGACGAAGACTGGGATTTTAGATCCAACACGGATTTGTCAGGCTAACTTTGCTGTACAGTTTAATAAGGAATCAAGCCAATACAAGGGGATGACACAAAAGAAGTTTGATGAAGCAAAGAAGACAGCGCGTCGAAAAAAAATGAAAGAAGTGGCGACCTACATTGGACATGCCATGCATAAATTTGTGCAAGATGGCAAGGAAACAGTAAGCTCCATATGCTTTTGAGTAAGTTCCATTACAGATCCAATTTTTTTTTCCTAATACCAAGTTCTATAGTAAACTAACACCCTTTTTCTTGTATGTAGTGACCACTATATTTGTATTGTTATAGAACCAAAAACAGCCAAAGGATTGGTCTTAGACTCACTTGACTACCCCAGGGCGCAATATCAAGAATTCATTACAATTCTTCAAAAGTAAGAGTATTCTGAACATACATGTGAACAGCTCTTACATTATTCATAGATTGGTGATTTCATATATATTTTTGTTCCATTCATAGTGCGTACAGGTTATACAATTCACTTGGTGGGATCCGTCCTGTTGGCGAGGCTAAATTATCTATACAACCCTTTCCGGTAGCAAACACAACCATTTATATATATAATAATTATAATAATTTCAACATTTATAGCTAATTTAGTTGCTATTTTCAGTGTCAGAAGCAATCTATGGGCAGTGTTTATTGTGGGTATTATGTGTGCGAGTTCCTTAGGGTCGCTGCTCGTGAGGATGTAAGTTATCCTATATACGTCTCATATTATTATATTTGATTATTGTTATTTGTCCCTAATATGGTCACTCCCTTTCTAATGTTTTCAATTACAGTTTCCTAATGTTGACAAGGAATGGCCTGTTGGAAGGGATATGGAACCCAATGGCATTGAGAGAATAAGAAATGATATGTATCGGTTCATCCGTAGCGAAGTCATCCATATGGAGGGCCAATTCTTTCAAAAGGAAAATAATTCACTGCTGGATTTTCCTCAACTTCATCACTATGAGAGGTATAGGGAGATATAAGTTCTTTTACTTTGCTTTATGTGTGGTTGATGTAGTGGTTAACTGAGATACATATGTATATGACGATGGGTGTTGAACTACTTTGCAATGATTAAGTTTCCGAAGTATTTGAATGTTGATATATTGATGAATCAGTTTGGCATTGGTATATTGATTCATGTGTGTGTCCATTTGGATTACTGACGATGATTTAAATAGCCTGTATGAGTGAGCTGCTGGTATGACATTTCTACACTCGTCAAAACGAAATTATGCAATCGGCTCTTGTAAGCATGCCGCTTGTAAAATGTATTTATACAAGCGGTTCACTTAAAGTACCGCTTGTATAAATACATTTATACAAGCGGCTCACTTAAAGTACCGCTTGTAAAAATGTATTTATACAAGCGGTTCACTTAAACTACCGCTTGTAGAAATGTATTTATACAAGCGGTTCACCTTAAAGTACCGCTTGTAAAAATAGATTTATACAAGCGGTTGTCTTAAGTGTACCGCGGGTATAAATGGATTTGTACAAGCGGGCTATATATCCGCTTGTACAAATGACTTATTTGTACAAGCGGTTTCTTACCAGCGGTTCTGGAAACCGCTTCTACAGATCCTTTAGGTCCGCTTGCAGACATGCGTTTTGTAGTAGTGTGGTACAGAATCTGGACAGTTTCTATGTTTGGTTGCGTGCGTCGAACGAACTCGTTTAGGATGAAGTGGTACAGATTATAAAAATATTCTCTCTAGATTCTGCACCAACCGATTCGATGAAACTGGTCGAACCATTCCATCCAACTTCTGTTAGTTGTGTGATTAGTAAAGATTAAGAATTTTAATTATAAATTAGCTATAATTAAATAATATTAGTCATAAAGGATTATCTTATTATACATTAATTAGCATGTGTTTTTATAGTTATGAATGTAAATATTTTTTATTTAAAAATATTTAATTATACATGATCTAGCATCTTTAAGAAATGAAACACATTTTTGTACCATCTTATACAATCAACCAAACATATTCATGTATCATTCCATACATCTGACCAAACAACCAATTTATACCAATTCATCCAACATCAGAATCAATTCATAAAGATCATCCCATACGATTCAACTTCGTGCAACGAACCAAACACTACCTTACGCTAGTTTAGGTTGGAATAGTCTGGACACAAAAAAACTATATATAATTAATTACCTTGCAAAGTACTACTCCCTTCATACTTAAATTGTTGACTCTGTTGAAAGTGCTGATTGACCATTTGTCTTATTTTAAAATTACTTCAGATGTGCACAATTACAAAACATCTTTTAAATCGTTAATAATAAAGGAAGTGTAGTAATACTAATCGGCCATTGCTTGACGCTTTGTACCAATCACTTAGTAATAATATGTTTTTTTTGAAGTGTTGTAATACATTTTAGCAAAATTGGCTGTGGGACACAGTAAAAATGTGGCTTTAGCTATAGCTCACCGTAATAATAGAAATGGTGCTCCTCAGATTGACTCAGGCATCATCCCTAGCTGACCAGGTCCCTCTTCGCCATCCTAATCCTCGTCCGAGGTGGACGGCCTCCTCTACGCTGCAGCAGCTGGCATTGATCTCGACGTGCTCCTGGTGCTGAAGCTGTCGTCCTCCAGCTTGTGGGGCTCCTCATCCATGTCTTCTAGCGTCGTGATGGTATTTGTTCCTTCTATTTTCTGTGAGAGTTGGAATTAACTGGTCAGGTGATTTCTTTTTGTACCTCTTTCTACTATGTCTTCGCTGATTTGAGTTTACGTTTGATTCAAGTTGTTTGGGTTCTCAGGAGCATTGCTATTCGGAGTCGCCACCTGCGATTT
The DNA here is from genome assembly GCA_001182835.1 of Oropetium thomaeum. Classification (NCBI taxonomy): domain Eukaryota; kingdom Viridiplantae; phylum Streptophyta; class Magnoliopsida; order Poales; family Poaceae; genus Oropetium; species Oropetium thomaeum. Next base: position 623,845 of record LFJQ01000040.1, on the reverse strand, counting down.
TGTTTTTTGGCAGGGACTTGTATAGAAAGCGGCCTTTACTTTGCATTGCGCGTTGTGGGGTGTCTGACGAATCGATTCACGCGGCATGGGGCGGACGACGCTCATACCGTGTAATAAGTAGTAGAGATATAGCTTACTCGTACAGACCAAGCTTTCATTTATTTTGGTGCTTTTGTTTGACAAGGGAGGTCTCTCTATCTAGCCGATTTGTCTGGTAGGAGACCTCTCCGTTAAGGGTGAGCCGAAAAGGCACGGGACAGACGACACTGTACCATTTAATATACAGATTTTAGAATTAAGGAAGCTAGAGCAACAAGTTTGCGCCGGCCAGGGCAGCAGCTCAGACAGTTGAATATTTTTTATCAATAAATCTAGTTGGCAACTAGTACCTACAAATGGTATCCAACCACCCACCGCACGCATCGCACCTTATCCTATCGCCCCTCTTTCTCTGATCCTCTCTCTCCGATCAGGGACGAGCGAGGCAAAGCGGTGTGCGGGAGGGCCGCACGCCCACTTCAGTGCGAACCTGTTTGGATTTCTGCCGCGTGGAGGGGGTTAGAGATCGAACGCCCACGCGCTTGGCTCCTGTTGCTTGCATCGTCTCGGTATCACCGGTTTGGCAGCCCTAACCTCGTCTAGTCCTAACCTCGGCTAGGAACCCGGGAGAGGATCCAAGTCTGTCACCATCGCCACCGCTGCGGCGCCGCCGGTGCTTCAACACGCGGCTCCTTCATCTGGCACCACCTGCGTCCGCGCCCCATTTACCGACACCGCCGTCGCTTCACCATCTACAACCGCCAGCACCTGTTTTCCCTCATCTGGCACTATCTACGCCTCCCCATCGACGACTGGGCGGCAACATCGATTCAGCAAGTACCATATGCACCCACCCCACCACTGCTTCTACTTGCGGCTCCCCTTTCTAGCGTCACCGCTAGTTCCCCATCCGTGAGCGCCACCGCTTCCTGTTGCACCACCTTCAAAATCTGCTGCCGCCACTTCCCTTCCCCAATCTATTTCTCTTGCATTCTAATTTCTTAAAATGTGTACAACTCGCATGGAACCGAAGGCTTTAACTTGCTTCTGCCAGTATGCTTACGTGATACTGTATGCACACATGCCAATTTGAAACTGCAAGGAATATCAGGTGCTGCATAGTCGCACAATCAGTTCACGTTCATCCTTGCCCGTGTGGCCTGGGCCGCACATCTCGTGCACCTTGTCTTCATCAGCAGCTAGATGGAAAGGTCTTAGCAGCAGCTTAGGCCATGAGTCTGGATGGCAGAACGGAACCTTGCCGGGCATGCGATGTTCTCCCGTCTGGAACTTGTAGGCCTCGATTTTGTTTTCTCTGGCTCGATTCGTAGGTGGCTACGGATTTTTGTTCAGGTGAGCCGTACGATACCTCCTAAGCCGACGTTAGCAGTAATGGGGTGAGCTGCTTAGCTGGGCGTTCGATCTCCCAACCCCCTCCACGCGGCAGCAATCCAAGAGGGGTCGCACTGAAGTGGTCGTGCGGCCCTCCCTCACACAATTTTTTTCCTGTGTGCATGCTGCAGCTCCGGCGAAGTTAAGTCAGGTGGTGGATTGTAGGGCGGTGTGGCGCAGCAGCGCCCTTGCTGTAGCACGTATGACGAAGCCATCAGGAGAGAGAAGGGGCTGCAGCGGTTGGCCGGAATGGTAGCGGAGTGCGGTGGTTGGGCGGGCGGTGCGGCGCAGCGACGGGGGCGCCTCTGCACCGCCGGTGATGGTTAATGCCGGCGGCGTTAGGTCTCTAGATTGTTGTGGGTTGGTCTGTTTCTCGATCTTCATCCATCGGATATAGCTAAGGTTTGGGGAGGGGTGGTGGCCGGGTTGAAGGCTGGTGGTGGCGCAGCGGCGGCGGGTGGGCGGGTCTAGCACGTGGGGGAGTTTGACCGATGTTGCACAACTACAGTCGCCGAGCTTGAAGAGGGGTCCTGACACGTTGCGCTACCGGTTGCGCATTAGCTGTGTCCTTTTTTTATAGGGAGAATTGCATCATTGCCCCTATTATGGGCTCCAATTATGACTTTGCGTGGTTGCCCTCGTTATTTTGAAACCAACCTGCCGTTTGCCCCTCCTTTTAACTGGCGTTATGCCACATCACAGGTCCTAAAATAAAATAAGAAAACAAAGCATAAGTCTGCCCTTCACTTCAACCCCAACGCACCATACCAGGGAGCTTCACAGCATCGAGGAGCAGGGGGCGGTGGCTTCGGAGGCGCGAAACGCGGTCCTCGACGCTTCGGAAGTGCGGGCACCGGCGTGTGGCGGCCGGATCTGGAGGTTGGACGGACGGGGGCGGTGTGTAGCGGCTGGATCCAGGGCGGGGCGGCACGGCAGGGGGCGGAGCGGCGCAGCAGGGGGCGCGGGGCGGAGCGGCGCGGCAGGGGGCGCGGCGCTGGGGTAGGGGGCGCGGGGGTGGGGGGCGGCGCTGGGGTAGGGGGCGGGGTGCGAGGGTAGGGGGCGGCGCTGGGCGGGCCGACGCGGCAGGGGGCGCGGGGCAGGGCGGCAGGGGTCCGGTTGTGTGTGTATGCTTCCGGTGGAGATCAAGATAGCAGGTGATTTCATCATTAGGCCAATGCCTGTGAAGTGTGGTGCCACAAACTGCAGCAACCCTTCGTCCTCTGCAAGACTGCAATCTTGGTATCGGTAATATCTGAGCCTAGAAGGAAGGGAGGCACAGGGCAGGGAGGCGGGTGCTCCTCGCGGCGCTCTGAGAGGTCTGCATCTCACCATGGAGCAGGAAGGAGCAAGGTACAGTCATGACATCATTTTTCTGTCCATGAAGCTCGTAGTTTTGATAGTTTGTAGGCCGATTTAGGTCTCCTGAAAGTGTTTTGTTGTTGTGATTTGTAGGATAACCACAGCAAAAATTGTTGTTAGAATTGGTGCGTTTTTCAGCCTACCAGATGGAGGCCAAACCAATTCTGCAAGAGAGAAATCTTGCGTCCGCTCTTCATTGACAAAAACTGCTATAGTTACCAGCAGTTAGTTGATGACGTCGGTAAATCTCGCATATAGGGTTCTAATCAGTAATCCTTCTGGCATGCCATGAATGATCATGCTAGTCTTGATGTTGAGATAAAAGATGATGCAGTGCTAGATTGGATCGAACTGAACAGCGAGAATGAAAAAGTATGCATCAATGCTGTGGTCAGGGTATTTGAGGGGCCGTTGCAAGTTTCACCCACTAAACGTAGGTGTCATCCTATGGTGAGGAATAAAGAGACACAAACTCTTGATATTGTTGCAGCGATAGGAGAGAATGATAGTGAAACTCCTAGCCACAAAACAGTAGTACCACTTGATTCTGACACAGACTCACTTGTTGTCCTGAGTAATAGTACTTATGATTCGGAGGCAGCTGCGTCTTCTAACTCTGATGCTGATTTCTATTACCCTAATTTTGACCCTGATGCTGAAATATCTGATGAGGACAATGGTGATGATGTTCCCATATTTTCTTATGTGTGGATGATCTTTGTATTGATGTTGATACGATATTCTCAAATGTGGATCAATGCCAAGCTGCAGTAAAACATTGGTGCATATTAAATGATCATGCATACCATACCATCAAGAAAGATCAAGAAAGGTTTCGAGCTAATTGTCTTAGAGCAAGTGAGGGGTGCAAGTGGCTGTTTTTTGCTTCTATTAGCAGGAAATACCTTGGGTGTAAGGTACATGTTGTGCTTATTTACTTTTATCCTACCTTTAATTCTTTAACACAATTTGTCATATATTAACAATTTTGTGCAACATTTTGCAGGTGAAAACTTGTGGACCAAAGTATACTTGTAGTTCCGTTAATCAATGTGGAGACACTATGGCCTCTAATAATTGGGTGGCTGCTAGAGTGTTGGACATGGTGAAGGAATCTAGGAAAAAGGGGACTAAGGACTTTACAGGAAGAATTAAAAAAGAAGTACAACATAGATATTCCTTATTCTAAGGTTTTTCATGGGAAGAGAAAGCTATTGATATGCTAGATGAAAAATGGGATGATAGTTATAACTGCTGCCAACTTATTAAGCTGAGCTTATGAGATATTGTCCTGAAAGTATTGTTGAGTTAGAAACAGAAGAGCATAATGAGGCTGAGTATTTCAGGCGCTTATTTGTAGCACTGAAACCTTGTATAGATGGTTTCTTGACAGGTTGCAGGCAATGACATCCAAAGATCAGTGGGGAAATGTTGACTTGGGCTATAAGATTAAAAAGCCTAATTTCAGAAGGAAGCCTGGAAGGTCAAGAGAGTCTAGGATCAAGGCATCTGATGAGGCTGGGACTACTAAGAAAAGGAAATGTCCTGAATGTCATGAATTGGGACATACCGCAAAATGTTGCCAAGAAGGACCTACAGCTAGGCAACAAAGAGTCAATGCATCTGGAGAGAGAAGCAATGACTCAACAAAGTAAGTTATTTATTCTTCAATATTGTTGTTGTTACCTCAGTTCCTTAATCCAAAAATCATTGCTGCTTACATCCATTTAGTACAAGTGCAAATGAAAGAGGAAGGAGAAGAGGTGCAGTAAGGGGTGGAAGAGGACGTAGGAGCCTCTCATCTTCACGGAACATAGCAGGAGAGGGCAGCAATAAAACTTCATCTAAGTAAGTCATCTTCAAATATTGTTGCTGACTATCCCATTCTTATTTATCTCATATGTTAAAATTTCCTGGATTCTTATACGGAGTTCTCTGGATTTTTAAGTGTAAATGACATTGGAACACCGCCACGTGAGAGGGGAAGAGGACGAGGTACAGGAAGGAGCGGGAGAGGTTTTGGAAGGCTAGCTTCATGGTTTGATAGGGTCCTGTTACTAAAAATCAACTTTCTACCAAAAGTTATTCAATGTCATCTTAAAAAATGATTATGCAACATATAAAAGCTATTAGAGAATGCTATCCAATTTGACAGAGAATGAACTTAGCCCTATTTGCGATTTAATAAGGCAATATTTGATTTGAGATATGAAAGTTGTAATCACATTGTTAAGTGACACCTGGGTGTGACAAAGCACATCTATTATTTGTAAAGGTGGTAATATATTTTAAATTTGTAAATCAAATTTGGTATATGCAAATCTCATATTTGAAAAAAAAAAAGCATAACTGGTATAACGTATAGTCAATAAGCATAACTTTAATGCTAAAAAACATATCTAGGTATTTGTTAAGAAAATATTAGCATATTTTTTGCAGTGTTAAAAAAGCATAACAGGTAGACTCATAAAGCACATCTAGGTATATGTCAAACAATATATAATATATTTTTTGCAAAGTTACAAAAGTATAACTACCATATAAGTAAAGATCTTTAGAGCCTCTTCCCAAGACTAATTGGAGACACTAAAAAAATGTATATGTAACTCAAAGTATGTAATTCTAAAAAATTAGAGACACCATATTTCGTGTCTTCAATGCTTTCAAATTGGAGACGCGTTTAAACAATATGCGTCTCCAATTGAGGTTGATTGGAGGCACATCTCCACTGACAGCGTCTCGAATTGGGTGAATCAGAGCCGCGTTTCAACCAAATGCGTCCTTCAATTTGAGGTGATTGAAGACACATCTTCACAAACAGCTTTCCAATTCCAAATTTGGAAAAAATAAACAGAAAAGACGCACTATATATACACATGGATTATTGACATTACAAATTCATATGTCTTATCCACATTACAAATACATGGTCTTTCATTAAACTACTATACAAATTACAGAAGTTTAACGGAACTGTTGTTGCTAACAGATTTGTTGTAAGCTTCATGTAGCAGGAAGAAGCCCAATTTCTACAAAAACAAATAAGTAATCACTACCGAACCAGAAAAAACAAATAAGTGATTACCACCCTAGCAAAAAAAATATGCAGTACACAAAGTTTATCTTTATTCTTTACATGCAGATATCTTCGATAAGCACAGACCATGTGTCTCGTGAACAGGCCAACAGGCTACAACATGACAAGGATAATAGAACTAGACCAGGATATTAGATAGTTCTAATATTTGCTTAATTGACTAGAAACACAACCCCGATATGTATATAGATGAGGTTAACTTGAGTACTTGACTCCTAAGGAACTAATCCCCAAACTCCGGGTCACAGCAACAACATCAGAACAGTTATCGATTGCTTTGTTTAGCTTGTTATTTCTTTGGCCTATAACGTGATTTAGAAGTTTCTGGTTAAAAAAACGTTTGTTACCTTCACTCGATTCTTGTTCCGAGATACAAGTATATGTTTTAATAGAATTAGTAGAAAAAAAAACCAAAGTTGTTAAGCTAACTGGCAAGGGATGATCAACGGCTTGGATTTTTCATTAAAACCTGGGAAATAATCCTGATTGTTTGCTTGAAAGATGACTTCTTTATAATAATTAAAACTAGCAACTATGAAAATATTCAGAAAGTGCTCATTGTGACAGACTATCCCCAAAAATGGGGACGGCCCGTCTCTCCAATATCCATCATGGATGATACTCGATGGAGCGAGTACTTATAAGGTACAACATAGATAGATAAACAGAAAAATTTACAGATAAAAAGATTATTACATAAGTTGTTAATTATACAATTCGCACGCTACCAAGTAGCTGATACAACTGAAGATAAAAACATCGAGCTCTTGCCGAAGCAAAAAGTTAAGATTACAGACTCCGACTCTACTGCCTAAACAAAAGCATGTGCCTTATCCAACTGCGCATTGTTACTAGCCAACCACAAACTTTGGCTATTCTATCTGCTCCCACTAGATACTTCCCCAGCCTGGGACTGGCTCCTCCTAATGCTAACTATCGCTACTGCCGAAGGAATCTGTGCCACCTAAAAACCACAAGTTGCAAAGCGTGACCTTCTAACAAGCTCAACAAGACTAACCCGCTAACTTGGCTAACTACAATCGACTCCTAAACATGCACGGCTGATTCAGGATAAGAGACTTGCAAAAAAGACTTGCACTAATTAGTGTTTCACCTATTTGAATGTTTTAGCTCAAAGTTAAGTTGTATAAATCAAACTTAGTTTGCGCTACAACTATACAAGCATGTGTATTACATAGATAATGATTTTTTATCGATCAAAGCCATGCATTTCATTCTTTATCATTTCACTTCCATTAAAATTTGACGCGTTCCGCAAACAAACTCATAAACTGAGAGCAACAGCGATTCAAATTGATATGCACCTGTAGGAACAACCTAACCACACGACACGTGCGGGTTCCAGACCACACGTGGCAAACTTTCATACCGGGACCTACAAAGTTAATTCCCTCCTACGCTACCTTAACAGGGGAGCCTGCTCCACCAGATCACACATCCCTGACGGTGAGAGGTTACCTCACTATCCACCTCAGACCGCCTCTAATCAGACACTGTAGGGTAGGTTTAACTTTACAATTACCAGACTACGTAGGTTTAATGGATCCCATATATCCAGCATATGATCAGTATGTTAAATGCTCGATCATGCTCGGGCTACACGGATCAAACATGACTACTGCACATAGGACCCTGTCCTGTTGCCAACCTATAACTTCTTGTCTGATCCCAGTTTTCATAATTTTATGAACTAGACACAAGCCCATAATAAAGGGTGGAAGTTTCACACAATTCCTATCAAGTTGCGAGTAGCGTCTACTCTACTCGACTTCTACCGTATGATATTCCTAAGCATAGCAACTACATCGAGCTACCTGTAAAAATCAAGACACAGGTACTACCACAACATATATAACTAGAGTTTCAATCAACTCCTAGAAAACCTAATACACAGTCACAATGCAGATACTGTGAGAAAAGTAAAACTTTAAAAACGGTAATCCACCGGGACTTACCTTGTGGTTGGTCCGATTGATCTGCTGATACGTTTTCTTCTACGACTCCGACCACCTGCTTGACAACTATCTCGTTTTCTTCGGACTCTACATGATGTAATAGTAATATAATTATCAGACTAAGAACAATACTAACTGCTTAAGAAGATAATTAATGAAGTATATAGTTTGGTACTATTCTTTTTAATTGATTTGGATCTTTTTATGTTTTAAGACTACTAATATTAATATACCTTACTGGAGTGACCTAGGAATTCCTCATAATTTATTACAAGGTTAAAAATTAATCCAAGTACTAAGAATGACCATTTATGACCTCAATTACATTTCATTTACCTTAATCAAGTTTAATCTCTACTATCCTTACTAATCATATTTCATCATATAGAAACATATTTCTGAATTTCCATGAAATTTACCTACTGATAACCATTTTTCATAATATTTTGCAATTATCTCATTTAAATTAGCAAGTAAATAGAGCTCAAAAATAATATTTTTGAAAATATAATTTTTGTATTTTTAATATAATACACATTTTTCACTGAGTTCAGAACATTTGGAATCATATTTTACTGATTATTTTCTGATTTTCTACAAATTATTGAAGTTTCTGCTTATTTTTAAACAAAAGGAAAATAAAACTCTGAAGAACCCTAGCTAGGGCAGACGCCCTAGCTCACCGGAGCACGGTGGCGTGCGGCGGCGCGATGGCTATCTGCGACGATAGGGATCAGGAGGTTATCAATCGACATAGCGTAACACAGGGAATCCAATAAGCACGCTAACGGCCTGCGGCGATGGCCGGAGATGGCGGTGCGGTGAGCGGCGGTTCCCTTTGAGCTCCGGTGATGACGCGACGGCACTAAGGAGCGTGAAAACCGACGCGTTTTGGTCCTACACGATCTACATGCCACGCTGATACTCGGCATCATGTTAACGGCGAGAGAGATTCACCGTGACCGGCGACGCATCACACGGCGGCGGAGCTCGGACACCGTCATTGGCACGGCGGCGATTCCAGCGACGAATGATTTGGAAACCTTGCGCTACATGATCTATGCGACCTGTAGAGCCTCGGAAACACGATAACGGCATGAGTTGCTCACTGGAACGATGCCCGCGTCGTGAAGCTCGACGGCGCGTGACGGCGCTGGAGTGTTCCCCAGAATTGGAGCTGTAAGGCAGAGAACAGCGAGCCCGGTGAGCTGCACCAGAGCACGAGTAGCATGATTGACAAGATTTCAAGCTTAGAAAAAGGACGGAAGTAGCACCTCACCGTGAGCTTCGAGGTGATCAGCGCGAACTGTCGGCGTCGAGGCTCAAAATTCCGGCAACTCCGGTGAGGATTGTTTGAGTGCGCGAGAGGAAGAGTGGGGGAGCTCCTGGCGACTCGATTTGTGGAAAAATTTGAGCGTGAATATGAGAGCAGTAGTGAGCTCTGCTGACTGCTCTTGTTCGGCGGCGAAAACGGAGGCGAAGAGGGAAACTGAACCCTGCGCTGCTGCTGCTGCTATATATAGTCGCAGGGTGCACTGAAGCGGAGGCCGCGGCGCGGCGTCCTGGCCGTGGCACGCAGCTGCCTGCCTGTCCAGTGCGAGCGGTGGACGGCGGCGTGCTCTGCGCACCCCGCTCGCGCGTGAGAAACAGAGAGCGAGGGAGAGAACAGAGAAAGAGAGTGAGACTGCCCTGTGGGGCCTGCTGGTCCAGTGGGGTCCCAAAAGTGTGAAAAAAATCCAGAAAAAGTTGAATTGCTCAGGAATTGAAATTTAACTAAATAACCGAAATATTGAATTTTGGCAATTCAATTCAAACCTCCTTGAATTAGATTTAATAGTAGTCCAAAAGAATTTTTATATGATTTTGCTTATACATTTAAATATACCATAATGGAACCACTATATGTGTTTTCCTTAATGCGCATTTAACTTAGTATAATTCTAATACTCATTTGTAAATGAGTTGGCAAATTTAAATAAACTTAGGCAAGAAAAAGTTAATTGGAGTTAAACATGAAATTTGAATAACTACCATTTGGTTTGCTTTTAATCTTTTCTTTATTTCTATTTTTAGGTACCTTAGTGAGGTTCTTCCCATATGCTTTAAATTTTTAAATAGAGTTTCAGGTTTTAGTTAATCATTAAACAAGTTCAAATTTAAACATTTTTTTATTTATTATTTAGGATCTACTGAACCTAGGTGTGACACACGGGGTGTCACACTCATGGCACTAACCTGCGCTTCATAGCTGTCATACTGATCTTGAGGCAACAAGCAAACAGACTGGAGGATCTCATCCATCATGATCTGCTAGGTTTTAGGATGATCACAGTGCTCCAACACCATCGGCATCAAATGCATCAGCTAATAATATTAGGGCAAAAAGGTTCACAGATATGCACCATTGGTCCTTTGTAATCAGTTACATTGGTTGGTCCGTATGATTAGAGGTCTTATGCCATAATTGTCATAGAGATTAGGGATAAACTGATACCCCCATATGCCTGAGTAGGATTGATTGCTTTATGTATAATGTAAATGTTCATGTATATACTAAGAACTTGTAAGTAGAGGTACTTTGAGTGTCTATGAGTGTTCTACTCAGTCTCTGCTCTATTATACTTATATCCACCAAATGTAGGTTGCTTCTTATGTCACACTACCTTTATGAATTTATCATGTGTGAGTTAGAGATACAATTGTTAGAGTAAATTAGTCATACAGTACATAGTCATAATTCTTATTACTCATCTTCTCTGTCATTATAAATATGATACCCATAAAAATATTCAAAGGGTAAATGCTACGATGGTATCCGTACGCTTGTGAAATTACTTTGTGATTGTAATAAATATGAACACTTCTATACTGATGAGATATGAATTATTGTGGACCATAGAGAGTGCCTGACGAGGACATCACACCCATAGATACACACAATAATTCTCTCGCTGCTACAAATAAAGGTCCAATCACCAGAGCTCACGCCCGTCAACTTAATATAAAGGTGAGCTCGTTCCTTAGCACTCCATTACGAATTCTTGAGGATAGATTACTACCTAATGATGTTAATATAATTAGGAATCACGGAGAGGTCAGAGGAACGATGGAAGACCAGGTTGGAGTCAGCCAAGGACGTTCAAGCCAAGTCGGAGGCCCAGCCCACGTCGATTTCGAATCCAATTCAGAGTCCAGGAGCAGTCTCCACTAAAACGGACGCCCAGGTTGCATACGGACTCCGTTTTAGGCAATCTACCACTTCACGGAAAGAGGACGAGACCATCTTTCCAACGGACCGGTCCCATGTCCAAATTCCTTCGGAGTCGACGGGAATCGCCAAAACAGTAAGCCATCCAGAATCTGTCAGGGTGCTACGACACCGATTTTGGGTCAGATGGCCTTGTATCGAGTTAGAGTCCATTAGGGTCTCGTTCAGGGGGACTTGCATGTCCCCAAGTCCTTTATATTCAGCCGTCACCCCCTCCATTAGGGTCGGATTTTGCTTAGATTATTTCTGTATACACAGATTCGCCGTTTCATCGGTTTGTGAGACCCCAACTTGTGAGTTTAATCTATATCTGCAAATTTGGTTGCTTTCCATTCGTTCTTGCTTGTGTTCTTTGATTCGCAGGCAAGGATTAGCCTTCTCGGTGAGGTCATCCGTGTTCGCGCGGGTGATAACCAGAGGAGACGTGGTGCTGCGATTGCAGGGTTCGGGACGTGCCGTTCGGAAGCCGGATTGATTTGTGTCGCGACTCCGCCCAAATCGTTGATTATCAGAACCTGTAGGAAGATCGGGACCCCTGTCCCCATCAAGTGGTAATCAGAGCTTCAGGTGTTCCCTCAGGTTCGCCTTTGTTTATCCTAATTTCTTGTTTCGTTTCATCCTATAGTCCATAAAAAAAGCCAAAAATAAAATCGTAGTTTTAGGTTACATCCTGTCCAAAACCGTATTTGCCATTGCATATTTCAATTTCAGAGTCCGTAGTGTTGAGTTCGTGTCCTTAGTTACATTTTGTTGCTGGTTTAGATCGTGTTTTGTTACGGTTTGTTTTGCATCCGCCACCTTGTGTGAAACCCTAGCCGTCAATTTTTTTTTCCACCCTGATCCCACCCTGAATTTAGTTTGTTACATCAGATCTGTTATTTATTTTGACCACCCACCATTAATTTCCACCTTTTACACAGCTTCCGCCATCAATTCCTTGTTTTTCCATGACCCGATTTATTGTCTGCCGTAATACGCATGCTGATTCGGACACCCTTCCATAAAACGGTCATAACTTTTGCATACGAACTCGAAATCAGGCAAACTTTATATGCAAAACGATCGGCACGAAATTTCATATTTGATTTCACCCCGCTTTGCCGGGTTTGTCGCTTTTAGAATCTTGAAATTCACCCTGGAAGGTACACATATCGGAGGCCGAACGTTCTGCCCCAACTTTCAGGCAGCTTCGGAAATTTCCATAAACCACATATTTGATCCAGTTGATCTGCAAATTTGTGTGGTTTCTATTTCTATGCTTTGCTTGCTCAAAAAATATCAAAAAAATAAAAGGAAAAAATAAAAAATATTTTGGTGTCAAAAATTTTAAGTTTTTGACAAAAATATCAAGTACTAGTAGAGAGAGTTCTATTGGTGACAGCAAAAACATTAGCGACGGAGCATAGAATTGGGTGACATACTATATTTGGCAAGTGTTTGGGCTGAATTGAGTTTCCTTTGCCTATTGATCTTTGTTGCTGTTTTTCCTATACATCATCTTTGTCTATGTATCATAACTGTTATAGGACACATTTGACCAGCAATTAGGACCAATACTTTGGACACTTATTCAGTATTGCTATCTGTTTTTGATCTGTGTTCTACTCACATATATATTGGCCTTCCAAGCTCCACATAACCCTTATGAAAAGGCACAGATTCTTCACCCTGTAATCGCCGGATCACTTCTCCCAGGTATCTTGTTTTGTGTTCACTTAGATCTTTGCAAGAACTTGGTTTGAAACTTTCTGTTGCAGTCTGAGAGTACCACAATCCTAACACAGTAGTTGGTAGGGATAACCTTTGTCTATTTTGTTCTGTGTTTTGTTTTTCTTTCATCACGTCAGCAGGTGACGAATCGATGAGCCCAACGGGCTTCAACGAGTGTGTCAGCCAAGACCAGATGAAGGGAGCAATTGACAAGGCGCTGGAGGGCATCGATGAGAAGATCACTGATGCTGTGACGAAGAACTTAGGCCCTGTTCTTGACGGCCTTACCACTCAATTGGCCGCCATCGCTACGCGACTTGATGTGTTGGAGCGGCGTCCACCTACCGGCAACCACAACGACGACGACGACATCGACGACACTATCTATGATACCGATGGCAACATTGACGAGCGTGCAACTCAGGGAGCTCGCCTTCGATGTCGACTACGCCGTAACCGTCACGGCATGGGAGGTAACAACAACAATCACCATGCTCGCCCTCATGATGATCCATTCGCTAAGGTTAAATTTTCCATACCGCCATTCTCTGGTTTATATGATGCTGAAAAATATCTTGATTGGGAGATGACGGTAGAGCAGAAATTTAGTTCCATCTAGTTCCTGAACAACATAGGGTTCGACAAGCTACTAGTGAGTTTAAGGACTTTGCTATTATTTGGTGGACTGGTTTAGCTGCTGTCGGACATTTACTTGCCACTTGGGATGCTTTAAAAATAGCTATGCGTGATCGTTTTGTTCCTCCTTCTTTTCAGCGAGTTATGCGTCTCAAACTGCAGCGTTTAGAGCAAGGTAGTAATTCCGTCCAGGATTATTATGCTGAGCTACAGAAGAGCATGATGCATTGTGGGGTAGTTGAGGATAATGAGGATAAAATTTGTCGTTTTTACGGGGGATTGAGGCGTGAAATTCAGGATATTGTTGATTATAAAACCTTTAACAATGTCAACGAGTTGTTCCACATAGCTATGCTTGCAAAGAAGGAATTGCAGGGAAGACAGGAAGCAGCAAAGACAAGAACCAGTCCTTCATGCCTAGTACGTCTACATCTACGGGAGCAACACGGTCCTCGTCAAGCTTTCGTCCACCTCCTGTACCAGCTAGCAAGCGACCGTCCACCACAGCAACGCCTCCTTCATCACACCTTGCGGATTTTTCTAAATCCTCTGTGCAGGGTCCAGTGAAGAATCGACCATCCACTACATCCACTGGTCGCACGACTGACATTCAGTGTCATCGCTGCCTTGGACTTGGGCACGTGTAGCGTGACTGCCCAAGCAAACGAGCCTACATTGCCACTGAAGATGAAGGTTATGCGAGCACCTCCGACATAGAAGATGACGATGATGATGATGATGATGATGTTGCTGCTACTGCGGACGGTGCTGCGGACTCCTTAGTCCTCGGCAGCGCCAACACTACCTTCCGAGCCATCGTTGTCCAGCAGGTCCTCAGTACTCAGGTAACTCAACCCGACCAGCTCCAACGCCATAACTTGTTTCAGATTGAGTTCGTGATCAAGAATAGGCGAGCACGGGTGATTATTGATGGGGGTAGCTGCAACAACTTGGTGAGCTCAGATCTGGTCAAGAAGCTTGGCTTGACAACACGACCACATCCACATCCATACCATATTCAGTGGTTGAATGACTCGGAAAAAGCTAACGTAACACAATATTGTCGCGTTCCTTTTTCCCTTGGTGCTTATGTTGATTCTGTAAATTGTGATGTTGTTCCTATGCAAGCATGCTCTCTTTTATTGGGTCGTCCTTAGGAACATGATAATGATGCTTTGCACCATGGTCGTAGTAACAAATACACTTTTATGCATAAAGGGAAGAAAATTACTTTATTACCTACGACACCTGCTGCAATCATTGAATCTGATAGGGAGAGGGCTGCTAATGCTAAACAACAATCTCATACTAAACCTGAAATTCAGCAATATAACTCTGAAAGCTCCTGTAATGCTTACTACAAAAACTGACCTTGCTGAAATTTATAATGGTACTGCTGTATGCTATGCTTTAGAGTGCAAGGATGCTTTATTTTCTATTGATAATTTGTCTTGCACATTGCCACCTACGGTTACTAACCTTTTGCAGGAGTTTCGAGATGTTTTTTCTGATGAGATACCGCCAGGACTGCCACCCATTCGTGGGATTGAGCATCAGATTGATCTGATTCCTGGTGCGAGCTTGCCAAACCGTGCGGCGTACCGAACCAACCCTGAGGAGACTAAGGAAATTCAACGACAAGTCCAAGATCTTTTGGACCGCGGGTACGTACGTGAGAGCCTTAGTCCTTGTGCTGTTCCTGTTCTTTTGGTTCCTAAGAAAGATGGTTCATGGTGTATGTGTGTAGATTGTAGAGCCATAAACAATATTACTATACGGTATCATCATCTTATTACTAGGCTAGACGACATGCTTGATGAGTTGTTGTGACACCCCAGGTGTCACCAGGGCAGAAATCGACAACTCTAAACCCTAATTGGCAACAATTCACTCTTAGAAGCAAAATCAACACTGGTAGTAGGAAGGAATAATGTTAAAATGCTCCAAAAAGATCACTACAAAAATTTGGTAAACAACGGAACACTATGACTAGGGTCGGAAAATTTCAAACAGCAGTGTCGGAATCCTATTAACGGGGACCAGACCTAAACCCTAATTCGTGGCCGTCCAAATTTCCACAAAACCCTAGCCATATTTTTACATAACAATTAAGTACACTTCAAAATAGAATTTTGGAAATTTATTCAAAATCTTTGGACAAGATTTAGACCTCTTAATAATTCACACAAGTTTTAATCATCTTGAAAATTCAAGAATTTTTAGAGACCAAATCATGACTTGAACCCAAAATGAAAAGTGCTCCTAATAAATTCCTGAGCTTGTACAAAAATTCTAAAAAATGTTTGAGCTCGGGAAGTGTGTCTTTCAATTGAATTACATTCCAACTTGTTGTTAGCAAATGAATAAAAAAAGACGAAAAGCTCTGTTGCCGGGCGGGCTACAGTGCCCGCCGCCCGCCCGATAGAGCGACGGGCGGCAGGGCACCGCGCCCCGCCCGACACGGCCATAATTGGCGCGTCTTCCACCCCCCGGTGCTCCTCCTCCTCACTCTCCCGCGCTCCTCACTCCCTCACTCGCTCTCTCTCTCTCTCTCTCTCCCGCCCCCTCCTTTTCCCATGCCGGCCATACTCCTCTTGGCCCCTCTAACTCCCTATTCCGAGCCCCTTTAAAATGGTGCACTCCCCTCCCCACTTCTCTTTTTTCCCTTCACCACGTGCGAGGCACCCTCCTCCCTGCTCAGTGCGCCGCCGCCATAGCCGCCGCCCACCACCTCACGTCGACAGCTCACGCCGGCCGTCCCCAAACCTCGCCACCGTGCCCGGGGGACTCCCCTCCACCCCCAGTTGCTCTCCGACCACCAAGCCCGCCGGCGGTGCCCTAGCTTCACCGGAACGCCGCCGCCTTTCTTCTCGGCCGAGAACCATGCCGGCGGCCACAAATTCTTGAAATTCCTCGTCACGGTACAAAGATTCTTCAATTCTTTTCACCGGCTAGATCCTCTCACCATGGTGCACCCAATTGACTTGAATCCGGCCATAGGTGATCACCATCGACGAAGAACGCCGCGCGCCATCCCTCGGCCGACATTGGAGCCATCACAAGCTTCACGTCGCCGACACTGCTCCCCTCTTCCCCCATGGCCATCTTCGTCGACAAACCCGTCCCTTGAGTTGAGGTGAAGCTCCACGACTACTCCTTTCTTGCCCTAGCTTTCTTCTCCGGCGGGGAGCTCACCGGAGCACCGCCCCTGCCGTGCCGCCCCTGTTCTGCCACTGTTCCATTGATTTTTTTGATTTCCTTTAATTAGCCAGAGATTGTTAGGCATGTAACAAATGATGGAAAAATCTAAAAATGCCAAACCTAATTTCATTTGAATCCTTGAACACTGAGCAAATTGCCTGTTAAGCACTTTTTAGAAATTGTACAAAAATTTGCAGAATTAATTAGAACACTCTATTCTGTTTTTGAATTTTAGTTTGTATTCTAGAGCATTCTAGGGCTATTCTTTGATCCACAAATACATCATGACTAAACACACCTTTTGAAATTTTATGAGGATTTTAGGACCAGGAAATTGCATGTAACCCTTTTAAATTTCTTCAATCTGTCTAATTAAAATACTATTTTCTAAAGTACATTGTAAAAGTCATTTATAAGGTTAGACCCAAAAGCAAAGTTTTAGATTTGGTGCTCAGAAATGCCCACATAAAATTTCATAATTTTATTCTAAGGTTTACTAGTGCTTTCTGATTTTATAAAATTTAGAAACAGGAAATTTGATGAATTTTTATAAATATAGAAAATTCATCTAGACCCCAACTGAATCTCAAAATGCTTATTTCAGAAAGTTCTATCAAAAAAAAATAATCTTGAGGTGGAATTAAAATTTTCATTTTAACCCTAGTTTAATAGTCGAAGAAATTAAATAATGTTTAACCGAAGAAAAATGTCGATTTAACCTTAACTAAGGTTGAAGTTGTGGAACATGCCAACGAAAGGTCACCTCATGAGAGTTGAATAGATTTCCTTGAACCTCATTTAACAATTAAGAATTGAATTTAATCGACGGCGTCGAGTAAATAGGGTTAACCCTAATTCTAGGCATCACCGATCGAAAACCTAGATTACTATTGGTAAAAGCAATGAGTTCCTTTTCAATTAAACTTATCTTAATTATACTACATCATGTAGATTCTGAAGCGCGCGAAGTAGCTGCAGATCCAGTTGCCTCGACCTCCGCAGAAGACATCAGCAACAACGCCGGAGAACCAGGCAAGCCCTGGTGCACAACCGTTATTTAAAATTTTTCCTTTTATAACTCAGTGTGTCTTGTTTGTGCATTAAGTGATAGGAGTTAATTGAAACCATAGTTGCATTTGTTTCCCATAGAAAACCCTATCGGTAGCTGGTATAGATACCCCTTAGTATGCTATGCTTAGTAGGTATTGCCGGTAGAAGTCGAGCAGAGTGGACGCTGCTCGCGAAAGGTAGATTGTTGGATGAAACTATCATTTGATATATTATGACACATGATGATGAGTTAATTAAGGAAAGATAAAAGTTTGAGGGTCAGACAGGATACCAATTAGGTCGGCGACTGGACTGGGTCCAGGGTGACCGTAGACTTGTCTGATCCGTGTGGTCCGAGATTGATCTAGTGTTGAATGTACTGGTCATATGCTGGGTGATATGGGCCCCAGTAAACCTATGTAACTCCGTGATTGCAACGTCGAACCTGCCCTACGGTGTCTGACTAGGAGGAGATCTGGGGTGGGCAGCGTGGGAACTCCACAGAAACTGTCTGGGACGTGTTGTCTGGTGGGATGCGGCGCTGCTAAGGCAGGCGTAGGAGGGAATTGACGTTGCAGGAGCTGGTGTGAACGGTTGCCACGTACGTGTCTGGGACACGCACGTGACGTACGATCAGGTTTTCCCCTATAGGGTATAAAATCGTTTCGAACCGCTGTCGCTCCCAGTTAGTGAGCATGCTCGTGAAACGCACCACATTTTAGTAAATAGGTTGAGATGCAATGAGAATGAATTATGATAATTACTATTGCTATTGTTGCTTCTGTTATGTTTGCTTAGCCCAGTGCTAACTAAATTTATTTTCTAATCACTTAACCTGTGCTAAAATTTGACAAGAGTAGTACAGGCTTGCGAGTCCTTTTTGCCAGTAAACCCACCCTGGTCAGCCTTCATGTCTAGGAGTCGGCTGTAGTCAGCCACGTTGACGGGTAAGTCTTGTCGAGCTTCTTAGAAGCTCACGCGTTAGCGATATGTGGTTTTCAGGCACCGACATGCAGGACCCAGCTGGTAGCATCCTTTGGGAGGAGTCTCACCCCGAGATCGGGAACCTCCAGTGGGAGTTGTGCGAGTCGCCGCAGTGGACATTGAAGTGGCTAGTAGCATGACGCCCGTGGGCACGGTGCATGCTTTTGCTTAAGTCTGAGCGTCGGAGTCTGTAATCGATGAAGTCTTCCGCTGTTATTTCCAAAACATTAATTGCATACTCTGGTTCACTGTAAGACTTAAGTTTCAAACTATGAACCAATGATGTATTAAGTTCTCTCTCCTTGTACATCATTGTTGTTTATTCCTGCCTGTGTTGTATCGTGTGTACGCTCGCTTCGCCGAGCGTTGCCCAACAGGATCCTGGCTCAACGACTGATCGGATCCGTCCCGAGACGAGGTTTTCTGGGTGGGTCTTCGTCAGTTGTGTGGTGCTATAGTTTTCACTAAAATTGTCTTGCATAGTGGTTACCACCAGATTAGAATGAAGCTCGGTGATGAATGAAAAACTGCATTTAAAACTAAATTTGGTTTGTATGAGTGGTTAGTCATGCCTTTTGGTTTAACTAATACACCTAGCACTTTCATGAGATTAATGCATGAAGTTTTACGTTCATTCATTGGTAAATTTGTGATGGTTTACTTTGATGATATCTTGATTTATAGCAAGTCTATGGCTGAACATATGGATCATCTACGTGCTGTTTTCTATGCTTTACGTGATGCACGTTTGTTTGGTAACCTCGACAAGTGCACCTTTTGCACCGATCGAGTCGCTTTTCTTGGCTATGTTGTGACTTCACAGGGCATGAAGGTTGATAAGGCTAAGGTGGAGGCGATTGACAGCTGGTCTACGCCCACAACGGTTTCGCACGTGCGGAGTTTTCTTGGCCTAGCAGGATTTTATCGCCGTTTTGTCAAGGAATTCAGCACCATCGCGACACCGCTGATTGAGTTGACAAAGAAGGGCGTTGTCTTCCATTGGGGGCCACCACAGGAAGAGTCCTTTTCTCTTTTGAAGGACAAGCTTACACACGCACCGTTGCTCCAACTTCCAGATTTTGGTAAGACTTTTGAGCTTGAATGTGATGCTAGTGGAATTGGAATTGGTGGTGTCTTGATGCAGGAAGGAAAACCTGTTGCATATTTTAGTGAGAAGTTAAATGGGCCTGCTCTTAATTATTCCACGTATGATAAAGAATTGTATGCTCTTGTTCGTTCTTTACAATTGTGGCAATATTATTTATGGCCTAAAGAATTTGTTATCCATTCTGATCATGAGTCACTTAAGCATATTCGTAGTCAAACAAATCTGAATCGTAGACATGCTAAGTGGGTAGAATTTATTGAATCTTTTCCTTATGTCATCAAATACAAAAAAGAGAAGGATAATGTTATTGCTGATGTTTCATCTAGACGATATACCATGCTGTCCTAGCTTGATTTTCGCATTTTTGGCCTTGAATCCATTAAACAACAATATATTCTGGATGATGATTTTAAAGATGTGTTGCTGCATTGTAACGAGGGCCATTCATGGAACAAATATATGTTGAATGATGGGTTTCTGTTTAGAGCTAACCGCCTATGCATTCCAATTGGATCCGTTCGTCTTTTGTTGTTGCAGGAGGCGCATGGAGGCGGGTTGATGGGACATTTTGGTGCTAAGAAGACGGAGGATGTTTTGGCCACACACTTCTTTTGGTCAAAGATGAGACGAGACGTCAAGAGGTTTGTTGCTCGCTGCACTACTTGTCAAAAAGCTAAGTCTCGTTTGAATTTATATGGTTTATACATGCCTCTTCCTGTTCCTTCTATTTCTTGGGCGGATATTTCTATGGATTTTATTTTAGGACTGCCTAGGACTAAGAAGGGGAGGGACAATGTTTTTATTGCTGTGGATCATTTTTCTAAGATGGCATACTTTGTTCTATGTCATAAACCAATGATGCTATTCATATTGCTGACCTCTTTTTCAAAGAGATAGTTCGTTTGCATGGTGTTCCTTTTACTATTGTTTCAGATCATGATGCTAAGTTCTTGAATCACTTTTGGCGCACTTTGTGGAATAAGCTAGGTACCAAGCTTCTGTTTTCTACAACCTGTCACCCACAAACTGATGGCCAAACAGAGGTTGCGAGCAATTCTGAAGGATAATTTAAAGATGTGGGAAGAATGTTTGCCCCATGTGGAGTTCGCTTACAATCGAGCGGAACGCTCCACCACAAAGGTAAGTCCTTTTCAGGTAGTATATGGTTTCAACCCTCATTGCTCCTATTGATATTTTACCATTGCCTACAAGTGAGAGAGTAAATAATGATGCTCAGGAGCGTGCTGATTTTCTTGTTAAGTTGCATGCTTAAACTAAGGAAAACATTGAAAATATGAATGAAAAATATAGGATTGCTGGTAGCAAAGGTAGAAAAGAATTAAAACTTGAACCGGGTGATTTTGTTTGGTTGCACTTGAGAAAAGATAGGTTCACTGATTTGAAAAAGTCTAAATTGATGCCTCGAGCTGCTGGTCCTTTTAAAATTTTAGAGAAGATTAATGATAATGCATATAAGCTTGAGTTGCCACCCGAGCTCGGGGTTAGTCCCTCTTTTAACATTTCAGATTTGACGTCATACGTGGGAGAGGAGGATGATCTGGAGTTGAGGACAACTCCGCATCAAGAGGGGGAGGATGATGAGGACATCACACCCATGGATACACACAATAATTCTCCCGCTGCTACAAATGAAGGTCCAATCACCAAAGCTCGCGCCCGTCAACTTAATATAGAGGTGAGCTCGTTCCTTAGCACTCCATTATGAATTCTTGAGGATAGATTACTACCTAATAATGTTATTATGATTAGGAATCATGGCGAGGTTAGAGGAACGATGGATGACCAGGTTAGAGTCAGCCAAGGACGTCCAAGCCAAGTCGGAGGCCCAGCCCATGTCGACTTCGAATCCAATTTGGAGTCCAGGAGCAGTCTCCACTAAAACGGACGTCCAGGTTGCATACGGACTCCGTTTTAGGCGATCTACCACTTCACGGAAAGAGGACGAGACCATCTTTCCAACGGTCTGGTCCTATGCCCAAATTCTTTTGGAGTCGCCAGGAATCGCCAAAACAGTGAGCCGTCCAGAATCTGTCAGGGTGCTGCGACATCGATTTTGGGCCGGATGGCCTTGTATCGAGTTAGAGTCCATTAGGGTTTCGTCCAGGGGGACTTGCACGTCCCCAAGTCCTTTATATTCAGCCGTCACCCCCTCCATTAGGGTTGGGTTTTGCTTAGATTATTTCTGTATACATAGATTCGTCATTTCATCGGTTTGTGAGACCTCAACTTGTGAGTTTAATCCATATCTGCAAATTTGGTTGCTTTCCACTTCGTTCTTGCTTGTGTTCTTCGATTCGCAAGCAAGAACTAGCCTTCTCAGCGAGGTCATCCGTGTTCGCGCGGGTGATAACCAGAGGAGACGTAGTGCTGCGATTGCAGGGTTCGGGACGTGCCGTTCGGAAGCCGGATCGATTTGTGTCGCGACTCCGCCCAAATCATTGATTATCAAAACCTGTAAGAAGATCGGGACCCCCGTCCCCATCAGTGTCGGCAAAGGACACTAATCTTATAGTGAGCCTTGCAATGAGGATTGACTCATTAGGCTTGTGCCACACTCAGAGAGGAACACGGAGACCCTCGTTCCCTTGGTCCTTGAGACCCTTATTTCCTTTTGACTGCCGGTTGAGAGATGGAAGCAAAATTGTCGGGTTGTAACACCTTAAAATTGTAAGGCAAAATTGGCTGTCACACACTATTAAAACGTGGCTTTAGCTATAGCACACTGAAAAACTCGAAATTAGCCACAACACACTGAAAAATTGGAAAAATTTGTGACACACTACAACACATTTTCATCTTATTTCAAACTTTTTTATCTTCCTACGCAAAATACATTATTACTTGAAACTTCAGACAAACCTATATAACTGCACATCTAATCATAAGCTTTTTTTTTCCCTAGATTTGCTATCAACTGTTTAGATATTTTTTATTGAAAATAATATTCAATTTGAAACTCAAGCAATCTGAATTTGTAAAAAGAATCTAAAAAATATCTCAGGTAGATGATGCAAGAATGTATGTTTGTGCGAAGTTTTAACTTATAATATATTTTGTGTAAAGAGGTAATAAAAGTTAGAAATATGATAAAAATGTGTCTTAGTGTGTCACAGCATAGTTTTCTCAAATTTTTAGTGTGCTGCATCCAAATTCGATTTTTATGGTATGCTACCTAAAGCATCTTTTTTACAGTGTACCTAGCCAATTTTGCCACATTCTATATAACCCTAGAGTGTCACTAACAACTCACAAACACTACCAACAATCTCAAATAAAATTCAGCATCATGGAAGCAAAACAAATAACGAGATATAGATAGGACTATCAAAGAATAAATATCCCATAGCAGAATAATAATTCCTCACAGAAAAATAAACTTAACATCCATGACACACTTAAACAAACCATAGGCAAAACTCAAATAACACAAAAATAACTGTTACAATAGTCCATTAAGTGAAAATCTCTTGATGGAGTTATGTGAGATGTATCGCTAATTCAAAAACCCAAGCAACATCAAGTATTTGAAACAAGCATACCAGGTTTTGAAAAACCTCGGCAAGCAAATTGCCTTAAAATGTTATTTAAATTGCAGTATACTAAACATATAGTGACGACAGTAGCGAAAGCATAATAAAATAGATCTCTTCACAGAGGAATTTAGAAGCTGCTATTATAATATACATGTAACACCCTACTTTTTCAAACAATAAAAAGAACCTAGTTAATTAGCCTAGTTCACTATTAGTATAAGGGAAAATGGTGTTTTGGCACTAAATATTTAAAGTGTTGCATCTCATCCCATGGCATCATGTTGCCCCTTATGCCAAGCAAACGCCCGCCTGCCGCCACCATAGTTTTGCGCCAACCACCATCACCACCACACGTCACCTTCGTCGACCGCCGTCGATCGCCGCCACTACGATGAGATTTCCCGCATCCCCCTCTCCCTTTCGATACCCGCGCCGCCCACGAAGGCCCACGTGAGCTCAAAAACGGGGAGCTCCGATGAGCCCCAATGGCCACTGCCGCTCACCGACGTTAGTGCCGCCTGTCACCCCGCCGCGTTGCTTTGAACCGTCTGTTCCGGATCCGACGGCCAGGAACAGATCTGGGCGCCCATGGACCCGGTCCACTGAGCCATACATCATGCCTCCGCCGCCGATCCACGCCTTCGTGGCCCGTGGACCCGGTCCATCGAGCCATAGACTGCGTCGCCGCCCTATTCCATAGATCCGAGGACTCTGTCCATGGATTTTTTCAATAGGAAAATCAATGTCTTTTTGCATAAAGCCCCTGAGTTTTGTTTTAATTAAGAACTAGTCATGTTTCTTTGGAAAGCCCCTAAGTTTCTTTTATTTACTTTTGAGTCCTGCTCTTTTTGTATAAAAACAATAGATCTTTTCTGAAACTACAATTAGGTCTCTAATAGCTTTAAACTTTATAGTTTAGCCCCTGGATCTTGAAAACCCAATAACTTTCACACCGTAACTTTGTTGTGAGCTGTTCTCTAGCCAAAATGTTCATAAAAACATGCTTTTTTCATTTGTCATATTCATAATGATTCCATGTTGTTGATTGCACTGTATTGACTATGGTTGTTTGCTTTGTATGTTTTTGCATGTTGCGAGGAGAAGGTTACGATCCAAAGCCGGCCAGCAAGATTCTGCAAGACCAGGAGTTTGAAGGTTTCTATCAGCAACCCACTCAGGAGGAAGACAAGTGTCCTTGACCATGTTGCACTTATTCTTTCTCGTTCTATAAATTGATGCATGCTTGAGTCAATATGTGGGAACTTCTATGATAGGGTTTACTAGTTTTGTTTAAACATCCTTGTCGCCTAAAACCTAGTCCTAGAATGGGTAGATCTTGCTTAGTTTGCTATGTTATTTGGGATGGGTTGAATACTTATGGTAATTAATATTGTTGCATATATGATCGGATGGTGGTTATGGATGAGATGGTTATGATGGTCATGATGTTAGTAGATAGGATCTAAGCAAGCAGGAACGATGGTGGTTGGTGCCATTGGCACAGATTGGGTTTGGTGCAATGCTTGCTTAGACCCTAAGGATAGAATCGGAGAGTGGCCACCTAGGATAACAGTGTCACCACGAGACTAAACATGGGGTAAGATTGGCTGATTAATTAGGTGTTCTTCCAATCTCGTGCAAGTCAATGATAGAGCAGTGAATAAAAGCTAATGATCTATCTTTGGATCCGACCAGCACAAGAGGGGGACCTTGGTAAAGAATAGGTACTGAAGGACTGTTCTATGGATAGGTACCTGACGGTTGCTCGTTAGCGAGTAGGCACCAGGGGTTCATCCTAGAATAGGCGCCCTAAGGTTGTTCACCTTTGGTGAAACCTTGGCGGGCGTGTGCATGCTGGAAGACCCTTCTGAAAGGCCTCGTAGTGAAACCTTGCCACACACCCAAGGAAGTGTGAATGTGAGTCGTGATCACAGCACACAAGGGTATTCACGACTTGTGGGTAAAGTGGTGTCACCTCTGCAGAGTGTACAACTATAATGACAGTCGTGCTCACGGTTATGAGGGGCCTGGATCCTCACCCGAGAAGTTGGATTTTTTGTAAGGTTGTTTTGAAGATGGATACATACCACCTATTGTTTGTTTTGGATTGGTTTGGCCTCTCACTTAGTTGAAATGGAATGCTAATCTAAATGTAACCACTAATTGTTGCAACCGCTCAATGAGCTTCCCTTGTTTTGGCCTCATGTCATCTTTTATTACACTTGTGGAGTATGACAAGTACTCACCCTTTCTTTCCTCCATTATATTGCATAACTACAGTAGGAGAATGGGTGTACATTCAGAATGGAGGCTGAGTACTAGGCGTGCAGTTCACCGGTCGCTACCTGTGCGATGGACACCTTTGCTTATTTATCATTAATTTAGACCTAAAGGTCCCTTTATTGTAATAAACTATATGTTGTGATACTATGATGAACGATGTAATAATTTGGATATGGATGTATTCTGATATTAATGATGATATCACGATTTGTGTCTAACTTGTCTTGAGCAGACAAATGGAGGTCTAGTTTTCTTCTTAAAACTAGGCATGATAGAGTAGTATTAGAGCCATATCGATCGTAGGACGCGTGCCTAGTTAGATTGGACAAGACTTAAGGATATTTTACTTACATAAATTGTTTTTGAAAAGTTTCTTTGTTTTCTTTGAGGTTGCTTACCTCCTTATTTATGCAAACCATTAGATGACTCGCACCAAGCTGACCGCTCGGAAGTCGATGGGAGGATATATCCCTGGAGGTTGTAGGACTGAAGAGCCATCAGCGGTACTAGTGGAGGACATCAAGCGAACCTCCGAGGAGACAGAGTAGGAACCACAAGATGAAGAATCTGGAGGAGATCTAGCGGTACCGCACAGAGGGAATCAGAAGAAAACCTAGAGGAGCTTCAAGTAGTAGAAGAAGAAGAACCTGAAAAAGATCTGGGTGAGCCTCTGCCCCAGTTTCCAAGAGCCAACCAATTAGAGAATGACAAAGCGGGATACTTTGGGAGGACACTGCGAGCAATGCTCTAGTCACTAGAGATGTACATGGATCCCGAGTACTCCTTCCAAGACCTGACCGAGGCTCCGTGGATGATTGGAAGTGTGGAGACCCGCCCAGAAAATCCAGGACGGACCGTCTCACCAGGATTCAGTTGGGCGATGCTCGGCAAAGCGAGCATACACATGGTACAATACAGGTAGGATAAACAACAATCTTTTATAGGACGAGAGAATTAATACAACAAGATTTCATAAATTAAAGTTAAGTCTTACTACATCAGAGTACGAATAAAAGAGTTTTGAAAACATGACTTACAGCGGAAGCAACAAACGCGGTACAGACTCTGACTCTCAGAAATTAAGCAAAAGCATGAGCCTTGCTCAGTGGCACCATGCTACTAGCCACACAAGGTTCAATGCGGCGAATCAAAGCGTTCCCACTGGAAGCTCCCAATCTTTAGGTGTGGCTCTTCCCACTAGTAGTTGCCATCGCAAACACACACGTTGACGCCTGACAACCACGTATTCGCAAAGCGTGAGCTTCTTAGAAGCTCAACAAGACTGACCCGTCAAATTGGCTATCTACAGCCGACACCTAGACAAGCAGGCTGATTCAGGATAGGATACCTTGCAAAAGGACTCGCACTACCTGAATCTATTCTGGTCAAAAGTTTTAGCTCAGGTTAAGTGATTAGAATCGTAACTTTAGTTTGCACCGATCTAGTCAATCATAAATAGAAGCAATATATAAAATAATCATCAAATTCAGATATCATCATCAAAGCTCAACATCTTAATTAAAATATGGTGCGTTTCACAAGCGAACTTATAGCTGAGAGAGGCAGCGGTTTGGACCGATTTACACCTACAGGGATAACGTAATCATACGACACATGCGCGTCCCGGACCGCATGTGTCAACCGTTCACACCAGATCCTACAAAGTCAATTCCCTCCTATGCTGCCTTAGCAGTGCTGCATCCCACCAGAATACACGTCCCGGACGGTTTCTGTGGAGTTCTCAGAACTGCTTGCCCTAGATCGCCTCCAAATCAGACACCGTAGGGTACGTTCGACTTTGCAATCACTAGGCTACCTAGGTTACTAGGCCCCATTATACCCAGCATATGATCAGTACATTCAATGCTCGATCAGACTCGGACCACACGGAGCAGACATGACTACGGTCACCCTGAACCCGGTCTAGTTGCCAACCTACTTTTTCCCCTGTCTGATGCTCCAGTTTTATCTTCCCTTTAATCATAGTTAGCGATAGTTCTTGCATTTGTCATAAGGTAGTTTCACTCAACTCCTAGCAGTCGCGAACAACGTCCACTCTGCTCGACTTCTACCAGTAAGTATATCTAAGAATAGGATGCTACCTCGGGGATACCTATACCATTATACCGGTAGGGTTCCTAAGGAGACAGATGCAACTAGGGTTTCAATCAATTCCTGAAAACCTAATGCACAATCACGACTCATAGTGATAAAAGTAAAAACTTTAAAAACTGGTTGCACCAGGGCTTGCGTTGATCTTCGGGTTGGGTGGTGACAACTTTGTTGGTGAACGTGGGCTCCCGATCTGCAGCTACTTCATTCACTTTGGCATCTATATGATGCACAAGAATGAGATGAGTTATTATTAGATAAGGTAATATGGTGTTTTTGACTATGGCAGTTTAATAAAGCGAATTATTATCCTATCGACCATGGACTAAAATGAAGTTTCAAATCCTACTAGGGGATTATTTTTAGTTGACAGTGCTCTCTGAAACATGAATTTTGGAGTTTAGTTGAGGTTAAACTGAATTTTCTAGATTTTATAAAAATTTATATAAGTTTTTGTTAATTAAACTTATAAAATCAGAAATAAATATTAAAACTTGTGGTAAGATCATAAAAAATGGATAGATGCACTTGCAAGAATCTATCCAGAAGTTTGCTCAAGGGTTATGATTGTTAGTTGACATGCACAATGTATTTGAGAAAATAACAAATTGAAATGACAGTTTGGAGTATAATTATTGACATGCATAGAACTTTATTCAGGTTAAATTCTGGAAAAATTATAGGAGGTTCAGGATGCCAAGATACACTAATGGTTCAAGTTTTAGCTCCAGAAAAGTTCTGGACTCCAGTATTAAATTAGAAACAGAACATCTAAATTTATTTATTTAGGAAGTTCCATGGACTTTCATGAAACAATGTTTTAGCGGATGTTTAGAGCATTTCACAAGGATTCTAGAGTAGTTTGGTTCACCATTTTTAGAGCTAGCAGCGATTTATGATGCATTTTACAAAATCGGCCAGAAGAATACCAAAAATCATTAAGAATCCTAGAACAGGTGGTTCTGCTTACCATGACACACTTCTGTCATAATTCCAACTCCAGAAGTAAAATAAAAATAGAACAGGGGGTTCTGCTGGCCATGACATACTTCGGCACAGTTCCAACTCTAGAAGAGTTCTGGAACATCCAAAAGTAAAATAAAACAGAAGGGGGTTCTGCTTGCCATGACATACTTCTGACATAGTTCCAACTCCAGAAAGTGCTGGAACTCCAGAAGTAAAACAAAAACAGAACAGAGGGTTTTGCTGGCCATGACATACTTCTGTCACAGTTCCAACTCCAGAAGTAAAACAAAAACAGATCAGGGGCGGCAGGAGAAGTTCATCTCCGGCAATGCTCGCGGCGGAGGAGGGATTTTAGGGTGCCATTGAGAGGTCGGGAAGCATCACCGTGGCGCGTAGAGGCGATTGATGGGTGATGAAGATCACGGGAGTGGCCGGAGGTTAGTCGGCGACGGCGAGCTCTCAGGCGGCGTTAATGGTGGTCCTCACCGGTGGTTCTCTACGGTCGTACCCTTGTCAAACAAGTGCACAAGAAGGAGAGGAGCCAGCCGGCGAAAGGAATCGAGCTAGAAGGGTCCCGCGACGACGAATTTGAAGGTCGACTGCCGGCGGCGTGCTCACGGCCGGAGGTTGAAGACGACGCGTTCCCGGCGAGAGAGTGGACCGGAGAAGGCGTTGGTCATTGGAGAGCTGAAGGAGGACAAGAGATGACTAGCCGGCCTGGTAGGGGAGCCGGGGAAGCGCCGGGTGAGGCTGTCGACATAAGGTTTGGCGGCGGCGACAATGGCTGCTTGGTGAGCTCGTGCGCAGAGGAAAACAAAATGTGGAGGGTTGGGTGCGCTTCGTCCTTCGCTCGGTTTTTGAACTATCACGCGCGCGAGGACATAAGGAGCTGCACGGGGAGTGGCGTGTGAGCGCGGATGGTCGGTCGACGACAAGTGGCACGCGTGGGCGGTGGCAGTGGCGTGCGCCAGAGGAGAAACGACTGCGCGGGAGAGAAGGGAGAGGGAGAGAGAGAGAGAGAGGAGTGGAAATCGCGTCGTCGATAGGACGAGGCGGCGAGAAAAGGTGCGCACCGGCGCCTGCGACGGCCTGTGCCGCTGCGGCGCGCCGGTTGGCGGCCGCGGTGCGGCAGGCGGGGCCGAAATTTTTTTTTGAATTTTTGCAATATTTCCAAATATCCTCCCTAAATTCATTTGAAAACTGCACTTCCTTAGCTCGGAAAAATTTGAAACTTTCTGTGGATACTCAGGGATTATTTCGAACAACTTTCGTTAAAGGAAGAAGTTCTAGTTCGGCTGCTACAAATTTGTGCATTTTCAATTCAAATCAACTTTGTTTGAATTTTTAGGAGGTTTAAATCTTATCTAAAAATCCTATTAAAATCTTCAAAATTATATTTTGAAGTGAACTTCATTGCCATGCAAGAACATTACTAGGGTTTTATTGGGCTTTTGATGGTTTTTGAAAGTTGTGATGGAATTTTTTTACCTCCTATAAAATGATTTTGGTACTGTGGTTCAAAAGCTCCTAATTCAACAAAAGTGTTCCGTAATTCATCAATAAAAGTTTTTATGGAGGTTAATGGAAGTGTTTAAAACAATCTTGCTTATTAGCTCAAGTGTAAATTTTGCTTCAAAGTGTAAGAATTTCTCTGTTGGATTTTAAGTGAGACCAGGGTGTCATAGGAAGGCTACTGTTTACATGTTCAAGAAGAATAGTTGGGTCAGTACTCACCACTCCCATACGTGGTGGTTCACTCAAGATAAGGCCACAACAGATGCCGCATGGGAGGCTATTTGTTGCTTGAGCTACCACTACCACCAAGAGTTACAAGGCAGTAGTTTCCCAGTTTTCCCCTACCGGCGGCCAAGGACTGGGATCTTCAACTGTCTGACCACTCAATGTACATGAATATGAAGACTGTGAAGAGGACCCAACAATTGACTATGAACCTAAGTGAGAAAATGAGGAGACTCCAGGATGAGACTGAACAATAGAGGATTAGAAATCTACAGTTCTAAGAAGGAATTGTGCGCCGCACAGAAGTGGCGTGACAAGGTGCTTCGCGAAGTGGAGCTTTCCGACAGCGAGGACAACTCAGCAGACTACTGCCACAACAATCGAGCCTCCGATGCTTAGGGTGTAGTAGGGTCCTTTGGATGTAAAGGGATTAAATCGATTGATTGCTCTCTTTGGAAGTGTGTTTGTGATTGCCTTTGGTACCAATAAATGAGTGTCTTAGTGTCATACCTTGATACATAGAGTTGGGGAATCATTGTCTTAGCCTATAATCTTACCTACCTTCCACGCAATCAGATGCCACCTCGAAGGACTGACACGCCTGGCAACCGCAACAACAACACAACCACCACCACCAACAACAACAATGATCACAATGCCTTGAACCAGTTCTTGGCAGCACAAAGATAGATGATGCAAGCTTTTGTTCATGCCTTGGGCAGCCTTGAACAGGACCAGAAATAGCATCCACCACTCCACCACCCCACAACAAGTTGAAGGAATTTTTGGACACGAAGCCACCTTCGTTTGCTCAGGCCAAGCACCCTGTTGGACGCGAGCCGGAGCTGGTATGTGTGTTCGGCGTGCTCGACGTGGACGGCGATGGCTTTATCTCGGCCACGGAGATGTCTAGATGCGGATGATTGGCTGAAGACGATTGAGAAGAAGCTAAGGGTGATCCAATGCAATGATCGCGAGAAGATGTTGTATGCGTCCGACATGCTGGAAGGTGTCGCCTTGGACTGGTGGGATGCTTACTATGAGGGCCATGTAGATGCAGACCACATACTGTGGAACGAGTTTAGGTCCGTCTTCCGCTCGCACTTCGTCCCGAAGGGCACCATGCTATTGAAGAAGCAGGAGTTCATTGACCTGAATCAAGGAGACATTAGCGTGAGTGAATATCTCAACCGATTCTCTCAACTCTCTCGTTACGCTACTGAGAGTGTGGACACCGAGGAGAAAAAGCAGTTCATGTTCGTGAGGGGATTACAGACGGAAATCAAGCTCCAGTTGTGCAACAACAACTGTACTCAATTTCAGAAGCTAGTGGACAAGGCCTTAGTGGTCAAACAGCACATGTGAGGAGATTGAGAAAGAAGGCAAGAGGAAGGTGTCATACCCAGGTCCGCCCTCAGGCAGTAATACTCACCCCCGCCTCGCACCCCAACCTTTGCCACCGCAAAATGCCAAAAACTAGAACTTCTGCCCCACATATCCACCCCGCCCCAGCATGCCACCGTAGAGCCCAAACACATATGCACCACGCCCAAATGCACTACAGGCTCCCTGCCTGAACAACCAGCAAGCCCCACGCCCAACTCCACCTCCCCAGAACCAGAACAGAGGTGCACCCACCAACCCTAACGATGATAAGCATGGGTGTTTCCTTTGTGGGCAGTTAGGCCACTTCATCAACCAGTGCCCTCAGAGGAACAACATGCAGAACCAGAATCAGGGACAGTAGAACATCGTGCCAGGGAGGGTCAACTTTGTTACCATGAAGGACACACAACATGTTGCAGACGTAGTGCTTGGTATGTTTCTCATAAACTCTCACCCTGCAACCGTCTTATTCAATTCTAGAGCTTCGCATTCATCCATGACTGATGCATTTGTCGCAAAACACAACTTAGCCATAGCCACAATGAATTTTACCATACTAATAAGCTCTCCCAAGTGAAATATCTGTTCCAACAATATTTGCCCTAGGGTTAGCATTTCAATAAAAGGGGTAGACTTTCTCTCGAATCTAATAATCCTGGAGTCTAAGGGTATAGAAGTGATATTTGGCATGGATTTACTACGCAAGTATGATGGGGTAATCAAATGTGCAAGTAGGACAGTGGAGTTGACTAGTGAAGACGGAATCAAGGTGGAATACGTTGCAGCTACAGTCACCGCAGACAAGGCCCTACTAAATCATACGGAGGTAACACCATTGGAGGAGATACATGTGGTCTACGAGTACCCAGATGTGTTCCCCTAGGATTTGCCAGGAATGCCACCAAACCGGGACATTGAGTTCATCAATGACTTAATCCGAGGGACAGACCTATATCAAAACGACCCTATATGATGGCTGCTAATGACTTAGCAGAACTTAAGAAGCAGATTTAGGAGCTATTAGATAAAGGTTATATCAGGCCTAGTTCCTCACAATGGGGAGCACCAGCTCTTTTTCGTAGAGAAGAAGGACACCCAGAGGATGTGTGTAGATTACAGAGCCTTAAATGAGGTGACTATCAAGAACAAGTTCCTACTACCCCAGATTGAGGACCTGTTCGACCAAATGAAGGGTTCTTATGTATTCTCCAAGACTGTTCTCTGCTCATCAGACCTTTCGACATACCCAAGACGACATTTAGAACCCGGTATGGACTTTATGAGTGCAAGGTAATGTCGTTCGGTCTAATCAATGCACCGGCGTATTTCATGGTCTCATGAACAAGGTGTTTATGGAATATTTGGACAAATTCGTGGTGGTTTTCATCAATGATATCCTAGTGTTCTCCCGGAATGAATAGGAGCATGAAGGGCAATTGAGATTAGTCTTGAGAAGCTTCGAGACCAAAAGCTGTATGCAAAGTTCAGTAAATGTCAGTTTTGGCTGAAAAAAGTGGCATTTCTTGGTCATGTCATTTCGGGGGGAGGAGTGTCCATTGATCTGGGTAAGGTGAAGGATGTCTTGGATTGGGAACCGCCCACCTCAGCCTCTGAGATTAAGAGTTTTCTTGGTTTAGTCGGATACTATCGACAATTCATCAAGGACTTCTCCAAAATTGCAAAACCTAGACGGATCTGCTCGGGAAGGACAAAATGATTGTTTGATCGGAAGCCTGCTGAGCAAGTTTTGAAAAGCTGAGAACAAGTGTGACAATAGCTCTAGTCTTAATCCTTCTGTATATCACTAATAGTTTGACGGATACTTTGACGCTTCAAACAAGGACTCGGATGTTGCAAGAAGGTCATGTAGTGGCTTTTGATTAAAGGAAGTTGCAAAAGCATGAGTTGAATTACCGTACCCATGACTTGGAATTAGCAGTGGTAGTACATGCTCAGAAGATACGGAGGCACTATATGCTAGGCACACAAACGGAGGTCTAGTTTTCTTCTTAAAACTAGGTGTGACAATACATCATACTTCAGAGGATGTGTAATGATGCAATGCACTGTAAGGAATGCAATGCAATGCATGTCTTCACTTCAACCCTCTAATCAATGTGCATTGTTGTACTGGTGCTTACTGCACATATTCAGCTACGATATCTTTAATTGCATATCAAGGGAGAGTGCAAAATGCAATATTGCAATGAATGAATTTTGTATGCATTTAACTTTGATATAGCCATATAGCATAATAAATAATAAGGTATACTTTAAGATAGAACAAATAAAAATCTGTTTAGCAATTATCTGGCTAGTGTTGCTAATTAAATTAAGTGGATGTAATAAAAATAACATGTCAAAGCCATAGACCGCAGTGCTATATTTATTTGCCTTCCCCAATGGACAAGCGAGAGCTAGGAACCCTATGCAGGTACACATCTGATCATAGGACAATTCTTAGTCCAAAACAACAATACACTTTTAAGAAAAAAAGGACAACTACTCCTATACTTCACAGCCCCAAACGTCGAAAAGAGACAAACAAACCATAGCACTAGTATTTAAGACAGCAGTATTGACCCTTCTTATTTACATATACTTTCAACCGTTTGTCATACAAATACCAAACTTTAATGGATAACAGAAAATTCAATTATCTACAACATTGGTATAGACAAGTTTCATAAACAAGGTCTCTAAAATGGCATAAACAGACACTGAACTTTACTGAGTAATCCTGATAACAAAAAAATAATGACCAAAACATAGAATTTTGGTGTGTGTGTCCGGGGGGGGGGGGGGGGGGCTGGGGGAGGAGGTGTTAATTACATATGTAGAATTTTTTCCCTTGACAAGGATGTGCTTGCTTTGCACACCCTACATTTATCAAGAAATAACAAAAGACGTCCGAAAGTAAAACTGTCCATATTAAGAGAACTGCTGCGAAGTAGCAAAGATCTGGCCGAACCCCCAGTTGGCCGGGGCGACGTCCAGGAAATTCGTAGTCTGCCCATCGCTGGTGGTAACCTGGAACGACAGACTTTGGCCATTTAGGTACGCGCTAGACTGCCAGTTGACGCCCCAGTTCCTGGACATGGCCATCCACGCAGTCCTCGAGCCCTTAATGGACACTGACTGGATGGACCCACAGCCACCGACGTTAGTGATCAGCACCAACTCAAAGTAATCGCGACCGTTGATGGTGAACCGGACGCCACCTTGCCTGACACAAGGCACCCTACACACATGTTGTATGTTTACTAAGGTTAAAAGGGTTCAATCTATCATGAATCATGAGCAGAGATAGGAACTTCAGAGTCATAGATAGAATTGTATGTTTTGCTGTGTCATAACCTTTGGTAGATCACCGGCACGATGCCTCCGCGGTAGATGCCGATCTTGAGCCATTCAGGCTCCGCCATGTCAAAGTGCTGGCGGGGAGGGTTGCACCAGCCGCCGGCGTCGTTGGACAGCGCGTAGTTGGGCGGGCAGAAATTGGTGGCCGTGATCGTCACCGACGTTCCTGAGATGCAAAACTGAGGGTCCGCGCCGTAGTCGCATGTGATCCGGAAGCACTGCCCGCATGACGCGCCGTCGTTGAACAGAGCCGTGCTCAGCGCTGCCGTGTTCGTCCCGTACCCTGTCGAGTAAAGGTTCCCGTAGCCACATGCCCCTCCTGCATATACAAATAAAAGACGCGCACGCATGGAACAGTTATCTCAATTTCATCTGCACTGAACAATTTAATTACTCCCGAAAGAAACAGCAGTGTGCATGGTTAGTGCCTTCGACATCTGAATATCTGGTCGTACCCATGGTTCCTGAAGCGTCGCTACCGCCATAGAAAGTGGCAAACGCCTTGTTCAGGCCGGATGCCGTGAAGCTCGCAGCTTCCTGCCAAAGAAAGCATGTCGTAGCAAACAACACCAGAAGGCGCACTTCCATGTTATTGAGGGAGATGAATGATGCTAAATCGCTAATGGCCAAAACACGCAAGCTGCATAGCTTAAATAGGCATCGTCTGGCGTTTGTGGATTGGATCAGAGGACATGCCCGCATGCAGTCACCCGGTCCGGGCAGAGGGCGTGTGCGTCCATGTGGGTGTTCATGCAGCACAGCACAAGTGCTATTTGGGAGCTGACACGGACACGAGCAATCAGTCGTTGTATTATTGCGATGGATCGTCGGCCGCATGGGGGGTTCTATCTAGCTACAAGCCGCGGACGCCCATATTCGCATCAATAAACTACTGGGGCAGGGGTCTCGTCAGACGAGTGTCGGGTCAGGACATGAGATGCTGCGAAACCCATCTGTCGACGCTAGTCCAAGTGTAGATCTGGACTGCTTTTCGTTTCTGAACACTAAATTTCGGCACTTGTTTTGTCGGTGCGAAAAAGCACTTTTTTTGGAATATAACGCGGTGTGTGAAGGTCAAGGCACGGCACCCGGGCCAGTGTGCCACTGTAAAATCGCTCGTCCCGTGGAATTTTCTCTGTAGTCTTTGATTTGATTAGACCGGTTGTCCCTGTTTGCATATGTAACCTGTTCTTTGCCGAGTGCAAAAGATCGGGCACTCGGTAAACAGCCCTTTGCCGAGTGTTTTTACTCGGCACAAAATAAGCCTTTGCCGAGTGCGTGTCATTGGGCTCTCCCTAGAGCCTAGGACACCCTGCCAAGGTGCAAAACCATCAACGGTGAATCGCCGCCATCTTTGTTAAGTGCTAATTTAGGGCACTTGACAAAGATGTCATTATGCCGATTGTTTTTCTATGACACTCAAAAAAATTTTGTTTTCTTCTAGCCTCTAATTTTTTTTTCCAATCCACATACACTCCTGATACTCCATAGTCAAATTTGGCACATTTATCGATATGTTAGCTATATTTAGTTAATTTATGTCATTTATTTAAATTTTTTAGTCAAAATTGAACTGCAAGTGATTCTTATAATGGAAAAAATGAATGAAAAATGAGATTGATATTACTGATATTAGAATAATGTTATAATCTGGTTCACGAGACATGACCACGAACTTGTGGGCAAATTGTTTTTAAATTTTATAAAAAGCAAACGAAGTTGGAAAATCATGAAATTTATGAAGATGTCATGATATCATATGTGCATGGCATGGTAAAAAATTAGAAGGTTTCGCACAATTTGTCACGTACGATGCTTAGAGAACAAAACATCTCCGAAGAAGAATCATATATATAGTCTAGAAGCATCCCGTAAGATTTAGAGTCAGAGTAATTGTCAATTTGAGGTTTGACTTATGTGAAAAAATTAGTAAATTTTTGGATCATTGATAATTTTAAATTTTTTAAACGCAAACTATGAAATTTCTTTGCCGAGTGAGTGTGCTATGGCACTCTTCAAAGATGCATTTGTCGAGTGCCCGCTTGGAGGCACTAGGCAAAGGTACAAATAGAACTTTTTAATAAAAAAAAAACACACCTTCGTTCAGTGCCGGATTGGCGGCACTCGCCAAAGATACGGTTTTGCTGAGTGCCAGATCGACATGACTCAACAAAAAGAGCAGATACAAACTAACACGCACTCACTCACACACTCGCACAGACACCTGCCGCGCTCCCCGTGATGCCGGCCCACCCGCCCCTGCCCCGTGGCCACGCCGCCTACAAGCCCACGCCCCACGCCCGTGGTGCTGCCGCCACCCACCTGACCGCCCGCCCGCTCGCCCGTCCACACCGGCACCCATGCTAGAGCATGTCGAGCCCGCACCCATGCCAGCGCTAGTGCCGGCACCCCGGCCCTCACGGCCGCCACACGTTGTCGCTCTCTCCTCTAGCCCCACGCCGTCATCAACAGCCTCGTCCGCCCATCCCACTCTTTGTGCTATCGCCCTGTCACCCCATCGTGCCCCATCATGCAGGCAGTCCATCGTGCCGTTGTGTATGTGGATGTCGGCCATCGTAGCGTTGTCTTGTTATAGGTTTTGGAAACCTCAAGATACATGATACGTGCTGCTGGAATTTTTCCCTTGCACTACTATGTTCTTCTTTTTCTAGGAGAGACTATCACCTACCTCAGCTCGTCACTTTGCAGGTTAAGAAGGTGAGGCATAAAAGACCCCTCTTTTCGTGTCATAGATCATGTAACCCAGTTAGATGTCTCCCATTTGAAAGAGATACGGTTAGCATTATGTAGATCTTTGCATATCTCTAACTCTATAATCGTATCTGTTTGAATTGTCCATGTTTTGGACAGCCTGAGGATAGGTAGATGGAGTTAGTTTCTATGGTCTGCTCCAATCCGTGACAGAGTTTCGGCATCATCTCCCTGTTGTTCCCCGGATACATGCACAATCTCTCTATGAGGACGTGTATTTAGAGAACAACAGAGAGGTGCTTTCGAAATTCTGTCTTGGATAGGAGTGGAGCAAAGAAACTAACCAATCTACGCATCCTCGGGTGGGATTAAGACTTATTCTCACCTATTAGATAACAGGAACATCGTGTAGATGCTATTAATGGTTATATTACTCGCTAGGATATACACGAGCTGCACAAGTCAAGGTTCATGTACCAATGAATGGATCCGAAAGATAAATGATTTCCTGGAACTAGCATTTGCTAAGGCTAAAGGAGCGAGTACCACTTGGTGTCCTGCAGCAAATGTGCAAACAAGGTTTGGCAAAGAAAGGAGCTCATGAGCAAATATCTTTGCACGTATGGATTTACGACAGACTATACCCGGTGGATCTACCATATGGTCAAGCCAATCGTATGAGTGAGGAGGTCTTGAGACAACACATCGAGGATTATGATGATGATGCTGGGGTAGCAAGCATGTTAAATGACTATCACGAAGCACACTTCTGTGAAGGGCGTATGGAGGAGGAGCTAGAGGCAACCACAAGGGTGTTCGTAGACTGTTGACTGCAGCAAGGAAACTCCTTCACGGCCAGACAAAGGTTTCTCAACTAGATGGCATTGGACGCGTAATGGCCTTCAAGTCCAAGTTAGCTTGTGTGACACCCCAGGTGTTACTTAAGAACTCATCGACAAATTTGAAACCCTAACAATTAAATCATGCATTTTGAAGCAAAGTTCACACTTGGCCTAATAAGCAATGATGCTTGAAACACTTCCAATAGCAACCATAAAAATTTTGGTAAAATTACTGAGCACTTTTAGTTAATCAGGAGATTAACCCACGGTACAAAAATCATTTCTTTAACAGGAAAGAATTCAAACACCACTTTCAAATCCATTGAAAATCCCATGTAACTCTAGCAATATTTTTACATGACAATTAAGTTTACTTCCAAAAAGAATTTTGGAGATTGTACCAGAATTTTTGGAAAAAGGTTTAAACCCCTTAAAAATTCAAACAAACTTGAATTTAGTTGGAAATTCACAAATTTTTGGAGGCAGAACCAGGACTTCATCCTTTAAACGAAAGTTGCTCCAAATAATTGAGTGCCCACAAACATTTTCAAAATTTTCCGAGCTAGGGAAGTATGAATTTTAACTGAATTCAGATCGGGAATTTTGAATTAATTGCAAAAATTAAATAAAATCCAGCCACCACCCTGGCGGCCAACCGCCGCTCCAGCTGGCAACCGTGACAGGCGCCGGCTAGCACAGCTTTTCTCGCCGCGCCTTCACTCCAACGAGAGCAAATCCCGGGCCAAATATTCTCTGCTCCACTCCCCTCTCCCTCCCTTCATCCCTCTCCCTCCCGCGTGCTCTGTTTTTCCCCTCTGGCATGCCACCGCCCACGACGCCGATCGCTGCCGCCCGACCACTGCGCTCGCCGCTCTCTCTCCACGCGAGGCTTTAAAGTACCTCGCGGGCGCATGTGCTCCTCCCAAGCCGAGCCAAGAACGAAGCACCCCCTCCGTGCCTTTCTTCTTCTTCTCTGCATGCAAGTTCACCAAGCCGCCATTGCCGCCGTCGCCACCTCCCGCCTTGAGTGCCGCCGCCGATCTTCGAGTTCCAAATTCGTCCCTTTGGTACCCTCTCAACTTGATTCTTTCTGCTAGCAAGTTCATCTCAGTCTTGCGCTTCAATGTGATAAGGTTTTGGCCACAGAACATCACCGGTGATGACGAACTTGCCCCACCACCACGGACGCCATTGCCGCCGCCGCGAAGCCGCTCGTCGTCGACCTATTTCCGGTCATCCCCGTGGTCTTCATCACCGGCCAATCGAATCCACGCGTCACGGCGATGCTCCCAGACATCTCATTCGAACTCTAAACCCCCTCCTTCACTGCGCGCATCGCCGGCGATGAAATCCTGCCGCCCATGTTCTAGGATTTTAAATGATTTTGTTATCCTCTGGTCGATTTTTGTCAAATGCATAATGAATCAATGCAAACTCTAACAATAGTAAACTAAAATTTTCTAGAATCCTTGTGAATTGCTCTAAACATCTAATAAAGCACTTTCCCAGAACTGCCTAAATAGATAGGTAGAGACCTTCTATTTTTGCTTCACATCTGGAGTTCCAGAACTCTTCTGGAACTAGAACTTCTGTCAGATGTGTGTCATGGCAAGTAGGACTCAAATTCTATTTTTGCTTTACATCTGAAGTTCCAGAACTCATCTGGAGTTGGGACTTTTGTCAGATGTATGTCATGGCACACAGAACTTGAATGTTCTGTTTTTGCTTCACATCTGGAGTTCCAAAACTCTTCTGGAACTAGAACTTCTGTCAGATGTGTGTCATGGCAAGTACGACTCAAATGTTCTATTTTTGCTTTACATCTGGAGTTTTAGAACTCATCTTGAGTTTAAAACTTTTGTCAGATGTATGTCATGGCACCCAGAACTCGAATGTTCTATTTTTGCTTCACATCTGGAGTTCCAGAACTCTTGTGGAGCTAGAACTTCTGTGAGAAGTGTCATAGCCATCAGAACCCCCAGAAGTGTGTCATAGCCAGCAGAACCCCTAGAAGTGTGTCACGGCAAACAGAAACCCTCTATAATTTTTCCCCAGAATTTGGCCTCAACAAGATTCCATGCGTACCTATGAATAATCTCATAGAAGCAACTCATTAGAATTGTTATAAAATCTAGGAGCTTCAGTTCAACCTCAACCCAACCCCAAAAATCATTTTTCCGATAGTACTATCAGATAAAAATCATCTCCTAATAGAATTTGGAAATTTCATAATAGGCCATGGTTGTGTGACACCCCAGGTGTCACCAGGGCCTAAATCGACAACTTAAAACCCTAATCGACAAGATTTCACACTTAAAAGCAAAATCCACAATGGAAGTAAGTGGAATGTTGTTTGAAATACCCCAAAGGAACTCTCAAAAAAATTTGATAATCCATTGAACAAGATTAGTAAGTTCAGAAAGTTTTCACCCTCAGTGTCGAAAATTTTATTCTTCAAGAAGAAATTAAACCCTAATGAGTGACCTATCAAATTTCCTACAACACCCTAGCTATATTTTTGCATAACAATTAAGTTCACTTCAAAAATGGAGTTTTGGAAATTTATTCAAAATTTTTAGATAAGGTTTAAACCTTTTTAAAATTCACACAAACTAAATTGGACACAAAAATTTAAGAAATTTTGGGAGCCGATTCAGAACTCAAACCTTAAATATAAAGTGTTCCAAATAAATCCCTGAGCATACACAAAAATTTTCAAAATTTTCTCAGTTGGGGAGGTAGGGTTTTCAACCGAATTCAGCAGGGGCTTGTAGTAATTCAAATCAATTTGACAATAGGCTGACGGGCTACACTGCTACCCGCCCCCGACGACCAATCCGCCGAGCGGCAGCGCGCCTCCCCCGCCGGCCGGCTCACCTTTTCACGCCCAGCCTTCAAAGCTTGGAGCAAGATCTCGCCGAATCTCCTCCCCTCCCTCTGCTTCCTCTCTCTCCCCGTCTTGTTCTTCACTGCCGCACGCCAAGTTTGCCGCGCGGCAGAGCCTCTGCAGCAAGCCACCGCCCCGCCGGCCAATCCCGCCATCCATCTCTGGTTACCCTCTCTACCTTGCTCCGCAACACTTAAAGGAGTGCTCCGAGCCTTCCTACTCCTTTCCCCGCACCCAATTTCGCTTCCTCGACGCGCAATCGCTGTCTCCCTTTACTCGGCCACCGCCGCCCGCCATTGCCGACGAGGGTCACTCGGTGAGTCGACCCTTCCGGCCATTCTCCACCGTTCTCACCTTACCTAACCTGTTTTCCTCGCTCCGGCACAGCTTCCGGTTGACCAAGTTTCCCTCCGGTTACTCCCTCCGCCCGGAACGCTCCGATCATCCTCCCCGGCAACAGGACGCCGCCCCGACCGTCAACCTTCAATTTCCTCCTCACGGTACCACCATTCTGCAATTCCTTCATCCGACTCATCCCTCTCGTCCTTGTGATTGGTTTTGATAAGTTTTCGGCCACAGAAACTCGCCGGCGACGACGGAATCCTAGCGCCGCCGTCGGTCCCCCCCTCTGCCGCCGATCGAGCTCACCGTCGACTTCGGTCTTCCGGCCATCCCCGCGACCCCCAACTCCGTCAAACAGAATCACTACGCCACGGTGAGCCTTCTGGACCGACTAACCTCCACCCTCCGCCGCTCCTCCGGTGATCTCCTCGTCGGACTTCGGGCATTGCCGCCACTCCTCGCCGCCGGCCATGCTCCGGTCATTCCAGAGAGCAAGTTCAGCGCCGGTGGGTAGGGGGTGATGGATTAACCGTGAATTTGCTGCCTCCGGGCCGAGCCACCCCACCGGCGCCTCGCCGGACTTGCCCCGCCACCCTCCCCTGTTTCCGGCCGCACTGTAGCGCTGAGTTTCAATTTACATATTAATTGGCCAACATTGCTAAGTGTCTAACAAATCACAGAAAAGTCCAAAAATTCCAAACTAAAAGTTTTTAGAATCCTTGTGAAATAAACTAATTTTCTGTTAAAACACTTTTTCCAAAATGACCAGGTATTTTTAGGAATATTTAGAACAATATTTTCTGTTTTTGAATTTTGATTTAAATTGTAGAGCAATGCTAGGGCTCAAATTTGATCTACAAATATGGCATGACAGTAGGCATCCTCTGGAATTTTATGGGGATTTTAGGACCTCAGAATTGCATGTAACCTATTTAAGATACTCCATTCTGCCTAGCTAATTTACATTTTTCTAAAATACATTATAAATGTACTCCAAAAAGTTCAACCCAAAAACAGAACTTTGGTTTTGAGGCTCAGGAGCGGCTACATAAAATTTCATAATTTTATTCTAAGGTTAAATAATTATTTCTGATTTTACAGTTTTAAATAACAGAAACTTTGTTGAATTTTGATAAAATCTAGAAAATTCATCTAGGCCTCAACCAAATTTTGAAATTCATATTTCAGAGGGCACTATCAATTGAAAATAAAATTTTAGCACAACTACAAATTTTCATTTCGACCCTAAGATTAATAGTCGTAGTTTATTAAATAATTATTCTCCGAAGAAAAGTGCCGATCAACCTCAACCCAAAATTTGAATTAGTCTAATTCAGGGAATATGACCAATTACACATCACATCGTGAGAAATTGAATAAATGTCTTGGAACCCCATTCATTAAGTCCAACATATTTAAACCAGTTGCGTCGAAGAATTTAGGGTTAACCCTAATTTCTAAACGTCGCCGACTGAAACCTAGGATACTCCTTAATAAAGACATTACGTTATCATTCCTTTGAACTTCTCATAATCATAATGCATCATGTAGATTCCGAAGCACGCGAGGTGACTGCAGAGCCCGATTCCTCCACTCCCGCCGAAGAAGTCAACCGCGAAGCCGAAGAACCAGGCAAGCCCCGGTGCACAACCTTTATTTAAGTTTTCCCTTTTATAACTCAGTGTGGCTTGATTGTGCACTAAGTTGTTAGGAGTTGATTGAAACCTTAGTTGCATTTGTTTCCCTTAGGAAACCCTTTCGGTAGCTGGTATAGGTACTTCTTAGTATGCTATGCAAGTATTGCCGGTAGAAGTCGAGCAGAGTGGACGCTGCTCGCGAAAGGTAGGATGTTGGATGAAACTACCACTTGAGACATTATGACACCTGATGATGAGATAAATAAAGAGGGATAAAAGTTTGTGGGTCAGACGGGGTACCAATTAGGTCGACAACTGGACCGGGTCCAAGGTGACCGTAGACCTGTCTGATCCGTGTGGTCCGAGACTGATCGAGTGTTGAATGTACTGGTCGTATGCTGG
Source organism: Oropetium thomaeum (assembly GCA_001182835.1). Classification (NCBI taxonomy): domain Eukaryota; kingdom Viridiplantae; phylum Streptophyta; class Magnoliopsida; order Poales; family Poaceae; genus Oropetium; species Oropetium thomaeum. The sequence continues at coordinate 579,802 of LFJQ01000040.1, read as the reverse complement.
GAGTTATGGGCCCCAGTAAACCTATGTAGCATAGTGATTGCAACGTCGAACCTGCCCTACGGTGTCTGACAAGGAGGAGATCTGGGGTGGGCGGCGTGGGAACTCCACAGAAACCGTCTGGGACGCGTTGTCTGGTGGGATGCGGCTCTGCTAAGGCAGACGTAAGAGGCAATTGACGTTGCAGGAGCTGGAGTGAACGGTTACCACGTGCGAGTCTGGGACACGCACGTGTCGTACGATTAGGTTTCCCCCTGCAGGGTATAAAGTCATTTCGAACCGCTATCGCTCCCAGTTGGTGAGCATGCTCGTGAAACGCACCACATCTTTGTAAATAAGTTGAGACCCGATGAGGATAATACTATGATGATTACTAGTTACTTGTCACTTTTATTATGCTTGATTAGATCAGTGCTAATTAAAGTCACATTCTAACTACTTAACCTGTGCTAAAATTGACCAAGAGTAGTACAGGTTGCGGGTCCATTTTGCAAATAAAACCCCCCCCATCAGCCTTCATGCCTAGAAGTCGGCTGTAGTCAGCCTTTTGACGGGTCAGTCTTGTTGAGCTTCTTAGAAGCTCACGCGTTAGCGATATGTGGTTTTCAGGCACTGGCATGCAGAACCAGGACGATAGCAACCACTGGGAGGAGTCTCACCCCGAGGTCGGAAACCTCCAGTGGGAACTGTGCGAGTCGCCGCAGTAACTTGAAGTGGCCAGTAGCATGACGCCCCTGGGCATGGCGCATGTTTTCGCTTAGTGTATGAGTGTCGGAGTCTGTATCAATCGAGTCTTCCGCTGCTACGTTTTTCAAAACTTTATCTTCGCACTCTGAATCTGTTGTAAGACTTAAGCTTCAACCTATGAATTAATGTTGTATTAATTTCTCCCTCCTGTAAATTATTGCTGTTTACTCCTGCCTGTGTTGTATCGTGTGTACGCTCGCTTCGCCGAGCGTTGCCCAACAGGATCCTGGCTCAACGACAGACCGGATCCGTCCCGAGACGTGGTTTTCTGGGCGGGTCCGCGTCAGGTTGTTAAGCAAATAATCAACTTATTTAAAAGCCGAAGTCAAAAATAGTAAGTGATAGTTGAACCCACCTTGTCAGGAGTAAACTCTTGATTTAAAACATCATATTTCCTTATTTAATAATAACTCATCTCATTCTTGTTGCATCATGTAGACATCGAGGTGAACGAAGTAGTTGTAGATCCGGAGCCCTCGATCCCGAAGAAGTTCTCGTCACCAACACAGGAGATCAAGGCAAGCTCCAGAGCACAACCTATTTTTAAAGTTTTCCTTTTATCAATATGTGCCATGATTGTGCATTAGGTTTTTAGGAGTTGATCGAAACCCTAGTTGCATCTGTTTCCGTAGGGACCCTATCGATGTATTGGTATAGGTACCCCTGAGATAGTATGCTATGCTTAGATATAGTCACCGGTAGAAGTCGAGCAGAGTGGACGCTGCTCGCGAGTGTTAGGAGTTGATTGAAACCTTCACATGAAACATATGGCACATGGCAATGGATGATTAAGGAAAGATAAAATTGGAGGGTCAGACAAGGTACAAGTAGGTCGGCGACTGGACCGGGTCCAGGGTGACCGTAGTCTTGTTTGATCCGTGTGGCACAGTTGGTCAAGTATTGAATGTACTGATCATATGATGGGTATAATGGGGCCTCGTAAACCTACGTAGCCTAGTGATTGCAAAGTCGAACCTACCCAACGATGTCTGATTCGGAGACGATCAGGGGTGGGCGGTTGTGGGAACTCCACAGAAACCGTCCGGGACATGTGTTCTGGTGGAATGTGGCGCTGCTAAGGCAGGCGTAGGAGGGAATTGACTTTGCAGGATCTGGTGTGAACGGTTGCCACGTGCGGTCTGGGATGCGCACGTGTCGTATGATTAGGTTATCCCTGCAGGTGTAAATCGTTTCAAACTGCTGTCGCTCTCAGTCTATGAGTTTGCTTGACCTCTCTGTCGCATACATTAAGTTGATGAGCTATGAGGATGATGATTCAATTATGATGATTATTTTCTCTTATTCTTCTATTTATGATTGAGTAGATCAGTGCAAACTAAAGTTACGATTCTAATCACTTAACCTGTTCTAAAACTTGACCAGAGTAGCTTCAAGTAGTGCGAGTCCTTTTTGCAAGGTAAACCTACCCTGAGTCAGCCGGCATGTCTAGGTGTCGGCTGTAGATAGCCAATTTGACGGGTCAGTCTTGTTGAGCTTCTTAGAAGCTCACGCTTTGCGAATACGTGGTTTTCAGGCGCCGACGCGTTTACCCAGGATGATAGCCGGTGGGAAGAACCTTGTCCAGAGTTCGGGAACCTCCAATGGGAGCGTTGTGAATCGCCGTAGTAAACATTGTGTGGCTAGTAGTCTGGTGCCACTGGGCAAGACCCATACTTTTGCTTAATTATAAGAGTCGGAGTCTGTACCCTATTTGAAGTCTTCTGCAGTATTTCGTGATTTCAAAAACTCTATTCGTACTCTGATGATGTAAAACTTAATTTTAAATTATGGAACCATGTTGTATTAAATTCTCTTATCCTGTAAAAGATTGCTGTTTATCCCGGCTGTGTTGTACCATGTGTATGCTCGCTTCGCCGAGCATTGCCCAACAAGGTCTTGGCGAGAGCGGAGCCGTCCCGAATTGAGTTTTCTGGGGCGGGTTTGCCACAGCTTGAGTCGAGACACCTTTGATGTTTTGCTAACAATTTTGGGCAGCTTGCTTCCGGAGGGTCACATTCTGCCAAAGAGTATGTAGGAGTCATTAAAACTCTTTCGTGCACTTAAGATGCCATATGAGCAGATACATGCTTGTCCGAAGGGGTCCATCCGAAAGAATACGCGGAAGCAAAGTACATATTGTCCAAAGTGTAATTGTAATTGATCTAGGTTCCTGGAGGTAGACTGATGAGGACATGATTAGCTCGGATATAACCATGCCAATGCTACATATCGATATATTAAAGGTGCAAGTGTTTTATGTTGATTCAATATTTCATCTATTTGAATGAAGACTAGTACACCATGATTTATGTATTTGTTGCTATATAGAAATACTCGCTTGAGTGACGAATGGAAAGTGTGACCGGGAGAGTCATCACGTCACCATGGGTCTGATATTCATCCATGGAATCGTAGTCCAAGAAGGAGAATGGCCCAACCAAGTGGAGAACGACTAAAGGATGTCCACGGACATTCTCCCCCTTTCCCACCTCCTTATGGGGCCAGCATGGGCGTCATATGTAAGGTGGAGGCCCAACCGGTATCGACTTCGAATCCAACTCGGAGTACAGGACAAGTCTTCACTAAAATGGAATTCCAGGTCGTATACGACCTCCGTTTTGGACGATCTTCATATGCATAGAAAGCTGAGACGATCCACTAGTCCCATACCTTAATTTTTCTAGGGTCCACGGGAATCATCGAAACAACTAACTCAATCCACGTCGACTTCGAATCTAACTCGAAGTCTAATAGTAGCCTGCACAAAAACAGACGCCCAAGTCACATACAGACTCTGTTCTAGGCGATCTACACTTCATGGAAAGAGGATAAGATTATCTTTTCAATGGAACTGGTCCCATGTCTAAATTCCTCTGGAGTCCACAGGAATCATCAAAACATTGAACAGTCCATAATCTATTAGGGTGCTACGACACCGACTTTGGCTGGGTTGGCCTTGTACCGAGTTAGAGTCCATTAGGGTTGCGTCTAGGGGACTTGTACGTCCCCAATTTCTTAATATCCAGCCGCCAACCCCCACCATTAGGGTTTGGATTTTGCTTAGGTCATCGGTTAGTTAGATCTTTCGTGTTCTTTCTTGCGTTCTTCGATTTGCAGGAAAAGACTAGCCTTGTCAGCTAGGTCATCTATGTTCATTCAGGTGAACCAGAGGAGACGTGGTGCTGCGAGCGGGGTTCAGAACGTGTTGTTCGAAAGCTGGATCGATTTGTGTCGCGACTCCGCCCAAATCGTTGATTATCAGAACCCGTAGAAAGATCGGGACTTGTTGACGGTAGTTAAGTACCAAATATACCGTCAACATTTCTCTAAAAATGAATAAGGACATACATTTCATATATGCATGTTAGTTTATAATTAATAAAGTTCCACATGTACTTGGAAAGTTTGTGCATACAAATATTTATCATAGGAATTGAGGCATAATGCACTCCGTGGCAAGAAAACACACTTGTGGTCAATCAGAGCCTGCCACGGAGGCACCCCATGGATCGCTGTGGTGGAGAAAACACAACACCGACCAATCGGAAGGCACCACGAGGGCAACACACAGATTCATGGACCCATCATATGTGCCAAAAGTACCAGAAAACCAAAGCCAACCACGTACCCATGCTCAGGGCCCACCAGGCAGCCACCCTACCAAAGTGGGACCCGAGTGGGCCCCACAATGGGTCAGGTGACCCCCTGAGTCGGCCGACCTATGGGTAGGTCCACTTGGCCCCACCTTTGGCCAAGTGACAGTTACCGCCTCTCCAAGGTCGGTTCTAGCATCGATGGCGGGTAATTCGCGCGGAAAGCGGTCCAGAAGGGGGAGGAAGCTCACTTGCTCAAGTTTTCTCCACCTATAAATATGACCCCTCTCCCTCACTTCCAACACAGACAAGAAGAGTTTCCCACCTGCAAAGACACTCTCATTTCAATACAATATATTTCTATGCATTATTATTCATATCGTTTGAGTGGTTATTATTATCCTTGTGCTTGCCATGTGAATATAGTTAGAATTTGTTTTAGTGTATTTAGGTAGTATACCTGTATATTAGTCATAGTCTTAAGTATAGAGGTATATGTAGTTATGTATATATGTATATGCTTAGTATAGTTGATCATCGCTTTGGCATTGGTTCCACTGTGCTCATTAGAGTATCCTCTAGTCGAAGGACTAAGGTCCGTCGGGTGGCTAGAGTAATATTTAGGCATGTAAGCATGGCGCTTAGATTACTAAATATCCTTACATGTCGTGCGACGCACGGAGCTAGGGGTAAGCGGCTTGAAGTGACAGCCTTGTCCGTCCTTTGTAATCCCCCATGTTCGGTCATAGGATTAGAGATGTATAATTGCCGGAGTCTTTTCTCTGGATTGGGAGTAAAACGGTACCCCGGTATAATTTTTGGTAAAGGTTTAAACCCTTTTAAAATTCCAACAAATCTGGACTAAGTTGAAAATTCACAGATCTTTAGAGCCCGAACCAGGGAATCTTCCTTTAAACAAAGTTGTTCCAAATAATTCTTTTAGCTCACACAAAAAGTTTCAAAAATTCTTGAGCTCAGGATCTAGAGTTTTCAATTAAATCAAGAAGGAGCAATTGAATTAATTCAAAAATCAAAATTTGACAACAGCCTGACCGTGAACAGTACTCACCACCCGCAGCGGCCATTGCCGTGGCTGGCAGCCCGAGCGCAGCGTCGGCCACCCCAGCCTTCCTGCGCTTCCTTTACTCGCCCAAGACCGAATCTCGCCTAAAGATCTCGCGCTCTCTCTCTGCCCCCTCTCTCCCTTCCTCCCTTCCTCTAGCGCCCTGCTTTCCTCTCTGCCGCACGGCACCGCCCGACAGGAGCCGCCGCCTCACCGTGCCAATCGCCGCCTGCCGCTTCCCTGCCCAATCCGCGTGCGCCCCGGCTCTCTCTCTCACTTGGCTCCTCCTCTTCGAGTATAAAGCCAAGCACCAGCTCTCCACTCGCTCCCCTTCTTCTTCCTCCCTGCCAGTGCGCCACCGCCATTGCCGCCCGAGCCACTCGCACGTCGACGGCTCACCTCCGCACTCCCAAAGCCACACCACCGTGCCAAGCAAGCTTCCCTCGGCCCCCTGTTGCTCCCCAACCACCAAGGCCACCAGCCGTGCCCTATTTTCACCGGAACACCTCTGTCGTCTCCTCGGCCAAAGGACAACGCCGACGGCCACCTCTTTCCAAAATTCGTCGCCACGGTAGCTCGATTCTTCAATTCCTTTCACCGGCTTTATCCTCTCACCATGGTGCACCAATTTGATAAGCTATCGGCCGCAGATCATCGCCGGTGAGGAAGTTTCTCCCGCGCCACCATCGGTCTTCACTGGAATTGCCGCCATTGCCATCGTCGCCGACCACCTTGCACCCTTCCTCGTGGGCTTAATCCTTTTCAAATCAGTGCTTTGGATCAAGGTGATGCTCCACGACCATTTAATCCCTGCCCTAACCTTCTTCTCCGGCGAGATTCCCACCGGAGCACCGCCACTGCCTATTCCCCTGTTTCTGTTGTACTGTTCCATTCATTTTCCATTTTCCTATTAATTAGCCAGAAGTTGTAAAGCGTGTATAAAATCAGGGAAAAATCTAAAAATGCCAAACTTAATTTTATTTTAATCCTTGAATAATGAATTAATTTTCTGTTCAAGCATTTTTTCAAAAATGTCCCTGAAATTTCTTTATAATTCAATGAATTATTTCTGTTGTTAAGTTCTGTACCATAATTGTATCTTGGCATAATGCATCTCTTGCATTTTTACCAGAATTTTTCATGAGCATTTGTGCATGCATGTCATTGTTAATATCCCCAAAACCCTAGATTAATTACCTTTGTCTAAAGTACATTAGGCCAGTCGCCCAAAAGCCCAAGACCTTTAACAAAAACTTTAGTTTAGATGCTCAGTAGTAGATATATAAAGTTTCATGATTTTTCCATAAGTGTTAGTGCATGTTTCTGATTTTATAAGTTTGAAAAACAGAACATTGTTTAATTTTTAGTAAATTCATAGAAGCTCAACTTGACCCCAAACTAGAGCCAAAAGTCTTAGTTTAGAGCCTACTTTAAACTAAAAATGGTCCCATGCCTGTAACTTAACTTTGATTTTCATCGGAAAAGTCGTTACAACTTTTACGGCACCGTTACGGTATTCCCGATGTCGTAAACAGGCCACGACAGTCGGAGGGCTCGTGTTCCTGCTAACGCGAGTCAAAACCACTCAAACTTAGTCTCGTAATAACCCAAGCCACTTAGTAAAGCCAGTACATGTGATGTCTTTTGGGATTTTTCCCGGAAACGACATCCGTGTGCCACCCGATATCGGAACCGGAAACCCAGGAACCGGGAAACCCGTAACCGGAATCGGTAAAACTGTTTTGAGCATAACTTGAGCCGTAGAACCCCGATTGACTTCGTTCTTTTTGTATTGTGTTCGTAGAATCAGTAGCTACCTCCCTGCACCATATTGTATCATTTGTGCATCATGGCATCATGGCATACATCTTATCGACGCGTTTTTACTTTATAGCTTACGAACCGCTAGAGAGTGACGCGGGTGCTGCTACGGGAGAAGCACTGGAGGTTGATCCAGCTGCTGAGGAAGACAACACCGCCGTTGTTGAAGGCAAGCACCTCATATTGCTACCCTAAGTAATTTACTTAATGATTAATATGAATGCTTACGTATAGGACTGCATTAAAGTCGAGCATAGCGATAAAGTCGGGACACCTATTATTGTTGCATGTACCCCTCCTTGGTATTGAATACGTCACCTTGTCTACCTGGGTAGAGTGTCTTCGTTCGAGTCACGAAATGCTTAGCCATGCTTAGATAACACGGTAGAAGTCGAGTGGTAAGTCCCACTCGCACGTATAGGATTTATCCTTGGTTACTTATGGACTTGTGGTGAGTTCATATGATGGTAAAAGTTGGAAAGTGTTAAAATCTAAAATCTGGACGGTGGGATAGGAGTGCAGCAAGACATGGAGGTCTTGTGTGCCGTAGGCCCCGTCTGGGTTGACCTAGGACCCGGCCGTGTTATTCTTGGCCTGAGTACTTTCCGTTCATACCACACGTCCGATATAATGGTAAGACAAGCTGAGTATCTCACTTCGTACCAATGTTTGGCCGATGACTGCACGGTGTGTGGAATGAGGGAGTCATGGGTGCCTGCGAGGCCGTGATACTCGACGAGGGACTCACGTGTGCCTGCGAGGCCGTGGTACTCGGCACCGTGTGGATTTTCCAACCGTGTGGGCACGAGTGTGAAAAAGGTAGACATGAGTACCCCCTTGTGTGTAACTTTAGCGGGTTGCATGAGCCGTATGGTCCTCAGTCGTGTGGGTACAGTTGGACTCCCCTGCAGGGTGTAAAATCGGTTCGAATCCGCCGCGATCTCGGTTATGATCAAGCTCAGTGTCCTTTGGATAATATCGTAGAGTTGTCACATAACATGATGGGAATTGGGATATTGTTGATGGAATTGGAATATGATTATTGGTATCCATGGTTCGGATGGAACATGGATGATGGTATGTACATGGTTTATGGTTACATGGTACTTAGGGATTGGGTTCATTAGATGTTCATGCCCGCAAGAGTCCGTTTACTTTATGCTTATTCACATATGCTTAGTTTCTGCTTTAAGCAATCGAGTCCATTCCTATACCTTATTTACCTTGCTACAGCCTCATTGCATTATCCTTGGAGTCGAAAAATAATTCCCACAACAGGGTAAGACTTGCGAGTACCTTCGTACTCAACGTTTGTTGTTTAAGTTTTTGCAGGTGAGGATGAGTTGGTCTTCGGCTACTTTGTCCCCGCCGATGCCGGCGAGGGCGAGGCATAGTCAAGATTTTCGAGTGACCATGATTTGCGATGTTCGTGAGCTGGGCATCGCAATCTTTTGCTGTTTCCTTGCTGCAACCGCTGCGACTATCGTATTCCTTAGAATTGCTTCCGCTTTTTAATTTGTTAGTTTCAAGACTTCTGATGAACCTTGGTATGTAAGAATATTTTAATTTAATGTTATTTAATTAATGTGACCTATGTGATGTATCACATGTGACGTTGCCGACGTGCTTGGATCTTGGGCGTTGCTTGAGAAGCATGTCGGGGGACTGCCGGGTTTATATTCTCTTTTATCGGGTTGAGTTCTCGCATACCATACGTGGGCCGCGAGTCAACTTGGTAAACTTGATATAAATTGGTCGGGTCTCTCACAGTGTCCTTTGGATAATATCGTAGAGTTGACATATAACGTGATGAGAAATGGAATATGGTTGATGTTATACGTGATTTATGATTACATGGTACTTATGATCATGGGTTTTAGTAGGTGTTTATGTCCGTAGAGTCTTTTACTTTATGCTTATTCACATATGCTTAGTGCAGCTTTAAGCAATTGAGTCTGATCCTATGCCTTACTTACCTTCCTACCGCCATACTGAATTATCCTTGGAGTCGGGAAATAATTCCTACAACAGGGTAAGTCTTGCGAGTACCTTCGTACTCAACGTTTGTTGCTTAAGTTTTTTTTACAGGTGAGGATGAGTTGGTCTTCGGCTACTTTGTCCCCACCGATGCCGGCGAGGGCGAGGAGTAGTTCGTACATTCGAGTGACCGTGATTTTGCGATGTTCGTGGGCTGGGCATCGCAATCCTTTGCTGCTTTATCGTTGCAACTGCTACGACTCCTTTATTCTTAGAATCGCTTCCGCATTTTAAATTTTTAATTTCAGGACTTATGTTGAACCTTGGTTTGTAAGATTATTTTAAAAACTAATGTAATTGAATTATTGTGACCTATGTGATGTATTACTCGTTGTTACCGACGTGCTTGGATCTTGGGCATTGCTTGAGAAGCATGTCGGGGGACTGCCGGGTTTACATTCCTTTTTATCGGGTTGAGTACTCACATACGATTAGTAGGCCGCGAGTCAATTTGGTAAACTTGAATGTAAATTGGACGGGTCTCTCACACTCGCCAAGACAGGTATGGATTCTGAATTTGACACTATCTTTCATGCCATGGGATGGGAGAACTTTGCTAATATTAGTGAGGACGGGTCACGCCTTCTCACTATTCAATTTTTGTGCACTGCTAAAATCTTGACAAAGGGGCTTTCTTTCCGGTTCTTTAATAAAGAGTATAACCTTAAATGGACAGAATTTAGCCTGATGCTGGGCTTTGTCCAACAATGCTCTGTAAAACTGGAAAAAGCTACCCCCAGCTTTGACAGACAAGATTTTTGGCATATCATCACTTCACAAACCTCCCTAGAAAAACCCAGAAATAGTGCTATTCAAAATCCTACCATTTAGCTTATGCATAAGTGGCTTGTCCTTACTTGTTTCCCTCGGGAAGACATTAGGACAGTTCATAATGAAGAATTAAGAATCCTTTACGCTATATAAAAATTTCCCCTATAAAGGCCATGATAAACCAATGGTTAGATCACATCACGAACAAAGGAGCCATAGAGTGCATGTAATGTCCCGCCCCATCGAGGCCGGGCCCGCTTACATCAGGTAGCTTTTTATAGGACCTAGGTTGACCTCACAGACCAATACAAGTCTTTTCTACGCATATTTTTTCTCACTCGTGCGCACCCAAGAATAACTTCCCGATCGGTCACCCATCCTGAAATTGCTCCAGGACAAGCACGCTTAACCTCAAAGTTTTTGGGAGCCAGGCTACCGGAAAAGAAGTTGTAATTTGTTGATATGATTATCCTATTAATCCTATTAAGCCTTGGATCGGGATGTCACAGACTCACCCTCTTAAGAGACCGACGTCCCCGTCGGTCAATCCCAAGCTAGGAACGTTCTCTCTTGACCACGTCCATGTGTCCAGTGCCAGCGCATGTGTCATGCTGTGTGACCACTCTGGATCCACACCAGCCATACACACCATGCCTATGCAACTGCGACACACGCGTCCGTGAAACCGCAAGGGTCGGCTCTGATTCCATTATATAACGTCCCGCCTCCTCGAGGCCGGCCCGCTTACATCAAGTAGCTTTTTATTGGACATAGGCTGACCTCATAGACCAACACAAGTCTTTTTCTGTGCACATTTGTCCTCACTCGTGCGCACCCGGGAATAACGTCCCAGTCGGTCACCCATCCTGAAATTGCTTCAGGCTAAGCATGCTTAACCTCAAAGTTTTTCGGAGCTAGGCTACCGGAAAAGAAGTTGCAACTTGTTGATATGAGTATCCTATTAATCATATTAAGCCTTGGATCGGGGTGGCACAGTGCAGTTCTCTTGTTACTCGCACAGCCTTTAGATGCAGTGCTTTAACCAATGCCTCTTAGTTTTGTGATAGGGATAATTGAAAGGTAGAGTCGAAGCAACTCCTGATCCAATAAACTCAAGTCTGACGGCTTGCTCGGGACGAGCAAGAGGTAAGCTTGGGAAAGTTTGTTGACGGTCGTTAAGTACCAAATATACCATCAACATTTCTCAAAAATGAATAAGGACATGCATTTCATATATGTAGGTTAGTTCAAAATTAATAAAGTTCCACATGTACTTGGAAAGTTTGTGCATGCAGATATTTATCACAGGAATTGAGGCATAACTCCATGGCAAGAAAACACAATTTTGGCCAATCACAGCCTGCCACGGAGGCACCCCATGGATCGCTGAGGTGGAGAAAACACAACTCCGACCAATCACAAGCGCCACGGGATACCAGACGTGCCAAAAGTACTAAAAAACCAAAGCCAACCACATAACCACGCTCAGGGCCCACCAGGCAGCCACCGTACCAAAATGGGACTCGAGTGGGCCCCACAGTGTGTCGGGCGACCCCCTAGGTCGGTCGGCCTGTGGGTAGGCCCACTCGGTCCCAGCTTTGGCCAGGTGGCAGTTACTGCCTCTCCAAGGTCAGTTCTAGCGTCGATGGCCGGTAATTCGCGCGGGAAGCGGTCTAGAAGGGGGGAGGAAGCTCACTTGCTCAAGTTTTCTCCACCTATAAATAAGACCCCTCTCCCTCACTTTCAACACACACAAGAAGAGTTTTGCACCTGCAAACACACTCTCATTTCAGTACTAGTGGAGTTAGAATTTGGTCCAAGAGCTCTTCTAGCTCTCTAGTAGTCTTTTCATTGGAGTAGGTATGATTCTAGTATTCTCTTCCTTATTTCCTTTTGTAAGAATTTATGATATTTCAATGCAATATATTTCTATGCATTATTATTCATGTGGTTTGAGTGGCTATTATTTCCTTGTGCTTGCCATAGGAATACACTTAGGATTTATGCCAGTGTATTTAGGTAGTATACCAATATACTAGCCATAATCTTAACTATAGAGGTATATGTAGTTATGTATATATGTATATGCTTAGTATAGTTAATCGTTGCTTTGTTATTGGTTCCATTGTGCTCATTAGAGTATGCTCTAGTCGAAGGACTAAGGTCCACCGGGCGGCTAGAGTAATATTTAGGCATGTAAGCATGGCGCTTAGATTACTAAATATCCTTGGATGTCGTGCGACCCATGGAGCTAGGGGTAGGCGTCTTGAAGTGACAGCCTTGTCCGTCCTTTGTAACCCCCCATGTCCGATTGTCGGGTTAGAGGTGTATAATTGCCGGAGTATTTTTCTAAGATTGGGAGTAAACCAGTGCCCTGATATGTCCCTGCTTTGATCCCTTGTTAGCATAGAACATATATATATACTAGTATATATAAATATATAGAAATACAATAAGTGCTTAGATTAGTCTTAGATTGGTTTACTCTGCTGTTATAATTACTCGTAGGTCCTCTTCTTAGTGTCGCACTACCTATATTTATCTTGTGTTTACCCCTGCATGAGTATATGATATCTTAGTACGAGTGAATTAGTATCATACTTCATATGTATTATTTTTGTTAAGCATCCTCCTCTGTGGAAATAAATACGATACCCTAAAAAACTCCAAGGTGAAATGCTACAAGGGTATTCCGTGCGCTTGCGGACCTTTCTGTAAACGTTAGAATACTAATGTAAATATTTCTGACGCCGTCGCTATGGATTGTCTTTGGACAAAACTTAGTAATGACGTAAGAAATACCAACAGACCCCTGTCCTCATCATGTGGTACTCAGAGTTTTAGGTATTCCCTCAGGTTCGCATCTATCCTGGTTTATTAGTTTCGTCAATGTCCTAAAATCTAGAAAACAACCGTACAAAAATATTTGTGGTGTGTGGCGTTGTTTTCCTATCGCCTATTGTGGCACTGCAAATTTTCTTTTTGGTTTGCTTTTTTGAATTTTGGTCCCATGTTGTGTCGTTGTGTTTGTTGGTTTAATCGTGTCTTGCTAGGGTCTTTTTAGTCGTTAGAGTTGATTTTGTTACCGTGTCGACGATTGAGTTTAATCTGTTTGTGTTATTATTAGATACAGCAAGCTTGTTATTTTCATATCTCAAGTTTTAGACCTCCAATTGACGTGGTGATTCCAGTTGGGTTGGATCACAAATTTTGTCTAGTTTATGGTGTAAAAGTTTCAGCTTCGTTGGGCCTACTGATGTTTTTTTAATTGGTTTCTATTATACTGAATTGATAAGGTTCAGTCCAGTATAGTTTTATCTTTGACATGTAAGTTAACGTTGCGGCACTTTTCATCTTAAGGAAAAAAATAAACAAGGAACAAACAACGAGGTGCTGAAAAAAAAAAGACACATCCAAGGATAAAAAGGAAGTGAAGAAAGAAAAAATCAAAAGTGCTTGCATCCTTTTGTGTCCTTGTGCTGAATTGTCTGAATTGTAGTGTGGCTTGCTTGAACAAGGTCTGGGACGGGTTTAGGCCAGCAACATAGATCATCTTGGTACTACTTTTCAGTTTTGCAAACTCTGAATCAAACAATTAGTATTCCTTGCCACTAAATATTGGCCTTCCAAACTCCACAAACAACTTCTGAAATGAACAGATTATTAACTCTTGTAATCGCTGAATCACTTCTTCTAGATATTTTTGCTTTGCTAATAAGAACCATGTAAGAACTTGCTTAGACGTTGCCATTTGCTTGATTGAGAGTTCCACTAACCATCCATAATAATTGATAGGTGTTATCTTTTTTTTTCTACCAACCATGACAGGATGTTATGGGGAATGTGAATGGCGTCCACCATCACAAGATGATATTAAGCGTGCAATAATGTGTGCAATAAAGAGTTCGGACAACTTATCTTCTCTACCACAACATGTGATCAATTCTGAAATGCAGAAGGCAGAGCAAAATCAATTCTATGGTTTGTTTCAAACTTTTTTATGTATGCAGGATGCACATTGCCGCACAATCAGTGACAGCAAGAGCAGCTACAATATTGCAAGCATTGAATTGGTTAAGATGCTTGGCTTAACCACAGAACCGCACCCACGTCCATACTACATCAAGTGGGTAAACTCTTGTGAGAAAATAAAGGTAAACAAAATTGCACGCATTGATGTTTTCATTGGTGCCAATAAGGATAGTGCAGAATTTGACATTGTACCAATGCAAGCAGGTTGTTGCTAGGTAAACATGGATTTCTACAAACAATGTTCTGTACAATAACATTGCTAATAAGTACTCTTTCAAGGAAAATGGTAAGAATATTATTCTCATTCCCTTTGACTGTTGCTGCCAAAAGAAGATGATCTTGAGAGGGCTGAGAGCAGAAAAATGAAGCTTTTAGAAAAGAGTAGATTGTTTAAGATGCTTTAATGCCTTCATCTAATGCTGAATTGCTATAAAATAAACATGTTGCATTGGCCTATGTTAGAACTAACATTTTGCAGCATATACATAAAGAATATGACGATGTGAAACAAAAAGAACATTTGGTTGTTTCAGGTGAGAGCTCTCTCGATGTGCTAAACCCATGTACCCAACATGCTATTATAGAGCAACAACTAGTGGAACCGTTTGTTGATTTTCCTGCTGACCTGCCTGATAAAGAACTGTTTTGTGATAATATTTTGGTCGTTCCTACGCCACACGTCATGAACGGGAATGATTCTTTTCCTCGTACACAAAATAACCTTAATGCACATGACTACTAAAAAGATAAACTTAGACTGCTTTCTTCTTCAAATACTTTTGGTTATATTGAATTTAATACTCTATGTAACCTCAGTAGCTTAGACAAGAAATTTTTGTGTGGTCAATTACCATGGTTAATTGGAAACTCCTTTCACTTCATTGGCAAATACAACTATAAAGGAGAATATATGGTACACCGAGTTTATATTGGTGACAATCTGAAATATCTTATTTCTGTACAATCAAGTGATCATTAGATTACTCAGGTTCATCACAAGAACGGGAGCACTGCTAGTTGTCAGCACAGCATGAAATAATTTCCCCATTGTTTTCAAGATGATGAACAACCCTTTCATGAGCTGGTCAAACTGAGGACGATTTGCTGTCAAAAAGGGAAGAATGATGAGGACGTGATTAGCTTGGATATAACCATGCCAATGCTACATATCGATATATTAAAGGTGCATGTGTTTTATGTTGATTCAATATTCCATTATTTCGAACAAAGACTACTACACCATGATTTGTGTATTTGCTGATATACAGAAATATTCGCTTTGATGAAAAAATGGAAAGTGTGTACGAGACAGAAATCACGTAGTCGTGGGTCCGATATTCATCTTTGGGATCCTGGTCCAAGAAGGAAAATGGTCCAACCAAGTAGAAAAGAATTAAATGATGCCCACGGACGTCTTCCCCCTTGGCCACCTCCTTATGGGTCCAGCATGGGTGTCATATGCAAGGTGGAGGCCCAACTGACATCGACTTTGAATCCAACTCGGAGTCAAGGACCAGTCTTCAATAAAATGGATTTCCAGGTCGCATACGGACTCTGTCTTGGACGATCTACATATGCATGAAAAGCTTAAAAGATTATCTTTTTCAATACCACTGGTGTCATACCATAATTCATCCTGAGTCGACAGGAATCATCGAAACAAGTCGCCCAATACACATCGACTTCGAATCCAACTCGGAGTCCAGAAGCAGCCTGCACTAAAATGGACGTCCAAATCGCAGGGCACCTTTTTAGGTGATCTATCACTTCATGGAAACGGGACGTGATTATCTTTGCAATGGGACTGGTCATGTGTCCAAATTCCTCTAGAGTCCATGGGAATCATTGAAACATTGGACAGTGCAGAATCTGTCAGGGTGCTGTGACACCGACTTTGGGCCAGTTGGCCTTGTACCGAGTTAGAGTCCATTAGGGTTGCGTCCAGGAGATTTGCACGTCCCCAATTCCTTTATATCCAGCTACCATCGCTACCATTAGGGTTTGTGTTTTGCTTAGATTATTCCTGTTAAGAAAAAGTCATCGTTTCATCGGTTTGTGAGACCCCAACTTTATGAGTTTATTTATTTATTTATTTATTCTAACATTCAATCCTGCATAGTTTGTAATCATCTTTGTTTTTTTTTCTCGCACTCTGCTTCACATGGTGGCTAGCCTTGCTCCCAGTTCGAGACATATGCTATGGCCCGCAAAGGCAAGGCAACGTCCAACATCTACTACAACCCGGAGGACCCGCCTGAGGTGTAAAATAATGCAAGCATCCATAGCCACCTCAACGCGTACACAACAATGCCAAGAGTGGTCCATGGCAAAGAGTACGATCTGAGCTCCCAGAACCTTGATGGAGAAGTCGTCATGAGGGTGGGAGGAGGCAACAAGCATGGGCAGTACTAGCTTGGCGACGATGCATCGACATGGTAAGTACTCCCACTCTCTCACAAATTTAAGGAGCACTAATTCGAGCCCGCCCATACGCCCACGGTAGAAAAGTTCACAGCACCAGATGGAGGAACTCCAGGTTATTTCTGTTTATTCGTCGTTCATTGATTTTTACATACCTTGAAATTACTTATAACAATGGGGAGAAATATTGTAGGCCCAGGTGCAGGAAGAGAGGAGGCTACAGGTGGAGATGGAAGAGAGGTTGGCAGCCGAGCGGAAGGGTGAGGATGGAGCAGATGTTTCATTACTTGCAAACTGTAGGCATCGCTACGGGTCTAACCCCACCACCATTTGTATTCACTCTACATAATTCAGCAATTACTCTTGTAAGTATAAATGTTTATTGCTTTTGTTTGCTTTGTTTTTATGACCTCTACCTTTCTATATTAGGTATAGGCAAGTTGATAGTTTTGTCTCTAAGTTACAAAACTCTTTTGTGTTGACGGCAAGTTAGAACCCACTACCCAATCATGCACTCTCACACATACATGTCATAGGTATCCAAGTAATCTTGTCTCACACATGCAATCGCTTCTCATCTGTGCATAATCAATCGGCGGCATCGAATGATGTGCCCCGTTACCTCGGAGCGTCGCCGGCAACGAATGTTGGGCCTCATCACTCCCGAGAGTCACTGTGATCAACATTTCTGATCATTTCTTGCTTGATTCTGGTTGCATTTGTTGCACTCTAGACCTTTGGTTCTAAATGATACTTGTGGGTAACTTGCATTACTTGTGGTGATACTTGTGATGATTACTTGTGAACTTATTATGATATATGTGGTGTTTGTGATATATATTTTGATATATATGTGACATTTGTGAAATATGCGATATATATGTGATGTTTGAATTGGTTGAAATATATGTTGTATTAATTGGTTGGAATGTAGAAAACAATTAAAAGCGTCTGTCTTTGGTCAATTTGCCATAACACTGTCATAACAAGTGCAAAATCCCTAATACCCGACAAAGACTCCATCACTGTCCTCTAAGGCATTACATCTGCTTTTTTTGCTAACGGGCGACGATGGGGACGGGTCCGATCCTCCTACAGGTTCTAAAAATCCACGATTTGGCAGAGTCATGACACAGATTGATCCGGCTTCCGAATGACACGTTTTCCAAGCCCGCAATCGCAGCACCACATCTCCTCTGGTTATCACCCGCGTGAACAAAGACGACCTCGCCGAGAAGGCTAATCCTTTTCTACGAATTGAAGAACACAAGCAAGAGCGAAATAGAAAGCAACCAAATTAAAGATGAATATTAAACTCACAAAGTTGGGGTCTCACAAACCGATGAAACGATGACTTTGTTTTTAATAGGAATAATCTAAGCAAAACTCAAACCCTAATGGTGGGGGTGGTGGCTGGATATAAAGGAATTGGGGACGTGCAAGTACCCTGGACACAACCCAAATGGACTCTAACTTGATACAAGGCCAACCGGCCGCAAGTCGGTATCACAGCACCCTGACAGATTCCGGACGGTCCAATGTTTTGATGATTCCTAAGGACTCTGGAGGGATTCGGACATGGGACTAGTACCATTTAAAATATAATGTCGTCCTCTTTCCATGAAGTGGTAATCATCTAAGACGGAGTCCGTATGCGACTTGGGTGTCCGTTTTAGTACAGGCTGCTCTTAGACTCTGAATTTGATTCGAAGTCGACATGGATTGGGTCACTTGTTTCGAACATTCCTATCGACTACGGATGAACTAAGGTATGAGATCAGTGGCACTGGAAATATAATCCTCTCAGCTTTCCATGCATATGTGGATCATCAAAACAAACTCCGTATGTGACCTGGAAATCCATTTTCATGAAGACTGGTCCTGGACTCCCGGTTAATTCGAGGTCGATATCGGTTGGCTTTCCATCCTGCATATGACGCCCATGCTGGCCCATGAGGAGGTGGCCAAGGGGGAGGACGTCTGAGGCCTTCCTTTATATGCTCCCCACCCACTTGGACCGTCTTTGCTCTTGGACTGGGATCCCTTGAATAAGTACTAAGCCCAAGACGACGTGTTGAATGTCCAACATACACATCTCTTTTCTTCATCTATTTGAGTACTTCTGCATAGCAAGAGATACACAACTCATAGTGCAGTATTCTTTACTCAAATAAATCTCATGATGATTTAACATGAATCACATGCACCTTCAATGTATTAGTATCGAACATGAATTTGGTTATATCCATGTTGATCACGTCCTCATCTGGCGACACAACACTCGGCAAAGAGTTCGTTGCCGTCATTTTCGTTACCGAGTGTTCTATGCAATTTGGGATTTGCCGAGTGCCTGGGGCACCCGAGGAAGCTGCCAAATCCTGTAGCGCGATATAAAGGGAACTTAAAAGATCATACTTTGCGTCTGTATAGGATAATAAAGTTCTTGCAATTAATCAGGATGGTAAAAGATCTAAAGTTTGTTGTCCCCAGTACTAAGCCCATGTTTGGTTAACTACTAATTTTTATGTCATTGACCTCCAGCGAGACTAATAGGTGTACTACTAATTAGTCACGCCATGTAGTAATAGAAATATCATTAGCCCTTCCATCGTACTAAAAAGTAACCGTTGATTCCATCCCATACAAAACGATCTTCATGACCCTTATCTCTTACAACAAAGGTAGTAGGATTAATTATTAGTCAGGGGCAAAACAAACTAATGGGAACGGGGTCCCGATCTTCCTACAGGTTCTGATAATCAACGATTTGGGCGGAGTCGCGACACAAATCGATCCGGCTTCCGAACTGCACGTTCCGAACCCCGTAATCGCAACACCACGTCTCCTCTGGTTATCACCCACGTGAACACGGATGATCTCACTGAGAAGGCTAGTCTTTGCCTGCGAATCAAAGAACACAAGCAAGAATGAAGTAGAAAGCAACCAAACTACAGATGAAGATTAAACTGACAAAGTTGGTGTGTTACAAACCGATGAAACGACGACACTGTCTTTAACAGGAATAATCTATGCAAAACCCAAACCGTAATGGTGGGGTGATGGCTGGTTATAAAGGAATTGGAGACGTGCAAGTCCCTTGGACACAACCCTAACGGACTCTAACTCGGTACAAGGCCAACCGGCCCAAAGTCAGTGTCGCAGCACCCTGACAGATTCTGGACTGTCTAATGTTTTGATGATTCCTGTGGACTCTGGAGGAATTTGGATGTGGGACTTGTTCTATTCGAAAGATAATCTCGTCCTCTTTCCATGAAGTGGTAGATCTCCTATAACGGAGTCCGTATGCAACCTGGGCACTCGTTTTAGTACAAACTGCTTCTGGACTCCGAGTTGGATTCGAAGCCAACGTGAGTTGGATCTCCTACTTGGCTTGGACGTCGTTGTCCGACTTGAAGTTGGTCTCTAGGGCCTTCCTTGACCTCTCCATGATTCCTAATCATAATATAATCATTAGGTAGCAATCTATTCTCCATAGTAACATATAAACTTGTACTTAAGAACGAGCTCACCTCTAGATTCAATTGTCGTGCCCGAGCTCTAGTGATTGGTCCTTTATTTGTCGTAGCGGGAGGACTGTGTGTAACCATGGGTGCGATGTCCTCATCATCCTCTCCCTCTTGAAGCGGAGTTGTCCTCAACTCTAGCTCATCATCTTCTCCCAAGTATGGCCCCCAATGGAAAGTAACACCCTTCTTTGTCAACTCCATCAGCGGCGTGGCGATGGTGCTGAATTCTTTGACAAAACGGCGATAAAATTCCGCTAGGCCAAGAAAACTCCTCACGTGCGAAACCGTTGTGGATGTAGGCCAACTATCAATCACCTCCACCTTAGCCTTATCAACCTCAATGCCCTGTGGAGTCACAACATAGCCAAGAAAAGAGACTCGATCGGTGCAAAAGGTGCACTTGTCGAGGTTACCAAACAGGCATGCATTACATAAGGCGGAGAAAACAGCACGTAGATGATCCATATGTTCAGTCATAGACTTATAAATCAGGATATCATCAAAGTAAACCACCACAAATTTACAAATGAATGAACGTAAAATTTCATGCATTAAGCTCATGAAAGTGCTAGGTATAGTTAAACCAAAAGGCATGACTAACCATTCATACAACCCAAACTTAGTTTTAAATGCAGTTTCCCATTCCTCACTTAGTTTCATTCTAATCTGATGGTAACCACTATGCAAGTCAATTTTAGTAAAAACTATAGCACCACATAACTCATCAAGCATGTCGTCTAGCCTAAGAATAGGATGACGATACCGTATAGTAATGTTGTTTATGGCTCTACAATCTATACACATGCGCCACGAACCATCTTTTTTTGAAACCAAAAGAACAGGAACAGCACAAGGACTAAGGCTCTCACGTACGTACCCGCGGTCCAAAAGGTACTGAAATTGGTGCTGAATTTCCTTAGTCTCCTCAGGGTTGGTTCAGTATGCCGCACGGTTCGGTAAACTTGCACCAGAAATCAGGTCAATCTGGTGCTCGATCCCTCGAATGGGTGGCAGTCCTGGAGGGATCACGTCAGGGAAAACATCGCGAAACTCCTTAGCTTTTTCGGAATCATTCAACCATTGAATATGGTATGGATGTGAATGTGGTCGCGTGGCCAAGCCGAGCTTCTTGACCAAATCAGAACTCACCAAGTTGTTACAGCTGCCCCTGTCAATGATCACACGTGCTCGCCGATTCTTGATCACAAACTCAATCTGAAACAAGTTATGGCGTTGGATCTTGTGACGTCACTTTTTCAGTTGCTAAGCAGGTCCCGACTCATGACTTGTTTCCTCCATTTTGCGTGCTCCCAATTTCTGGTATTCAAACTTTTGTTTGAATCTATCTGTATGACACATGGAATTAAGAGTGGAAACGGGCACAACGGTTTCCATAGTTTCCTGAGTTTATGGCATCTATCATGAGGTAATCCTCGATTCCTTTATCACATCCTTCTTTTCGAAATCTCGGGACGAGATTTTCTTAAGGGGGAAGGGCTGTGACACCCCGCAATAACCTAGCTAAATCAAATTATTAAACAAGTTCCGTGGCGCAAAAATAAAAGGCTAGAAAGTTCCATCTATTTAATGGAGTTAGAGGGAATGAAATAATTGACAAGTAATTCACCAAATTTATATGAATTATAAAAGCTTCTTTTTCTTTTAAATGCTAATTGGTTAAATTTGAATTTAAGTTGAAGAAGAACACGAAAACCTTTCATGTAAAACGGGCGAAAGAAAATTAGTGGGCGAATAGGTCGAACCCTCGTGACTAACTTAATCAAAACCTTAATCGTCAAGGGATTAAATAGTTAGGTATTGGGACCTAGGGATAAAGAATTCAAAATTTGTTCAAAGCCGTGGTTCAAATTCCAAAGCGACCAAATCGAAAACCTAATTATGTCGGAAAATTTAAATAATGGGCAATGAGCTTAGGGAATGGCAAGGAATCCAAATTTCGAAACAATAATTGAATTCAAGTTAATCCTCTTCACACTACACGCATTTCCATCTTTTTAGTGGAGTTCAAAAAGCAATTGAAATTCAAACTTTCCTTCATTCAGCCTTGAGAAAAAGAAAAATAATCATCATTTCCAAATTTCTAAACTATTTTCCTTCTTCTTCTCTCTTTTCCCCTTTTTCCGTTTTCCTATTTTCCCTTTCCCTCCTTTTCTCCCTTCCTTCCTTTCTCTCTCTCGGTTTGGCGCTGGCCGGCCAAGTCACACTATTCCCACATCCCACCGTCCTTTCCCAGACGTGTCGAGCCGCCCTATCATCGAGCGCCGAGAGAGCATGGCGGCAAGCTGCGCGACGTGCGCCTTAAATTCCTCCCGCGCGCGCCGCTGCCTCGCCCGTCCGACCAACTGCCCCGCACTGGAGAACCGCCGGCCGTCATCACTATCGCCCGTGCGTGCGCGTAAAGTCCCTCCCGAGCACCCCATTTCCTTTCTTCATCTTCTTTCTGGCTCATTTCTTCCTCCCCGTGTTCCCCCTTTCTTTCTTCTTCCTCCCGGCGCACCGACGGTCCGCCATTGCCGCACCGTCGAATTCCCCGTCGCCGGTGAGTATTTCTCCGATTCCTTCCGCCGGCGAGGTCCTTCTGGAGTTCCTTCTTCATTTCAATTGACCGCGGCGAGCTTCGTGGAGTACGGACAACGAACCCGCCGCGCCATTGCCGGAGCTCGCCCGCGCCACCACCTCGCCGTCGACAACCCCCTCCCGGCTGATTTCCCGCCCTCTCGTCGTGCCTGACAGCTCCACCGGTCACTGCCAAAGCTTGCACCACTCGCTTTCGCCCCTCCCCGGCCGCCAGCCAGCCAGAACGCCGCCGCCGCCGTCGTCTTCACCGACCAACCGCCGCCGGCCACGCTCCGGTGAGCCCCGCCGCCTCTTCTTCGTCGAGGTTGCTCCCGGTGCCGTGCTGAGCACGTTGGACACCACGGTGGTCGCCGCAGGCGCTTTTCTGGTGAGAACCACCGTCGAGCACCGTCGGGATGCCGCCCTAGCGCCGCCACCCCTGTTCTGCGACGCTAACAGGCGGGCCCGGCTCCCTCTCAATTTATTCAATTCCTAGAAAATCACCAGAAATTGTAAAATTCATAGAAAATAGAATACTGCTCAGAAAATTACAAACCAAACTTCTTTAGAAACGTCATGAAAAGTACTAAATTTGTGTTAAAGCACTTTTTTTTGAAAAGGGGCAAAAAGTTTCAGAAATAACTAAAATACTCTTGTCTATTGTTGAATTTTAGTTTAAATTCTAGAGCAGTTCTAGGGGTAATATTTGATCTACAAGTACATCATGATAATATAAAGCTTCTGGAATTTTATGAGGATTTTAGGATCACAAAGTTGCATACAACACTTTAACAATAGTCCAATCTGCCTAGTTAAAGTATCATTTTCTAAAATACATTGTAAAAGTCATCCAAAAGGCTATACCCAAAAGAAAAGTTTTATCTTTAGTGCTCACGAGTGACTACATAAAATTTCATAATTTTACTCTAAGGTTTACTATTTATTTCTGATTTTATAAAATTTAATAACAGAAATTTTGATGAATTTTTATAAAATCTAGAGAATACATCTATGCCTCAACCAAAATTCAAAATGCATATTTCAGAGAGTATCATCAATTAAAAATTATTTTGATTTATAATTAAAAGTTTCATTTTTGACCCTAGGTTAATAATCGTAGTTATTAAATAATTAATACTTGAAGAAAACTGTCAATCTAACCCTGACCAAAGTGAAAATCCTTAATTTTGAGAACATGCCAACTAAGAATCATTTCCTGGAAAGAGAATGAGAAGTTTCATTTGAACCACAATCATAGAATCAAAACTTAATAAGAACGACGAAATCGAGGAAATTAGGGTTAACCCTAATTCCTAAACGTCGAAACCCTAGTTAATCTTTAATAAAGGCATTGTGACTCTTTTCATTAAACTTATCCCAATCATACTGCATCATGTAATGAAGTAACCCCCCTTTATTTTATCAAGACTTGGTCATCGCCGTCTCACAACTGCATTTTCATCATATAGGAACCGACCCGGAATTCCCGACGGAGAACACGACTTCGGAGGAGGCACCCGTAGGAACTACCTTCTCTCTTGAGTGTGCTGACTTTTTTGCAGACCAAGGCAAGCCCCGGTGAGCACCTATGTTTTACAAATTTTATGTTTCACACTATGTGTGTAGGAATTGCTTGTGCATTAAGTTTCGAGGAAATTGTCGTGAAAACCTAGTTGCATGACTTGGTAGGTTTTTCCTATGGGGTATCTTTATTAGAGCCATCGCGATAGAATGCTAAGCTTAAGGGTAGGAAACGGTAGAATATGAGTAGTAGGGAGACTACTCATGTTTGCTCAAAGAAACAATTTCGAGGAATGGAAGTTAACGATTGAATAAAACTGGAAACTTTATTGGGTGCGGTTGCATTGGTCAAGTTTGAGTTGTGTACCGAGTGCATACTGGTAAATGGGACCAGGAAACCGACGTAGCTCATTGTGTTTTATTGGACAATTGGTCATCTCTCTTTCAGGGTGAATGGACCGTCAGGGTGGATGAATTCGCATTTGTTTTCTTGGGCTCGTGCTAGTGGGAAAGGCTTGGGGCCGTACAGGGATGCAGGCATCGCCTAGAGGACCATGTCCCTGAAGAGATGGATCTTGGGCCAACTCTGTCACGATGTTGCAAAAGGTGGCCACGTGTGACTCCTTCGAGTGCACAAATGTCGTGTCATTTGGGTTTCTCCTGCAGGATATAAATCAATTATAATTGCCGTTCTCATGGTTAAGAGTATCACTTGTTCCTTTCTACCGCAACGATATGTAAATAGTGGATTAATGATGAAGGTGGCTATTTCACCCCTGATTGGTCATGTTGAATGATTGTTAGTTTAGCATAGGGGCACCTTAGTATATTAATAGCGACTCCTGTTAACTTGGCTAAAAATGGAATAGACTATTAGCGCTGTTTTCGCAATACCAGATCAACTTCCACCAATACTCTCTGCATTCTAGGAGTCGGTCATTAGATGGCCACATTGACGGGTAAGTCTTGCTGAGTATTAGTTGTCCAGGGTTTGTGGATTAATGTTTTGCAGGTGATGCTTCTAACTTTGGTTCGTATGGCTTTGGTCGTTGGGAAGGGGAAGCACCCTCGGAGTGGACCTTTGAGTGGGTTCCTGCTTCTCCGGCCCATGAAGATTAAGCACCCTAGGGCTGGCATGCTTAATTGTATCGTCGAGTTGTAAATCATTAGTTTTCGCTGTCCTATGCTTGTTTTCGAACTACGTTTCCGCACATTAAATCTCTGAACCAAATGATGTAACCTCAGACTTAATGTACCCTTTGATCATGTTTGCGTGTCCTCATTAATTCCTGTACTGTGTGGTCGTTTGCTTCGCCAAGCGACACCCCAAATGATCCTGGATGAGCAACCGTACGATTTTATTGGACGGGATTGCGACAGATCTAATCCGGTTCGCTTACCTGTACATTGAGGACGCAGTGAACAACAATGGAGTGGTACACGGAGGCGTCGTGGTTGCCGAGAACAACACTGTCCGGAGATTGCGGAGCTTCGTCCTCCGCATCTTCAATGTCGGATGTATTCTCATAACCTCCGTCATTAGTGGTGATGTAGTCACGCTGCACGTGCCCAAGTCCAAGACAGCGATGGCACTGGATGCCAGAGGTGCACCCCATGGATATAGTGGAAGGCGAAGTCTTCTCTGGTCCCTCCACAGAAGATTTAGAAGATTCCGCAGGATGTGTCGAGGGAGGGGGTGCCGTAGTGGAAGGTCGCTCACTTGCTGGTGAAGAGGGTGGATGAAAACTGGAAGAAGAATGCGGTGCTCCGGTTCTTGACGTTCTGTAGCTTCCTGGCGTCCCTGCAATTCCTTTTCCGCAAGCATAGCAAGGTGGAACAACTGGTTGACAGTGTTAAATGTCTTATAATCAATAATGTCCTAAATTTCATGCCTCAACTCCCATAGAATCGACAGATCTTATCCTCATTATCTTCAACTATACCACAACGCATCATACCCTTCTGCAGCTAAGCATAATAATCCTGGACCGAATTGCTACGTTGCTTTAAGCACTGCAGTTTGAGATGCATGTCTCGCTGAAAAGAAGGAGGCACAAAGCGATCACGCATAGCAGTTTTCAACTCATCCTAAATAGTAGGCAACTGTCATACAGCAGCTAAAGCAGTCCACCAAATAATAGCAAAGTCCTTCAATTCACTAGAAGCTTGCCAAACTCTATGTTGTTCAGGGACTTGGTGAACCTCAAATTTTTGTTGAACCGTCATCTTCCAATCTAGATATATCTCAGCATTATATGAACCAGAAAAGGAGGATATGGAAAATTTCACCTTAGCAAAGCGATCGTCCTGTGGTCGATGCTGGTTGTTACCTCCCATACCTTGGCTATTTCTACGTAGGCGATGTTGAAGGCGTGCGTCCCGGTCGTCGTCATCGTAGACAGTGTCCTCGTCATCGTCGTTGTTCCCTAGAGGTGGACGCCTTTCCAAATTGTCAAGCCGCGTTGAAATTACGGCCAGCTGGGTGGTGATGCCTTCGAGAGTTGTTTCTATGTGTAGGTCGTTGAGGGTCTTCGTCACGGTCTCAGTGATCTTGTCATCAATGCCTTCAAGCGCCTTGGTAATTGCTTCCTGCAATTGATCTTGGCTGACGCACTCGTTGACGTCCGCCGGCGTCCTAGATTCATCGGTACCTGACATGATGAAAGAAACAAGAAACACAGAGAAAAGCGGTAAAGGTTATCCCTATCAACTACTGTGGGAACAGTGGCACTCCTAGACATCAAAAGAAAGCTCAAACCAAGTTCTTGCAAGGATCTAAACGAACACAAAGCAAAGATACCTTGGAGAAGGGATCCAGCGATTACAGGGTTCAGAAGGTTTAAGTGGAGCTTGGGGCTAATATATATGTAAGTGGAACACAAATCAAAACCAGATAGTACTATTGAATAAATGTCCAAAGTATTGGTCCTAGTTGCTGGCCTACAGCGTCCTATGACAGTTATGATACGAGGTCAAAGAACATGTGAAGGGAAACAGCAACACAGATTAATAGCCAAGGAAAATTAAATTTAGGACAAGCATAAAACAGCACCGAGTGTTCCAACAAAAGTTTATCAATTCGTTTCTTTATTTTTTCTTTTTCTGTGTTTTAACACTAGAAGTAATCACAATACTTCTATCTTTTTTTATATATTATTTCTTTTTCTCAACTCAAAGCATGTGAAGCTAACCACACAAATTTTCTGATCAAAACGATATAATGGCAGAACTGAACTCTATGTCAGGCGTTTTTCTTTTCTAGTGTGGAAACAAACTAGGGTAGGGGAACAAAGAAAGGTGGAATTTAACGGCGGAAGCTCTGGATAAGGTGAAAAGTAGTGGTGGATGATCAACCCGTGTGAATCTAGTGAATATCACATCAGACACAACAAACGAAGGGGTGGGATCTGGGTGGGGAAAAAAAATTGACGGCTAGGGTTTGACACAAGGCGGCGGAAGCAAAACAAACTGTAACGAGCCGTGATCTAAACCAGCAACAAGACTCGATTAAAGACACAAACTCAATACTACGGACTCTAAAATTAAAATGTGCAGAAGCTAAACACGATTTTGGACAGGATATAACTTAAAACTACAATTCTGTTTTTAGCTTTTTTATGGACTATAGGACGAAACGAAAACAAGGAACTAGGGTAAACAATGGCGAACCTGAGGAACACCTGAAGCTCTAATTATCACTTGATGGGAACGGGGTCCCGATCTTCCTACAGGTTCTGATAATCAACGATTTGGGCGGAGTCGCGACACAAATCGATCCGGCTTTCGAACGGCACGTTCTGAACCCCCGCAATCGCAGCACCACGTCTCCTCTGGTTATCATCCGTGTGAACACGGATGACCTTGCCGAGAAGGCTAGTCTTTGCCTGCAAATCGAACATAAGCAAGAACAAAGTAGAAAGCAACCAAATTACAGATGAAGATTAAACTCACAAAGTTGGGGTCTCACAAACCGATGAAACAGCGACACTGTCTTTAACAGGACTAATCTAAGTAAAACCCGAACCCTAATGTCGGGGTGATGTGACACCGCGGTGTCACCAGGTAATCAATCGACACACTAAAACTCAAATTTGCAATTGACACACTTAAAAGCAAAATTTACACTAGAAGTAAAAATAGATGTCATTTGAAATCCTTTAAAGGAACACTATGAAAACTTTTGACAAACAACAGAACACTATAGCTAAGTTCGGAAAGAATTCCACTAACAGTGTCGGAATCCTGTTAACAGAAATTAAATCTAAACCCTAACTCATGACTGTCGAAATTTTCATAAAACCCTAGCCAAGTTTTGCATAACAATTAAATACACTTCAAAATAGAATTTTGGGAATTTATTCAGAATATTTGGAAAAGATTTAGACCTCTTTAAAATTCACACAAACAAGAATCATCCTGGAAATTAAGGAATTTTTAGAGGCTGAATTAGGACGGGAACCCTAAATAAAAAGTGTTCCAAATAAATCCCTGAGCACCCACAAAAATTTCCAAAATGTTTCGAATGCAGGAAGTAGGGCTTTTCCTTACATCTAGCTCGGGCTTTTAAATTAAATCAAAAAAAATTAAAGGAAGGAACAGTGCCAATCGTTTTGAAGCCCGCCGCGCCGCCCGCCAACAGCAGCATGGCAGAGCCATCGTCTCCGCCGGCCGGCGCTCCTTTTGGAGCTGCCTTAAAGTGCGAAGATTTGGCAAATCTCTCTCCCTGATTTCCTTTCTCTCCCTCTCCCTCCTCTCTCTCCCTTTCTCCATCGCGCACGGCAACACGCCACCGCTGCGCACCACCGCCGCGCCCCGCCAATCTGCCGCCCCTGTCCTGTCCCCCTCCCTTCTCTCTCCGTGGTGCCTTAAAGTCATGCCCGAGCCTCCCACTCCTCCCCATGACGAATTTTCCCCTCCTCGGTGCAAACTTCCTTCTTCTCTCACTCGGTCGCCGCTCCGCCATTGCTGCCGTCGTACCCCGCACGTCGCCAGCCCCGTACGGCAGGCCCCGTGCTCCGTCACCATGCCGAACGGCTTTCCCTCCTCCTCGGATAGCTCTCAGACCACCAAGGATCTCCCCGGTTTACCCTATCACCGGGAACGCGAGTTTCTCCTTCCCCGGTCCGAAGCACCGCCGCCGGCAAGAAAACTCCAAATTCATCACCACGGTACCGCCATTTTCCAATTCCTCTCGCTGGCTACTCCTTCTAATCGGTGCGCATCCCTTTGGCAAGTTCTCATCCACAGTTGGCCGCAGGAGAAGAAGCCCACAGCGCGCCACCGTCGGATCACCCTCGCCGCCGCCGTTACCTCACCGCCGAGCCCCTATCTCCGGCCACCCCAAAGCCATTAGCACCCTCCACGGAGTTCGCCTCGGTCTGGTGAAGCTCTCCATGCTATCCTCTGTACCTAGGACCCCCCCTCCTCCTCTGCGCTGCTCGCCGGAGTTCGGCCACTGCCGCCGGACTCGAGCTCCTCTGTTATGTCCTTCTCTTTTCCTTTTTAATCTTCTTTTCCCTATTGAATGGTCAACCTGGCAAAGCGTCTAACCAATCACAGAAAAATCCAAAAATACCAAACCAAAATTTGTAGGGATCCTTGTGAAAAAAAAATAATTTTCTGTTAAAGCACTTTTTCAAAAACGACCAAGGAATTCCTGAAATAATTAGAATACTCTTTTCTGTT
Organism: Oropetium thomaeum; assembly: GCA_001182835.1. NCBI lineage: Eukaryota > Viridiplantae > Streptophyta > Magnoliopsida > Poales > Poaceae > Oropetium > Oropetium thomaeum. The sequence continues at coordinate 550,010 of LFJQ01000040.1, read as the reverse complement.
TTTGAATTTTAAATGAAATTCTAGGGCAGTGCTAGGACTAAACTTTTGTTGTGGACACCTTCTGCAATATTATGGGGATTTTAGGACCGCAAAGTTGCATGTAACCCTTCTAAAATACTCCAATCTGCCTAGTTAAAGTACCACTTTCTAAAATACATTGTACAAGTCATCCAAAAGGTTAGACCCAAAAGCAAAGTTTTAGCTTTGATGCTCATGAGTGACCATATAAAACTTCATAATTTTATTCTAAGGTTTACTATTGCTTTCTGATTTTATAAAGTTTAATAACAGAAATTTTGATGAATTTTTATAAAATCTAGAAAATTCATCTAGGCCACAACCAAAGTTCAAAATTCCTACTTCAGAGAGTGCTATCAATTAAAAATAATCTTGAGGTATAATTAAAATTTTCATTTTTAACCCTAGGTTAATAGTCGAAGTTGTTAAATAATTATTAATCCAAGAAAAATGTCAAATTAACATTAACCAAAGTTGAAATTCTTAATTTTCAAAATATGCCAACTAAAAGTCATCTCCCGAAAAGGAAATGAGAAGTTTCATTTTAACCATCATCATGAAATCAAAACCTAATAAAACAACGGCGTCGAGTAATTAGGGTTTACCCTAATTCTAGGCATCGCCGATCGAAACCCTAGATTACAATTGATAAAAGTAATGGTTCTTTTCATTGAACTCATCATAATCATAATGCATCATGTAGATTCTGAAGCGCACGAAGTAGCTGCAGATCCCGATTCCTCAATCTCCGCAGAAGAAGTCAACGTCAACCCCGGAGAACCAGGCACGCCCCGGTACACAACCGAGTTTTAAATTTTCCTTTTATATCTAAGTGTGTCTTATTTGTGCATTAAGTGCTAGGAGTTGATTGAAATCATAGTTGCATTTGTTTCCATAGGAACCCTAACGGTAGCTGGTATAGATACCCCTAGTATGGTATGCTTAGCAGATATTTGCCGGTAGAAGTTGAGCAGAGTGGACGCTGCTCGCGATTGGTAGGTTATTGGATGAAACAATCACTTGAGACATACAGCACATGATTATGGATTGAGTAAGGAAAAGATAAAAGTTTGAGCGTCAGACAGGATACCAAGTAGGTCGGCAACTGGACTGGTTCAGGGTGACCGTAGTCCTGTCTATCCGTGTGGTCCGAGCCTGATCGAGCCTTGAATGTACTAGTCGTATGTTGGGTATAGTGGGGCCTAGTAAACCTATGTAGCCTAGTAAATGCAACGTCGAACCTACCCCTACGGTGTCTGAATCGGAGGCGATCTAGGGCGGGCAGCGTGGGAACTCCTCTTGGCTTGGACGTCCTTGTCCGACTTGAAGTTGATCTCCAGCGTCTTTCTTGACCCCTCCATGATTCCTAATCATAATATAATCATTAGGTAGCAATCTATTCTCCATAGTAACCTATAAACTTGTACTTAAGAACGAGCTCACCTCTAGATTCAATTGTCGTGCTCAGGCTCTAGTGATTGGTCCTTCATTTGTCGTAGCGGGAGAAGGATTGTGTGTAACCATGGGTGCGATGTCCTCATCACAAACTTGTTAGTTCAATTAGTCATATATCTGTTTAGAGCTCTAACTAATTGCTAACCACCTCAGATTCAAACAGGATCTAACTTTCCATGCGAGCTCCGTGGCGTCTGAGCTCTCCTCTCGTCATTCTCAGTCCATCAGCCCCATTGCCATCCAGCGTCGGCTGTTGCTCCTCACCATCCAACTGTGCCTAGGCTCAAACCAAACCCCCCCCCCCCCCCCCCAAAAAAGTGTCTTGCTCGGGGGATACGTTGGAGAAGCGGTTCGTGCAATACAAGCTGCTAGAGAAGGCATCCACAGGGCGTGGGAAAGGTCGACTTCGCTGTGTATTGGCCCCTTCATGACATTGATATTTTATTAAAAAAAATATAATGTCATGAGATTTAAATTTCATTCATCTTTTTGCAAAACCGAATGTCAGGAAGTTCAGAAATTAGATTAATTGTTTTTGGCTAAAAAAAGTAATGTCACTAAACGAAATCGGGAATTGGATTTGCCATTTTTGAAAAGAAATGAATTGCTACAAATTTCAGAAATTTCATTCACATTTTTTAGCCTTGAATATCATGATATTTTACTTATGGAAAGCTACTAACCCTTTAAAATAGAGCAATTCACCATTTGTTCAAAAGTGCAATTTTAAAAATGGCTAATGATCATATTTGGGAAATGTTGTCGTGCTTTGTTTATTGTGAAAATATATCAGCGTCTGCATCTACTGACCTCTTGCTTAGTTGTAGTGTGCGTCAAAATTGTTTGACACGTGTTTATACACACTTTAAAACTGAAAATTAGTCCAACGACACAGTGTAAAATTCAGAAACTATACTGTCTTTTGATGTTGAAATTAGAAGTCATTTACGACAAAAGTTTCGGTCACATTAGGAAGTCATGAATAACTTTTAATTTGTTCAGTTTGAAAATGAAAATCATATGAATAATAAATTTGTCTTGAAAATAGTCAATAGAGGTGGAGCAAATCTCTTTTTTTTTCTCCAACCATATGAACCTCGTCAGATCAGAGATTATATTTTTTTCAGAAAGACACTACTCCCTCCGTCTCTTATATAAGGGATTGGAGAGATCAGTGAGAAAAATAACAGTGGAAGGAGATGACTCCTTTGTCCCTTACCAACCCCTGGAGATGTGAAAGGAATTCAATGCATTAACTGCTGTACAGGACCACAACTTCACTTTTTGGACTTTTGCCGCCAAACCAGCTGCACCGGTTCTCTAAAATTTCACTTTACCGCCAACACTGAGGAAAAGTTTCATTTGCAAGCAGGCGGGTGAGCAAAAGTTCAAATTACAAAACACTAAGCAGCCTTTATAAACAAAACCCCACAGCAGTCCTACTCAATCTAAGACCAGTATGGCCATAGACCTCAACATTCGAGCACCGGAGGAAGAGACTGAGGGATTTCACCATGCAGCTGCATAGTTGGACCACTTCTGGCAGGATGGTGGCGCCCAGTGTTAGCTTCATGACCATTGTGCCTCAAAGGTATGAATGTTTTGATGATTGAATGAACATGATCCCACTTATTGAGTGCAGCTCCTACTACCATCTACAACCTCAAGAGTGAAGTGCCTCGGCAAATGTTCATGACAACCCATGTTGAGCCCATGATGAGTACGTGGTTGAAGAATGGATCAAGACCCTGGAGAATTGAGATCAAGCTAGGATAGCTTGTGTAGCTAGGTTTTGAGTCCATAGGAAAAACCGGTACTATTAAAGGGGGTTGGGATGTCTAACTATGTCTCACTAGTGTAGAGGTGGTGGACAACGTGTATAAAGGTCCCACAGCACTCGGAGAGCAGCTAGGAAGCCGAGGAAGACGATTTGTGAAGCTTGGAAGCAAGAATGCAGCGAAGACATCAAAATTCCGGTTTCAACAGAATCGTCGTACCATACGACGGTATCGTCGTACCGTTTTCCAGAAGAACTGGAAATCGGGGCTGGCCACGAGAAAAGAGTCGTCGTACCGTACAACGGTATTGTCGTACCATTTTTCAGAAGATCTAGAAGTTAGGCCAAGCCAGAAGAAGAAGAGTCGTTGTACCATACGTTAGGGTTGTACCATTGGAGCTGTTGGAGCTGAGCTGGAGATGACTGGAGAGATATAGTCGTCGTACTATATGACGGTATTCTCGTACCATTCTCCAAAAGACCTATTTTAGAGTTGAGTTCAGGAGCTATAGTAATCGTTCCGTAAGACGGTATCGTCGTACCATGATGGTACGACGATTGACTGTGCAGAGGGACTTGAGTGTAACGGCTAGTGGGCGTGGTTGGCCCCATAAATAGCCATCCCACTCAGTTGTTTGAGAGACTTTTGGCCATGGAATAGCAGAGGAACCCTTGGAGGGCCAAAACAAGGAGAGAAGCACTTGGACAAAGAAAAGAAGATCTTTGAGTGCTTGTGGGAGAGTAACAAGGAGTGTTCATCCACCTCTATGCTAGTGGGCTGTAGAGGGGTATCTTGGCTTGTTACTCTTGATCTTATGGCAGGGCCTAGATTGGTTAAGAGTTGGTGATTGAGCTTCCGTGGAGTTTGTGGAAGACTTCACAAGTTTGTACACGGTTTGGAGCCCTCCATTCAAAGGGGCATCAAGAGAGAGCGTCCGAGCTAGGAGGCTTATCAAGGGAGTCCGTGTCTTCACTCGAGGAGTGGAGCGCACCTTGGATGATACCATTCCGGGAACGGCGAGAGTGACCGAGACTCTGGTGGGGGTGGTCCAACAAGGACTAGGGGAGGCTCCATCCTCCGATACCTCGGGAAAATATCGACACGTCAACCTTTCTCTATCACTCTTTCTCTAGCTTGTTGTTCTTGTTGTCTTTCCTTTGAGCTAGTAGAATTGCATATGTTGCTCTTTGTTTTCCTTCTTATCGTGCTAGTGTGTTTGCCTTACTTCTTGTTCTTATATCACTAGTATGATGGGTTCTTAGCCACTAGACTTACATAGGATAGTGTTTCGACGACTTTAGTTTTGAGAATTGTGTGACACGCTTATGTTCGTCCACACCGATGCAACCCCCCTCCCCACCTTCTCGGTGTCTTGATCCTTACACCCAGGCAGAAGCAGCACAAGACGGTGGTGGCGTCCAGGAGGAAGCAACACAGGACGGTGTGGCCTAGGAGGAAGCAGCACAAGAGGGTCGCGCCCAGGAATATGAAGACAGTTCACTTGATCCCTTTGAATCAGGTAATACATGGCCTTTTGAGACATGCAAGGGTTTAAATATGCACTGGTTAGGACCAAAAAATGTGTCTTTTTTTTTTCTCGAAAACAAAAAATGTGTCTTCAAACCTTTTTTTGTGCTGGCATGTAGATGATGATGTTGAAATACTCCACTTGCAGCCTCCATGTGTGAACAAGTTCCTGCTGGAAATGCATGTCGTGGAATTGATCTAAACATTGATCCATATGAAGCAGGTAATGATTGCATTACATTGAAACAACAGCTGAATGCAAATTGACAAAACAACTTGTCCTTGAAAAAGAAGTGTACTCGCCAAATTTTCTTAATGTTGACATGTAGATAATGATGCTGATAATCATGTGTATGCTGGTCATGTGGATGTCATGTTTGAGGAAGAGGAGCTCCATGCATCCAATGATGGGGTACAGCAAGCTGGAAATGGAAGCATGATCAGGAGAAAGAATTTGAAAAAGCATGAAAAGCAAGCAATTTATGAGGCTTTACTTCAGAAAAGCAACAATGGAAAAGTGAAGAGGACAACAACCACTATAGTAGCTGGTTTATTCAATGTTAACAGGAAACAAGTCCAAACTGTTTGGAAGTTTGCTAAGGAGTGCATTGCAACAGGACGACCAGTTGATTTTAGTTCAAAAAGAGCAAAATTTTCTGGTCACAAAAGGAAAGTTGATTTGAGCATAATTGCTGAAATACCTTTGCATAAGAGGACTACTATTAGGTCTCTAGCTGAAGCTATAGAAGTCAATAAAAGCACGCTGCATAGGTTATTCAAAGAAGGGAACTTGCGACGACACTCTAACACATTGAAGCCATATTTAAAGGAGGATAACAAGAAACAGAGACTACAATTTTGTGTTAAATATGTAGATCCTCAATCTATTGACATCGAGCCCGCTTTTGTTGACATGAAAAACATTGTGCATATAGATGAGAAGTGGTTCAATATCACAAAGAAATACAAGAACTTCTATATGCTTCCTAGTGAACAAGATCCATTGAGGACAATTCACAACAAAAATTTAATTCCAAAAGTAATGTTACTTACTTGTGTTGGAGTTCCTCGATATGATTCACAAGGTGCCTGTTACAACTGATTATTGTTTGTTACAATATTGATCTTCAAGATTTTATTTATTTATTTATTCATACATTTGTGTAGGAATCAGCTCAGAGAGCAAGCTGTAATAAGCCTAGAGGCACCTTGATCACAAAACCAGTGAATATAACAAGGGATGTCAATAGATGTTTCCTGATTAGTAAAGTGATCCCAGCAATAAAGGCAGCTTGGCCTATAGACGCTGCAGGTGAAACTATTTGGATACAGCAAGACAATGCACGTACACATGTGGCACCAGATGATGAAGCATTTCTACATGCAGTAGCACCAACTGGATTAGACATAAGTCTACTAAACCAGCCACAATATTCACCGGATATGAATGTGCTACATCTTGGTTTCTTTGCATCTCTTCAATCAAAGACATATTTGCGTAGCTCTAAGAATATTGATCAATTAATTAGTAATGTGCAGGATGAGTTCAGTAGGTATGACGACTCATTGTTACTGTTGGTATTTCTTACGTCATTATTAAGTTTTTGACGCGGACCCGCCCAGAAAACCACGTCTCAGGACGAATCCGGTCTGTTGTTAAGCCAGGATCCTATTGGGCAACGCTCGGCGAAGCGAGCGTACACACGATACAACACAGGCCGGATAAACAGCAATAATTTAAGGAGGAAGAAGTTAATACAACATTAATTCCTGGATTGTAGCTTAAGTCTTACAAGAGTTCAGAGCGCACAATAAAGTTTAAAAAAAATCGTAGCAGCGGAAGACTCGATTACTGACTCCGACACTCAAAAGCTAAGCAAAAGCATGCACCCTGCCCGCGGGCGTCATGCTGCTGGCCACTTCAAAGGTTACCGCGGCGACTCGCACAGTTCCCACTGGAGGTTCCCTACCTTGGAGTGAGGTTCCTCCCAGTGGAAGCTATCGTCCTGGTTCTGCGCGTCGGTTCCTGAAAACCACATATCGCTAACGCGTGAGCTTCTAAGAAGCTCAACAAGACTGACCCGACAAAAGGCTGACTACAGCCGACTTCTAGACATGAAGGCTGTTGGGGGTGGGTTTATTTGCCAAACGAACCCGCAACCTGTACTACTCTTGATAAATTTTAGCACAAGTTGAGTAGTTAAAATATAACTTTAATTAGCACTGATCTAATCAAGCATAATAAAAGTGACAAGTAAGTAGTAATCATCACAATGTCAAACTCATTGCATCTCATCTTATTACAGAAATGTGGTGCGTTTCACGAGCATGCTCGCCAACTGGGAGCGACAGCGGTTCGAAACGATTTTTATACCCTGCAGGGGGAAACCTAATTGTACGACACGTGCGTGTCCCAGACTCGCACGTGGCAACCGTTCACACCAGCTCCTGCAACGTCAATTCCCTCCTACGTCTGCCTTAGCAGCGCCGCATCCCACCAGGCAACACGTCCCAGACGGTTTCTGTGGAGTTCCCACGCTGCCCACCCCAGATCTCCTCCTAGTCAGACACCATAGGGCAGGTTCGACGTTGCATTTACTAGGCTACGTAGGTTTACTGGGGCCCATTACACCCAGCATACGACCAGTACGTTCAACACTCGATCAGACTCGGACCACACGGATCAGACAGGTCTACGGTCACCCTGGACCCGGTCCAGTCGCCGACCTAATTGGTATCCTGTCTGACCCTCAAACTTTTATCCATCTTTAATTATCTCATCATCAGGAGTCATAATGTATCAAGTGGTAGCTTCATCCAAGATCCTACCTTTCGCGAGCAGTGTCCACTCTGCTCGACTTCTACCGGTAATAACTTGCTAAGCATAGCAACTATTTGGTCATCTATACTGCTACCGGTAGGGTTTTCTATGGGAACAAATGCATCTAAGGTTGCAATCAACTCCTAACAACTTAATGCACAATCATGACATGACTCACTGAGTTGTAACAAGAAAATTTAAACAGAGGTGGTGCACCGGGGCTTGCCTGGCTCTTCGGCTTCTTGGTTGATCTCTTCTGCTGGAGCGGAGGAGTCGGGTTCTGCAGCTACCTCACGTGCTTCGGAGTCTACATGATGCATTATGATTAAGATTATGAGAAGTTCAAGGATTGATAACAAATAACATAAAGCTTTTGCTAAGGAGTATTTTAGGGGTTTCAATTTGCGACGGTTAGAATTAGGGTTAACCCTAATCCCTTGACGCCACTGGTTTAAAAATATTTGACTTAATGCATGGGGTTCCAAGTCACTTATTCAATTTCTCACCATGTGATGTGTAAATGGGTCATATTCTCTGAATTAGTCTAAACTCAAATTTTGGTTGAGATTTATCGACATCTTTCTTCGGAGAATAATTATTTAATTAAACTATGGTTATTAATCTTAGGGTTGAAAATGAAAGTTTTAGTTGCACTAAAATTTTATTTTTACTGGGTAGTGCTCTCTGAATTATGAATTTTGAAATTTGGTTGAGGCTTAGATTAATTTTCTAGATTTTATCAAAATTCAACAAATTTTCTATTATTTAAAATGGTAAAATCAGAAATAATTACTAAACCTTGGAATAAATTTATGAAATTTTATGTAACCACCCATGAGCATCAAAACTAAAGTTCTGTTTTTGGGTTCAACATTTTGGAGTACTTTTATAATGTATTTTAGAAAAAGGCAAATTAGTTAGGCAGAATGGAGTATCTTGAATGGGTTACATGTAGTTCTGGGGTCCTAAAATCCTGGTAAATTTCCAGAGGATGTCTTCTGTTATGCCACACTTGTAGATCAATTTGGAGCCCTAGCATTGCTCTACAATTTGAATTAAAATTCATAAACAGAAAATATTGTTTTAATTATCCCTAAAAATACCAGGTCATTTAGGAAATAGTGTTTTAACATAAAATTAGTGCATCTCATGAGGATTCTAACAAATTTTAGTTTGGAATTTTTGGAGGTTTCTGTGATTTGTTTGGCATTTTACAAGACAGGACAATATTGGAGGAAAATAGAATTGAAACAGTGCTTAGGGCAGAACAGGGGAGCTGAGCTCCGATGAGCTCCGGCGGCCGATTCAGTCAAAATGGGTGATCGGCTGTGCTCGATTCTTTGCCCTACACCATCTACGAGCTATGATGAAGTCCGGCAGCACGATAACGGCCAGGTTCCATCACCGGAGAGGGGTGCTCACCGTGGGGGTCGGCGGCGGCTGCGGCGAGGAGGAGTTCCCGACGAGATGAGCTGAATTCCGGTGAGAGGAGAGCGCCGTGAGCTGCACAATGACTTGACAAGTGAGTTGAGCAAGGGGAGGAGCACTGAAAATGGCCGGAGCATGGCCGGCGGCGAGGGGTGGCGGCTCTGCCCGAAGCTCGACGAAGGAATCACCGGAGGAACGGCGGAGGAAGAAGATTTGGTCCGGAAGACTTACCGTGGTGCAGTGAACTTGTTTGACGGGGCTAAGGGTCGCGGGGATGGCCGGAAGACTAAGGTCGACGGTGAGCTCAATTGGCGGCAGGAGGGGGAACTGGCGGCGGTGCAGGCGTTCTGTCGCCGCCGGTGAGTTTCTGCGGCCGAGCACTAGTCAAAATCGATCACCGGGATGAGATGAAACAGCCGGATGAAGGAATTGCAAAGTGAGTGTACCGTGAAGATGAATTCGAGGGTTGAGGGTCGGGGCGGTGCTCCTGTTGCCGGTGAGGACGACTGCAGTGTTCCGGGCGGAGGGAGCGACGGGAGTGCAATTCGATCAACTGAAAGCTGCACCGGGGCGAGGGGAGTCGTTTAGGCAAGGTTGGATCAGTGGAGAAAGGCCAGAAGGGTGGTCTCACCGTGAGCCCTCCTTCGGCGGCAATGGCGACGGTGGCACCCGAGTGATGTAAATCAACAACGCGTGCGTAGGAGTGAAAATGGGCGCGGGGAAAGTGGGAGGAGGGTTCAGCGCACTCCTTTAAACGTCGCGGGGAGAGATTGGGAGGGGGGACAGAGAGTGGCGGCGGATTGGGCATCGGGGGCGGTGGCTTGCCGTAGAGGCACTGCCGCTCGGCAATTTGGCGTGCAGCAGCGGCGACGAGACGGGGAGAGAGAGAGGAAGGAGGGAGGAGGAGAGAGCGGCAAAGGATTCGGAGGACATCTTCCGATTGATTGCTTCTCCAAAGGCACGCCGGTCGGCGGGGAGGGCGGCTCTGCCGCGCGGCGGTTGGCCAACGGGGGCGGGCGGCACTGTGCTTCGTCAGCCTGTTGCCGGTTTAAATGAATTCCTACAAGCTCCTGCTGGTTGAAATTGAAAACCCCACCTCCTCAGCTCAGAAAATTATGAAAATTTTTGTGTATACTCAGGGAATTATTTGGAACACTTTTTATTTAGGGTTCGAGTTCTGAATCAGCTCCAAAAATTTCTTGAATTTATGGGTCCACTTTAGTTTGTGTGAATTTTAAAAGGGTTTGAACCTTCTCTAAAAATCTTGGATAAATTCCTAAAATTCTATTTTGAAGTGAACTTAATTGTTATGCAAAAACATAGCTAGGGTGTTGTGGAAAATTTGGTGGGTCACGCATTAGGGTTTCATTCCTGCCCGAAGGATTAAGTTTTCGACACTGCGGTTGGAAACCTCTCGAACTTGGTAAACGTGTTCTGTGGATTATCAAAGTTTTTGTAGACTTCCTTTGGGGTATTTTAAACAACATCGCACTTACTTCCATGGTTGGTTCTGCTTTTAGGTGTGAAATGTTGTCGATTAGGGTTTTAAGTTGCCGATTTAGGTCCTGGTGACACCTGGGGTGTCACAGCCTCCCCCCCTAAAAGAAATCGCGTCCCGAGATTTAAGCAGAGGGTTAGGGTAGGCATAGGTACCTATGGGGCTGGGAGTAGTTCGGGGTAGTGGGATCGAAGAAACTCTGCCGACTCCCATGTGGCCTCGTCTTCCGTGTGGTTGCTCCACAGAATCTTGTAAAACTTGAGTGTCCGCCTTCTAGTAACTCGCTCTTTTTCATCTAGTATCTTAATTGGACGCTCTGGGTAAGTTAAGTCTGGTTGCAACTCTTGCGCTTCTGGAATCACTTGATCTATGGGTGCCTTCAGACACTTCTTCAATTGTGAGACATGGAAGACGTTGTGTATCCCCGACAATTCTTCTGGCAGCTTCACTTGATATGCCACTGGTCCACATTCGGCCGTGATAGGATACGGACCTATATACCGAGGTGCTAACTTGCCTCTGATCCCGAATCGTTGAACTCCTTTCATGGGTGAGACTCGTAGGTAAACGTAGTCTCCTACCTCGAATCTTAATGGTCTGCGCCTTCGATCTGCATAGCTTTTCTGCCTCGACTTGGCGGCCTTCAGGTTGGCTTGAATGACTCGTACTTTCTCTTCGGCTTGCTGCACTAGATCTGGTCCCAAAATAATTCTTTCGCCTGCTTCTGACCAGTTGAGTGGCGTCCTGCAACTACGGCCGTACAGTGCTTCGAAAGGTGACATCTTGATGCTGGCTTGATAGCTATTGTTGTACGAGAACTCCGCCAAGGACAGATAAGTGTCCCATCCTTTTCCATGTTCCAAGACGCAAGCTCGAAGCATGTCTTCAAGTATTTGGTTTACTCTTTCGGTCTGGCCATCTGTCTGGGAATGGTAAGCTGAGCTATGAATTAGCTTGGTTCCTAGTGACTCATGTAGTTGCTTCCAAAATCGACCGATAAACTGGGTACCTCGGTCGGAGATGATTGTCTTAGGCACTCCATGCAGACAGACTATCCGATCAATGTATAACTGCGCATACTTCTTCATGGTGTACCTGGTCGACACCGGGATGAAGTGGGCCGTCTTTGTCAAACGGTCTACTATGACCCAAATTGAATCTAACTGTCGGGCTGTCAAGGGTAGTCCGACAATGAAATCCATGCTTATATCTTCCCATTTCCACGACGGAATGCTCAATGGTTGCGACAACCCTGCACCCTTCAGGTGGTCGGTCTTTACTCTTCGGCACGTGTCACATTCCGCTATGTATCGAGCGATTTCCCTCTTCATTCTGGTCCACCAAAATTTCTTCCGCAGATCTTGGTACATCTTGTTACTGCCAGGATGAATAGAGTACTTAGATAAGTGAGCCTCATCCATGATCTTTCTTCGGAGCTCGTGATTCTTGGGTACTACTAGTCGATTCTTGAACCATAGAACTCCGTCTTCGTCTTCTCGAAAGCACTGCATCTTCTTTTCTCGCAGTCCTAATCTGATCATTTCCATGCCCTTGTCAATCTTTTGGGCCTTGGCTACCTCGTCTCTGAGTGTTGGCACTAAGGCTAGGTTGTAGAGGGCTCCATGAGGTAGAATTCTTACGGTTGGCTCTAGTTCCTCGATTGCTACTCCTTGATCTAAGTAGTGGCAATGGGCGTTTCTGCTAAGTGCATCTGCAACCACGTTAGCTTTGCCCGGATGATAGTGGATCTCTATTTCATAATCCTTGATTAACTCTAGCCATCGCCGTTGCCTCATGTTCAGCTCATTCTGAGTGAAGATGTACTTGAGGCTTTTGTGGTCGGTGTAGAGGTGCACCAGGTTTCCCAATAGATAATGCCTCCACACCTTCAGAGACAATACCACGGCTGCCAACTCCAAGTCATGGGTGGGATAATTCAGCTCGTGCTTACGGAGTTGCCTAGAAGCATAAGCAATCACCCGCCCTTCTTGCATTAACACGCAACCAAGCCCAATGCCCGACGCATCGCAATATACGTCAAAGGGCTTGTTCAAATCTGGTTGGGCGAGTACCGGTGCTGTGGTCAAGTGCTTCTTCAAAGTCCGAAAGGCTTCTTCACACTTCTCCGTCCATTTGAATTTCTGGTCCTTCTTGAGCAACTCTGTGATGGGTTTAGCAATCTTGGAAAAACTGGTGATAAAGCGACAATAATATCCCGCTAATCCCAAGAAACTTCGCACCTTGTGAACTGTTGTGGGTGCCTTCCATCCCACAACATCTTGCACCTTTCCCGGATCTACAGAAATGCCTTCTGCGGACACCACATGACCTAGAAACTGAACACGCTCAATCCAGAATTCGCACTTGCTGAATTTGGCGTACAGCTGATGATCTCTGAGTCTTTGTAGAACTATGCGAAGGTGCTGAGCATGTTCATCGGCCGTCTTAGAGTACACGAGGATGTCGTCAATGAACACCACTACAAACTTATCCAGCTCGGGCATGAACACTGAGTTCATGAGGTACATGAAGTACGCTGGTGCGTTAGTGAGTCCAAACGACATCACCAAGTACTCATACAGCCCATATCTGGTGGAGAAAGCCGTCTTCGGAATGTCCACGGGACGTATCTTGATCTGATGGTAACCAGACCGAAGATCGACCTTGGAGAAAACCTTTGCTCCAGCCAACTGATCAAACAGAGTATCTATGCGTGGTAGTGGATATTTGTTCTTGATAGTGACCGCGTTCAAGGGGCGGTAATCCACGCATAGCCTCAAGGATTGGTCCTTCTTCTTTACAAACAAAGCCGGACATCCCCAAGGCGAGGAACTGGGCCGTATGAAGCCCTTGTCCAGCAACTCCTTCAATTGTGTCTTCAGCTCTGCCAGCTCTTTGGGTGCCATCTTGTACGGTCTGCGGGAGATCGGAGCTGTGCCTGGCTGTAGCTCAATCTGGAACTCCACATCTCTGTCCGGTGGTAGGCCAGGTAATTCTTCTGGGAACACATCGGGGAATTCCTTAGCTACCGGTATTTCTTCCAGACTTTTTCCGATGACATGGCAGACTTGTTTGAGGGCAGATCTAGGATGATCTAGGTTTATAGATACGGAACCGTGAAGTGGAGAGGTTAAGTGGACTACACGGTTAGCAACATCAAGGATGGCATTGTGGTACTTCATCCATTTCATGCCGAGGATAATGTCGATACCCTGCCCATCTAGGATTATGAAGGAGGTAGGATAGATATGGCATCCTAGCTTTAGGGGTGTCTCACTTAAGCCATAGTTGGACAATATGTTACCCCCAGGCGATTTTATGAGAAATGGTGGCTCGAGGGGAACTGTGATTAGGCTTTTATCCTTAACAAAATTTTTACTGATAAAATTGTGGGTGGCACCGGAATCAAATAGAACGAAGGCTGAATGGGTAGAGAGCGAGAACATACCCGCCAGTACTTGCTCCCCTTCAGAAACATCTTCGGCCGTGGTGTGGTTCACCCGACCAGTTCTGGTGTTCCTTTGTCCTCGTTGCTGACCTGGCCCCTGGTTTGCCTGCTGGTTGCCCCTAGCTTGCTGGTTGGAGGGGCACTCGCGGGCGAAGTGCCCGGGTAGCCCGCAGGTGAAGCAGGGTGTGCCTGGTCCAGGACGGGCGCCCTGTTGAGGTGGGCGGACACCCTGGTTCCTCTGTGGTGGCGGTGGTGCACGGTAGCCAGTCTGCTGTTGATTCTGCGGAGGCCGGTATGGCTGCTGCGGTGGACGGAACGACGGAGCATGCGGCGGGGTCGCCCTGTACTTCCTACCATCTGGTGCAGTGAGAACAGTGTCCTCATGCAAGTTGAGCAGTGCTAGGCTCAACGTGAACAAGGGAGTGACGTGGTCCATCTCTCCCCTGAAAGTCCTCTTCTGTGCATTCTTAACATTACGGTGCCAGGTGCGGTTGACCTGGTCCCGTATGGGGAACATCGCCGCTGGCTTGTCTGCCAAGTCTTCTGTGTGCTTCTCGCATATCCTCAGTAGGGCCTGATGAGCAGCTGACTCAATGGCTTCGGTCTTGTCCGAACCGAAGGTGGTGGTGGTGTAAATCTCTCCGTTGGCATGCTGAGGGTGTGTGGGTAGCGTGACCGTGGCCGAGCAGCGTGGTAGATCGTACTGCCGATACTCCCGAATCTGAAACCAAGGGGTCTCCGGATAACCCAGCGACTGCAAGGTCTGACCAAGTATCTCCACGAATCCCTTGCGTCCTGATTGCTTGGTGACATAGGTAGGGGTGGAGTCTTCAACACCTATCTCCGCGAGTCCATGCTCGATCGTGTTGGCGTCCATCTGCATCACAGAGGTGAACAATATTTTATCAATCAGAAGCCACATGTTGACACAAAGTTCAAAGCATGCTAAATCTTCCGGTACATAAAACATTTTCATCCCTGCGTAAAAAGGTGATCCAAATTGGTCACTAAGGATGTTAACTAGCAACAGCCGACTTGTCCAAGGTGCTCTGCCATCTAGTTGACCTGTCAAGGAGACAATCTTCTCATCGAGGACAGTTCTAGGAAGGCTCAAGGGTGCACAAGGGTTTTACTCCAACTGGGTGAATTCCACGCAATCCCTAAGGGAGGAAGGTATCCAGGTTGACTTCTTAATTTCTTTCTGATGGTGTGACAGCCATTAGTGAGAGAATTCTTGCTTCTGGATGGTTTTAGTATAAGTTTAAAGGGTTTTAATATTTCTCCATGCAATGCACTCCTACATCGGCCTATACGTCCTCACAAAGTAAAGAGAAAATACGCTTAGGCGGTGGCAGAATCGCACTCAAGTTAGCCGTTACTACACGTATACTCATGATAGCGTGGTTAGCGTACCTGCAGAAAATGGCATCACAGGCAGTTCAATATGATATATATCAAAAGTAAAAACAACAACCCATATCATTGCCATATGGGTCGCCCCGAGTAGGTCACGTACGGGGATCACGTGTCCGACCTTCCCTGCGCGGCGACAGACTGCACTTTACCTCAGGCAGCGGAGGTATGAGAGTGTTCCGCAAAACCGAAGTCGTGAGGAACAAACTCATCTCTTGTGTGCCCAAGACACAAGACTCCACTGTTGCGAAGGTCTGCATTCGCAACAGGTCCG
Source organism: Oropetium thomaeum (assembly GCA_001182835.1). NCBI lineage: Eukaryota > Viridiplantae > Streptophyta > Magnoliopsida > Poales > Poaceae > Oropetium > Oropetium thomaeum. The sequence continues at coordinate 534,350 of LFJQ01000040.1, read as the reverse complement.
TAACCCACACCTCGTACGGTAGAGGTCCGCTTTTCTCCCTAAACGGCAAGGGGGTGTACTATATTACAACGTACATAGTACCTCCTTCTATACCACCACGGTATAGAACGCTACCGTTGCAGACGCAACAGGGATTTCTCGACCTTTTACCGCAGTCGAGCGGCGTACCTTACCTTGCTTACCTTAGCGTAGGTGCGTCGTTACAAAAATGTAAATCTAGACTGGGTTTTGTTAGCTCCTACACTAGGTTAGCTTGCCACCTGATAACCTATTAACTAATAGGGCGCGTACCTCACTCGCACGTGATTTTCGAAAATATGCCTTAAGCATCGTACCGTTTCCCAACACGGCTCTGATACCAAGCTGACGCGGACCCGCCCAGAAAACCACGTCTCAGGACGAATCCGGTCTGTTGTTAAGCCAGGATCCTGTTGGGCAACGCTCGGCGAAGCGAGCGTACACACGATACAACACAGGCAGGATAAACAGCAATAATTTAAGGAGGAAGAAGTTAATACAACATTAATTCCTGGATTGTAGCTTAAGTCTTATAAGAGTTCAGAGCGCACAATAAAGTTTAAAAAAAATCGTAGCAGCGGAAGACTCGATTACAGACTCCGAAACTCAAAAGCTAAGCAAAAGCATGCACCCTGCCCGCGGGCGTCATGCTGCTGGCCACTTCAAAGGTTACCGCGGCGACTCGCACAGTTCCCACTGGAGGTTCCCTACCTCGGAGTGAGGTTCCTCCCAGTGGAAGCTATCGTCCTGGTTCTGCGCGTCGGTTCCTGAAAACCACATATCGCTAACGCGTGAGCTTCTAAGAAGCTCAACAAGATTGACCCGACAAAAGGCTGACTACAGCCGACTTCTAGACATGAAGGCTGTTGGGGGTGGGTTTATTTGCCAAACGAACCCGTAACCTGTACTACTCTTGATAAATTTTAGCACAAGTTGAGTAGTTAAAATATAACTTTAATTAGCACTGATCTAATCAAGCATAATAAAAGTGACAAGTAAGTAGTAATCATCACAATGTCAAACTCATTGCATCTCATCTTATTACAGAAATGTGGTGCGTTTCACGAGCATGCTCGCCAACTGGGAGCGACAGCGGTTCGAAACGATTTTTATACCCTGCAGGGGGAAACCTAATTGTACGACACGTGCGTGTCCCAGACTCGCACGTGGCAACCGTTCACACCAGCTCCTGCAACGTCAATTCCCTCCTACGTCTGCCTTAGCAGCGCCGCATCCCACCAGGCAACACATCCCAGACGGTTTCTGTGGAGTTCCCACGCTGCCCACCCCAGATCTCCTCCTAGTCAGACACCGTAGGGCAGGTTCGACGTTGCATTTACTAGGCTACGTAGGTTTACTGGGGCCCATTACACCCAGCATACGACCAGTACGTTCAACACTCGATCAGACTCGAACCACACGGATCAGACAGGTCTACGGTCACCCTGGACCCGGTCCAGTCGCCGACCTAATTGGTATCTTGTCTGACCCTCAAACTTTTATCCATCTTTAATTATCTCATCATCAGGAGTCATAATGTATCAAGTGGTAGTTTCATCCAAGATCCTACCTTTCGCGAGCAGTGTCCACTCTGCTCGACTTCTACCGGTAATAACTTGCTAAGCATAGCAACTATTTGGTCATCTATACTGTAAATCTGGCCAAAATGCTTCGTCCGTACTATTCCTTTGCAACATATCAATTGCTGACAATAAACCAGCATTTCGATCATGTATGATGCAAACATCTGGCCTATTTCTAACAACAGCTCTCTTAAGCCACCGAAGGAACCACAACCAAGTTTCGGTCCTCTCGTGCTCCACAAATGCAAAGGCAATTGGCACAATCTGATTCTCTCCATCAACCCCAATAGCAGTAAGAATTTGCCCTTTATACTTGCCGGTCAAGAATGTACCATCCACACATAGCACGGGTCGGCAGTATCTAAATGCTGCAATCATGCATCCAAATGACCAGAAAGCACCTTGAAGTACCTTGTTACCATCTGCATTGACAAAGTCGTGCCATGCAATTATAGTCCCCGCGTTCCGAGCTTGAACAACTTCAAGTAATGCAGGAAGATTATGATATGAATCCTCGTAAGTGTCAAACCTTCTTTTCAATGCTTTCTGTTTCGCCCTCCATGCCATATCATACGATATGTCATACCCATATCTATTCTGTATACTATGCATGATAGCAAAGGGAGATATTGCAGTCTTTTGCACTATCTCTGAATACAGTACATCAGCAATAAATTTTGCTGTCATATTCCTATGTTTCAGAAGAGTATTTCTCAACATACACGAGTGAGGTACCACAATAGAGACAACAAATGATGTCTCATTCTTTGGTAGATACCCATCAACTCGCCACGTGCAGTCTGGCGCAATGCACTTTACATCATATGTTGTTGTGTTTAAAATTATCACCCTGAACTGCTTCTTCTCAGAATACGCCCACCGCTTCACCGCCATTTGCAAGTCCCCCTTATCACGAAACATCTGCCCCTGCCTCACTTCTACAGCATCATATTCCCAGACTGACTTGTGACCATCATCAAATGCTATGTTGTCCATATCAATCCAGTCCTCTGGCTCTTCATCACCCTCCTTCCACCCGCCCCGTGTCTCAACAAAATCTTCATACTCATCATCATCCCTCTGCATCTCATCTACAATAACCTCATTCTCTTCTCCACAATCAACAACCATCATTTCCATCCGGCCTCCTCCCACCTCATCTTGCGTCTGATTAATCTGTTTTCTGGTACTATTATTCTCAACTTCAATATTTTGCTCCGTGCTCTCACCGATTGCTAAATTATTTGAAACATGGACATAACTTTCACCTACTTCCTCATGCCCTTCAGATGTGCTCTTTGATTCATGTTGAACAAGCAGCACGTGATCAAACTTTTTCTGGATACCCATATACACGAACTTCCGCCAACTTGTTGTGTTTTTTATCTCAAAAAGCTCGCATTTGTATACCCCTTCATATATCTTAGGAATTAAAACTTTCACCACTAACCGATCATGTAATGGGATATTCAACAGTTCTTGCAACCATTTTCACACTTCCACTCTAGGCACCTCACAGGGTCCATTAAACCACCCATCCACATATGAAAATTCATTCAAATGTATACCATATTCACAGTGTAAAATTTCTCCTTCCCCATAAAATATTCTGAATCTGACGACACTGGACATCCTGACAACAAAAATATTTTTAGCTACCCTTTATTTACTATTTAATTTTATTATAATTATAGCAACATCAAAAAAAATTTTCGTATGCTCTATACATATTATACGTATATAATATAAATTTTATAAACTTAGAAGATACTCATATAAATAAAATCACTATCTAAATACTCATTACAAAACAAACTTATAATGTACATAAACTATTATTCTACTGAATCCAAAAAAATATTATACTTACTTCTTATTCTTCTCGTTCTTCCTCTTCCTCTTGTTCTTCTCCCGCGATCTAAATAATCATTACAAAACTAAATTTATAATATACATAAACTATTATTCTACTAAATCTAAAAAATATATTATACCTCCTCCTCCTCCTCCTTCTTCTTCTTCTTCTTCTTCTTCTTCTTCTTCTTCTTCTTCTTCTTCTTCTTCTGCTCCTCCTCCTGCCGCGAGCGCGAGCCGCCCACGCCTCTCTCCCGCTCGCCCCGCTCTCCTCGCGCGCCGCCTGCTCGCTCGCCGCTGCCTGGCGCCCGCGCCTCTCTCTCTCTCTCGGTTCTCTCTCTCTCTCTCGTTCTGCGCCGCGCGACGCAAATGGAGAGCGGCGGGGGCAAATAGGGGGACCTGTCGGTCGCTCGGAAACCGACTACGTAACCTAGTCGGTCGCCCGATTACCGACTGGAGACAAAGTCGGGTCCGCCCGGGCCCGACTGGGCCAGGCCTGCTATGGCCTGTCGGTAATCCAGTTACCGACAGGCCTTTCGGCGGCCGATAGCCCAGGTGGCACCGAACGTGACAGCAGTCGGGCGTCGGAAAACCGATAGGTCATATCGGTTTTCCGGCGACCGACAGGCCGGTTATCGGTCTTCCGGAGACCGACTGGCTTCTATTTTTGCAATATTTCTAAATCGACACTCATTTTTGAAATTAATATTTAATTTAATATTATTTCAGAAAAAAACCATGCATTACACTGGATTGTTACTGGATTAATACTAGTCTAGGCAACATAAGGATACTCATGAATCTAGACACAATATCAGGATACTCACGAATCTAAGCACGACAACAACATACTGACAGAATCTAAACACGACAAAAGCATGCTCTCTAATATTGCTTCTTGTAATAGGTCACGTTTTTTTATAAAATGTTCATATAGATCACAAATATTGTTTATATGATGTGTTTTATATCAAAATAATCTACGTGACCAAATAGAATGACACGCATCCGTGTCACTTTCCACGTGGATGAATCTTTTATAGAGAAACCCCCTTTTTTCTATGGACGCGCGCTATCGTTAGTGCACTCGTTACAATCTTGCCTTCCGTGACTCCGACGCCTTCCCAGTGCTTTTATAGCCCGCGCCTCGGTCCCTCCCGACGCTCTCCTCCATCTTTTGCGGCCGACGGCACTGCGCCGTGCCGCCCACATCCGTCATAGTCGTACGACGCCTCCATCGCTGACCCCTCCCACCGTCATCATACCACCAACGGCTCTAGCTGCACCCTCACAGGCGCCTCGCGCGCCCGTTCCTTCATCCCTTGTACAATCAATCAGACTTGAAACTAATTAATTTGGGACTATTTTATACTTATTTATTAAAGAAAATGTGTTTTTTAAAAATTAATCTAAGTCGGAGATGACGTGGGGGGCACATCAGCTGATCGTAACCATGTCGACTCTTTTGACGTGATACGCACTACTTATGCAATATTTATAACTTATATAATCATTTTTAAAAAAATATAACTTATTTATACTTTCAACACAAATTGCTGTAACTGTCACATTATTTAGGCTTCTAACTGACTAGGCGCGCCAGATCTAGCGAGAAACTACCCGCTCCACAATCGGCGAACTCGACGCCCGCTTAATTTCGACCGTTGCGAACCCCCCCACGATTTAAAAGGTTAATTCATTCCCCTCCAGATTCCAATCACTTCTGCCAAATCCAACCAAAACTAGCCGTTGCCCCAGCTCGTGGTCGCGTCCCATGGATTCCGCCGCCTTGGCGTTGGCCAGCCCCGCCTCCGACGACCGCCGATTCTGGGACCGTCTGCGCACCCGCGTCGACACCATCCTCGAGGACCGACGCGTCCTCGCCCCGCCGGCTGCCAGCGCCGCCACGGTAACTGCTTGTTTTTGGCGACTCAACTCCAGCTCCCCCATCCTGTTTTCTGAAACAAATTTAGATCTTGAGATGACTTTGTTTCTGGGTCGCAGCGCGGAGTGGAGTCCGAGCGGGGGAAGCGGCTGCGGGAGGACTCGCTGATGCTGGTCCGCGGTCTGGATTCCGTCGCCGCGTCGCTGGAGCAGCTCTCGGACACCCTCACCGCCGCGCAAAAGGTCTGCCCGGTTCGATTCCGTTCCATTGTTTCTGTCTCCAATCCCCGTCAGTGGTGACCTGACAATTGCCGATGCTTTTGTGGCAGGGAGTGAGTGCTTTGGCCACGTGCTCAACCCAGGCGAGGGAATTCGAGAGCTCTGCTGATGGTGACGAGGACGACGAACCCATGGCGAAACGGAAGTGCGGCGACCCAACGGAGGAAGCGGTCCTGGAAGGCACTACGCCGGTCGTCGTTAAGGAGGATGGTGCCGGTTCTGATGGAGAAGAAGCTGCCGATGTGAAGCCGCTGCACGGGACGAGTGTCATCCAGACCTCTAGGGAGGTCGCACAGAGCACTAATCTGAAGAGGGCAAGAAACGTCAGTGCGAAACTAGTATCTCACACTGTCCCTGTTACTCAATTTGGTCTCAGTTGGCTGACTTTTCTGGTTGAACCTGCAGCTAGCAGTTTCGATGGCGAGTAAAGCGGCGGCTTTTGCTAGGGAGCTGAAGAACATCAAATCAGAATTACACTTCATGCAGGAGAGGTGCGGACTGCTCGAGGAGGAGAACAAGAGGCTCAGAGATGGGTATGCGAATGGAGTGCCCCCTGAAGAAGATGACCTGGTAATGCAGGCACTCAGTTCTTCACCTTTACATTTACTCTTCTGTACTTCCGCATCAGTCAGACAAATTGAGTCTCATTTCATTTTTAATAATTATATTGCTAATTCGTTTCAAGGCGGTTCGGCTGCTGTTTGACTAACTCTTTACAACATCTTTGTGTAGGTGAGGTTGCAATTGGAGGCTCTTCTTGCCGAGAAGTCACGGCTTGCACAAGAGAATGCCAATCTGACCAGGGAGAACCAGAGCCTGATGCAGTTAGTGGAGTACCACCAGTTGACCTCACAAGATCTGGAGGATTCGTATGAGGAAGTAATGCAGGGGATGCGGCTTGACTTCTCGTCGTCGCCGCTTGGAAGGATTGACAGCGGTGACGAAGGCGGCGAGTGCGGCGGAGTCCCGGTCACTCCCACTGATAAGTTGGATGTGTTGAGCTCTCCAGAGTAGATGAATAGAGGAATGCTTGTGTATCAGGTACTGGCAGCATGTCGTTATTTCTGCTGTCGCATATGATCTTGCCTGCTCACACCCTCGGTGGCCCGTCTTTTGATCTTCTAGACTGAGAATAATAATTTATGGCATTTCTGTTTGCACTTTTATTCGACAAGCCTATGTTATTCTCTCGCAAGCATAATCAGGCCATTATGTTCAGAATATAATGCATTCCAATATGATAGCTAATACATTTGTACAAGTTTTTTTAATCAGACAATGATTCTTATTTCAACCAGAGGAAGCATATTTCTAATTTTTCAAAATGTTAAACTGGAGTAACATTTCTTGCAATGAGCCACAAAACATGGCATCACAATTAGAGATTTACTCCTTGGCGGGCGAGTCTGAGTTTTTTATATCTTCCGGTCACAATTTTGAAATAATGAATACCAATGTGTAGCATTTTAAAGCTGCAACAATATAAATTGAAGCTGCAACATTTAGTGCTTTATTAGGTGGAACAATTTTAATATCACATTTATTAAACAAATGTTCTATTGAATAACAAAACGTTATAAGCGTAATGAACATTTGTTCCAGCTTTAAAGAATAATGTTCGATTTATTTGTTCTATGCGATAGGATAACACAATATAAAAGATTTTATTAACCTAAAACATTAACTGTTCAAGGTTCAATTCAAGCTTAACAAACGAAATGTTCTAAATCTCTGGCGTTTGATAAGTAAACACACCCTTACAATTAATAGCCGGTGTCAGATTTACATTACCAACAAGAAATAGGGGAAATTTTGAGTGCAAACGGGTAATTAATGCAATGATGTAAATGAAAGATTTTATATGCCCAATACCAATATGAAGGCCCATCGGTCCTCCCACCAACTCATGAACGCAACTTTGGAGAAATCCCCCTACATGGGCCATATTGTTTCGAGAAATTCATTCCTCATTCATGATCTCATGATCTATTCTCTCTCCTCTTGATCCTGATCTATCTCGATCCACTTGTAGACTGAGTGTAGAGCGCCATCATCTGAGGTCCCATTCGGAATTTCTCCCCCTATTCCCTCCTCCCTCCCTAGCACACAGCCCTCAATTTAGTTATGCTCCTCTCTTCGTCCACGAGAGCCCAAAGGTTGGGATAGCTCGCCATGGATCTCAAAGAACAAGAAAGATTGATTTTCTATTGGTGTGAATAAAGATTCATTTGTGTCACATAATTGGATTTGAGGCCTCAATTGACGGTTGCAATTGCAGATGAAGTATCACGCCTCTTGAAGTAGCAGTCCCTTTAGACATGGATTCGAGATATATATGAACATGTTCGGAGCAGCGGGAAAGCGCAAATCCAAAGCCACGCAATAGGGGGTTTTTTGAAAATACTATGAGTGGCACAGTGAGCGGAATGGTGGCCTTCAAATTGGGATCCAACAGGCTTCATTTTTTGTTTTACCATTGCACTCAATTATCATTTACACCTGAAACATAAACAACAATATTGTACTCTATGTTGTACCTATAGTGGTAAGGACTAAGTTACATCCTTGCTAACAAAATAAAAACTACGGTAGGACATTAGAGATGATGAATGGTCCAGGTGTCTTAATTTGGGAATCAGGGTCTTCAATTCAGGGAGATAGTGCCCAGAAATTGGCACTATTTAGTTATCCGATCTTAAAAAGAAGTGGTATAGATCTCAAGCTACAGTGCTCATGAAAAGTATTATGAACAGTAAGACATCTGCACAGTAATTTGTATATAGTGTGTTAATGTATTTCAATGTAAATCCTCTCCAAATAGTATTTTAATGAACTTCAATATAGAACATGCATAAACTTATGCGCTAGTATCAAGACAACAACTAGTATTTCCTCCATATCAAATTAGACTTCATTTTGGACATGATTTAGCACATAATGAGTAATTAATTATGGTCTAGTTCTGGGGAAAGAAATTCTTTTTGCTGGAAACGATGCTGGGTACAAGCTAATTAAAGTTAGCCAAAACGAACTCCTTCATGAAAAACAGAAAAACCTTCAAAACGAAGTCTAATTTGCAACAGAGGGAGTAGATTGAAAAAACATGAAAAATAGTTTATAATTTCCTCAAGGATATCAAATGTTCAAGTACATTAAAATCTAATCAATATTTTGCATATTTTTGAATTATCCATTAAAATTTAAAATCTGCTAAATTATTGGAAAATATGTTTTGTGTCTCGTGCGATGGGTGGCTGGGCGAGACAGTTTTGTGTCTAAAAGTTGTGGGTGGGTGGGTGTTTTTTTTTTTGCCACAAATCGTCTTTGGAGTGGAATATTAGACTAGACTCGGCTTAAGGGCAAATCATAGAAAATATGACTAGAAAAGTTGCGGGGCAACGCCACGCATAAGTTGTACTTCAAATATGAACCCGTTGTTGCCTTTTTCTAATATTGGTCACCATAGTTAAATGGTTTTTTCTTAATGGTAAAAGTAGTTTTTTCACTCATTAAAAACAACACAATTAATAAATATTTGATTAGATCACATACATTACAAAAGAACGTTCCAACAAGTTTGTTGGTCCTGCAATGGACTTTTGTTCAACCTAAAGTCACATTGACCCAAAAGACTTGTGAATTAAAAATATATTTACAACAAAATAACACATATTTAATAACAACACTATTCTTGGAATAAGTCAAAAGAGTAGTGATAAATCTGTGCAAAATAGGAAATGTTTGATCATCATTCGTGAATAGTAAGACATCTACAAAAGAAATCAAACCCCAGGCATGTTGAACAGACCTTGGAAATAACCTGTAGCAATGAGTAGTAGACTAAGACTTATTTCGAAAAAAGAAATGATTATAAGCTAAAGAAAGGGAACCCATGTTATATACTTTACTGTTTTTGCTTCTCGGCTATTGTTGAACCGTCTTCAGCAAATGATCTTTTTGGCTCTGATCTATTTATGTTGGTGTCATCTCTACAATAAAACATAGGACATGGATATGAAAGTGGAATGACAGTATAATTGAAGGATCAAGATTGTACATAAAAGTTAAATACATCGAACAGAAATGTGTTATTCAATAATGAGTACTATCCTATGAAAGTGGAAAATAGTTTTAATGCAACATAATTATTTCATTTGGATATACAGTAAATCTGAAATTACCTCTTTTGGAATTTTACTGGACTTAATTGAAATTAATGGTGTGACACCCCAGGTGTCACCAGGGCTTAAATCGACAACTTTAAAACCCTAAAAGTCAAATTACACACTTAAAAGCAAAATCGACACTGGAAGTAAAAGAAATGTTATTTGAAATACCCCAAAGGAACACTACGCAAACTTTGACAAAACGACAGAACACGACTAGTAGGTTCGGAAAGTTTCAACCAACAGTGTCGAAAACCTTCTTCTTCGGGAAGGAATTAAACCCTAATGAGTGACCTAACAATTACGTTCACTTCAAGATAGAATTTTGGGAATTTATTCAAAATTTTTCGATAAGATTTAAACCTCTTTAAAATTCACACAAACTAGAATAAATATGGAAATTCAAAAATTTTTAGAGGCCGAATCAGGACTTGAACCCTAAATAAAAAATGTTCCAAATAAATCCCTGAGCATACACAAAAATTCTCAAAAACGTTTGAACTCGCGAAGCACGAATTTCAATTGAATTGTGATTCAAGATTTGAACTAATAGCAAAAAAAAAAAGAAAAAAAAAGGAAGAAAGTCGGGTGGGCAACAGTACCCGGCCGCCCCAATGGCCAACGGCCGGGCAACTGCGCCACTCCCCGCCGGCCAGCACCACTTTCGACGCCGGGAATTCAAGGCTTCGAACAAAATCTCGCCAAGGATCCTGTCCATTACTCCCTCCTCCTCTCTCCCTCTCTCTTTTCTTCTCCCCGCGACAAGCCACCGCCCGCGCCAACCAATGTTGTGCTCTGCCATGGCCGCCTTGGGTGCGCTTGCATGGACGACACCCCACCGGCCGAGCCAAGGCGTGAAAGGTTGCCATTTAAACCTCTCCTCATCCCCTTCAACCCCCACCACGCGCTCTCTCTCCCCCATTCACTCCTTCGCAGAGAACGCGCCACTCTCCTCCCCCGGCCGAGCGCACCTCCGTTGCGTTCTACCATCAAATTCTGCACTTCGGTATGGTTGTTCTTGGATTCCTCTCGCCGGTAGCATCCCCTCGGTCTTCCACACCGTTTTGACAAAGATTTTTCCCCAGCGACACACTGGTGACGACGAACTCATCGCGCCACCGGCGGACCACCGTGCGCGATCCCGCAGCTCGCCGTCGACGACCCCTGTCCGGCCATTCCCGTAACCTTCATCCCCGACAAATCGATTTCCCACGCCACGGTGAGCCTTCTAGACCGACCATCTTCCACCCTCCGACGCATCTCCGGTGAACTCATCGTCAGACTTAGGGCGCCGCCGCCGCTCCTCGCCGCCGGCCATTTTCCGGTCGTCCCCTGAGGGCAAGCTCGGTGCCATTAGGTAGGGGGTGACGAGCTGACCACGAATTTGTCGCCTCCTGACCAAGCCACCCCGCCGCCGGCTCGCCGGAGACCGCCGGAGCCCTCCCCTGTTCTGCCGCCCTGTAGCCCATTTAATTTTCAAATTACCCACTAATTGATCAGAATTGTTAAGCATCTAACAAATCAAGGAAAAATCCAAAAATGCCAAACTAAAGTTTTTTAGAACCCCCATGAAAGGAAATATGTTTTGTTAAAGAACTTTTTCAAAAACGACCAGGGATTTTCAGAAATAATTAGAATACTCTTTTCTGTTTTTGAATTTTAATTTAAATTTTAGAGACGTGATAGGGGTAAAATTTTATCTACAAATACAGCATGACAGTAGACATCCTCTGGAATTTTATGGGGATTTTACAACCACATAGTTGCATACAACTCTTTAAAAACACTCCAATCTGCCTAGTTAAATTATCATTTTCTAAAATACATTGTAAAAGTCATCCTAAAGGTTAGACCCAAAAGCACAATTTTAGAATTGGTGCTCATGAGTTACCACATAAAATTTAATAATTTTATCCTAGGGTTTACCATTTATTTCTGATTTTATAAGATTTAATAACAGGAACTTTGATGAATTTTTATAAAATCTAGAAAATTCATCTCGGCCTCAACCAAATTTCAAAATTCATATTTCAGAGAGTTCTATCCATTAAAAATAATCTTGGGGTATTATTTAAATGTTTTATTTTAAACCCTAGTTTGAATAACGACAAATTTAAACAAATTTTATGAAATTCAGGAAAGTCAGTATGACCTCAATTAAATTTTTTTAAAAAAAAACTCTTACTTCAGAAAAAGCTCAGTCGACTTTCAATTGAATTCTTGGTGGGAAGAAAAGTTCACTTAAACCCCAATCGTTAAGGATGAAACCTCTTAATAAAAACGACGAAGTCGAAAAATTAGGGCTAACCCTAATTCCTAAACATCGCCGTTTGAAACCCTAAATTACTCTTCATAAAAGCATTATGACTCTTTACATTGAACTCATCATAATCATAATGCATCATGTAGATTCTGAAGCGCACGAAGTAGCTGCAGATCCCGGTTCCTCGATCTCCGCAGAAGAAGTCAACGTCAACCCCGGAGAACCAGGCAAGCCCCGGTACACAACCAAGTTTAAATTTTTCTTTTATAATTAAGTGTGTCTTGTTTGTGCATTAAGTGCTAGGAGTTGATTGAAACCATAGTTGCATTTGTTTCCATAGGAAACCCTAACGGTAGCTGGTATAGGTACCCCCTTAGTATGCTATGCCTAGCAGATATTTGTCGGTAGAAGCCGAGCAGAGTGGATGCTGCTCGCAATTGGTAGGATATTGAATGAAACTATCACATGAGACATGACACATGGTTGTGAATAAGTAAGGAAAGATAAAAGATTGAGGTTCAGACCAGGTACAAGTAGGTCGGCAACTGGTCCGGGACCAGGGCGACCGTAGTCTGGTCTGATCCGTGTGGTACAGTTGGGCAAGTATTGAATGTACTAATTATATGCTGGGAATAATGGGGCTCATTAAACCGATGTAGCCTAGTAAATGCAACGTCGAACCTACCCTATGGTGTCTGAATCAGAGGCGATCTGGGGTGGGCAGCGTGGGAACTCCGCAGAAACCGTCTGGGACGTGTTGTCTAGTGGGATGCGGCGCTGCTAAGGCAGGCGTAGGACGGAATTGACGTTGCAGGAGTGTCGCAACCCCGTCCGATAAAAACGTACGGTTGCTCATCCAGGATCATTCGGGGTGCCACTTGGCGAAGCAAGCGACCATACAGTACAATAATTAACAAGGACACGCAAAACATGATTGAAAAGGGGTACATGAAATTCTTAATATTACAATCATTGGTCCAGATATTTTAAGTGCGGAAACGTAGTTTGAAAACAACGAGAGTCAGTGGAAGCTAATAGTTACAACTCGACGGTACAATTAAGCACGCCAGCCCACGGGTGCTTAATCTTCATAGGTCGGAGAAGCGGGAACCCACTCGAAGGTCCACTCCGAGGGTGCCTCCCCTTCCCAACCACCACAACCACACGAAGCAAGGTTAGAAGAATCACGTGCAAAAATATTAATCCACAAAGCCTGAGCAACTAATACTCAGCAAGACTTACCCGTCAACGTGGCCAGCTAATGACTGACTCCTAGCATGCAGGGGTATTGGTGGAGGCTGATCGGGTATTGCGGAAACGGCGCTAATATTCTATTTTAATTTTAGCCAAATTAACAGTAGTCACTGTGAATTTACTAAATGTGCCGCTATTCTAAACAATCATGAATTCATTACAACAAAGCAGAGTGAAATTAGCCACTTTCAACATAATCCTCTATTTTCATATCGTTACGGTGGAAAGGAGCAAGTGTTACTCTTAACCACGAGGAGCGGCAATTATAGTTGATTTAGATCCTGCAGGAGAAACCCGAATGACACAACACGTGCACACCCAACTTGAGTCACACGTGGCTACCTTTCGCAACATCGTGACAGTGTTGGCTCAACATCCATCCCTCCAAGGACATGGTCCTCCAGGCGATACCCTGCATCCCTGTACGGCCCCAAGCCTTTCCCACTGGCACAAGCCCAAGAAAACAAAAGCAAATTCATCCACCTTGCTGGTCCGTTCACCCAGAAAAAGGGATGGCCAATTGTCCAACAAAGCACGGTGAGCTACATCGGTTTCCTGGTCCCATATACCAGTATGCACTCGGTACACACCTCAAACTTGACCAATGCAACCGCACCCGATAGGGTTCCCAAATTTTTAATCACAGTTAAGATCAACATATTGTCGACTTTTCCTCTTTTGAATAAACACGAGTAGTCTCCATACTACTCGGATACTACCGGATCCCTATCTTTTTAAGCATTGCATACTATCGAGGGCTCTACCAAAATAATCCACAGGAAACCTATTAAGTCATGCATCTAGATTTTTACGGCAATATCCTCGAAACTTAATGCACAAACAATTCCTACACACATAGTGGTAAACAGCAAATTTCTAAAACATAGGTGCGCACCGGGGCTTGCCTTGGTTTGCAGAATAGTCAGGGTACTCAAACAAGGAGTTAGTTCCTGCGGGTGCCTCTTCTGGATTCTCGTTCACCGGCGGAAGTTCCTGGTCGGTCCCTATATGACGAAATGCAATGAATTGTTTAATGAAAGGGGTCATAATGCTTTTATTAAAGATTAGCTAGGGTTCCATCGTTAGAAATTAGGGTTAGGTCGACACTTTTCTTCGAGTATTAACCATTTCACAATTGCGACCATTAACCTAGGGTTAAAAATGAAACTTTTAATCATATCTCAAGATTATTTTTAATTGATGATACCCTCTGAAATATGAATTTTAAGCTTTGGTTGAGGCCTAGGTGAATTTTCTAAATTTTACAATAATTCATCAAAGTTCCTGTTATTGGACTTTATAAAATCCGAAACCATATGTAAACCTTGGAATAAAATTAAGATATTTTATGGTGTTACTCAGGGGAACCAAATCTACAACTTTGTTTTTGGGGTATAAACATTTTACTAACTTCTACAATGTATTTTAGAAAATGGTATTTTAATAGGCAGATTGGGGTATTGTGAAAGTATTATATACAATTTGGTGGTCCTAAAATCCCCATAAAATTCCAGTAGGTGTGTTCTGCCATGAGGAACTGGTAGATAAAATTTCAGACTTAGCACGGCTCTACAATTTGAACTAAAATTCAAAAACAGCAAGGAGTATTTTAATTATTCCTGAAAATGTGTGGTCATTTCATAAAAAGTGTTTTAACAGAAATTTAGTCCTACTCATGTAGTTTCTAAAAAGGTTTTGTTTGCTATTTTTGGAGTAGTATTATATTTTCTATAAATTTTACAACTCTGTAGATTTTCCTGAGATTTGAATAATTTGAAAGGAGGCCGGGCCCGCTGGTCAGACACTCTAGACAGGGGAGCGGCGCTAGGGCAGCGCCCGACGGTGCACCACCAGCGGTTCTCGCCGGAGGGGGAGTCGGCGGCGGATTTTGTGGTGCGCATCGCACTCAGCGTGAGTCAGAGAGCTCATTTGACGACAGAGGGGCGGCGGGGCTCACCGGAGGCACGCCGACGACGGTGGACCGATTACGGCAATGGCGGCGGCGGTGTTCCGGCGGCTCGGCGGTCGGTGGGTGTCGGAGCTGAGCACTGTGAGCTGCAGTAGAGGTCGGGGATGTCGCTGGGCACGGCGAGGAGGAGTGAAATTGGCAGGAAGATAGTCGTCGACGGTGAGGTGGCGGCTCGGCGGGTGCTCCGGCGATGGCACGGCGATTCCGTCGTCGCTGCTTCACCAAACCCGCTGCAGTCAAATGAAATGGAACGAGGGCTACCCGAGGGTCGTGCCGATGGAAGGAATTGAAGAGGCTCTCACCGGCGACGAAGAATTCGACAGGACGGCGTTAGTGGCGGTGCGGCGGTGCTCCGAAAGGGAATTGCCGGAGCTCGCTAGGGTTTCGGCTCAGGAACGTTTAATTGGATGTGGGAGGGTGTAGTGATTGATTTCGTGCACGATGGGGGAGCTCGGTTGGTGTCGGATTTTGCAGTGGGGTGTTCGGTCGACGTGGGAGCTCGGGTGGCGGCAATGGCGGGGCAGTGGAAGGAAAAAGAGGCAGGGGCGGGGAGGAAGAAAGAAATCGACGAACGGGCGATTTGTAATGCGCGGAGTCGGCTTGCGGTACGCGGGCAGTTGGCCGGACGGCGGTGCAGCGGCGTTCTCGGGTGGAATTTAATCGGTGGCCGCGGCGACGGTGATGGCGGTCGACACTTTTCGTACTGGGCTGGTTCGCCGGACGAGCAGAGCAGCGGTGCTCGCGGAGGGGAGTAATGGCGCACGTCGGACTCCCTCGGCTCTGCACGGCTAGGGGCGTAGGGTGGCGCTCGGCGGGAGAAGACGGCATGGGCGGCACTGTCCTGGCAGCGCTGAGCACTGTGCACGTCTGACAACAGGAAGAAAAGAAACAAGCGCCAGTACAGTAGGAAAGGAGGAAGGAGAGAAAAGAATTAGAGTGGGAGTTTGAAATTTGAATTCCAAAATTTTCTTGAAGTTTCACTAATTTGGTTGGATGACTAGGAATGAAAAGGAATTAATCTTGAATTCTTGAATTGCTATTTGAATTTGAATCTTCAATGCAAATTTCGAATTTCTTCTATTAATGTTTTGCCTCATGTCTATTGTTTACATCCCCGACACAATTAGATTTTTGATTTGGGCCGTTTTGGAACTTAAGCCAAGGTTCGATCAACAATGAAATCCGATAACCCTAGGTCCCATTTACCCTCACTACTCAATCTACTCGACAATTAGGGTTTCGATGAAATAGTTACGGAAATTCGACCCTATTCGCGCCTTAATCACTTTCCACCCGTTTTGCATGAATGTTACCGTGCTCTTTTCTCACTTCAACTCAAATTAACAAATTAGCAATAGTTAAAAATGGCAAAAGGTGATTATAACTTATTTTAGTTACGAATTAGTAATCCTTTTATTTAATTTCCCTCGACCTTCTTAATTGACGCGGAACGGTTTAATGCTTTATTTGAACACCATAGACTTACTTATTTATCAGATTGATCAAGTTTAAATTTTAAGGTGTCACAAGGAGCTGGTGCGAACGGTTGCCACGCGGTCTGGGACGCGCACGTGTCGTATGATTAGGTTCACCCTGCAGAGGTATAAAAATCGGCTCGAATCCCTGTCGCTCTCAGCTATGAGTTTACTTGAACTCTCTGTCACATTTTAGTAATATAGTTGAGATACAATGAGGATGATGCTATGATGATTACTATTACTTTGTTACTTCTATTATGCTTGATTAGTTCAGTGCTAATTAAAGTTACATTTTAATCACTTAACCTGTGCTAAAATTTGATCAAGAGTAGTACAGGTTTGCGTGTTCGTTTGTTTGCAAGTAAACCCAACCTAGTCAGCCTTCATGTTTAGGAGTCGGCTGTAGTCAGCCTTGTTGACGAGTCAGCCTTGTTGAGCTTCTTAGAAGCTCACGCTTTGGCGATATGTGATTTTTAGGCGCCAACATGCAGAACTAGGATGATAGCATCCATTGGGAGGAGTCTCACCCCGAGGTTGGAGACCTCCAGTGGGAACTGTGCGAGTCGCCGCAGTAACATTGAAGTGGCCAGTAGCATGACGCCTTTGGGCACGGTGCATGTTTTTGCTTAAAGTATGAGTGTCGGAGTCTGTAAACGATCAAGTCTTCTGCTGTTATGTTTTCAAAACTTTATTTGCGCACTCTGAATCATTTGTAAGACTTAAGTTTCAATCTATGAATTAATGTTGTATTAATTTCTCTCTCCTTGTAAATTATTGCTGCCTATTTCTGCCTGTGTTGTATCATGCGTACGCTTGCTTCGCCGAGCGTTGCCCAACAGGATCCTGACTCGAGGACGCCGGATTCTGTCCCGAAACGGGGGCGGGTCCGTGTCAAATGGTCTACGATTTATCTGGATACATAATAATTCAGATATGCTTTGCTTTTTTGTGGCCCTTGGAAAGAAGGTGCATATAACAGCTGCCTTCCATATTGTTCTTTGGTTTTGTAGAGAACCTCACAATGAATGTAAATTTTTGTCCAACCAAGGCTTGTACTTCTGGGGGTGTTTCAAAGTTGTCATATTTTTTCTCTAATATACTTATTGGTTTTCCAATAACCAACTGAGCTCTTTGATCAAAAATGACAAACTCAAGTTCAGATGTTCCATCACCACACATTAAGCAAAGTTTACATCTATAAAGGAAAAAGAAAGAAATGATATGGAGTGTATGTATGAGTATGTCCCGTGGCCCGTGGGATTGACCAGCAAGTTGTGTTACTGTCGACGTTTGTGTCGGCAATAGCAGCACGGGTAGGTGCTACGAGGTTAAAGATGATTGGGCACAAGACGCAAGGGTTTATACTGATTCAGGTCTCCTAGAGGATAATAACCCTACATCCAGTGCTTGGTGGTTTGTATTGCTGATAGCGGATGACTCTAAGAGGGTACCTGCCCCACCTTATGTATGCGGGGGTGCAGGGTTACATGGTAGCGTCCTAGTCAGTTACAACACATAGAATCTATTGACAGCTATTTCTATATCTATAAATAATCCTTGATCGTCAAGTTATGACAGACGAAGTTTCATTCCTTTTTGCGAGTCCGTGGTATCTTTATCGGGTCTTCTTGCGCATCATGGGCTGCGGTATACTCGGTCCATTCTTCTTTAGCCGTGTATCCTGGGTACCAAATGTTGATGGCCCTTAAGTACCAAATTTGACCATCAATAATCCCTTCATAAAAGCTTCACATCAACACATGCTACTGGTAGGAGTTATTACTGACCCCTCCTCACTCTCCCAAGGCAACTCCCCCTATAAAATAAGACCCCATCCTCACTCTCAAGACACACAAGAACACAAGATAGAGCTCCACTTCAAAGGCTTAGCGCTGTCTCTATGGCATTAAGAATAGAGAGAGAGTGAGGAGGTCCTCCGGGGAAGTGCTGGCCTATCACCACTCTCTCGTTCCGAACCTCTACTAGTCTAGAGAGGAGTGTTGGCCTATGAATACTCCCACTCTACACTTGTACCTCGACGGATGCTTTCTTTATTCAAGTAAGTGTTCGTAATCCGTTTATGACAGCCTTTTGATTCAATAAGATCTGCTCGTTATGCTTACGGGTTATTCGCTCTGTATTGAGTGCTTTAGTCTTATATCATAGAGCGCTATACTAAAGTAGTAATTGATAGCGTAGTCGTGGTGTCTAGGCTAAAGGTTGCCTTTGAATGTTGCGTGCTCCATGGGTCATAGAGGTAGGCGGCAGGTGATGACAGCCCTGTCCGTCCTTTATAATAACTCACGTTTGGGTAGTAGAGCTGGAGGTCGGAACGCCCTGGCAGGCCAGGGGGAAGGAGATGCCCGAAGTAATGCGATAGCGTTCGACCTTACCTTGACATTAGATCGGACCATACTAAGACTCCTGTCTACCCTCGTCTATCTTATACTTGTTGTGATATTTTTTTAGTGTATTGCTATGGAACACATTTTGTTGTAATATTTTCTTAAGTCTATAGCGATGCCATATTTTGTTGCAACATCATTTAAGTCTATAGCAACGGTCCATTTTTCATTGCGATATCTGGTAAGGCTATTGCATCGTGGTAGTTGTTTTGCAACCAACAATCGTTGCAAAATTCCACCCATCAATTGTTTGACCGGATTACTTATTTGACTGAGAATTACTACAGTAGATCATGTCATGTGCAGGCATGGAGTTGCACAAATGGAGTAGTAGTATATTTTAGCAGCTGGACTGGACTGCAGAGACTCATGTGGTTTAGTACAGCAGACTCATTTTATATATACTAGTACTGTAAGATTTGTTAATTAGTAAATTGTCAATCATCCTGCAACTGTTGAGTAAAATCCTAGTACAGTACTTAACCCATAATATGGTCCGTCCTCCTCGATTGCTCAAGAGATTCTTGGGATGGGATCGATCAAACTGACATTCCTGACAAAATGCCAGCTTGGGACTTGTTCACAACTAGTACTCGCGTTGCGAATAGGGTCTAGTTACAACAAGGCTCTATTGTTGTAATAATCACTATTGCAACCAAAACAGGCGTTGCAAATCTCGCTCATGCAGCGTTGCATCAATAGCAAATTGCCATGGCTTGCCTCGTTGCAATTGGGCAAAGTTATGGCAACGGCCTTCAATATCTGTTGTAATAACCTATTGCATCGGAAGTACTTGCAAAGCCTCGCAACGCCCATAGTTGTGTTGCGATTGTTCACTATTGCAACAAAAATTGACATATTGCAACGTTTTTAGGGCGTTGCATGAGGGAAAAAACCTTGTAGTGATGGATGAAGCCGACTCATAGATATTCACACACGTTCCTCGTGGATTACGATACCCTGAAATACTCCTAAGTGAAGGCTACAATGTTATTCCATACGCTTGCGGATTTATCTGTGACGACCAACACCAAACTACCACGGTAGCCCCCGAATGATTTTTTTGGATGATTGGTTTGTTGCTTCCTTGATATTGACGCACGACTAGTTTTTCCATGTGGATGAGTTTATGAAGCCAAAAAAAGACTCTTCTTATTATGAGAGAAATTCCTGTGTACTTGGTGCATCCTGGTGCACCTATTAGGTGTAGCCCCCGACTCTAGAATTGATTAGTCTGGCCGAATCAATCCTGAAAGCAAGACTGAATACTGGAATTATGAGATTTGTTCGTGATGTCTTTTAGTACGACTGTTAAGTATCAAAGATATTATCAACATATCTCGAAAAATACATAAAGACTTGCATTCCATACCTGCATATTAGTTCAAAAAATAACATAGTTTCACATGTATTTGAGAAGATTATGCATGCAGGCATTTATCATAGGAATAAGCCATAAATAGGTCACATGGCAAAAAAAAAAACAACTCCAACCAATCACGAAACACCAAGTGGACAACACACGGATTCATTGACCCACCAGACATGTCAAACCACCGAGAAATCCAGTAGGCACCCCGCACCCACGCTTAGGGCCCGCAAGGCAGAAAACCTATCAGTGGGTCCCGAGTGGGGCCTATATGGGGTCAACTAAACTAAGGATTGATCGACCTTCTAGTGGCCCCACTCGGGCCCCACTTTGACGTGCCTTCGGTTATTGCCTTTCTAAGGTCTGTTCTGAGACGATGGCGAGAAACTCATGGCGGGAACGGGTCTAGAACGGGAGAGGAAGCTCACTTACCCAAGTTTGCTCCACCTGTAAAAGGAGATCCTCACCCTCACTTACAGGACACACAAGTTGAGCCACACATTTCATAAGGGAAACCCTTCAACAGTAGTGCTTGAAATAGGGGGAGAGTGAGTAGGTCCTCCGGGAGTAGTGTCCGCCTGTCGGCAGTCTCTCGATACGAACCTCAACTAGTCTAGAGATAGGCCGGTCTGTAGCATCTTCTCTCCAACAATTTTACCTCGACGGAGGCTTCCTTTATTTAAGTAAGTGTTTGTTTGTGATTTCTTTTTATGGTTTAGTCCTTTGATTTATTAAGATCTATTCTTTACTCGCTTATGGAATCATCGCTCTGTATTGAGTGTCTTAGTCTTGTCTACATTTATATTAAGGTAGTAATCAATAGTGTAGATGTGGTGTCTATGCTAGAGGTTTTTTTTGTTTGCTGCGTGCTCCATGGGTTGTAGAGGTAGGCGGTAGGTGGTGACAGTACTGTCCATCCTTAATAATCCTCCACATTTGGGTTCGTATTGGAGCTTTAGATTGGAACATCTTGGTAGACCAATGGAAAGACGGTGCTCGAAGTCATTGGGATTGGGCCACAAAACTGAAAGTTGCGCCGCTTTCCATTTATTAAAAAATAATTCTTTTCAACGGTGACTGAGATCCGTGGCGGGAGTGAAGGATTAGAGAGAGGAAGCGACCGTCAACACGAACTGGATTACCATAAGGGCCCGTTTGGATCCCCTGAATTGGCCCGAATTGAATCAAATTCTGCACCTCGTCGTGTTTGGCAGCCCACGGAATCGAATTGTAATTCATCTCAAATCAGTCCGTCGAAATGCTAGGTCACGACCATTTCAGACCTAAAAGGCTCAAAACCAACCGAATCCACTCGTGCTCCATCTCTATCCTCTCCCCGACTCCACAGCGCCGCCGCCTCTTCCTAATGGACCTATGCGGCGCCGCCTCCTGGCGATCTCCGTGGCTCGTCCCCTCCCCGGCGACCCCTTCGGCAAGCCCGTTGTTCCGGCCAGGCATCTCGTCCGTACCTCCCGTTCGTGAGGCAACCACAACAGGTGGAGGCGGCATTGACCGCGAAGATGACGACAAGGTCCTGATGCGGTGCCTCGATGCCCAGCCAGCGAGGTTGGTGCTCTACGTAGCCTTCGGGAACAAGGCGCCGCTCACACCGGCACATTTTTGCGAGGTAGCGCTTGGGCTGGAGCTCGCCAGCATGTGCTTCCTCGGGGCGCTCTGCCGAGAGACCAGCGGCGCAGCTGCTCCTGGAAGGGTTCAAGGCCCGCGTGGCAGGTCGTGGGCACCTTCATGACTCACGCCGTGCTGAGCTCCGTCGTGGAGGGTGTCCTGTTCATCTACCCGCTCGTGATGATGTTGCTGCTGCCGCTATTGATGGATCAGGGCCGCCTCACCGTGCGGCTTATGATGGAGTGCCGGATCGGGATGGAGGTGCCGCGGGACGAGCGCGACGGCTCCGTCAGCAGAGACGGTGTTCACGCCCAATGCCAGGCTGTGACAGGAGGTTCTATACGTCGATGAGCTAGTGGAGCACCTACTGCAACACTGCTAAGATTTGGCTTCCACGCAGCTGCAAACAAGCCACTGCTCGGGTTGGAAGACGGTGAGGTCCGTCTTCAATTGTTGTGTGGCAAAGAAAACATTCAAAAAAAACTGGCAATACGAAATCGTTCAGCTCATAGCGTTCTCACAGGTTTATATTCATACAATAGTTGAAGGTATTTCTGCAGTAGACAACTAGATCGATGTACATGGAAATGAAAAACAACAAAAATTTCTCATTGGGTGCATCTTCTGGTGAGAGTAGAGAGAGGGGAAGTGTGAGTCTGAGTGATGATTCTTGATTCAAGTTAGCTAAACAGCATTTTGATTTTATTTTCATGACTTCAATTCTGTGTAGGGCCAAACAAAAATATTAAAAATTAATTGATTTCTAGTTGATTCATTTCAAATCAATTTGTTTCTTCAAATTTAATTCTACAAAACCATTTCAATTCTGGTGAACCAAACGGCCTCTAACGGATATTCAGACAAGGCAGGAAGGTCATCGATTGTCAATATCACGAACGCCCGCTGGTGCCTGACCAAACCGTATTTCCTCAACCTCACGTGATGTACCGCCCCTTATCGAATGAAAGGGAGCCGCGCAGCATGCCTGGGCACCTGAATCCGCGTGGACGTTATTAATTCCTTAATAATCATCTGATGTGGCAAGAAGCGCGGCTTCCAGGCAGCTTCCTCCGATGTTGCCCCTGCAGCAGCTATAAATCTGAAGTGGACCCCACAGTGGCTTTTATTGGTCAGCATCTCGGTACAATACTTTTTAGAAAATAACCCAACATGCTGAATTAAATTTTAGGACTCCTATTTTTGCGAAGATATAAAAAAGAATTCGGATTCTATTTTTCTAAAAATAGTGCAAAAAAAATTTGAATCTTGAAGTTTGTATTATTCAAAAATATAGATCCAAATATTTTGATTCATCAAATTATGAAAACAAGAATCCGGATACAGAAGTTATGAAATTTAATGTTTGTTTCATCATTTTATTACAAAATTGAAAATCTGAAAATTTTAATTTATCCAGGTCTGACAAAAATGAATGTCACTTCAGTTTTGCAAAACTAAGTGTTATGAAATTCGAAACTTTATTTAACTATTTCTGAGAAAAATGAATGTGTCTAAATTAGAATTTTTATTTACCACGTTTGCAATAACGAATAAAGACTTACAAAAATAAAAAGCTATTTTGGCAAAATTAATATTACAAAACCTAAATAATTTACTCTCTGTTTTTGTAAAATTTAGTGTTATGATATTCAGAAATTTGATGCACTAAGTTGAGCATGCAATTTACAAAATTGATTTTTCATTTTTGTAAAATGGATCTAGAAAATTCAAAATTTAGTCACCACAGGATAAGGGAGGGTACATTACCCCTAGCTAGGAAGTAGTTTGCGGGTACCTGACCTCGCCCTTCCCGTCGTGTCCGTTGCGGCGCAGGCGCCGGTGCGGCGAGGAGCTGGGCCAACACGCATCCGAGCCCCGTTGAGTCGATCTGTTTGTCAATTCGAGGAAAAGCACCGCTTGGATCAGCAGAGTGGCTGCGCCATGATGCGTCGAGTCCTTGCGAATGGTGGCAATCACCGTTGGGGAAGAGGGTCGAGTCCTCGCCAAACGGATGTAGTCACCGTTGGAGAAGAGCAGCCTGCGGAGACCAGAAGTACTTGTTGGAAGTAGTCGCCATCGAAGAGGTGATGAAGGCCCATTTGGAATGTGGATTTTTTTTTACTGTTTCCGGTTTTTTTTCTGTGCAATTCATGTATGATTCTTATGAAATTTCTGTGTTCCAAAGGAGGCCTGATTTGGGAAAACTTTTGGCTCTCCTTGTTGTGGACCACGAAGAGAGAGGAGATTTTTTGGCCACCGATGGAGAAAGAAAATATTAAAAAGGAAAGTGGGACCCATGCTTGAGACGAGCATTGACGCCCATGACCATGGAACTTTGAGGTCAGATTTCCGTTTCCTTTTGTGGGGTTTGAATTTTGTTTGGCATCATATCGCCACTACGAAAGGCTTAAGTCTAATTAAGTAACAAATATATTGTCGACTGAGATTATGGTTCGCCTCCTATCTTTGTACTTAGTGGCGGAGCTCGGGGGGAGGGGAGGCGTGCGTGGTCTATACACGTGCAATGATCTTGTTTGCCCAACTTTTAGAATGAATGGCATCCATCAAGGAGGGGCGTACGTGGCCTACACACGTGCAATCATCTTGTTTGCCCAACTTTATAGAATGAACGACATCTAGGTAGGCAGTTCACAGAATCTTCTCCCTTAGAAAATAAGGAGTACAATATTATTTGAACAAAAATTTCAGTTCCAGAATGATATAATTCCTGTAACATTTTTACAGAAATTTTTTTTCAAATTTGTCCGTGCTTGCCAAAAATCTTGTTCTAGGTATTCGTGTATCTACTACATTCCGTGTAAACTTTCTAGCACCGTTCATTTGAACGTGCAAAATTAATTCTGGCCATGGAACAAAACAATCATTCATGAACGCAATAGATTCACCCCTCATACGATCAGACCACAACAGTAAAGAAAGGCAAGCAACAAAACATTTTGGTGCCTGTACAATTATCACCATCCGTATCAAAAATGTTGATCGTGGCCAGCCCTGCAGCATTCCACACTGATATGGAAACTCAATAAACCCACATGAACACTTCTTTCTTGCTGCTCAAATGTCAGTTGCATATTTGCAAGCTCATGCCAAATTTATTGAAATTCTGAAAGTTCAAATCTGGGATACAAAATAAAAGCCTGATGCTTATTGTCAAACACATTTTAGGAACAAAATAAAAGGAAAACCATACAACTTGTCCAACTGGAGTTCAGTTCGTCCAACAAACACACATAACGATATAAGCAAATTAGAATCGAGTGTCTTAAACACATTCGCTGACAGTATATGG
Source organism: Oropetium thomaeum (assembly GCA_001182835.1). Classification (NCBI taxonomy): domain Eukaryota; kingdom Viridiplantae; phylum Streptophyta; class Magnoliopsida; order Poales; family Poaceae; genus Oropetium; species Oropetium thomaeum. The sequence continues at coordinate 508,892 of LFJQ01000040.1, read as the reverse complement.
GAATAACACACAAAATTCTCTCGCAGAAAAGGAATAACACACAAACGAAGATAACACAAGTCATCTGTTTTCATCAGACACACAATAGCTTAAGACCATGCGATGTTGCTGATAAGAGTAACACCTCCATGGACATATGTCTCCACAACCTTGGACTAATGGGAATCAACTATATGAGGCTAATAGGACGTCCATAAGAAAGCCGTTTGATTAAACATAAAGCCGGAAAATTACCGAGAGTTCCTTGTTGAAGAGCCTTCTCCATTTGGTCTTGACGGCGTAACAGATCCAGGTGCTTGAGGGGTACTGGTGTTAGTGAAGGAAGGACCAAAGTTAAGGACGCTGCTCGCTGCGCTTCCAGGCACCATATGATAGGTTAGATCACCTCCCATCATACTGTGCATCAAGTTCAACTGTGGCGTTTGCGCCCAAGTGGCAAATGCACTTTTTGGAGATTGAAATGGCCGAGCTGTGCTACCACTGATCGAACCGTAAGCCATCTGAACTGATCGACCTTTTCTTCCCGTATCCGTTCTTTGCCAGGATGGTTCTGCTTCAGAGATCACTTTACCAAATAGGACAAAAGATCTTGGCTCCTTTTTTATTTCAGGCATTTTCGGCGGAGACTGCTCACAGTTGGGACCTAAATTAAACTTTTCTGATCCTCCATCAGCTGATGCAACATCCCACGAAGAAGAATAAGGTATATTTAAATCAATCTGAGTTGCCCTACCAGATGCATTAGCACCTGTTGAAGCCCCGACTTCAGAAGAGTATAAATTTTCTGAATGCAAATTCACTGGTATATTTAGATCTATGTCAAGTTTGACATCACAAGATTTTGCACTGGCTGCCTGCAAAACAGAAGGATCAGAACTAGAACCCAAATGGGAAATTCTGGGTGTTTCATTTGAGATCTGTTGTTGAGGGTGGAAGGTCCCATTTCCTTCTGGAATTAAGAAAGTATCATTTTTCTCCACATCCATTAAATCAGCCAAGCAGCTCGAATCAGTACAACTTATTTTTCCTGGAAGAACAGACTGCTGAGGATTTTTCTCGGCTCTTCTAATATTATTATCAGTATAAGTTGTGTCTATCTCCATTGTAACTGTATCATTGTGTTGCTGCACCGATCCAGAGCCACCTAACTCACAACTGTTATTAACAGTGCTGCATTTTTCTTTGCTCTTGGAATGTTTCTTGAATAGCATCTTACCATCACTTGCTTCATTCGAAGCAGCACAAAGCTCCGGAAAATTGTTCTGCTTACTATCAGGGGTACATTCACCATATCCACAATTGGTATTAATGGCAGTCTTTGATTCATCTCCATCCAACAAGGAACAAGATTGGGTGATACAGTTTGTAGACTCCTTGCAAACAGACATGGCATTAGTTCTGCTTTTCCATTCTTGTGCAACTTTTTTAATTTCCTTATCACAAGATCTCTTCTCAGTAAGATTCCTCAAATCTGGCTCCTCTAGCTTCGAAATGGTCAGGCTAATATCTTTATTGGCCGTTCTGATAGAAGAACTTGGTCCTCCGTGTAATGGAGCAATCACTTCAACAGCTAACATAATTCCTTGCGGTGCTGCAGAACTATTCTCAATCATGTCACTACAAATTAGTTTATGTGGAACGTCTTGAACCATAGCCAAAGTAGAATCACAATCTGCATTATTCAAAAGAAAAATATTAGGAAAGAATCAATGAACTTGCATCTTAGTGAAATTCTGTGTATTTAAAGTTAAATCTGGGCAGCCAAGAGGCTTAAAAATACAAATAGTAGACACACTAGCGATATCATGCCAGCTGTATATAAATTGCTGATTATTTTAGCTATTTTACTTCCCTTACTTTTAACTAATATGACAAATGTACTGTCATCAATGTACCATAATGTAATATACAAGCATATATAGAACATTTTGAATTAAGTCGTTGTATTGTCAGAAATTCACCTTTTTTAATTTTATGAGCTGAAGCTCGGTTCTCATTCTTCAGGTTCCTGAAATCTGGCCCCTCTATATTGGGAAAGGACAAATCTGCATTTGAGGCGGAACTCGTTGCATCGTGCGGTGTGGCAAATATTTCACCGGATACCACAGTTCCCTCGGGTGGTGCAGAACTACTCTCAGTCCTGTTGCTGCCTTGTCCAGTCAGTTTATGTGGAAGGTCTTGAAGCGTAGTGGATGTAGCAAAGCCACCTCCTGCTTTTTTTTTTCAGAAAGAAGAGGGAGATATTAGGAAAAGAAGAAATCTGAAATAGAATGCAGTTGCAAGTTTTCATCAACAATTAAATTCTGTATCTGCAAATTTTATTGTGAGATGCCCTTGGGGAATTACAAATAACTGAAGCATTGATGTTTTTGATAGTGGCATGTAATTCTCCATATTTCAGTTATTTTACTTCCATACTTGCAAAAATAATAAGCTCATATACATGTCACAGACGATACTGTTGTCGATGCACAACAATATGCTAGTACCGTACAAGCATATATAGTGTTCTTCCAAGCCACTAGATTAGATCATGTTTTCTTTGATTGATTGTTGTGCATCAAACAGATTAACTATAATGACACATTAGGACTCCTGCCACTATTTCCCATTTTGACTAGCTGGACTGCATAACTCCTTACAAGAGGTAAGATTTTCTTTTCTGACACAGTATATATACTACTTAACTAAAATGTAATAATTTGGATAGATGGTTTTGAGAACTAGGTCCTTTTGACATCTGGCCATGTTTGGTGGCCTCAGTGATAACCAATCCAGTCCCAACTAGAAGGCTCATAATTTGGAAAATTGGTCAAAAGACCTCCAGGCAGGACATTCCTCATCATTTGGATAAGTTACTCTGTTCTACATTTTCAACTTCACTTTCAACCAAAGTGAAAGGCTAAGACATGTTGCAAAAACAAAAAAGTTCCAAGAACATCTAACACCATCTTGGAACCTTGCCCTACAATGAGCTAATAAACTTATGATTTGGCACATTGTAACAAAGTCCACCTAATACTGGCCTTGTAGAAGATTCCGAGTTAGAGACACCATTCCACTTCTACTGTAAACTAAAATTTCCAAAGTGTTGTTTCAACTATATCCACCATTTGGATGGAAGAACCAAACTCAACATTCATCACTTTCCTTCATCATCCTAAACTTTCTATCAATCAATTCATTTTACTTCCATTATATCAGTTGTTTTACCATTTTATCTACCTTACCTATTCCTTCATTAGTTTGGTTCCCCTGATAATCTTGTGGGACGGGGTCTGATTGCCAATGGTTTGTTTACACGTCATTGTTTTCTTCTGTATTGATTTATATACATGTGTTACTTTTTGTCATTTTTATAGTAACAATAACTCTTTTGTCAATCAGGATTTATGCTGCCAACATGTACCGCGTCATATGTTCTCAAGACCATTGAAAACCTATAGAAGGCATTATTAAGGAATGCTTCTAAACATTGTTTGAGGAGCCCTATATCTCATCATTTGGGAAAAGGTGAAGATAACCGTGGATTTACGATCTACCAATCTCCATATTGTTGTTACCTTTGACATGGGGTACGAGGTGGGTGGGTGCTTTGAATTTTTTAAGGACCGCTGATTACATTGTCATAGATAGAGTATCTTGCACAGAACAAAACAACAACTCAAGAGTACCTTATGAATTGTCGTTGGGTCCAAGATAACAGGGAACGGTGGTTGCACTATGCATGGCCTCATATCGGTCTCTCACTTAATTTGATTTTGGCCCAATATCCTTTTGAATTCAAGAATTGGGAGCTAATCTTTGGTTTCCTTATAAGCACTTGCCTTTGTAACATGAACAACCATCAGTCAATGGGTTATCATCGTATATCCATCGAATATATCTTCTTTTCAAGAATGCCTTGTGGATGTCCATTTTTAGCTTTGGGTCTCGGATATCCTCATCTAAAAATCCCACCGTCAGAATGTCGTCCATCTAGCTTGTCTTTAAAGGCCTCTTCTATCATATAGACACATTTGTGGCTAGGTCGTGATAATTTTTCTACAGAGTATTTGTATCTACGAACAAAATGCTTGTCATTTTCTATAGGCTAAATTTGGGGGTCGATAATGGATGGTATAGCTACTTCAACATGATTGCTTCCACAACAATACCCCTTGGTTCTTTCAACTAGTTGCACTCTTAGAGCTACTAGACTGTCTGATCCTTACCAAGAAAACATAGTTTTTGTTTGTGTGTTGACTGCTATTATAGAGGCCAAACTACATCTGCATTATGTATACTATTGGTTCGATAACAAGAATGATGTGCCTAAAACTCTGATGATAAATTGTTTGATTCAGTGTACCGATTGGTAATGTGGAGTACCGACAGAAGCAAGTTGGTGAATGTTTATAACGTGGGTACCCTTGACATTAATTGTGTCAAATGGCAGATTATAGATGGATCAGGCATCGAACATTGTGAGTGGCCCATGATCAAGAGAGATGTAATTCTCCTTATATATATATATATATATATATATATATATATATATATATATATATGGAAGTTATGTTTGTTTGAAACAAGTACTTTCCATGGAATGAAGCTTAGAGATAGAATCCTATTTGCGTATAAACTTTCCATGTAACCCTAATGCCACAGATGTATGCTATATAAGGTAAATATGGATCCATAGATTCAGCTGCAAGAGCTTCCATGAGCAATATAGTCCAAGAACATAGGTTGTAGAGTATTACCTCTCAGAGTGAAGCTTACCTCCTAAGCTCTCCATCACTAAAGAAAAGCAACAAGATGATTGAAGTTGCGGCACAACCATAAAGGACGGAAAATATGGGCGGTTGGACACTGGTGCCCACTTCTCGATATAGATCTCAAGGATGGCAAACATCCCCAGTGTTGATTCAGGCTGCCGCCATGGTCATGGACTGTGTGCTGGTCGACCTTGCGGCAATGGTGAGTGCTGAGGATGTGCCATGCTCGTCACATCATAAAAAGAAGGGGGGGGGGGGGGCGGTTCACCATCCTCTGATTGCTGCACATGGGCGCATCAATCCTCTCATCTGGATGGCACGCAGCTCGTGGTGCAGCTTGTCCCTACCATCTGCATGGACGTTCATATTGTGCCACTAGCTACAGTGACTTCCATGTAGATCGAATGATCGCGTTGGCACTCGCTACACAATGCAACCATCCCATGCTTTCTAATTACAGGTAATGATGGTGGCAACCAATGACAAACGACGAATGGAGATTCGTTGGAGATCCAGTATTGATTGACGGTTGGTGACCGATGTACAATTATCCTTTTATACTCTGGGGGAGTAGATTATAGTCGCATTGGTGATGGTTGATATCACAGTGGTGGCATGCTTCGATGGGTGGTGTCGATGGCCGAGTTTCTTCTTATACTAGGGAATTGGACCAATCTGATAACCATCGACGTCACGATAGTGGCTGTCGTCATCGTCAATAGTGGGCATCAGTGGCCGATTCCCACCCTATAGTCTAGGAGATTGAGTCACATTGACATGCTCTTGATTATTGCTGCTCACTCTCCGGTGATCGTCCATCTCGCGACATGGCTCGACAATATGATCTGTTCATTGGAAGCAGCCTCTAGCGGCTATGCCATCACGGAGGTTCTTGGATCTCCAATAGTCTTTGATGGGAACTCGTTTGCCTTCAATAACAATGTTTTAGCTAGAAGCTTTTTTTACTTTTGTTTGTTACTTTGTTTCATTAAAGTGAGGGCTACACGGCCTAGCCGGTGCGAACATGCCAAATTCACGACACGTGGGGATCCGACGGTGCTAGTAGATGGCTCCACAGAAGCTCAGCATTCATATCGGCTCGGCTTGCTCCCAATAATGGGCCAATGGGCGAGCGAGCCGGAGAGAAAATAAAGGGAAAAAAGGAATCTTCAAACCAGATTGGGACGCCGGCCCTCCTTCCACAACGACGATGCGATCTACTCATTGGTGCATGACTAGCGTAGATCATGCTGACGCCCCTCCTCCCACTGGCGGTATTGGTGCCCTCCCCCCATGAGCACAGCCCACAACGCGGCTCCGTCCTCCAGTGTATGAGGTTGAAGACGACACTATTTGGCTGTCGTTCTGTCGTCCGCAGCGAGGGTTCCCGCTCCCGCAGGCTTGCTTCTTCCCCTGGTAACAGAGGACTATGGCAGATGCTTGCCTTATCTGACTGCCTTCGTATCTATCACCCTCTACTTGGAGCTTGGAGGTGTGCTGTCTACGGTCCTTCGTATTTGCTTCTCCTTCGATTCGTTGCTTTAGGACGTTCGAAGCCAAGCAACGAGCATCCGAGGAGTCGAGCCAGCACCTAGGAGTCGAAGTCATTTGCGTCCGCACTTTGGGAGCCATGTAGCATCTATCGAATGTGGGTTTGCACCAGGGAGGCCCTGCGGCCCGCCTGCACCTAATTTTTTTTCCATTCTAATGACGAATGTGGAGGAGGCCGGATCAGGCCAGTGATTATTAGTAACCAGTTATTTGTAGCTTGTTAGATCCAAGGTTAGGTTGTATTCTAGAAAGCGAAATATCTGGTTACTACATCACTGGTCTGATCCGGCCTCCTCCTCCTCCTACTATGCGACCTGCTTCGCCTCCACCCCTGCGCTGCCTTGCTCCTCCACCTTCGCCGCTGGCTTCTCCTCCACATTCGTCACCCTGCCTCTTGTTCCTCCACACGTCTCAGGGTCTCCAACTTCTTAGTTACAATAGTGCAGATGGGTTGTAGCTACCCACCGGAGTAGAAAACCCACACTTATTCTAAAAAAGAAGCATATACAATGTGTTTCTGTTGTAAAAATAGATGATGCTAAGTTTTTTTTGTTTTGATTGACTCTTAATATGTTGATTACAGAATACATGCTCTCGCACAATTTTCCTTTATTAACGTCTATAATACAACATGCAACTTTATAAGACCTGTTTGAGGCCAATGTGAAATATGTTACTGCGACAACGAGTGTATTACATATCAAACCTTAAATTATTAACTTATCAAATAATCAAAATTATAATTCTAGGACCGTTTGTCTAGGACATGGAGTCTAGTTGTCAGTGGAACTAGTGTTCATATAATTTTATATACATATTATCTTTTTGATCAAAAAAAGTTATAGATTATTAAATTATCTTCACCCTCTGTAATACGATGGACAATTAGTGAAATCTAAAGCGGAAGCAAGCACAAATATAAGTGTTCCCACAGTAAACGAGCACATACATACTAAGAAAATAAACAGACAGCCACATGTAACAGTTGTGTAGTTAAAGTTTTGCGGTTCAGAGCCATATGGCGAACTTATGGTAAAAGAAATAGTTTGAGTGCTCGGTCGAATGATGAGTTGTGCATACATAACTAGCAAATGCAATAATGGTATGAAACTATCTGACAAGTATGTTATGTTTGCATGTCTTCACCTGGACTACATCCGTCAGAAGCAGGAGCAGCAGTTGGGCACACCACTGTTTCAGGCACACTTCTATTAGCAAGGTTGGTGTTTTCTCCTGCAACTAGGATATTGTACATTTCAATCTATCTTATTAAGAAAGGCATCTGGCCTGCGTGTCATGTGTCAAGTGTACAGGGGTTTACCTTGTGGTGGAGTACCCGTGTGAGTAAAGGAAGCCACATCATCTGGGTGGACCATAACCTTAGTCTTGTTGTCGTCGTCATCGCGGACTCCTACAACTGCAAAAATCAGGACAGAAATGAGATGAACACATAAGGCGTACGTGTTACACCGGCAAATTTAATTAAATGTTTAATTTCACCTTGTGGGGAAACCTCCTTTTCGGTCGTGCTTGAGCTGTAACTCTCAGGATCACCCTTGGCTCCTATAACAGGAGAAGCATATACAATTTGAGAACAACAACAGAAACATTTCACCTTGGTGTTAAACTGGAATGCATTATTCACCTGAGGGAGGATTACTTCCTCGAGCAGCAGTATCTGATATCCCTCCTGCGTTTCGTAAAGCTTGCTCTCTCTTCTCTCTCTCGTACTTTGCAAGCCCCTCACCAAAACCCAGGCGAGTCTTCTTCCTAGTTATTACATTACCCACTTGTTCAGTATTGGTCGAAGTGTTTGTACCATGCCACCTTCTTCTAGCAGATATCACATCAGACATAAGGGTGGTCAAGCTGCTATCTTTGCTAGCACTCTGCTTGCTGCTAACATCAACATTAGAATATTGTTGTTGATGAGGTTGAGCTGATACTGGAAACACCACATTGGATCCTGACACCGTACTTGGAGCTGATTGCTCATGAAACTGTGGTGCTTTAAAAAACCTTTTCTTTGGAGGCAGACAAGGAGGAGGTATCCACTGCGGACATGGATTTGGATAGGGCCCCAGCAGTCCCTTACTACTGGCCCCACCCCTACCAATATCCACACTTTTATGTTGACCTGATGGGCGCATGATCCAGTCCTGGGACGAAATCGTTCCTTTTTTTTGCGGGCGAGCTGACCTAGGCCGACCTAATACAAGGATATTCAAAAATAAATTATACAGAGTCAGGACAATAAAACATTGATTTCTGCGTATGACCAAACTTAAAGAGCGATATATATAGTATGGAACTGCTCCAGTGGAGCGTTTTAAAAATATGGCCCTATCTTAAAATATTGTTTATAATTAATTATTCACCTTGAACTGTTTTTAGAGCCGTGACGTTTCATTATCCAACAAAGCAGAACAGAGAACACCCTATTGAGGCGTCTGTTTCTTCCATCAATGATCTCAATAACAAACAAAGAAGAATCAACAAGTGGGAAGATTTTGGAGTGAAACCAAAAAATTCTGCATTGCGAGCTCTTGTTTAGGATCTTAAGCAGCAGTTCATTCCACAAATAGATTGGTCCCGGCAGGGACCAGTGCAGTGCAGGTAGTCGATGTCAAAGCCCTAGTCACTAGGGCCATTGCCGGTCCGGATGCCTGCCGGCTTAGTGCAGCATTATCTTGGTCACCTCCATCAGCCAGAGCCATGCATACGCCGCACCTCCTCGCCATGGCCTCCACCGTTTGTATCCCCTTCAAGGGTCTCTCTTAAGGGCTGTGCCCCTACACTATCATCGGTTGGATTTAAGGAGGGGATGAGGGATCAGGAGATGGCATCTTGCTGTGACATCTAATGGTCCAAGTGCTGAATCCGACGGCTCTAGGTGTAGGAGCACCTTAAGAGCTACGAAGACTAGACTTTCTGGTGGAACGCTGCATGTTGCATGTAGTGCAGCAAGCTTGCCGGTGTCGCCACCGATCTGTCATCTCCTCTGCCTTTCACCAGGTCAGGTCCTCCTCCTCTACGGTTTCCCTACTTATCAGTTGTCTTCCTTCTTTTTTCAGATAATGGGAGTGGTTCATGGTGGAAGGAAGAAGTACATCCGCATATCTCTGTTTTGGAAGCTCTCGATTCTAATTTCAATTTAACTTAAAGGAAGCTGAGCAGCTAAAAATTGACAGTACTTGAGTTTAGAGTAGAATAGCATGTGCGATGTTGTTTTCGTGCTCTATTTGTTCTGCCTACTAACAATGATTCTTCCTCCTTCCTATCTGCATGTTCTCTCATTTGTGTGCTGTAGAAGCAAATGACATTGCTATCCATGTATTTCTACTTCTGAGTGCATGTTCTGATATATTTATCTGTATGCTTTCTTATTTGCAGTCTAGGGTTTCTTTGACATGTCTAATTCATATATGAGTAAAGTGCATCATAAGTCCCTAAACTATTCGTACGGTGTCATTTAGGTCCCTAAACTCCTAAACTGACCAGCTGAGTCACTAAACTATTTTTGTTGTGTCAAGTTAGGTCCAATTCTAATTTTTTGGTGTGTCAAGGTAGGTCCAAATCTATTTGTTTCTTTTAAAAATCATATAGAAAAAAAGGAAAGTATCAAAAGGACCTTTCGTCGGATGATTAGGGCATCGCACCATGGAGGATCAAACCCAGGATCTGAGCAGTGCCGCTGGAATACCCTAATTATTCGACTAAAGGTTCTTTTGATATTTTCTTTTTTCTATGTGATTTTTTAAAATAAAAAAATAGATTTGGACCTACCTTAACATAGAAAAAATATAAGGGACAATACTCTTTTTAACCTTGTTCAGGATTCCAATGTTGATTTTGCCCTCTGTTTTGCAACTTACCGTTTTTACCCTCGCTTTTTGAAATTGAAGCAACACCTTGCCCCTAGAAAAATAGCGGTAAAATCAATATTGATCAACGTTGATTTTGCCCCTGCTAGGGGCAAGGTGCTGCTTCGATTTTAAAAAGCGGGGGTAAAAATGATAAGTTGCAAAATGGAGGGCAAAATCAATATTGAAACCGTAAACAAGGGTAAAAACAGTAATGCCCCAAAATAGATTTGGATCTAACTTGACAAAACAAAAGTAGTTTAGTGACTCAACTGGTCAGTTTAGGAGTTTAGGGACCTAAATGACATAACGCGAATAGTTTAGGGACCTATGATGCACTTTACTCTATATGATACGTGAACCTAGTTTTAGTTAAAAAATACTTCTCTGAAAAGTTAGGCTCATGATTATCCATTAGGCAATAACTTGTAGTTAAATCTGACTCTGGCACAGGTAAACTGATAACTAATGGAGCAGAATTCAAATAATGTTTGGCACAGGGGTAAACCTGAACAACGCCTCTAGTCTTATCATTTTCAGTTTTTGTCTATATTTGTTAGATAGGGTAAAAGAAAATGATTTTATTGGTCATATCTTAGTCTGATTTAGCGAAACAACAACAACTACTACTACTACTAACAATGGTTGCTTTAGTTTTGGTGATCCATAATTTGCAGCTTGTTTTGATGGTGACACCTTAGTTTAAGTTAGAAGTTTGGTGATTCATAACTCGACATGGAGTAACTTGAATGCATAATTGTTTGTCATTCTTGTAGGATTCTAAAAATTTGGTGACTGATGCATATAGTAGGACAGCACAAATTGTAACTATTATTCTTTCATATGCATACTCTCATGATTACATTGATATAAGAGCATCAGTTTAGTAGTGCCAAGCTTAAGATAGTTGCTGCCGACGGCTATACACTATCCATCTGATACTTTTTTTTTTACTTTCTATTGTCTGAAATTTTGTTTTTATAAAGATGGATGTTACTAATTCCCTGCGTAACGTATCTTTTTAAAATTAAATAACAGTTTGTTTAGATATTATCTACAGTAGTTTGATTTGGTTTGCAGATAGAGCACTGAGCGCTTATCCTTTAGTTGTGGCTTTCAAAGGCCTTATCTCTAGATTGTATATGCTTATATTTGTAGTTTCAAAAGTTAAGTAACATTTGAATGTACTAGATTGCCTGCACATATGGGAGATTGCATGTACTACTGTTGGCCTGGTCCCAGTCCTCACATGCCTATAAAGGAGCCCAACGCCTAATGACATGATTAAGTTAAGACAAAAGATTGGGAGGCCACTCCAATCTCCATCGATCTGGAGAGGCGTGTAGGAGGGCTGAAGACCATAACCTCCCACTGGCGTTCTACCAGTGTTCATTCTCAACAAGTCCAGTACCACGAGGAGGTAGAGATCCATGACACCACGTCTCCCTAATATATGGAGCAGCCACGGGGACTTCGTTGGCCTAGTGGATACGTCATTGATGATATGTGCCCCGATCTGATCTCTGATCTAGGTGTTCATGTTCAGCGGCTAGGTCCTATTCACGTCTATGCAAATCTCATGTCTACAACTAGTTACTGCAAATTCCTAACTTTTATAACCCTAATAAGTTCATTTGAATTAGTAGGTTTGGTGGGATCAATAACTCTTTCCAACATGAGACGATCTACCTGATGCATAGGCGATGGTAATATGAGTAAAACTGCTATTTGGTCTTTGGAGCTGGTGCAGATGAGATGTAAAATATATCAGGCTATTTCACTCCGCAATTTAACTGTGTAATAGAGTGCATATCGTAATTAACATGAGTGAGCTACTTGATCATATGTTTTATGGTCTTGTCTCATGGCTTAGCTTCTATAATTTGATTTTGAAATGTACATTCATCTTTTCAGTCTTATAAATAAGTTATTTTCTAGTTCATGATTTAGCTTCTTCACAATGATGATTTTGGAATATATAGATAATTTCCTGAATTTTTAAGCATATATTCAGGTGGTGTTTGGCACTTTAGTTAGCCGCTAAAACTTTAGCGTAGGGCGTTTGGACGGTGAGCTCGCCGGGGGAGATCTTCATCGCGTTTGCGCCGTCCGAGGGGGTGCCGACCGTGTTCACGGGGGGGGGGGGGGGGGGGGGGGGAGGGGGTCGGGGGATGGGGGTGCCAACCACGGTCCCGGGCAGCGGGGGTGAGGGGGCGCCGGCCGATCCCGATCGCGCTCGTCGCGGGCGTCGGCTCGCGCCGGCGCGGGGCCCCGGGGGGGGGGGGGGGTGTCGATCTTGCCGGCGCTCGGACGCCCCAGGGGGGAGGGCTCTCGATCTCCGCGGGGGGGGGGGGGGGGGGAGGGGGTCGGGGGATGGGGGTGCCAACCACGGTCCCGGGCAGCGGGGGTGAGGGGGCGCCGGCCGATCCCGATCGCGCTCGTCGCGGGCGTCGGCTCGCGCCGGCGCGGGGCCCCGGGGGGGGGGGGGTGTCGATCTTGCCGGCGCTCGGACGCCCCAGGGGGGAGGGCTCTCGATCTCCGCGGGGGGGGGGGGGGGGGGGAGGCTCTCGATCTCGCCGGCGCTCGGACGCCCCGGGGGGGAGGGGGCTCTCGATCTCGGGGGGGGGGGGGGGGGGGCGGCGGCGGGGAGGCTCTCGATCTCGTCGGCGCTCGGACGCCCCCCACGGCGGGGGGGGGGGGGCGGGGGGCTCGATCTCCCCGGTGGGGGGCCGGAGGGCTCTCGATCTCCGCGGGGGAGGGGGGGGGCTCTCGTTCTCGCCGGCGCTCGGACGGCCCGGGGGGGGGGGGCGTCGTACCTCGCCGCGGGTCGGGGACGGGTGCTGGACGCTCTTCGCAGGCGGTGGGTATGTAGCGACGGGCTAAACTTTTTGCTCATTCGCCTCCCCGTTTGGTGCGTTTGCCTCATGTCGGCTAAAACTTTTGCTCATTTGCCCGGTTTTGCACTGCATCCAAACAGGTACTCAATAATTTTGAATTTGTAGCGCATGATTTCAATTTTTCTAATTCATTCATTTTTCTTTTCTAATTTTCCCTGGCGTATTTCCTCGTCAGTTGCCAAACAAACAAACGCATTGAAATCCCCCCTCCCCCAGGGAGCAACGTGCAGGAAAATCCATCGTGTGGGGAATGAAATCTTGGGGTTTCCTCCCCTGTTTGCCAAACGAGGCCTCAGTTGGCCTGCCACACCAAACTGTGCATGCTGCCGTAGGTAGGGCATGCATCAACGAGCGCAGTCCAAGGTAAGGTGGTCTCACCACCACAAAGCATTCTCCCCGCCTTCTGTGCACTCGCTGGCGTGGCTTGCCCCGAGTCGTGCACAGCTATCGAACATGTGTGTGTATCATCGGATAAGGAAATGCGGCGGCTCAGATCACAGCTCATGGCTCGTTTCATAATTAAAAAATGAACAGTTAATATAAAACGTTGATTCAAGATTCATGACAAATCACCACCGGAACAGTTCTCTTCTCGAATAGTATACCACAAGTGTTTTAGAAATATGGAGTATGTAAACTGAACCTATTGAACAAGTGTTGGTCACATCTCTTTTGAAAGTTAAAACAAAGAAAAAGGAAAGAAATGGGGATGTGTTCTCACCTGATGCCCATGAGGTGTTGATTGACGAGGAGAGCTGTCCTCCGTGGCTTTCAGCATCAGACGACTGCTGCTTTTTGCCTTTGCTGGGTACGTTGCTGGGCGGATCCTTCTCCTTCCCTGGATCCATTGCTATCTCTGTCACAGGACAGACCACACACAAGCCGGAAAGAATAACTATTTTGGATCCTTGGCACTGACATAACACAGGAACTAGAGCTGGTGGAGGAGATGGTGGTAGAGAGGTTGGTTAATGGAGTTCTGAGATTTAGGATTGGAAAATGGTAGAGATATGGAAGAGGCTTCTTTGGTGAGAAACCATTGATTTAGATATATAGCTGTATGCCCGATTGCCTGTCCACACGAGTCAAAATGGCAAGAACGTTCTCCTTGTTACATCTACGCCTTCTGGTTTTGGATTCGTGCGAGTCCCTTTATTTGTGAGAATGCACAATAGCGTTAAAAAGCTACTAAATTTGCTAGTGCCAGCTTTGGCTGGGTGCAAATGCCAGCTTATATAATTTGATTATTTGTAGATGGATATCTTTTATATTTATAGAGTAGAATTAATGCTGCTAAAAATTTTAAGCAGCGTGAGATACATGCTTGGATTTTATTGATTCTTATGGCTGGACACCATATTTATATATATATAGCATGAATACTGCTCAAATTCAGGGAGCGTGAGAAGCATGCCTTGGTGCAGTGGTGAAGAAGGAACCAAAATACCAAAAGCTAAGCAAAGTACGCATCGCTGGCTGTAACTCATGTCCAGCCTTGTCCAGTAGCCTAACCGAATGAAGGTTGTCCACTAGCATAACAGAGTCGATTAACACAAACAACTCGTGCATCGTCATTTGGCTTACCGATGAAGATTGCATGGGTTTTGTTACAAAATACTTCAAAATTTATTCATTAAAAGTATACCAGATGACAAGGAGTACACGCCTTGATGCTTATTTTCTTGTACAAAATGCTTCTGGGTCATGTGATGGACATGTATGTCACCAATCAAAGTTTCTTGCACGAGGTCCTTACTAGTTATAAGAGTTTCACTAAACAAGAGTGTTTTCCTTTTCCTAAACAAAGGAAGTGAACGAAAAAGTGACATTTTCTCCATCTCAGGCGTCTTAGATTTCGTATATCTCTCGGTCGCTTTTTCGGAACAACCAATATCGACATGTAAAACATTTTGTTTGTAAAGCTGGAATAGTTTATATTAAAGAAATATTTAGTATATTTTGGGTGGAACATTTCTTAAATGTCATCTATTTAAAAATGTTCAGTTGAATAATAAAATGTTCCGGCTTCGGTATCACGACCCAAAATTTAAATCACCCCCCAAAATCACTTAGAATTTAAAATTTTTGTGTGTTCAACATTTTTATGAATTTTCAAAACATAAAACTCACTAATTAAACTTTAGTTAGCCAATGTGGGATATTTCAAATATTAAAATATGGCCAACATGATTGATTTTCCTTTTAATTTAATTTATTTTATTTCTTCAAAAATTTGTTATCAAATGTTTGTCTGGTTCTATTTCTCAAATCCCAAAAATCAGAAAAAGATTAAATCTTTCCCTTCTCCCTGGGCCGAAGCCCATTCCACCAAGCCATCGGCCCAGCCCCTTCTCTTCACCTCTCCCTCTTCTCTCCCTTTCTTTCGCGCATGGGCCACACCCCCCTCCTCTTCTCCCCTCAGCCCATAGCGCGCCAGCCCGACCGCTTTCCTCCTCTTCCTCTCCCTTCAGCGAACAGGCCGCCACCCTTTCCCTTCCTTTGGCCCGCGAAGACAGTCGGCTCGGCCCACCCACGAACCGCCTCTCTCCTTCAGCTGGCCCAGCCCGCCTGTGCGCACCGCCTTCTTCCTCCTCAGGACGGCACGACGGGACGCGATGCGAGTGCCACCGTACGCGCACGCCACGTCGCCCTATCGCCGCCGTACCTCTCGCCATGCCACCTTGTCGCGCGCGTGCGCCACGTGAAGCTCTCCACCGCCTTCTTGTGCAGCACTGCCATACTAATCCCCACCGCCTTCACCCGCGTATAAAATCTCCAAAAATATCTTCACCGGCCACCACTGTCATTGTCGGACCTATTTAAGGACCGAGCCGCTCCCCTTCATCTCTCTCTTCCTCTCTCTCTCCCAGCAACCTCGAACAGCACCCTAGTGGACCCCACCGAGCACCAGCAAGCCTCAGCGCACCGTCTCTTCTCTCTCTTCCCCTTCTTCTTTCTTGGCGAGCTGGCGCGTCGATCTCCTCCTCTGGCCCATATGTCCGGCCAATCCATGCGCACAATCATGCATAGTTCGAGAAGAACATGGAGACACGGGATTCGACCGTGAAGATTGGATTTCAAGGAATGGCTCGAAGATTCAAGAGTTGAATTAGAAAAGAAATTTTGTAAGGCAAGCTCTAACTTCCTCGATCGTATTGCTCCTATAAATATAAAATAATTTCTATGATGCCGGTTTTATTTAAATGTGCATGTTTATTTTATTTAAATGCTAAGTGCTAGTGATGAACCTACTTGTTTAGCTTGTAACAGCTTTATATCATTTCATTGATAATTTATGTCGGCTACTTGCTCTTTTAACCACCTTCTTGACATTGATTATATTTTCCTGGTAACTCTAATAATCCTTGCAATAGAAATATTGTCACAGATTTAGTTCATGATTTTACTAAAAGTATGAAAACCTTGTTAGTGTTTGTGATTGAAAAATAGGATGGGTGATAGAAACATTAGTGAAACAAGTGGTGGTTTATGCAGGGACAAGATAAGTCGTGGATGACTAAAGTGTTCTTTGTTGTTGTCCACCTGTCATGGATTTGATGGAGCTCATCTAGCAATCTAGGATCATTGGACCTTAGCCTTGTACTTTTAGTATAACCATAGAACCCGACATGGGTGGGACTTTCCTTACCTTCTTAATGTCTATCACATGAGCCACTTGGAGGCTGGTAGGTGGCAATGGAAGATCAAGAGAAGACATGAGAACTTAGTAAGCTCGTGGTCTGGCTTGAGGAGTTAGTAAGCCCAATTAAAAGGCCCCTGGGTACGTTCTGAGGTGAGATTGTGGAGACATGCGGAGAAGATAGGCGAGCGCTGCGTCACCCTCTCGCGAAGGCATGTGGTCTGTGGGTAAAGTGTAAAACATCTACAAAGTTTATATTCAGATAACCGTTGTCACGGTATTGACATGCTTTGTACTGGGCTCTCAACATTTAGTTGTTTTTAAAACCTTTTGATGCGTGAGTTGGCAATGTGTGCCTGTGTGTGTTTTAGAAATAATAGCAATGTGTGCTAGAGTTGGTAGGACCGTGGGGTCTGACAGCTCAACTAAAATATTGGAAACTGGAGGGATGGACAGTATCTCCCCAGGGCCAACCAAACTAAAATAATGATCAAATCCTTTTACGAAAGATTTCAAATGTTTTTACAACAGACTTAGTCATTATTTCTTTCTACAAATGCAACCCACAGGCCTCTTCTTTGCTACAGCCTAAAATGCATTTCATATATCCTTATGTAGTGTTGGGCTTGCGGAGTACCTTATGTACTCATGCTCTTGCATATGTGGTTTTAGTACGAGTGAAGACCGTAAGAGACAACGACGACTTGTGTTTTTGTTCTGGTTCCCAAGTTTGCCTGTGGATTTGACTGTTTTCCACTGTCTGCTTCACCTTTAGTGATGAAACGGATCGCTTTTGTCCTTGTCACGTCACCACTAAAGGTATATATCAAGTATTTTACCTCATTATTTATTCGAAGTATGCTTTTGATTATCATTCTATGAAAAGTTGTATGTATCAGCTACTGATTCAGGGACTGTACAGTATGCACAGTGGATCACGAAAACGGGTCCGACATTCGGTTAGCATTTGTTCCATCTTTTAAACAACTATATTTCATACATTTATTTGAATCGTTCCATGTGATATGATAAAGCAATATGTAAAATTTTATTCACCTCAAGCACTATTTCAACTTCACAAATAAAGTGTACCATATGTTAGTATTGATTGTTTCAAAAATATAACTGAGAATATGTAAAATCTTAAACGCCTACGAAAGAGGGACACATGTCCATTAACATCACATAATGTACCATCGTGATTTCACTCAGAGAAAATTGTCAAATCACTATTCTTATCATAATTTTACAAATCGTATTGTATCAAATTTATCGCTATTAATGCACTAAAGTAGGGATCCCACCGATTTACCAAAAAGAAAAGAATACTAAGACCCCCTTTAGCACAGCTTCTCTGGATGTGAGAAGTGATTCTCTGAACAGAAGTGATTCTATAGTTTAAATTGATTCTCTTTATTCTCTATGATATACTCCTCTTACGATCAGAACAGAAAATCACTTCATAGAACCAGTAGAAGCTATTTTTTTCAGCTCCCAACATCTTAGCTTATTTCACACCACCAGGTTGGCTTCACCTAGAGCCATCTCATGGGAGAAGCCGCTGACACAGGTTCCACGAATCCACGAAAAGATTGATGCGAAGGTGGCCCTCGAAGAGATGGTGCGCGACCAAAAGGGGCGTAGGGGTTGTGTGATTCTACAAGCGACCCAGAGGGGACGATGCAGGATATGTGGTCTGAAGGCATAACGGCCTACGAAGTATGAGGTGCAGTGATGCTCTTTCAAAGCTTGACGCAAAAGGAGCTATGGATGGAACGACGCGCTGTGAAGAGGGTCTAGCGATGCTCACAGAGAGAAGGTGGCAGAGTAGCAACAACCATGAAAGAGAGTGAGGTGTGACCCACGGAGGATAGACCATCACGAGGTGTTTCCTTAAAAGGAAGAAACTATTTCTTATTAGCTGCAAAAAACCTCCAAAGCTTCCCCTATCCCATCTTGCACAGACCTAGCGTCACTGTAGCCCATCTTATAAGGAAGGTGGTTATGAATGGGTCACTTTTTATGGAGCAGCACAACAAGACTACAAAGAAATCTTCTTAATTGAATTAGTACGTACATGTCGAATAGAATTGTCACCGATTTTTGTCGGTGGCGATTTTAATATCATAAGAAATCATCAAGAGAAAAATAGCAATAGGTATGACGATCGTTGGCCCTTCATGTTTAATGCAGTTATAAATGGTTTAGATTTGAGGGAATTAGACCTTCTAGGAAGACAATATACATGGGCTAAGCTCACCAATTCCTACTTTTGAAAAACTAAATAGAATTCTAGTAAATACGGAATGCGGAATGGGAGTTGAAATACCCAAAGGCAGTGTCGGAACTATGGTCTCAGCAGGACTAGGACCACTAATTTCCGCTCAGAAAAATACTACCCCGCAGACACTTTTTTTGCGAGTACCAATAAGACAAAAAGGGCAAAATTTTGACACCTAGAGTAATTTCATATCATAATTCACCACTCTTCTTGTTAAAAAAAAGGATATAGTGACAAGAAATCCACCTAAGTCTAGAAGTCTCTTCACTTTTTTATTAACGGCAACACATGAACGTAAAATAAACAGATAGAACTCGGATATTTTTCACTGTTTTATGGTATGACGTTAGGGTCATGGTCCTCTTCATTATACAAAAAATGTAGTACAAATTAAACAGCTCAATGGTAATTAGATTTAGATCGACCTATTAAAGGATTATGAGAAAGGAGACAAACATTCAAATGATTAGAAAGTTACTCCTTCAATCAAGAATAGTTGTTGTTTTAGACAATAGAATGGCTTAAAAAGCAACTAGCTCTGTATGTCCGAACGACAGCTAATAAAAAACAGAGGAGTATCTAGGACGACCTGAGCAGCTAGGCAGCGATGACGAATGAGAGCACAACCGCAACAGGCAACACCGCAACAGCTCTATGCTCACGCGGACACGCTTCCAAGCTCTGCCGCTCGCTCACCAATACAGCAACCATAGACGCGCACACAGCTCTGTCATGTCGTCAAGGCAACACGGCTGATGCTCGATAAATCATTTCGCTGGCCCTTTAAGTTCTGTGCTTAGAAATTGTATATGTGCTAAAAAATGGAAGGGTAGTACTTTTAATTTTTGACCTCAACGACTACGGCCATGGCCCCATCGGCCCCTAATGTAGTTCCGCCGCAGCCCAAAGGCCACGGTAGAAGCTCGGAACAGAGAGATTTTCTATCACACACCTCTGTTACTAAATATCGGTAACCCATCTCAAATATCAATCCATCAGTTTAAATTTGAGTTACGTTGGTTATTGAGAGATAGTATTTTCGATATAGTTGCTGAGCCGTGGAAAAAAAAATAGACTAACAGAGCAACTTATGTCCAACGATGGTAAAATAAAATAAGACGATTAAGATAATACTTGAGGGGTTGGGCTAAAAACATAAGTGGTACCTATAAGAAAGAGAAGCAAGAGATCTTAAATTACTTGAACAATTGGATTAAAAAGCTGAAACAACAATGCTACAACCAAATGAGGTTGACCTGAAACATTGTTTAAAACAAAGGCTAGTCCATTTACTTCGAGAAGAAGAAATCAAATGATACCCACGATCTAAAATTGAAAACTTACTTCATGGAGACAGTAACACAAAATATTTCCAATGTTGGTAGCAAATGAAAAACACAGAAGAGCACGAATATTTCAACTAGAAGATGGTGGTCAAATAATCCATGGAGATGAGCAATTAAAATCATATATAGCAATATATTACCAAGGCCTATTCAGACCATCGGAGTGTAATGATTTCACGTTGGTCGAAAGCAACTGTAGTGACATGCCACAAGTATCACTTGAAGAAAATGAAAAGCTAATTGATGTGTTCACAGAAAAGGAAGTTAAAGAGGTAGTATTTCAAATGAAACATAAGAAAGTATCAGATCCAGATGGGTTTTCGATGGAATTTTATAAAGCCTTTTGGGAACTCATAAAAGATAACCTCATGGCTATGTTTTATGATTTTCACAAAGGTGTACTGTCACTTCACCGACTCAATTTTGGGATTATAGCTTTGCTACCAAAACAAAAGGAGGCAACACAAATAAAGCAATTTCGTCCTATGTGTCTCCTTAATGTGAGTTTCAAAATATTCATAAAGGTAGGAGTTAATAGGATTACAGAATTGCACAAAATTTGATTAGGCCTTCTCAAATAGCAGTTCTATAGGCAAGAAATATCATGGAAGGGGTCATGGAAGGGGTGTTGACGTTACATGAAACTATCTATGAGCTTCACAAGAAAAAGATGAATGGAGTCATATTGAAGCTTGACTTTGAGAAGGTATATGATAAGGTGAAATGATCTTTCATATGACAAACACTAAGGACGAAGGGTTTCTCTAACGAGAATATTACTTATTTGGCCTCCTAAAAATTTCTCCTTCCTTCCTTGACTTTTTTCCAACAAAACTTCCTTACTTAGCCTCCAAACTTTTGAGCATTCCTTCTAAGACCTTCCCGTAAGCTTTGACGCTAACGGTGTTAGTTTGAGGCCAAGAAACATTATAATTTCACAGCTAATGTCTAAGGATTGTTTTAATTGCATAAAAATATTTTGGATTTGTAATATTCTTTTCTACAATAATAGATAAAATTGTTAAGATATCAATAAAATAATTAAAATGTGTATTTTGAGTATTTCTTTTATTAGTGCTTGTTAAATATAAAATAAAAATTTGAAAATTAAAAATTTTACCTCTACAACATTATAATTAAAAATTTGTTAAAATATCAAAAAAATTAATACAATATCAAACAATAATTAAAAATTAAAAGCTGCACTACTACAACAAAGTATTATAAAAAATAATTAAAATATATATTTTGAGTGTTTCTTTTGTTAGCGTCTTCAAATATTGACGCGGACCCGCCCCAGAAAACTCAGTCCGGGACGGATCCCGCATCTCACCAGAATCCTATTAGGCAATGCTCGACGAAGCGAGCATTCACATAGTACAACACAGACAGGATAAACTGCAATCTTTTACAGGATAAGCGAATTTAATACATCATAGTTTCATAAATTAAAATTTTGTCTTACATCATCAGAGTACGAATAGAGTTTTGAAAACACGGAAAAAAAAAATACAGCGGAAGACTTAAAACGGGGTACAGACCCACTCTTATAATTAAGCAAAAGTATGAGCCTTGCCCAATGACACCATACTACTATCCACACAACATTTAGTGCGCCGACTCGCAACGCTCCCACTGGAGGTTCATGAACTCTGGAAGCGGCTCTTCCCACTGGCTATCATCCTGGGTACACGCGTCGGCGCCTAAAAAACCACGTATTGGCAAAGCGCGAGCTTCTAAGAAGCTCAACAAGGCTAATCCATCAAATTGGCTAACTACAGTAGACACCTAGACATACTGACTGACTCAGGGTAGGTTTCTTGCCAAAGGACTCGCATTCCTTAGTCTTGGTCAAGTTTTAGCTCAAGTTAAGAGATTAGAATCATTACTTTAGTTTGCACTGATCTAGGCAATCATAATAGAAAAATAGATAATAATCATCATCATATCTATAATCATCGTCCTTATAGCTCATCATCTTAATTATAATGTGGTGCTTTTCACAAGCAGACTCACAAACTAGGAGCGACAGCGATTCGAATCGATTTACACCTGCAGGGATAACCTAATCATACGACACGCGTGTGTCCCAGACCACACGTGGCAACCATTCGCACCAGATCCTGTGATTGAGAGAGTCTTCGGGACCGAAGAGTCATTCGGTCTTGTCAGCCGTCTGCACTGAAGGGGTCTCACAACAAGAGTGTCAATGTTCGTTACCGTCGACTAGTAAATTTATCGTGGGGGGTGTGTTTTTAGGCTTCGATGGTTCGCGAGAGGACACAAGATTTATACTAGTTCGGGCAATAGTGCCCTACGTCCAGTTTTCGGGCTGCTTGTATTATTCGCGACAAGGATTACAAGGGAGGTTACAAGCGGAGGAGGAAGGGAGAGTGCTTCCTGCCTCTAAGAGTGTTCGTGGGTGTTGTAGAGAGACTTGCGCGTTTTAAGATTTGTACGCTTGGTGGACTTGAAAGCCGTGTCCTTCGTCTTTGATCTCCCTCCCTTTTTATACGGTGGTGTGAGGAGGGCCGGTTCCGTGAGGTTGACAGCAGCCGTACTTCAGTTACGACAAGCCGTAATGGAAACGCCTTTGGTACGATCGTGTCGTTCCTGTTTGACGGTGTGGCTCGTGCCGTCGCTCGTTGGAGTCCCGTCCGTATGGAGAAATTCCACTATAGGCTCTGGCGTGATGACGCTGTAGTGATGGCCGTCGCTCCGGGACGTCCCGTTACACAGGGGCGATGAGTCTCTGACAGGGGCTGTTGGAGTGATGCCCATCCCGTGGACGGTGCACGTCGTGCGCATTTAACGTCCACTTGTCCGGGTTGGCGGGCGGCTCTACCTGTCAGCGGGCGTGGGAGTGTCAGGCATTTATTTCCCAACCGTTGCCGTCCGTCTTACTCGTGGAGTAGTATGCGATTTGCCCGACCCTGGGGTCGGGCGAGGCGGAGACGCGTTTGCTCGACCCCTATAGAGACGGGGTCGAGCGCGCCGTCCGAGCGGGGAGGATCCGACCCTTCCTCGAAGGGGTCGGGCGAGGAGGAGACCGCCTGTTGGCTCGGCCCGTAGCGCGCCCACACGGTACGGAGGCTGATTTAGGCGGAGATTATTTATACCTTGATCACGTCATTAAGGTCGAGGGTCATTAAAGTTAATTACCTCTGGTATTGACCCTCAACAGTAGCCCCCGAGTGAGGCCTGATCTCCTCGTGAGAGGGAGTCTGGAGTCACTCACATCGGGAGTAGTAAACTCGTGATGGTAGGCTTGTGTCGAGCCCCGTCGAGTTTACGTGTTCTACGATCCCGTAATAGATCTCTTTTTGCGATTCCGTTCCCGAGACTCCCGCTCGTTGCAGTGGTCCGATCGTGGATACGGTTCGACTTGTTTCGTTCCTCCAGCGCGTCTGTCCGCCAGACGAGGAGGTCGAGCCGGGCCACGCTTTACCACGGAGGCCGAAGCGTGACGCTCGTCGAGCTGCTAACGGGAGAGTTCGAGTGAAGCCCGGGCTCCCTTCGGGGGGACCTCCGATGGACCAGCTGGTGGTCGACCTCAATATTCCTGGTTGCCGTCCCAATCTAGTACCCGGATGCCGTTCGCTAGGCTCCGAGGGCTCGCTGCCTTTCTGCGGTGAAATACCCATGGGTCGGCATGAACCGGGACTCGAATGCGGACGGAGATGCCCTCGGCGCTCGCGCGCCAGGGTGTTGGCCGCTAGCGGGCCCATCTCTATCCACCCCTCACTCTATTTGCGCCCTGAGCGGCTGTCGAACCTGTTCGTGGGGCCAGCCTTCGAACTCTTTGGGCCGTGGGGGCATTTTTCAGCCCAAACCCCTGCCTGCTAGAATTTATTTCGTGGCAGCGGCGTAGCAGAGGCGCCTGCCGCGATGGGACGTGCGGCGGGGATGTTAGTCTTCGCGGGTCATGAGTACAAACGCGCGTGTGCTCGACCCTGCCTGACGGGCGGCCGCGTGGGTCCCTTCTGCAGTGACTGGGTATATTGGGCCCCGCTTGCTGTGACAGAGGGAAAATGCCAGGCGGGTGGGAAGCTTCCCACGCCGCTCGTGGCGCTCGAGAGGGCCCGTTGGTCAGCGAGTGAGGTGAGAGGAAGTCGAAGCGACGAAGTCGCGCTCGCACGGGGCGGACTGGTTAGGCGGGTCCCACCTATAGCGATTTAGGAGTGATTTCCCGAGGGCGGGATATTTCCCGCGCTGCGTGAGGTGGTTCCGCGGGCCCAGCTGCAGCGAGCGGTACGAGAGGAGACTGGGAAGGCAGAGCGGCGCCCGCGCCGGGTGAGATGACTAGGCAGGCCCCGTCTGCAGCGAGAGGAGCGCCGAGCGGGTGGAAGGTATAAGTACTCACCTTGCATGCTCGTTCGCTGCATTCGTCATCCGCGTCTCTTTGCCTCACGCGCCATTTCGCTCTCCTTCGCTCTTCATCTTCCCGCATTCGTGCGTTCCTTTCTTTGATCCCCTTTCGTTCCTCTCCGATTCTCTGCTGTTCTCCCATGGCCTCTTGGTTGAGGTCCGATATTCGGAGGGCGCGCCTTGAGGGCTTGGTCAGTCGTGGCCTCCTCATTGCCCGGACGGAGGCGAGGGAGTGGCTGCTCCCGGATAACGAGGAGGTGCCCGTGCCGCCGGATGGTTATGTGGTGTTCTTCGCCCATTTCCATGAGCACGGGCTGGGAGTCCCCGCGCACTCCTTCTTGCGGGGGCTCCTTCACTACTATGGCCTTGAGCTGCAGCACCTCAATCCCAAGGGGATGCTGCACATCGCCACGTTTGTGGCGTTGTGCGAGGGCTATTTGGGGATCGGCCCCTACTTTGATCTCTGGCGGTACTTTTTCTCCGTCTCGCTCCAGACGAAGGAAGGGCCCCATCACCCCATCGGCTGCGCCAGCATCCACCTCCGCGGGGATCGCGCTGGCTCCTACATCCCCCTGCGGTTGCGGAGCTCTCACAGGGGCTGGCACGGACAGTGGTTCTACCTTAAGAACGACGCTGCCGGGCCCCTGCCCGAGTTTACCGGGCGCACGTTTGACACGACGCCCGAGGTGTGGAAGTGGGGGCCGCCGGCCAAGGAGCGGAATCGGCTGGATGAGGTCCTCGACGCCGTGCAGCAGCTGCAGGCCCGAAGGGTGCGCGGCGTCGGGGTCATCGCCGCGTTCCACGCCCGGCGCGTGCTGCCGCTGATGGCGCGGCGGCTCCGGCTCTGGGAGATGGCCCCCGGCTCGGATTTCTCCGGGTCGGTGATGTCGGCTGAGCCGATCTCGGAGCTGGAGTTGAAGCAGCGGCTCCGGGAGTCCCTCGCCGTCGAGGACCTCGAGGATCCGGTTGATGACCACCCGCCGATGCGCCCCGCTGAGGGGAGCTCTCTCTTGGTAAGTGCGACTCCTACCTTGTCGTACCTCTCAGCTTCCCTCTTCCGGTTTTGACTTTTTTCTTTTGGCTGGCAACAGAGGAGGGAGCTCGCGATCCGGCCCTCTCGCCCCCCGGTGCCTGAGGATGCGGCCGTTCGGGAGGCCAACCGCTTGGCCGCCGAGGAGCACAAGCGAAAGAAGGACGCCCGGAAGGCCAAGCGGGCCTTCAAGCTCCGAGCCAAGCTGGCCCGGGGTCGGCGCAGGCAGGGGTCAGACGACGACGACGACGACGACGACGACGAGGAGGACGAGGAGGAGGAGGAGGAGGAGGAGGTTGTGGAGATCCCTCCCCCTCCCCCGAGGCAGGAGTTGGTGCACGCGCGCCAACGGGGCCCGGGGCCGGAGCCTCGGGTGCCGGAGGTTCGGGGCTCAGAGGCGGCACCGCCTCCGTCGTCCTCGTTCCCTGTGGGGCGGTCGGCCCCTGAAGAGGGGACGCCCACGGCGAAGGACGTTCGCGTCCGCCCCGAGCCGGCGGGGTCGGGTCCGTCGGCCCCTGGGCAGGTATCGGTCGGGTGGCCGACCCAGGGGTCGGCGAGAAGCGGTCGACGGCGGAGCAAGGGGGGTCGACCCCGAAGCGTCGCCGCACTTCGACGCGAGGGTAAGTGCGTTGCGTGAGTCTTTTCCTCCTTCTGCTTGTACTTAGTATTTATTTTTTTGCAGGTCCGCGGTGGGGGGAGGGTCGCTCCTGGTGGCGCCGCGGAAGGCTCTGACGGGACGGTGGCCCGAGCGCGCTTCGAAGGGCGCCGAGGGCGGGGCTTCGGAGCCCCCGCGCCCCCCGACGGCGGCGGCGGAAGGGCCGGAGGCCCCTTCGATCGTCCCTCCGGGCTCGTTGGAAGCGGCGGCGGCTGCCAATCTACAAACAAAGGAGGTGGTGGCAGCCGTCCCTCCGGAGGCGTCGTCAACGGAGGCGGTGGCGGCGGAGAAGCAGGTGGAGGCCCCGTCGCCCGGGCGGAAGCTGCCCGTTTTTGGACCTCCCACGGCGGAGGAGGCGGCGGCGTCGGGCGTCGCCGCGGAGGAGGCTGCCGCTGATGTGCCAACGGCGGTAGTGCCGGTGACTCGGCCGGCTGCGAGGCCGGTGGAGGGAGGTGCCCCAGGCTCCGGGAGTGCGCGGCGGGGCGCGGATGGAGCCCTGTCCGCTTTGGACTCGGTCGCGGCTTTCCTCCGCGGCCAACTTGTCGACGAGGAGCAGCTTGCCGCCGCGCGTCGCGCGGCGGCGGACGCCCTCGCCAGGGAGAAGGCCATGGAGGACCGGCTTCGCGCCGACCGAGAGGAGGCGCGGCGTGCCCACGGTGCTCTGACGGCCCTTGCGGTGCAGCAGGCCTGCCGGCTGGAGGCAGCGGCGGCCGCTTTGGAGGAGGAGACCAAGGCCAGGCTTGAGGCCGAGGAGGTGACCGCTTCCTTGGCCGCGGAGGTGGGCCGGAGCGACGTCGAGCTCAAGGAGCTCCGCGCCGGCACGTCGGGTAAGCTCCGACTCCGACCCCACCCCTCCTTTGGGCTTGGTTGTGGGCTAATCGTTGTGCTGTTCGTTTTGCAGTTCTGACCGCGAAGCTGGAGGCGGGCGCGAAGGAGCTGTCGTCGCTCCGCGAGGAGCTGAGGGTCGAGGCCGAGGAGCACGGGACCCTCCGAGTCGCCGTCCGCGCGGCCCTTGCTGACCTCGGGGTGGCCGAGGAGGTTGGGTCAAGCTCGCTTGCTCCCCATGTTCCCCGGCTCGTAACCCGGGCATGGGCCATGGTGGAGGATGGGATCTACCGGGGGATGCACCGGGCGTTCGCCGTCGCCCGGTCGCACTATGTAAACATAGGCCTCGACTACATGAGCGTGGGTTTTGCCCCCGGTTACACCGACGCTGAGTTGGACGCCATCGAAGCGGAGGTGGCCCCCTTCGCGCGGGAGCTGGCTGCAAGCACGGCGGAAGAAGAGGCAGAAGGCGTGCCCCCTCCCCCCCCCCCCCGGCAGAATAGAAGTTAGGGTAGGTTTAGTTTTGTACTTAGGACGGCCGAGGCCAAGAGTGCCCGGCCCTTTTGTAAATCAGGCGGAATGAAATGAACATCTTCTGATTACTAAGGGTGTCTCTAATTATTTTTGTGAAAGGCGCTCCTTCACATAATCGCGAGGGTGTTCGACCCCTTTTTCCTTGTTTTCGATCCTCAGGAGTCTTAGGCCGCGGGCGGCTCCGACGTTCCGCCTAGCTGGTGAGCGTCGTTGCCGTAACCTTCGGGGGTCATAGGCGTTGCGCAGTCCGGCCAACTAGACTTCATGTCTTCTTCCACCCGTGACTTTCCCTTCTGAGATTTGGATTATAGGACGAGGGGTCGAGACCCTTGAAGAGGGTAAAGTTTTGTTTACCCTTTCCTCGAAATTTTGCAAGCGAAATGGCAAAATTTTAGCAAGTGTCAAGGTGCGTGTGCGATGCGCACCTTGTAGGTGTAGCCCCCGAGTGGGGTCCGACTCCCGCGTGACGGGGGTCGGGCGCTGCTTAGCAGAACAGCGAAATTTTAACGAGTGCTTGGGGTGCGCGTTCGGTACGCGCACCCTGAGGGTGTAGCCCCCGAGCGAGGTCCGACTCCCGCGTGACGGGAATCGGGCACCGCTAATCTCGGTCGGCTAGGGATGAAACTACTACGTGTTTTAGGCCCTTCGTTAAAACTTTTGCAATCGAGACGGCAAAGAATTTTAACAAGTGTCAAGGTACGCGCGCGATGCGCACCTTGCAGGTGTAGCCCTCGAGCGGGGTCCGACTCCCGCATGACGGGGGTCGGACGCCGCTTATCTCGGTGGCGAGGAACAATAAGACTACTACGAGTTCTAGGGATAGAAGCGACGTAGCTGTTCGATGTTCCAGGCGTTGGTGAGCTCTTGTCCGTCCGCCGTCTGCAACTTGTAGGAGCCGGGTCGGAGAACCTTGGAGACGATGAAGGGCCCCTCCCATGGAGGCGATAGCTTGTGGCGGTCCTTACTGCTATGAACGCGCCGAAGGACGAGGTCGCCGATGTTGAACGCCCTTTCCCTCACGTAGCGGGCGTGGTAACGTCGCAGCGCCTGCTGGTACTTCGTCGATCGCAGGAGCGCTACGTCTCGCGCCTCGTCGAGTTGATCCATGGCGTCTTCGAGGGACGTCTGGTTGCCCTCTTTGTCGTAGGCTCTGATCCTCGGGGCTCCATAGTCGAGATCGGTTGGTAGTACAGCTTCGGAGCCATACACCATGAAGAAGGGGGTGAACCCCGTCGCCCGACTTGGGGTCGTCCGCAAACTCCATAGCACGGCAGGGAGCTCGGCCGCCCACCGTCCGCTGAACTGCTTCAGCCGACTGTAGATTCGCAGCTTCAGACCTTGAAGGATCAGGCCATTCGCGCACTAGACCTGCCCGTTCGTGTGGGGGTGCGCCACGGCCGCCCAATCTACTCGGATGTGGTAGTCGTCGCAGAATTTAAGGAATCGCTTCCCTGTGAACTGCGTACCGTTATCCGTGATGATGGAGTTTGGGACCCCGAAGCGGTGGATTATGTCGAGGAAGAACTCGACTGCTTCTTCTGGTCGGATCCTCGTGATTGGCCGAGCTTCAACCCACTTGGTGAACTTATCGACAGCTACCAAGAGGTGGGTGTAGCCCCCGGGCGCCTTCTTGAGTGGCCCGACCAGGTCCAATCCCCAGATCGCGAATGGCCATGAGATGGGGATGGACTGTAGCGCTTGCGCCGGCAGATGGGTCTGCCGAGCGTAGAACTGGCAACCTTCGCACGTACGAACAATGTGCGCGGCATCGTTGATGGCGGTCGGCCAGTAGAATCCCTGTCGGAGCGCGTTTCGGACGAGGGTCTTGTGTGCGGCGTGGTGGTCGCAGACCTCTTCGTGAATGTCTCGCAGCAGCATCTTCCCTTGCTCGATGGGGATGCAACGCTGCAAGATTCTGGTGAGGCTCCTCTTGTAGAGTTCCCGTCGATGACGGTAAAGGACTTGGCGCGTCGTGCGACGCGTCGGGCCTCCGTCTTATCGGTGGGGAGTTCTCCTTTGAGGAGTCGGTCGAGATACGGTGTCCTCCAGTCGTCTGGAGGGCTTGTATCGGGTGCGGATGCCTCGTCGATTTCCATGACGCTAGGGTTGAGAGGCGTCGTGGTCGGTCCGTCCCCTTGCGCCTGGAGTGGCTCGGTGCTGACCTCTGGCATGTCTTGGGGTCGGATTGATGGTCGGCTCTATTCGTGGGCGAAGACCCCTGGCTGGATCTGTTCACGCCCGGCGGCCATCTTCACCAAGGAGTCGGCTTCTTCGTTTTGCCGCCTTGGGATGTGCCTGAGCTCGAGGCCATGGAACTTGTGTTCCAGCTTGCGGACCTCCTTGCAGTAGGCATCCATGGTTTCGTTGTCGCAGCTGGACTCCTTCATGACTTGGCCAACGACGAGCTGGGAATCGCCCCGAACTTCGAGTCGTCGGATTCCCAATTCGTTGGCAATCTTGAGCCCGTTGACGACCGCCTCGTACTTGGCTACGTTGTTGGATGCGGGGAATGAAAGGCGGATCGCGTACTTCATGCGCACCCCTAAGGGGAGACGAAGACGAGTCCGACCCCTGCCCCCTTTCACATCAGCGAACTATCGAAGTACATCACCCAATACTCCTGGTCGACAGGAGCCATGGGTAATTGTACTTCTGTCCACTCCGCTATGAAGTCAGCCAAGGATTGAGACTTGATCGCCGTTCGGGGGGCGTATGTAACGCCCTCGCCCATTAGCTCGAGCGCCCACTTTGCGGCTTTACCCGTTGCGTCGCGGTTCTCGACGACTTCGCGTAGTGGGAAGGAGCTGACGACGGTCACCGGATGAGACTCAAAGTAGTGTCGGAGCTTCCTTTTAGCGAGGACGACACCGTAGAGGATCTTCAGGATCTGAAGATATCGGGTCTTTGTCTCCGACAAAACTTCACTCACGTAGTAGACCGGTCGCTGGACTTTGAGGACGTGGCCTTCTTCCGTCCGCTCTACAACGAGGGCAACGCTGACGACCTGGGTCGTTGCGGCGATGTAGAGGAGGAGAGGCTCCTTTGGGGTCGGAGGTACTAGGACTGGGGGCTTTGACAGGATGGCTTTTATCCTGTTGAGTGCGTCCTGTGCCTCTGGTGTCCATTGAAATCGCTCGGATTTCTTCAGGAGCTGATAGAGAGGGTGCATGCGTTCTCCGAGACGCGAGATGAATCGGCTCAGCGCCGCCAAGCATCCGGTTACGCGTTGCACTCCCTTCAAATTTTGAACCGGGCCCATTCGGTTGATGGCCTCGATTTTCTCCGGATTGGCTTCGATGCCTCGCTCGGAGACGATGAATCCGAGCAACATTCCCCTCGGAACCCCGAAGACACACTTTTCGGGGTTGAGTTGTCGTTCGCTCGGAGTTTAGCGAAGGTCCGCTCCAGGTCGGTGATGAGCTGGTCGGTCTTCTTGGATTTGACGATGATGTCGTCAACGTATGCTTCGACGATGTCTCCGATGAGTTCGTCGAAGCATCTGATCATGCAGCGCTGGTAGGTTGCGCCTGCATTCTTGAGTCCGAACGGCATCGTGACGTAGCAGTACGACCCGAACGGAGTGATGAAGGATGTCACGATTTAATCGGATTCCTTCATACGGATCTGATGGTACCCGGAATACGCATCAAGGATGACACGACCCGCCAAGAAAACCTCGTCTCGGGACGGATCTGGTCAGTCGTTAAGCCAAGATCTTGTTGGGCAACGCTCGGCGAAGCGAGCATACACACGATACAACACAGGCAGGAATAAACAGCAATAATTTACAAGAAGAGGGAACTGAATACATCATTGGTTCTTAAATTAAAGTTGAATATTACATTGATTCAGAGTGCGCAACAGTTTTGAAAACGATAACAGCAGAAGACTTAGAACGATTACAACTCCGACACTCGGACTTAAGCAAAAGCACGCGCCTTGCCCACGGGCGTCATGCTACTAGCCACTTCAACAAATCACTGTGGCGACTCGCACAGCTCCCACTGGAGGTTCCCAAACTCGAGGGGAGGCTCCTCCCAATGGAAGCTACCTGCTGGGTCCTGCATGACGGTGCCTGAAAACCACAAAACGCTAACGCGTGAGCTTCTAAGAAGCTCAGCAAGACTTACCCGACAAAAGTGGCTGACTACAGCCGACTCCTAGACATGCTGGCTGACTCGGGAGGGTTTACTTGCAAAAGGACTCGCAAGCCTATGCTACTCTTGTCAAATTTTAGCATCAGATTAAGTGATTAGAAAATAAATTTAATTAGCACTGAACTAAGCAAACATAATAGAATCAACAATAGCAGTATTAATATTCATAATTCATTCTCATGGTGTCTCAACCTATTTACTAAAATGTGGTGCGTTTCACGAGCATGCTCACTAACTGGGAGCGACAGCGGTTCGAAACGATTTTATACCCTGCAGGGGGAAACCTGACCGTACGACACGTGCGTGTCCCAGACTCGCACGTGGCAACCGTTCACACCAGCTCCTGCAACGTCAATTCCCTCCTACGCCTGCCTTAGCAGCACCGCGTCCCACCAGACAACACGTCCCAGACGGTTTCTGTAGAGTTCCCACGCTGCCCACCCCAGATCTCCTCCTAGTCAGACACCGTAGGGCAGGTTCGACGTTGCAACCGCTAGGCTACATAGGTTTACTGGGGCCCATAACACCCAGCATACGACCAGTACGTTCAACACTCGATCAGTCTCGGACCACACGGATCAGACAAGTCTACGGTCACCCTGGACCCAGTCCAGTCGCCGACCTACTTTGTATCCTGTCTGACCCTCAAACTTTTATCTTTCTTACTTATTCACATTCGTGTGGCCCATCTCATGAAATAGTTTCAATCAACAACCTATCCTTTCGCGAGCAGCGTCCACTCTGCTCGACTTCTACCGACAACTACCTGCTAAGCATAGCATACTAGGGGTATCCAAACAAGCTACCGTCAGGGTTTCCTATGGGAAACAAATGCAACTATGGTTTCAATCAACTCCTAGCACCTAATGCACAAACAAGACACACTTAGTGCAAAAGTAAAACTTTAAAAATTTGGTTATGCACCGAGGCTTGCCTGGTTCCTCCGAGTTGATGTCGACTTCTTCGGCGGGGGTCGAGGAACTTGGATCCGCAGCTACTTCGTGAGCGTTAGAATCTACATGATGCAGTAGTATTATGATAAGTTCAATGAAATAGAAACTTATTTTTATTATCAAAACAACCTAGGGATTAGATTGGCGACGTCCAGAATTAGGGTTAACCCTAATTACTCGACGCCGTCGATGAAATTCAATTATTAATCTGTGAATGATGTTTAAAAAAGTCTATTAAACTCCCATGAGGTGACTTTTAGTTGGCATGTTCATCAACTTCAACTCTAGTTAAGTTAATGCGACACTTTTCATCGGTTAATATTATTTAATTACTTCGGCTATTAAACTAGGGTTAAAATGAAGATTTTAATTCTTCCTCAAGATTATTTTTAGTGGTAGTACTCTCTGGAATAAGCATTTTGGGCTTTGGGTGGGGCCTAGATGAATTTCCTATATTTTATAAAAATTCATCAAAGTTCCTGTTTTTAGATTTTGCAAAATCAGAAAGCATTAGTAAACATTGGAATAAAATTATGAAACTTTATGTGAGAATTTCTGAGCACCAGATCTACAACTTTTCTTTTTGGGTCTAACCTTATAAATGACTTTTACAATGTACTTTAGAAAATGGTATATAAAGTAGGCAGATTGAGGTTATTTAATAGGTTTAGATGCCATTTCGTGTTCCTAAAATCTTCATAAATTTGCAGAGGGTGTGTAGTACTATGGTGTACTTGTAGATCAAAGGTTAGCCCTAGCATTGCTCTATAATGCAATTTAAAATTCAAAAACAGAAAGGAGTGTTTCTAATTAATTCTGCAAATGTTTGGTCATTTGTTAAAAAGTGTTTTAACATAAAATTAATAATTTTCATGAGGTTTCCAACAAATTTTGGTTTGGCATTTTTGGATCTTCCTGTGATTTTCTAGGGTTTTTAGAAGACAGAGCAATAATCTGGAAAATAATTAGGAAAAAGGAAAAACAGGGGAGGTTCTCCGGTGAGCTCCGGCGATCAATTCCCGACGATGGGGTAGTCGCCGGCCGTCGAACCTTGGCTTTTCACGATCCACATGATATGACGAAGCTCGGCAACATGATATTCATCAAGGTTGGGCACGGCAGAGGGGGTCTCACCGTGGGGGTGCGGCGGTGGTGGCGGCGAAGTCAAAATTCCGACGAGGTGGCTCGCCTTCGGAGGATTGGAGGGTTCTGGGAGCTTCACGAGGTGGAGAAGAGCTGATTTGGTGAGCGAATTCGATTGAAATTGATCGGTGGTGGGTTTTCACCGAGAGGGGCGGCGGCTCTGTTATGGCGGGCGGCGGTCGGGGCAGTGGAAGAAAGGGAGGGGAGTTTCGCGCGCGGGAGGGGGAAATTGGGGAGGAGGCGCACCAATTTATAGACGGCCGGGGGTAGGGAGAAGGTAGGGGAGTGGGGGAGCAGTGGGGGGGGTCGGCATGGCCGGTCGGGCGGCGCGGCATCGGTGGCGCTCGGGCGGCGCGGGCTCGGCAGAGAAGAGAGAAAAGAGAGAGAGAGCTAGAGAGAGAGAGAGAGGAGTGAGAGAGTGAGGAGGTAGGGGGGAGGCCGGGGTGAATTGAAGGCGACTGGGAGCGGAGGCCGGTGTCGGGCGGGCGCAGCTGGCGGCTGCGCGCCCCTACAGTGCCCGCCCGCCCGGCAACAGTTTCATTTATTTTTTTTTCTTTTTCATTAATGCTGGAAGGAAATGCAATGAATTGGCACTCTTCCCGAGCTCGAAAAATTTTGAAATTTTTTGTACAAGCTCAGGAATTTATTTGGAACACTTTTCATTTAAGGTTCAAGTCATGATTTGGCCTCTAAAAATTCTTGAATTTCTAGGTTGATTATAGATTCTATGAATTTTTAAGAGGTCTAAATCTTTTCCAAAAATTTTGAATAATTTCCCAAAATTCTATTTTGAAGTGTACTTAATTGTTATGTAAAAATATAGCTAGGGTTCTGTGGAAGTTTTGATGGTCAAGAGTTAGGGTTTTGGATTTCTTTCTGTTAACGAGATTTCGACACTTTTAGTTGAGAATTCTCCGGACTTTGCTAAAATGCTCTGTTGTTTGTCAAACTTTTCGTAGTGCTCCTTAAAGCATTTTAGACAATATTTCCTTTTATTTCCATGATTGAATCTGCTTTAAAGTGAGTGAAATTATGAATTAGGGTGTTTATAGTTGTCGACTTTTTGCCCTGGTGACACCTGGGCTGTCACAAAGGAAGCATAGGGCTTCACACCCTGAGGTGGAATCGACTATCTGGTCTATGCGTGGCAAAGGAAAAGGATCCTTCGGACACGCTTTGTTGAGACTGGTATAGTCAACACACATTCTCCATTTCCCATTCTTTTTTCGTACAAGGACGGGATTGGCCAACCATTCAGGGTGGTACACTTCCTTGATGAAACCAGCTGCCAGCAGTTTGGCTACCTCCTCTCCGATGGCTCTGCGCTTCTTCTCGTCGAAGCGGCGCAGTCGTTGCTTTACCGGGCGGGAGTCCGGCTTGATATGCAGGGAGTGCTCGGCGACTTCCCTCGGAATGCCTGGCATGTCCGAGGGTTTCCACGCGAAGATGTCGATGTTCGCGCGGAGGAAGTCGACGAGCACGCTTTCCTATTTGGCAGAGAGGGATGTCCTGATCTTGGCCACCTTCTCGGGGGCGTTGTCGGGGTCGAGCTGGATCTCCTTGGTGCCCTCGGCGGGCTCGAAGGATCCGGCGCTGCGGTTGGAGTCGGGGGCGCCTTTAGTGATCTGCTGTCGGATGACAGCAAGCTCCTCCGTAGACGCGATGGTGGCGGAGGCGAGCTCGACGCTCTCCATCTCACACTGGTAGGCGCGTTGGAAGGAAGCGCCTACTGTGATGACCCCCTTCGGCCCAGGCATCTTGAGCTTCAGGTAGGTGTAGTTGGGGATAGTCATGAACTTCGCGTAACACGGCCTCCCCAAGATGGCATGGTACGATCCGTGGAATCCGACTACTTCGAACGTGAGAGTCTCCGTTCGAAAGTTGGTCGGGGTCCCGAACGTGACGGGCAGGTCGATCTGCCCGAGCGGGACGGCTTGCTTTCCCGGGACAACGCCGTGGAACGGGGCTCCGGTCGGTCGGACGAGCGACCGATCGACGCCCATGGCGTCGAGCGTCTCTGCGTAAAGGATGTTGAGGCCGCTGCCTCCGTCCATGAGGACCTTGGTGAGACGCTTCTTCCGATGATGGGGTCGACTACCAGTGGGTATCGACCCGGTCGGGGGACGTGGCTGGGATGCTCGGACCGATCGAATGTGATCGGAGCCTCTGACCATCGGAGGAAGGCTGGCGTCGCGGGCTCGGCCGCGAACACCTCACGACGCTCGACCTTCGCACGGCGCTTTCCTCCTTGCGCCTCTGGACCTGCGAAGATCATAAGGCAACCGTCGGGTTCGGGGAAGCCGTCGATACCTTCGCTGGCGTCGCCTTCGCCATCAGCTCCCTCGGGGGCTTGTCGAGGCTTGCCTCTCGGCTTGCCCTTCGACGGCCCCTGGTTCAAGAACCGCTTCAGGAGCGAGCATTCCTTGTATAGGTGCTTCACGGGGTATTCATGGTTGGGGCATGGACCGTTCCACTTCTTCTCGAAGTGGTCCGAGGTCTCCCCAGTCGGCGCCTTGGCACCCTTCCGCTCGGCGGCTGCAACCATCTGTCCATCAGACGATTGTTGCCGGTTCTTCTTCTTCTTACGCGAACGGTTGGAGGGGCCTTCGCCGGTGTTGTCCCCTTGCTTCCCCTTTGTATCGGGGCGGTTGAAGATCGCGCCCACGGCTTCCTCGCCGGAAGCGTGGCTGGTTGCGATGTCCAGGAGTTCCTTGGCCGTTCGAGGACTCTTGCGCCCAAGCTTGTGGTCTAGGGTGCGGCAAGTAGTCCCGGACAGGAATGCCCCGATGACGTCGGCGTCACCGATATCCAGCAGCTCGTTGCACTGCCGGGAGAAGCGTCGGACGTACTCCCGGAGAGTTTCTTCTGGTTTCTGTCGACAGTTCTTCAGATCCCAGGGATTGCCTGGGCGTGCGTAGGTCCCTTGGAAGTTACCTACGAAGACCTCCCTTAAGTCGGACCAGCTTGTGATTCGATCAGCGGGGAGGTGCTCGAGCCATGTTCTGGCCGAATCGGCCAGGTAGAGCGGCAGGTTGCGGATAATGAAACGATCATCGTCCGCTCCTCCGGCTCGGCAGGCGAGCCGGTAGTCCTCGAGCCAGAGGCTCGGGTTTGTTTCCCCGGCGTATTTCGGCACGTTGGTTGGCGGTCGAAAACGCTGTGGGAATGGTGCGCTCCGAATATGGGAGCTGAAAGCCCGAGGGCCCGGAGCGTCCGGGCTCGGACTTCTATCTTCGTCATCATCGTAGCGCCCCCCCCCCCCGACGCGGATGACGACCTCGGCCTACCTCAGGGACGCGCTCTGGCTGTCGCCGTCGCGCCTCCAAGGTGGCGCGAGCATCACGGTTTGCACCGAGACGTCCGCGGACGTAGGCTTTCGAGGCCTCGTCCGTCCCCGGGCGCGTCTGCTGTACAGACGCGTTCGGGGTGTGCGGTTTACGTGCTCGCGATCGCGAGCTCTCTGCTTGTTGTGCCGCTGCTCGTTGCAGCAGCACCTCAACTTCACGTTGAGTGCGTCGGGCTTCGGGAGCTATGGGCTCGGGGAGCTCTCGAAGCAGTGCTGCTGCTGCAGCAAGGTTCTGGCTCGCCCGCGTGAAGTGTGGGGGCCCTTCGCCCTCCTCCATGATCCGCTGGCGTACGTCACGCGCCATGGAACAGGCGCGTCCGCCGGGCTCGGCACGAGCGAGCTCTCGGTCGATCTCCGCCTCCTCCTGTTCCAGCTGCCGTTTGGCCTCACGGAGTTCCTCCCTCCGTGCTTGTAACTGGTCAGGCAGTATGTCGAGGGAGGGAGTTTCGGAGGCCGGTGGCAGCTGGGTGAGAGGGAGATTATCCCCTGAGTCGAGCGGGTCTCCGGAATGTGCCATGAGGCACTCACGCGAGGGATTGTTGCTTCCCTCGCTGCGTTCCGGATCGGAACCTCTGTTCGCCTCGTCGAGGAGGTCAAAAAAGGATTCCGACGTGTAGCCCGTCATTCCCACGAACTCGGTGTTCGTGGAGCGCGGGCTTTCGCATGATGACGTACGAGTCATCGTGGTTGTACCAGGATTGCCCTGGTTGGGCGAAGAGGCTGCGCGTGGGCCCTGGCGTGAGGGCTTCCGGGAGCGCGAGCCTTTGCCCGGGCGTTGCTTCTTCCCGTTGGCCGGGACGGCTGGCGTGCAACGGGAGAAAGGGGCGATGGCTGATGACGCCGTGGCGCCTTCCAGCACCAGGTTGCCCCCAGTGGTGGCGACAAAGTTAAGGCTCCCGAAGGACACGACGGTCCCGGGAATCCATCCGCCGGCGTGGTTTGCCATCGAAACCTGAAAAGATGATCGACGAAAACACACAGCGCCCCCTACCTGGCGCGCCAACTGTCGATGTTCGTTACCGTCGACTAGTAAATTTATCGTGGGGGGTGTGTTTTTAGGCTTCGATGGTTCGCGAGAGGACACAAGGTTTATACTGGTTCGGGCAATAGTGCCCTACGTCCAGTTTTTGGGCTGCTTGTATTACTCGCGACAAGGATTACAAGGGAGGTTACAAGCGGAGGAGGAAGGGAGAGTGCTTCCTGCCTCTAAGAGTGTTCGTGGGTGTTGTAGAGAGACTTGCGCGTTTTAAGATTTGTACGCTTGGTGGACTTGAAAGCCGTGTCCTTCGTCTTTGATCTCCCTCCCCTTTTATACGGTGGTGTGAGGAGGGCCGGTTCCGTGAGGTTGACAGCAGCCGTACTTCGGTTAGGCCAAGCCGTAATGGCAACGCCTTTGGTACGATCGTGTCGTTCCTGTTTGACGGTGTGGCTCGTGCCGTCGCTCGTTGGAGTCCCGTCCGTATGGAGAAATTCCACTGTAGGCTCTGGCGTGATGACGCGGTAGTGATGGCCGTCGCTCCGGGACGTCCCGTTACACAGGGGCGATGAGTCTCTGACAGGGGCTGTTGGAGTGACGTCCATCCCGTGGACGGTGCACGTCGTGCGCATTTAACGTCCACTTGTCCGGGTTGGTGGGCGGCTCTACCTGTCAGCGGGCGTGGGAGTGTCAGGCATTTATTTCCCAACCGTCGCCATCCGTCTTACTCGTGGAGTAGTATCCGATTTGCTCGACCCTGGTCGGGCGAGGCAGAGACGCGTTTGCTCGACCCCTATAGAGACGGGGTCGAGCGCGCTGTCCGAGCGGGGAGGATCCGACCCTTCCTCGAAGGGGTCGGGCCAGGCGGAGATCGCCTGTTGGCTCGGCCCGTCGCGCGCCCACACGGTACGGAGGCTGATTTAGGCGGGAATTATTTATACCTTGATCACGTCATTAAGGTCGAGGGTCATTAAGGTTAATTACCTCTGGTATTGACCCTCAGCAAAGAGGATAAGGCTCATGACGTACAGAGTACAGAGGTCCAGCTGTGCATGTACTAGAGAGAATTAAATAACTAAATGCCCTATAGTAAAGCAGAAAGATGAGGGTATTTCTGTAATAAAGCTAGTAAAAGTGTAATGGCTCTAGCCTATAAATAGCCCCCTCAGGGCTACTGTAACAGAGCAGAAAATAATTCTCCCATATTTCCCAAGACTAGCTAATCCTTCCCTCCTGTTCCGAAGAAAAACCTAAATCCAACAGCGCCCCCAGGGCTACTGTAACAGAGCAGAAAATAATTCTCTGATACTTCCCAAGACTCGCTAATCCTTCCCTCCTGCTTCGAAGAAAAACCTAAATCCAACAGCTAGCACCGTCCATGCTGTTCGGACAAAAAGTCTGTTAGGATGGTCGGAGCTAAAGGGAAGGCGAAGAAACCACCTCACAATGGCGAAAGTTCTCACCCAGAGGACGAAATCGAAGCCTCTATTGAGGAGCCGGCAGTCACTGTGGCTGCGGAGGCAGCAACGAAGACCTCGGCCCCGGTGCTCCCAGCAGACAAGTTGGCTGCCGAAGGCTCAACCGAAGCCGGCATCCCAGAGCTTCCACCTCCACCAATCGAGGCCTTGGTGCGCCTCCAACAGGAGAAAGACGCGGCTACGGCGGAAGAGCGAAGAGCTGCGGAGCTCATGGTGGAGCTCGAAAGAGCTAAGGCAGCGGCAGAAGAAGAGTAGCTCCGACGACGGGCTCTGGAAAGCATGTCCAAAAAAGAGTCGGGATACAAGCTGCGAGCGGAAGCCGCCCGGCGGCAGCAGGAGCTACTTCGGAAGCAAATAGAGGCCTTAAAGAGGCTGGGTATTCCAGAAACTGAAGCTCCGGGCTACGCCTCTTTCAACGAAGCGTCCCTCCATCCATGTTGCCAGTGGCACCTTACGACAAGACCTCGCCGTTGGCTCCAGAACTTTAGCAGGCACCCTGGCCGTCGCGCTTTGCAGTGATCAAGCTCCCAACATATGCAGACATCTCTGATCCCAAGGAATTCTTCATGAGTTATGAAGCAGCCATTGAATCCATTGGCGGAGGAGATGCTGTCAAGGCGAAGGCCTTCATGCTGGTCGTCGAGGGAATCGCTCGGGCGTGGTACACCAGATTGCATCCGCTGAGTATCTTCTCTTGGGGTCAGCTGAGACACAAAGTATCAGTGCACTTCCGGGGCAATCACGCCCGTCCTGTAAGCTCCGGAGATCTGCACGCCTGCATTCAACGCGATGGCGAAAGCCTAACAGCATATGTTGGGCGATTCATCCACCTCAAATGTCAGGCCGAGGACATCAACGATGCTACTATTATTGACTCCATTACGAAGGGGCTTCACCTCTGTCTAGCCAGGTCTGAGCTGCGTAAGATACAACCCAAGACTCTGGATCACATGCTGAGCATCTTGGAAGCTCAAGTCAGGGTGAAAGATGACATCAGGCAGGAGAAAGAATACCATGTGTCAGCTTCGTGCCAATTGACGAGGGCAAGTTGCCGGCGAAGGCTTACCGTGAGCATTGGGGTTGGGGGTGGACTTCTAGGAGGTTCTACTACCATATGGAGAAGGAAGCCCTCTTCGGTCCAGCTGCTCGGAGATTGTCCATTGGCCTCGCCCCGTGATCGAGCTGAGCGACAAATCGAAGCAACGGATGATGGTTTTGGAAGAAGCGTCCTGCAAGCTAATCATGCAGGACCTTTGCGAAGAGTTCGTGACCGCTAGGGTCAGTCCTCTGCTCAAGGACTGGTCCCGTGAGTTTCTTATTGAGCTGCCCGATGGCCGAAGGAGGTTGGAGCTGAAGCCGGAAAGATTCCCCGGTGAGTTCTCCGCACGACTCCATGTTCTTCGACCCTTAGCCTTTGAGCTTTTATGCCGCGTACTCATGTGAGTGATGTGCAGAGCTTAGCCTGGAGGAGAGCGAAGCGCAGGCCGAACATTATCATGGAAAGTTCCGGGAGATGGAGGCGTGTCACCAGGAGCGTGCTCGATTCGGGCCGCGGCTCAACTGGGTGCTACTCCTAAAAGACCCGTAGGCACGGCTTTCGGAGCACCGACTGATCGAAAAGGAGGAGGGTGAAGGGAGGGGGAAGGGGAAGGTGGCGATGGGAGAAGCTTCGGGTTCAAAAAAGCGGAAGGCTGTCGACGAGGCAGCCTCTTGTCACAAGGACGCCCGACCAGCAAAGAGGGCTGCCGCGAAAGCTATAACGGCTTTGCAGGGCTGAAGTTCACCAAGCGCTTCGAGCTCATTACGCAGTGAGCCGGACGTCGAAGCGGACTCCGTCGCCGAAAGGGCGGATCCCGGCTGCTCGATAGCACCGGAGGGGACCTCAAAAGGAGGGGCCCTGCCCGAAGCCCGCGAGAACTTCATAGTCGGGGATGTGGATTTTGGCTCCGAAGAGGGTACGTACTTTGAATTTATTGTGTAGGGTTAGTGACATACATCTGACTTTGTTATGGCGGCTTTCTCTAGAGCCTAAGGACCCTCTGCGGATGAAGAGGTGGGGTCTGACGACAAGGGGGGTGGCGTCGAGAGCGACAACTCCGAGAGCCCACGCGCCTACGATCGTGGGAAAAGCCTGTTCAGTTACCTGCCTCCGTGATCGTCACCCGGAGACATAGCCGCTGGGCTGCACAAGGAAGACTTTTTGTCGCGCGAAAGAGCGCGCCTAAAAGTGCATCTAGGCCCTTAGTGGGTTTTAATGAAAAATGACAACAAAATTAAAGAGCTAATATTCCTTGTAAGATGATGTGCAGAAATTGAGGTACAAAAAAGGAGAAAATGTCAACGATCATCAAAGGGGGACCCTATTTTTCTAAAAGTCATAAAAGAGCAAAATGATGGTGCTCGACATTTTTATCTCATTTCGCTTTGGTCTTTTTTTTCTTTCTTTAATAGGGATGTCGTACTATATCAAGAGGGATGCAAAATCAAGTGAAAATGCCACTCAAATGCTCATCAGTAAATCCAGAAAAATCCCACCAGAATGTGTCATACCGGATTGTCCGGTCCGTTACCGGACGGTCCGGTCCATAAAAAATTCTCACTAGGGCCACACAGGATGCTCCGGTAATCTACCGGACTGTCCGGTGTAGTTAAATTTTGTCAAGAGAGAGTGCCACACCGGATGGTCCGGTACGTTATCGGACTGTCCGGTGCAGCTAAAATTTCTCACCAGAGAGTGCCCCCCCGGATAGTCCGGTAAGTTATCAGACTGTCCAATGACCTTCG
Source organism: Oropetium thomaeum (assembly GCA_001182835.1). NCBI lineage: Eukaryota > Viridiplantae > Streptophyta > Magnoliopsida > Poales > Poaceae > Oropetium > Oropetium thomaeum. Next base: position 466,305 of record LFJQ01000040.1, on the reverse strand, counting down.
ACCAAGTCAGCAACGGTCACCTTTGGGGACTTCGGGTATTTATACCCCTTCGTCCCCAACTAACCCCTCTCTTGCCCACACATGAAAAACACTCTCTTCAGCTCAAAAACTCTCTCCTCACTCCCTCCAAGTCATCCCCAAGCAAGATTTAGCTAGGGTTCGTGAGAGAAGAAGATTGAAACACCTAAAGCCTCCATTTCCCCCTCTTGAGCACTTGTGAGGTGTCAAAGCTTGAAGTTGCATTTGTTACTCTTGGAGCTTTTGCTCCTAGACGACTAGGTGTGCCCGTGGAGCTCTCAACTCGTGTGAGAGGCCTCCGAAAGTTTGTATTACCCCTTCCGCAAGGGAAAATCTAGTGGAGCAACTCAAACTTGATCTTCGTGGTCGTTTGAGCGAGAAAAAGGGTTGAGAGAGACCCGGTCCTTTGTGGACCTCTCAACGGAGATGTAGGGTTCTTTGTAAGCCTGAACTTCGGAAGAAAATTTCTTGTCTTCGTGTGCTTCCTCATTTACTTAAGTTTTACTTCATTCATACTTGTGCCATACGTTTCCGCATCGATCTACTTGCTTGCTCGTATCTAGACTAGATCCATACTTTCGTACTACTCTTAAGGTCTATATACTACATTTGATTCAAGTAGATTTCTCATATCCTGCCTACATTTCAAATTATCGCAAAGTTATCATCCTGACCGGAGTGTCCGGTACTGGACTGTCCGGTAAAGTACCGGAGGTTCCGGTAATTTGATCATATTTCGAGTTTGATTTACAGGAATTTTTAGGTTGGCCTATTCACCCCGCCCCCCTCTAGGCCACTTTCAGCGCCACACCTTGAGCTTGGCCGGACGGCTTCTGGACATGGCCGGAGTTAGTGGATTGCTGGGCGAGGTGAGCCGGTTCGAAGCATCGGAGACGCTCTTCGGAATGGCTATACAAGTACCTCTTGTATATGTGCGAGCTTGTACTAGTAACTTGTATAGAAGTGCTAACATGTTCTTCACATATTTTGTAGAGTACGTGGCGTCTTCGCCTCAAAAGAGTGACGAAGGGCTGCAAAGCCGGCTTCGGGCTGTTGAAGCCGAAGCGAAGAAGTCTTCGAAGCTGCGGCGTGATGCTGAGCTCCGAATTTTGGAGTTAGAACAAGCGCTTGCCGCCGTGCAAGTCGAAAGGAATGGCCTGGCCAGGGAGCTGACTGAGGCGGCCAACGAACACAACACGTTCCACGAAGCTCTTAAGGCCACCGAAGGTCAGCTGAGGATTGTGGAGCAGCTCGTCGAGGGGGTAGGGCAGCTGATGGAAGAAGTGGACGATCTCCTGGCACGCTCGGGGTGAACATGGTGGCGGCGAAGCCAGATGCGTCGGAGGATCCTATGGCAAGTATATCTCGATCCGACGCGGAATTGAGGCTGCCCGCAAAGCCCTCCGTACCTTCGGGAATCACTACGCCCAAGTCTCCTGGACCGGCGCCTTTGCTGCTGTTCGTGCAAGCGGGATTGTGGACTTCGTCCCCATTAAGAAAGCTATTAGCGGGGTGCAAGAGAGTTGCGCCGGTAGCTTCGAAGCATACGCAGATCTCCGGGAGTCTCTTCGCGACTTGGGGAAGGCCTTCGCCCAAGGATTCTCGCTTCGGTGCGGCGCCGAACTAAGTCACGAATCCACGCTCCGTTCAAAGGGAGGCGGAAGACCAGATGCTGCAGCAAGAGCGGGTCCTTTGGCCCAGGAAGCCAGCGAAGCAAGCACTGCCCGGGCAGGCGAAGGCGGGCGCGAAGGCCAAGCGGCTGAGGGCGGCACATCAGGAGCGGCCGAAGGAGGACAGCCTCAGGTGTGAGCTGCTACATAGTCTTTGCCGTAGATTGTACTTAGGTTTTTGAGAGCTTCGGAAGCAATGTAAGTTGAATATTGAATCAGAAGGTAACTTAGATGTCTCTTTATGTTCAGGCTAGATTGATTCTTGACGTGATGCCTGTGTCATACGTCCCTTCGGGAAGCACCACCGTTAGCCGAGTTGACTTCACGAGCGAACATCAGTGGCGCAAATGGTTCTAGGAGAACCCTTCTGGAACCCTCGAAGAGTACCGGGCATACATAGTAGAGAATAACGCAGCTATAAAAGAATCGTGTAATAGGGTGAGCTCGGAAGAGAGGTGAGGGCGACGCGTGAAGCGAGACCGCCGAAGGGTTCTTCGGGGCCACCAGAGTCCGGCCCTCCTGCTGCGCGAGCCGAAGGTGGAACCAGAAGTGGAGACCATTGAAGTATCTAGTGGGACACCGTCTCCAAGAGAGCCTAGTCCCGACGTGATGCAGGAGTCAGCTCGCGCGGTGAACGGCCCCGGTGAGGTGATGAGCTATATAGCACGACTTTGGCGCGAAATAGACGAGCTAGAGGAACGGCTCCCTAGCATAGGGCGCTTCGGTTGCAAAGCGCCATGACACGATTGTTGTAAAGCTGCATGTGATGACGAAATGTATTTCATGCCGTTGTAACAAAGAATTGCACTTTATACTTGTTGTAGCAAAGACATGTATTTAATGTTGTTGTAACGAACAAATGTATTGCACCTTATAAGGAGCTAATTGTCTTCGGATCTATTCCGTGTTCAACACATGAATGAAGGGTGCCCTTCGGCTTTGCGTGATTGAAACTTCGCGAGTTTTGACTCAAAACCAAGTAATGTGAGAGATGTGCGAGATCTCCTCGGCGTGTATGGCTTTGCTTCTGCTTATGAAGGTTCTAGCATGCTGAAGGTTGAGTAGTCGTCTGAAATACAGGTTCGTTCTTTGTGGAAAACCGGTATGTCAACGCAAGGAAAAGCATTCGGGATCGAAAGAGGCACCACCTTGCTTTCGGTTGCGAACCAGCTTTTAAGTGCACTGAATGAGCGAAGGATTATGGGAGCCACAGCGCCGCCTTTTGTCGCAAGCCGACATCTCGATGCATCGAAGGCACGAGTAATGACTTGAGGCAGAGGTTCGCCTTCGGACATAAGCCAGCATCTTGATGCATCGAAGGCACGAGGAATCACATGAGGCACAGCCTCGCCTTCGGACATAGGCCGGCATCTCGATGCATCGAAGGTACGAGGAATCACATGAGGCACAGCCTCGCCTTCGGACATAAGCCAGCATCTCGATGCATCGAAGGCACGAGGAATCACATGAGGCACAGTCTTGCTTTTAGACATAAGCCGGCATCTCGATGCATCGAAGGCACGAGGAATCAATGAGGCACAGTCTTGCCTAGGATGTTCGCGGGGGCATCCTTCAAACGCCATTGTCGGAACACCATTCAATTTACATCGTTGCGAGGCGCAGCTCGACTAAAATGGGTTAGCAACTAAGCGGTTCGACGATCCTTGCTCGAGGCGCAGCTCGGCACAGAAGTGAAGAAAAAATAAGGCGACTTACATGACTTGGCATGAGAGGTAGCTCGACACAAAAGGAGGACCCTGCAGGACTCGGCACAAGACGTAGCTTGGCCCAGAAGGGAAAAGAAGACAAAATGACTCACAAAACTACACGAGAGACATGACTCAGCATGAGCAGTGATGACAGCTTAAGCATAGAAGCGCTTGAGCACATCCGCGTTCCAAGTGTGCGTGATAGGCGATCCATCCAGCTGCAGTAGGTGATAAAGCCTCGGGTCTGACCGAACGGTGTACAATGAATGGACCTATCCATTTGCTTTGAAGCTTCCCTACTGAAGTAGGATTGGGGTTACGCTTGAGGACGAGGTCACCTGGCTTGAAGGATCGGGGGTGAACCCTCTTGCTGTAGGTCTTCTCCATTGACTTAATGTAGCAACTCAGGTTCGAAACGGCTCTTAAGCGTACTTCCTCAATGGTGTCCTTGGTGAGGTCTTCTGCATCGAGGGATGGGTGATTGGCTTGAAGGGAACCATGTTTGATCCCTTCAGGAGTCATAGCTTCACTATCATACATGAGCTTGAATGGGATGAATCCTGTTGCTCTTGTCTTCGTGGTGCGTAAAGACCATAAAACATGAGGCAAGGTTTCTACCCACTTTCCTTTCGGCAAGCCCACCAGAGCTCGAGAAACGGCGTGGAAAATATTGCTATTTGCGCGGCCACAAGCCCCATTGGCTCTGGGATTGTCCACGGAGATATTGCACTTCTTGACACCAATGCTAACGCAGTATTCTTGAAATAGCTCAGCTTCGAATTGTTTCCCATTGTCAACCGTGAGCTCGAGAGGTACTCCGAACCGGCATATAACATTTTTCTAGAAGAATTTTCGGATTGCAAGCACTGTGATTTTGACCAGCGGTTCGGCCTCGACCCATTTTGTGAAGTAATCAATGGCAACCACTGTAACACCCCGTTTTGTCATCGGGTGTAAAAGGGAATTAAATTAATTAAAAGAAAAAACACCAAGGTTTAAAGATTCAAGTTAAGTAGCAAAAAAAAAAATTTCTAAGGAAATGCTGAAAAGAAATTAGCTCAATTGGCCCAAGGAATTATTTGAATACTTACAAAAGAATCCTCGCGAATTAAAAACTATTCAAATTTGAATTTGTTAGCTTAAAAACTTTAAATTGCAAATCCAAAAATTTATTTAATCCTTGAAACCAAATTTCTGGACTCTGGTCAAATTTCAGAATTTTTGTGGGTTTTCTCTGAAAAATTGAATCACCAGTGGGACCCACTGGTCAGTGGCCCCACCAGGCAGCCCCTCCTCTGCTCTCTTCTCTTTCACTCACTCTCTCTCTCTCCTCCCTTTCCCGCGCGCCCGACACTTCGCTTCACGCGCCGCGCTCGGCAGAGCATGGATGCCACCTGCCGAGCGCTCGGCCGCCTCGGAGCGCCGCGACGTGCGCGGCGCGCGCGCAAGGCACGCGCGCGACGGCTTGTTAGCCGACTGGCTGCCGCCTCGGCCGATGCTCCCTCCTTCTTCCTTCCTCTTTTCCTCGCGCCGTGCTTTTCTATCTTCCCCACCAAGCCGCCGCGCCGCATCGCCGCACCTCGAGCTCGCCGAAGCCCGGCCATTTTCCTCGTGAAATCAGCGCACCGCAGCTCCTTCTTCCCTCCCAAACTCCACCGCACCGCCATTTTTCACCGAAGCTCGCAGGATTTAGCGCCGCCGCCGCCATTGTCTTCGGCCGAGCGACGTCTCCGGTGAGCACCATTTTCTGGGTGAGGACCGACCCCGTTTTTCCCTCCCCTAGCTTTGCCGTGCTGCGAGGAAGCTATTCGGCAAGGTGCATCCGCCGGACGCGCGCCGTAGCGCCACCGCGCCGTGGCCGCCGCCGCGCGTGCGCTGCCGCTCGCCGCCGTCCCGTTTCCGGAGCTCGCCGGCGGTCATGGTGTAGTCCATCGGGTTTCCCGCGCGACGCCCGTGCCACTGGTATGCTCGCCGCCGGCCACCCTCGCCGGTAGCGCCGGCACACGCCGCCGGTCGGGCTAGGGCAGGTGCCCTAGTTAGGGTTTACTGTTCTGTTGTTTTTAAAAAATCGATTTATATCGGCTGGTAAATCAATAATTCGTATAAAATTGATTTTTGCTCAGAAAAATATGAATCCAATTGTTCTGGAATCAGTGAAAAACCTAGTTTTTAGGAAAAATATAAAACTTCAATGAGTGAAATTAATAATTTTTGGGATTTATTTAATTAATCATAAAAAACCCAAAACCCTAGTTAATTGAGTTTCAACCATTAGTTTTGGAGAAAATTTGCATAAATCCCTAGTGTGATTAGTGTGTACCTTAATGTGGATAAGAGCATAAAATGTCTTTACTAATCATTGTTTGTCAACATGATTGTTTAGTTACAGTGCCTACTAAAGTTTATCTTTCTCAAACTTAATTTGAGCTAAAACTTGAAAATAGGAAGCTACTTAGTAATGCGTGTCCTTTTTGCAACTATCCCACCCAGCGTCAGCCGTGCATGTCTAGGTGTCGGCTGTAGACAGCCTGTTGACGGGTCAGTCTTGCTGAGCTTCTTAGAAGCTCACGCTTTGCGACTTGTGGTTTTCAGGAGGGTTCGATGCGACCGGTGGTAGTGGTGGCCAGTTCTTGGAGGAGTCGTCTCCGGGCTGGGGTAGTTTCCAGTGGGAGCCGCTTGAGTAGCCGCTGCTTGTGTGTGGCTAGTAGCAGGGAGCCGTTGGGCAAGGCCCCTTGCTTTTGCTTAGAGTCAGAGTCGGAGTCTGTATCTTACCTTCCGCTTCCGCTTGTAGACTTAATCGTTTCCGCTGTTTATGAAAACTGTTTCTGTGGAACTAAACTCTGTAATATCACTCATGTAATACTTTCTTTCCGTCTGTAATCCGTGCTTTTTAATGCCTGTGTTGTACCCTGTGAACGTTCGCTTCGACGAACATCGTCCAGAATGGATCCCGGGAGGAGGATCCCCCCCGTTTCAGGGGCGGTCCGCCACAGCTGGTATCAGAGCCATTCTGGGATGGGTACGACCTTTTTTAGGGCATATTTTCAAAAAAAAATCGCGTGCGAGTAAGGAGCGTGCCCTAGTAGAACTAGGTTGTATCAGGTGGCAAGCTAACCTAGTGTAGGGTCTAACAAAACCCAGTTAGATTTAATTTTCTGTAACGACGCACCTACGCTAAGGTAAGCGAGGTAAGGTACGCCGCTCGACTGCGGTGAAAGGTCGAGAAATCCCTGTTGCATCAGCAACAGTAGCGTTCCGTACCGTGGTGGTATGGAAGAAGGTATTAGGTTTGTTGTAACCTAGTACACCCCCTTGCTGTTTAGGGAGAGAAGCGGACCTCTACCGTACGAGGTGTGGGTTACGGACCTGTTGCGAATGCAGACCTTCGCAACGGTGGCGTCTTGTGTCTGTGGTACACAAGAGATGAGTTTGTTCTTCGTGACTTAGGTCTCGCGGAACCCTCTCATACCTCCGCTGGCTGAGGTAAAGTGCAGTCTATCGCCGCGCAGGGAAGGTCGGACACGTGATCCCCGTACGTGGCTTACTCGGGGCGACCCATATGGCAATGATATGGGTTGTTGTTTTTACTTTCAATATTTATATCTATGCAACTTCCTGTCGTGTGATTTTCTGCAGGTATGCTAACCCGCTGCGTAAGAACGTGTAGACACGATTGACTTGAGAGATCGATTCTGCCACCGACTTAACGTATTAGGTTTTTATTTTTGTGAGGGCGTATAGGTCGATAAAGGACTGCATTGCATCGTAAAAATTGAAAGATCACACGAATATTAAAACCTCTAAATCACAGACCTAAGCATGTTAAAATCCTTCAAACTTATACTAAAACCATCCAAGAGCAACCACTCCCATCCATAACAGTTTAACCGTCGTAACCTTGATTCCAGGGTGTAGGATTCTCTTGCATCAGAGGTGTGAACCTTCCTTTTAACAGAAGTCGCATGCATGCTTGAAATAGGTGTCGACATGTGACTTCCGTAAAATAAATCCTTCTCCGTCTTTGTATCTACAGATGTCGAGCAACTAGGTTGAAAATGGTTCGGAGGACTATGGGGTCGAGCACTCCACCCCCACTCGGATGACTCAAGAGTCAGGGCGTAGGGGTTTTCCCGAGTTACTCCGTCAGACACTGCATTCCTTGGGTTGTACGGAGGCCCCGTGGTTCCAGATTCGGGAATATACCCAGCATGGACAACACCGCTGTTCTGCCTCAGTCGCGATTCCCGCGCACCCTCATCGCGCGGAGTGGGAGGTCTGGACCACCACTTGTGTTGGTTCGGACAAAACCGAGGCAATCGAAGCCGCCGCTCACGAGGCTCTGCTTGGACTCTGTGAGAAGTACACGAAGGATTTAGCAGACCAGCCAGCGGTGTTATTTTCGATACGGGACCAGCTTAACAGCACCTAGCGCCAGAACGTCATAGCAGTCAGGGACGAGAGTATCAAGGGGCGAAGCAATTTTGTGACACCACTAATCCTGCAGAGTGTGGCTATGCTCAACCTGTATCAGGACACAGCTGCCACGGCCGTCTTTGATCGTCGAGCCCTGGGGCGTACACATAAGAAGCTAGCCTTTGCTCAGAAGAAGATCCGAGCCTTAGAGAGCAGGAACAATGGGCTACGTGCTCGTTGTGATGCCCGGGCGCAACGCATTACCGAGCTAGAACATCTTGCGACAGCTAGGCTTGCCCTGGTACATGCCAGGAATGCCGATTGCAACGCTATGCTGGAGCAGATCCACCAACTGGAGATTACTCGGGATGAGGCTCTGCAAGCAGTCGAGAACCTTGTTCATGAGAATCACCACATGCAGCACCATATTGCTGGGCTCTTAGAGGCACAGCAACAACAGCTTCCGCCACCAGCCGGCGAAGATGCACCCGAGTCAGAGGTGTCTGATGCGGATGCGTCGGGCCACGAGTCCAATGAGGAGCAGGGCAGTGGAGGTGACGCCACCCCATAGGGTTGTGACTCTGTAGGCTCGCTGGTTAGCAACGTGTGTTAGTTGTATAACGGAATGGTGTCTGGCTAGTAGTAGTGTGTTTCGATTGTATCCCTTAGGTGTGGGTTACCATGGTAGCACTATGTTGTACGCTGAGGTAAGTCTGGAGTGCATGACAATGCGGGTTGTAATGCTGGTACCGATGTAGTGTCATGATTTTGGGAAGGAATGTAGTTTGTTTTCTATGTGCATACTATGTGTGTTACATATGTACATTCCTTGTTGTACCATGGTAAATGTATGTTGGACGACCACACTAACGGAACCATCGATTTGCGAATTGCAGCATGGAGCGAAGCGAGGCGGGAAGTTCGCACGGTGGAGAGGAGCAAGACCCACCACCCCCACCAGGTGCTCCCACTCTCGCAGAAGCAATGGCAGCTATGATGCACAACTCCATGCAGCAAGGGGAGATGCTGCGGGCTCTTCTGGAGAACAACAACCAGAACCGGGAACGCCGTGGTCTACGAGAGAACAGCACTTACTCGGACTTCATGGCGACACACCCTCTCGAGTTCAGGGATGCTAGAGAACCGCTGGACGCAAATAATTGGCTCCGTACCATCGAAGCCAAATTTGGGCTTATTCGGTGCACGGAACACCAGAAGACATTATTCGCAGCCCAGATGCTGTGTGGGCATGCCCGCGCATGGTGGGCCAATTACATCGCCACCCTTCCACCTAGTACTGAAGTACCGTGGGAGCAGTTCAAGGAAGCCTTCCGTGCCCACCATATTCCCGCTGGGTTAATTCAGCGAAAGGCCAAGGAGTTCATGGCCTTGACTCAGGGAAACCGCTCTGTCCACGAGTACTCCAGGACATTCAATCAGCTGTCACTTTATGCTCCGGAGCAGGTCGACACGGACGAAAAATGTAAGAGCCGATTTATGGGAGGGCTGGACATTACACTTCAGTCCCGCATGGCTCTGAACCAAGGCGGTACCTTTAATGAGTTCGTGAGCAGCACCCTTATCGCGGAAGAGTACCTCGAGAAAGCGCAGCGCGAGAAGAAGCGAAGCGGTGGTGGCCCCTCCAACGCGCCACCCCCGAAATATCGCTTGGTCTACACCGCGCCTGACGGGAGGAGATTCGGATCGGTTCCTCCGTCCGGGCCGTCCTTCCGTCCGCCGCAGCAACAGTACCGACCCCCGCGTCACCAACAATCGGGCGAAAACCGCGCACCACCACCCCCACTGCAGCAGAATCGGGATGCCCGTCCACCTCAACAGGGCAACCGACCGGGGCCTGGAGCTCCATGTTTCACTTGTGGACTCCCGGGGCATTTCGCTCGCGAATGTCCTACCCGCAGGCAGGGTAACCTGGGTCGCCAGCAGAGCTCGGGCAGGACCAGTCCAGGGGTCAGAGAGCCACCAGATCGGGTCGGGTAAACTATACCACGACCGGAGTCATTGCCGAGGGTGAACCAGTACTGGCAGGTATGTTTTCACTCTCTGGTCACTCCGCTTTCATTTTGTTTGATTCTGGTGTCTCTCGCAATTTCATCAGTAGGAGTTTTGTTGAGGGTGAATACTTCAATACCATTCTCCTAGATTCTCCTTTTGTCATGAAATCACCAGGGGGATGTATCTTGTCACGATATGGGTTAAAGGAAACACTACTAAATTTAGGCAGGTGTACCTACCCTACTTCTTTCATAATACTTGGCGGGCAGGGTATCGGTATCGTTATCACTACAAAGCCTCCTCGGTATAGCTAACAGTGTAGTCCGCCTAACCTCACCGCTTAGTGGGCCTGTACCCTTAAGTTAGATTAACCCTGACCCACTTCCACACAAATCTGTCACACTGTCGGGTGAGAGGGTAATACTAGGACCGGACCTAGTTCAACAAGCAGAAGAGAAAGTAAGGTCCATCCGATCTAACTTGAAGGCCGCCCAATCCCGACAGAAAAGTTATGCAGACAAAAGACGACGGCCCCTAAGCTTCGAGGTGGGTGATTCGGTGTATCTGCGGATCTCGTCTACCAAAGGAGTACAACGATTTGGGGTGAAGGGCAAGCTGGCTCCGAGGTACATTGGTCTGTTTCCCATCTTGGAGAAGTGTGGACCGGTAGCGTACAAGCTAGAATTGCCAGCTCACTTGTCAGGGTTGCACAATGTTTTTCACGTGTCGCAACTGAAGAAGTGCTTAAAAGCCCCGTCAGACAAAACTGTACCAGAAGTGGAAGGGTTACAACCGGATCTGACTTACTCCGAGAAGCCTATCGAGGTACTCGACGAGAAAGATCGAGTCACCAGAACCCGAACCACCAAATTTTATAAGGTGCAATGGAGCAATCACACTGAGGAAGAAGCCACATGGGAATACGAGGAATTCCTCCGTGCACATTACCCCGATGTCTTTTCACCATCACTAGGTACCACCAACTCATTCCATCTTGTTCCTCAATCTCGGGACGAGATTCCTTTTAGGGGGGAGGGTTGTAACACCCCGTTTTGTCATCGGGTGTAAAAGGGAATTAAACTAATTAAAAGAGAAAACACCAAGGTTTAAAGATTCAAGTTAAGTAGCAAAAAAAAAAATTCTAAGGAAATGCTGAAAAGAAATTAGCTCAATTGGCCCAAGGAATTATTTGAATACTTGCAAAAGAATCCTCGCGAATTAAAAACTATTCAAATTTGAATTTGTTAGCTTAAAAACTTTAAATTGCAAATCCAAAAATTTATTTAATCCTTGAAACCAAATTTCTGGACTCTGGTCAAATTTCAGAATTTTTGTGGGTTTTCTCTGAAAAATTGAATCACCAGTGGGACCCACTGGTCAGTGGCCCCACCAGGCAGCCCCTCCTCTGCTCTCTTCTCTTTCACTCACTCTCTCTCTCCTCCCTTTCCCGCGCACCCGACACTTCGCTTCACGCGCCGTGCTCGGCCGCCTCGGAGCATGGATGCCACCTGCCGAGCGCTCGGCCGCCTCGGAGCGCCGCGACGTGCGTGGCGCGCGCGCAAGGCACGCGCGCGACGGCTTGTTAGCCGACTGGCTGCCGCCTCGGCTGATGCTCCCTCCTTCTTCCTTCCTCTTTTCCTCGCGCCGTGCTTCTCTGTCTTCCCCACCAAGCCGCCGTGCCGCATCACCGCACCTCGAGCTCGCCGAAGCCCGGCCATTTTCCTCGTGAAATCGGCGCACCGCAGCTCCTTCTTCCCTCCCAAACTCCACCGCACCGCCATTTTTCACCGAAGCTCGCCGGATTTAGCGCCGCCGCCGCCATTGTCTTGGGCCGAGGGACGTCTCCGGTGAGCACCGTTTTCCGGGTGAGGACCGACCCCGTTTTTCCTCCCCTAGCTTCGCCATGCTGCAAGGAAGCTATTCGGCAAGGTGCATCCGCCGGGCGCGCGCCGTAGCGCCGCCGCGCCGTGGCCGCCGCCGCGCGTGCGCCGCCGCTCGCCGCCGTCCCGTTTCCGGAGCTCGCCGGCGGTCATGGTGTAGTCCATCGGGTTTCCCGCGCGACGCCCGGGTATGCTCGCCGCCGGCCACCCTCGCCGGTAGCGCCGGCGCACGCCGCCGGTTGGGCTAGGGCAGGTGCCCTAGTTAGGGTTTACTATTCTGTTGTTTTTAAAAAATTGATTTATATCGGCTGGTAAATCAATAATTCGTATAAAATTGATTTTTGCTCAAAAAAATATGAATCCAATTGTTCTGGAATCAGTGAAAAACCTAGTTTTTAGGAAAAATATAAAACTTCAATGTGTGAAATTAATAATTTTTGGGATTTATTTAATTAATCATAAAAAACCCAAAACCCTAGTTAATTGAGTTTCAACCATTAGTTTTGGAGAAAATTTGCATAAATCCCTAGTGTGATTAGTGTGTACCTTAATGTGGATAAGAGCATAAAATGTCTTTTAGAGTTACTTAGATGCTAATTAAAACATTAATTTAATTAGGTCAAAATCCTTCTCGACAAATCCTAATTCTTTAAATTGCTATTAACCATTTAAGTTTTGAAACGAGTGTTAAATTACTGATGCTACCTCTACTCTTGCATCATGTAGACCCCGACGTGAACGAAGTAGCTGTCGAGGCGGACCCCGCTTTTTCTGAAGACACCGTCGTCGTAGATCTAGAAGACTATCCACAAGGCAAGCCCCGGTGCACTACTGCTTTTAAAGTTTTTCTTTTACAACAGTATATGTGGGTCGTGTGGTGTGCGTTTAGGTCAACAGGAGTTGAATGAAACCCTAGTTGCATATGTTTCCAGTAGTACCTACATGGAAAATATTGGTATAGGTAGCCCGATGTAGCTGCTATGCTTAGGATTTTTCTTCGGTAGAAGTCGAGTAGATTGGATCCTGCTCGCGATATGTTAGGAATTGGTTGAAACTTCCACCTTGCTAGAGAAATTATTTATCAGGATCAGGTTTAATGAAAAGAAATCGGGGTCAGACAGAGAATGATAGGAAGGCAACAAACCGGGGTTCTGTGTGCGGTAACTCTGTCTGATCCGTGGGGCACAGTTGGTTGAGTGTTGAATGTACTGCTCACATGCTGGAACTATGGGAACCAGTAAACCTAGGTAGCCTAGAGAGGGCAAAGCTGAACCTACCTTACGGTGTTTGATTGGCGGCGGTCTGGGGTGGACAGTGTGTGAACTCCCCAGGCACCGTCCGGGACGGGTGATCTGGTGGGACGCGGCACTGTTAAGGTAGCGTAAGAGGGAATTAGCTTTGCCAGATCTGGAGCGAACGGTTGCCACGTGCGGTCCGGGACACGCACGTGTCGTGTGACCAGGTTAACCCTGCAGGTGTAAATCGTTTCGAACCGCTGACACTCTCAGTCTAGAGTTTACTCAATCTCTCTGTCGCATACGTTAAGAAGTGAACAAAAGAAGAATGTTGATTATGATTGTGATGCTTTTACTAATCATTGTTTGTCAACATGATTGTTTAGTTACAGTGCCTACTAAAGTTTATCTTTCTCAAACTTAATTTGAGCTAAAACTTGAAAATAGGAAGCTACTTAGTAATGCGTGTCCTTTTTGCAACTATCCCACCCAGCGTCAGCCGTGCATGTCTAGGTGTCGGCTGTAGACAGCCTGTTGACGGGTCAGTCTTGCTGAGCTTCTTAGAAGCTCATGCTTTGCGACTTGTGGTTTTCAGGAGGGTTCGATGCGACCGGTGGTAGTGGTGGCCAGTTCTTGGAGGAGTCGTCTCCGAGCTGGGGTAGTTTCTAGTGGGAGCCGCTTGAGTAGCCGCTGCTTGTGTGTGGCTAGTAGCAGGGAGCCGTTGGGCAAGGTCCCTTGCTTTTGCTTAGAGTCAGAGTCGGAGTCTGTATCTTACCTTCCGCTTCCGCTTGTAGACTTAATCGTTTCCGCTGTTTATGAAAACTGTTCCTGTGGAACTAAACTCTGTAATATCACTCATGTAATACTTTTCTTCCGTCTGTAATCCGTGCTTTTTAATGCCTGTGTTGTACCCTGTGAACGTTCGCTTCGACGAACGTCGCCCAGAATGGATCCCGGGAGGAGGATCCCCCCCGTTTCAGGGGCGGTCCGCCACAACCACCGTAAAGCGAAAACCACCATGAGCAGTTGGAAGTGGCCCGACGATGTCAATGCCCCACCTAGCTAGGGGCCAGACTGGAGGAATTGGTTGTAAATGGGTGGCTGGTCGGTGCGACTGCTGACCATCCATTGGCACCCTGAGCATGTGCGAACTAGAGATTCCACATCGGCCAGAGCTGTGGGCCAGTAGAAACCTTCCCGGAAGGCCTTAGAGACCAGAGCATGAGGTGTGAGATGTGACGAGCATAGCCCCTGGTGTATGTCGGAGAGAAGGCTACAGCCCTCATTGCGAGACAAGCATCGAAGCAATGGCGCGCAGACACCAGCTTTGTAAAGGATTTCTTTGACCAAGACATAGCCCCTCGCGCGGTGGCGGAGACGTTGTTCCTCCATATGATCATTAGGGAAGAGGCACCCTTCGATATAAGCTCTGATGGGGGCGCGCCAATCTTCTGCCACAACAGGGCTTACGGCAGCCACAAGCTTAATATGTGCGGTAGATGGGGATCTGAGAACCTCATGAAAGACATCAGCTGGTTTGTCCTTCTGATAAGCTACGGCCTTAGCCAACATGTCTGCTTCCTCATTCTCATTGCGCCGAATGACTCCAACTTCAAACCTTAGAAATTGCTTCTCCATATCACGAATAAGTTGAATATAGCGAGCAAGCTCTGGTTCTTTAATTTGGAAATCTTTGGTAATTTACTCGGAGGCCAACTGAGAATCACTAAGAACAACCAGTCACTTCACACCCAGATCTCAGGTCTTTCGAAGGCCCAGCAGGATGCCTTCATACTCAGCCTCGTTGTTGGTCATCTGAAACTGAAGAGACGCGGAGTACTGAAGCTTCTGTCCACTAGGCGACGTGATCACTGCAGCGCGTCGGCGTCGGAAGCTCCCCAAGCTCCATCGGTGAACATGAGCCACGAGGGGTCTATCAGGGGGGTATCTGAATGCTCAGAGGCAGCCCATTCTGCCAGAAATTCTGCTATAACCTCGGACTTGATGGCTTTCCGAGCAACAAAAGATATGTTGTACTGTGCTAGCTCCGCTGCCCATTTGATGACTCGACTCGGGGCGTTTTTGTTTTCGAGGATGTCCCAAATGGGGTAAGCCGTAGGGAATAGAATCGGGTGCTCGTCGAAATAGCGTCGGAGCTTCCTGGCCGCCATGAGAACTGCAAATGCCAGTTTCTCTCCCAGAAGATAGTTGCATTTAGTTCCTGATAGTACTTCCGAGACATAATAGATTGGCTGTTGGACGACTTTTTCATCCAACTTGAGCTCATGTACCAGTACTACGTTAACAGCGCACTGAGCGATGGTCATGTAAAGTATCAGGGGGACTTTCGGAGGTGGTGGATGCAGGGTGGTTAACTGAATGAGATAAGCCTTGAGCTCCTCAAATGCTTTCTGATGCTACGGAGTCCACACGAAAGGTCGGGAACCTCTGAGAATTTCATAGAAGGGCAGGCTCCTTTCAGCTGATTTGGCGATGAATCGATTTAGAGCTGCCAGCCACCCTGTGAACTTCTGCAATTCTCTTATTGTCTTGGTGGGGTTCGGATTGATACCATTCTTCGAGATCATGTAGCCTAGAAGCTTGCCGGAGCATACCCCGAAGACGCATTTTGAAGGATTTAGCTTCATACCAACTCTGCGGAGGCTTTCAAATGTCTCAGTGAGATCCGAGATGTGACTGGCTTCAACTGTGCTCTTGACCACGATGTCGTCGATGTAAGCTGACATTACGTCCAAGTTGTTGTTTGAGCATTTCTCTGACCACCCGAGAGAAAGTAGCCCCGGTGTTCTTGAGGCCAAAAGGCATTCTGTTGCAGCAGAATGTTCCTTCCGGAGTTTGGAATGCTGTGAATGGCTGATCCGATGGAGCCAGCCAGACCTGATGAAAGCCAGAATATCCATCCAGAAAACTCAGTATCGCAGCTCGCTGTGTCGTCCACCAACTGATCGATACAGGCCAGCTGGAAATCGTCCTTCGGGCAGGCCTTGTTCAGGGAAGTGAAGTCAACGCACATTCTCCATTAGCCGTTATGTTTCTTGACTAGAACAGGATTAGCTAGCCAAGTTGTATGATCTATTGGTCGGATGACTCTAGTGTCGAGCAACTTCTGAACCTCTTACTTGAGCACGGCAGCTTTCTCGGAGTCCACTATCGTATTTTCTGCTTCACTAGGGGGTAGTGCGGACTTATGTCCAGTCGATGCTCCATTATGTCCCGACGGATGCCGGAGAGATCTTTGGGCGACCAAGCGAAGATAACTATATTAGATCGCAAGAAGGTCAAGAGCTCCTATTCATGTTCCGAAGACAACTCTGTGCCTATGCGGACGAGCTGATCTGAGGCGGTCTAGTTGAGGAGGACTACTTTGGAAGCAACTTCTGCTTTCGATTGGATTGGGGACTTGGGCAATGCTGTGACATGAGTTTCGGTAAGTTTCTGGTCTTTTGGCCCCAAGGTGAGCGCATGAACC
Source organism: Oropetium thomaeum (assembly GCA_001182835.1). Lineage (NCBI taxonomy): Eukaryota > Viridiplantae > Streptophyta > Magnoliopsida > Poales > Poaceae > Oropetium > Oropetium thomaeum. Next base: position 449,877 of record LFJQ01000040.1, on the reverse strand, counting down.
TGCTTCTGGCCCGGAGCAATACCCAATTCGAGACAACGTGCTTCTGCCTGATCACCGTATACCACAATAACTCTGTTTGGTGCTGGCATCTTCATGCATAGATAACCGTGGTGTACTACGGCGCTGAACGCGTTGATCGCCCCCCTACCGAAGATAGCATTATAAGGGTAGGGGAAGTCCATCACATTAAAGACAACCTTTTCAGTACGATGGCCTCTTGTGCCTAAGAATGACACTTTGAGCTTGACGCTACCAATTGCATACGTAGGCTGTCCCCCGAACCCCTGCTGAGGTACAGAGGCAGCTCTGAGGTCTTCTTGGGAGATACCCATCTGTCGGAGGGCACTGAGGAAGATAACGTCAGCTGTACTGCCTCCCTCAATAAGGACCCTATGGACTTCATCCCCGTTGATATCCACTACTGGAACAAAGGCATCCTTGTGCGGGTAGTCCATTGGCTTGAGGTCTTCTTGAGTGAAGCTTATGGGCACATGAGACCACCGGCACTGTGCAAGAGGGGGGTGAGCTGCCACATGATTTGACCCGTCTGATATACTCCTGTCATTGACGCTTGGAGGGAAAGTCCTGACCCGAGCCCCCTGTGATAGTGAACATGACCTTACGTGCTTGGGTTTGCTGCGCGGAGGGCGGGGCCTGCTCAAATGTCTGCTGCGGTAGAGGGGCGGCGGTGGCAAGTATTCTTGATGTGCGTTTTGCGCAGGAGGAGCCCAGGCGAGAGCAGGACATGGTGGTGGTGTGGGCAATGCAAGCTGCTGGGTTGGTTGGTATGACGACGAAGCCCCCTCATGTCTTCGAAAAGTATGGGAGACTTGCTTAGCTGCTTCCAGTGCCTCCGCACGAAGCTTGGCTTCTCAAAGGGCCAGAAGGTCAGGGCAATAGTTTGAAGTATGCCCCTGTCCAACACCATAGTAGAGGCAATAGAGTTTACTGGGGTCCCTTGGTGGGCGATGCTGAGGGCTGGCAAAGCGCCCCCCTTAGTCCTTACTCATCCGATGCCTGTCCTGCCGCCGCGACTGCGGTTGATGATTGCGCGACGAGGACTTGGCTCGGGGTGGTTCAGGGTCTTTCTGAATGGGCAGCACTTTGCGACGAGGTGGCTCGTAAGGCTTGCTATGGTGACGATGAGGGAAGATCGGCGCCTCTCAGGGCGACCACCTCTCTGTGACACATGGTATTCTTTCTCCCGCCTGATGTCATCTTCCACCCTGATCTGAGCTTCCAAGATGCTCAGCATGTGATCCAGAGTCTTGGGTTGTATCTTACGCAACTCAGACCTGGCTGGACCGAGACGAAGCCCCTTCGTAACGAAGTCAATAATAGTAGCATCGTTGATGTCCTCGGCCTGACATTTGAGATAGATGGATCGCCGAACATATGCTGCTAGGTTTTCGCCATCGCGCTGAATGCAGGCGTGCAGATCTCCGGAGCTTATAGGACGAGCGTGATTGCCCCGGATGTGAACTGATACTTCGTGTCTCAGCTGACCCTAAGAGAAGATACTCAGCGGATGCAATCTGGTGTACCACATCCGATCGATTCCCTCGATGGCCAGCACGAAGGCCTTTGCCTTGACAGCATCTTCTCCGCCAATGGATTTAATGGCTGCTTCATAACTCGTGAAGAATTCCTTGGGATCAGAGATGCCTACATATGTTAGGAGCTTGACCGCTGCAAAGCGCGATAGCCAGGGTGCCTGCTGAAGTTCTAGAGCCAACGGCGAGGTCTTGTCGTAAGGTGCCACTGGCGACAGAGATGGAGGGGAGGCTTCGTCGAAAGAGGCGTAGCCCGGAGCTTCGGTTTCCGGAATACCCACCCTCTTTAAGGCCTCTATTTGCTTCCGAAGTAGCTCCTGCTGCCGCCGGACGGCTTCCGCTCGCAGCTTGTGCCCCGACTCTTCCTTGGACATGCTTTCCAGTGCCCGCCGTTGGAGCTGCTCTTCTTCTGCCGCCGCCTTAGCTCTTTCGAGCTCCACCATGAGCTCCACAGCTCTGCGCTCTTCCGCCGCGGCCGCGTCTTTCTCCTGTTGGAGGCGCGCCAGGGCCTCGACTTGTGGAGTTGGAAGCTCTTGGTTGCCGGCTTCGGTTGAGCCTTCGGCAGCCAACCTGTCTGTTGGGAGCACCGGGGCCGAGGTCTTCGTTGCTGCCTCCGCAGCAACAGTGACCGCCGGCTCCTCAATAGAGGCTTCGGTTTCATGCTCCGAGTGAGAACTTTTGCCATCGCGAGGTGGTTTCTTCGCCTTCCCTTTAGCTTCAGCCATCCTAACAGACTTTTTGTCCGAACAACACGGACGGCGCCAGCTGTTGGATTTAGGTTTTTCTTCGGAACAGGAGGGAAGGATTAGCGAGTCTTGGGAAGTATCAGAGAATTATTTTCTACCCTGTTACAGTAGCCCTGAAGGGACTATTTACAGGCTAGAGCCATTACACTTTTACTAGTCTTATTACAGGAATATCCTCATCTTTCGACACTCGGTAATTTAATTTTCTCTAGTACATGCATAGCTGGACCTCCGTACTCTATACGTCATGAGCCTTATACTCTCGTTGCGAGCCCCTTTCAGTGCAGAAGGCTGACAAGACCGAAGGACTCTTCGGTCTCGAAGACTCTCTCGATCGCAGGCCTTCGTGGGCTTATCGCGGGCCTTCGTGGGCTTTGTGCCATCCTTCGAAAAGGGACCACAGATGGGCCTCGGCCCTAAACAGTAGGAGTGTAGAGCATTGAAAAACTTTTACTTTTGCTCATTGAGTTGTAATATTTAAATGGTTGGATTCGTCTTTGCACGTGGAGACTGAGATGCTTTGTTTCATTATTTCGATAAATAAGATTTCCTTTATCTTAAAAAAAAAAGACATGTGCCTTGAGGGAGAATGTGATATGATGTTTTTTTATCCTATGACTGAGAATCAAGAGTCCTAGGGATCTGAGAATCAAGAGGATCGAACGTACACCGTAGGGGCACTGTTATCTAGCGGGGTTCTCACCCAGACGGGCACGCTTGGGGAACGCGAGTGTTACCAACCAAGCGTTCTTGATCTTTTTTTCCTTTCTTTTCAAGCGTGCTCTTTTTTTTTTCTTCTTTTTTTTATAGGAACAAGCGTGCTCGATCCCATGGCACCCGGGAAGCAGGAGTACAGCAATGGCACCCGGCGCACGCTCAGATGAAGGCATACATCGGAGAAGGGAGGGGATATGATGGAGTAATGGGCCTTTTCATCTTTTCAATGATACGGTTAATTTTTCCAAAATTCCCTTTCTCTTTTATTAAAAAATCAGGAACAATAGTTAACTGAATGGGACAATGGGAAAAGGGCAGACTGAAACTTCAGTTTTGAATTTGAGGGTCATGGTGCCAACTGTTTCAAGGAGAGCATATAAACATTTGGATCCCAAAACAAAGGCAATGGTACATTATCCCGTGCATATTTGAGCCTAGTGCCCTTTTATGAATACATGACAGCCAATAGAATCATTCGTAATCTACTAATGTCAAGCCTTCCGGCCTATCAACTGCTCTTTATTCTCATCCATTCTTCCATGCATCTGATACCACTAACGGGCAAGAAACCATATAGACATGGAAATGTCTGAGCATCACAAATCAATAGTCATATTTGTACTACGCCTTGTAGTGCTCTGCGCTCAAGTCACCCCACCTGACATTGTATTTTGCTGCGAGATAGTGAGCACCAACAGGTCCACGGCTACCGTAAGGGTAGAGTTCAGGAGCAGTTCGCTTCTCTTCCAACTCCTTCAGAAGAGGCGTGAAGAGAGACCATGCAGCATCCAACTCGTCAGAGCGGATGAAAAGCCTTCGCTCACCTTCGATTGCATCGAGCAAGAGTCTCTCGTAAGCATCTGGTATCTCGTTGGAGTACCTGAATCAAGTAACAGAAAGGCAGGTTGAATACAGAGTGATACTAGTAGAATGTGAACATGCTATTGCAAATTCATAAGCTGAAACCCCTTTAAGACTACAGAAAGGTTAGGGAACAGGACCATTAGAAAAAGACATTCAGCTAACCACAAGGCCATCCAACCACCCCCCCCCCCCCCCCCCCCCCCCCCCCCCGCCCCAACACACCCTTAAAAATAGCCTGGGAGGTATAAAGAAGAAACAAAGTTTGCAAGGACAACTAACAGGTAAAAATAGCCAAGCTACTTTTCAGAATGTATCCAGATATAAGCAAAAGTTGGACAAGCATAACGGAGTAATACAAACATCAAAGTAAGACTGAACAATCTCTGTTGTTTCAAATTTGATATCCACCTGGAACCAGTCCCATCAAACATTTTAAAGCTCAATCATCAATATGTTTAAAATCTGGATATAATATTACTCCCTCCGTTCCGATTTATTTGTCGCTTTATAGCTCTGGATAAGGATATAAAGAGGTCAAAAAGGTGTGATTCAGATAAAACAAGAGACTTCACTGTTTTTAAGTCGTCTAGTCAACCCTAGTCAGATTAATCGCGATTAGTCGGTCTGGTCACAATAGTAGACCCTAGTCGCCATGGTACCGATCCGGACGACTTGAAAACAGGGTGAGAGAGACAAATATAGAGATGTGTCAGGAAGAGAGAAGTGTATTGAAAAGTGAAATGACAAGTAATTTGGGGAAATTAAAGGAGGCTAGAATGACAAGTAATATGGGACGGAAGGAGTACTACTTTTGTTGGTAATACCATATCTTTACTAGAAAAGCCGAATACAACAGAATGGAGAAAACGAACAATATAGAAATGAATTTGACTTCCATGTTTCTAGCAAACTAATATAGAAAAGAGCTGCTGGGCAACATGACAATATGCATGGCTAAAGCTGATTAATAGAATATTTCTTATCCAACTTTAGTCTCCTGTTGAAATGTTTATCAAGTTACTAGATCAGGCAGTTTAAGCTATTTCTCTTAGAGATTTAGCAAGGAGAAAAATAACTGATGGCACATGTAAAAGTGGCCAAATAAGGGGTAGATGATGAAGTTGCCCTTAACCCATAATGCCCAGCACAAAATTAGAAGTGGAATGATGGGAACATAAGTTCCATCTGATAATGACAAGACTTGCATATGTATGAGTGTATGACAATACAATGCTCTGAACTGGTAGCCCAATGTTATACAAATATGTACTCCCTCAAAAAAAAATGTTACACATATATCTAGTTAAAGGGAAACAACACGATCAGCCCCTAGCTAAAAAAAGAATCAATCATCTGCTAAACTAAAGAGTGAAGTGTATGAGCCATACTCCATGGAAACAAAGGAACAGATTTCATACTATATATGAAAACTCAATCTAAATAAATATATAAAAACAATAACAAGCACTATAGTTAACTGAGTCCATTTGTTTTTGTGTGCAGATAAAAATTCCTAGCATAACTTATAAAGATATTACCTACATTTGCAAAAGTAAATGTAAGGAAAATAAAATTACCTTGCTGCATAATGAAGATTCAAATTACTTCTATCTAGTCGCATACCAAGGCCAGGAATCTTGTTGTTAATCTTTAGGTAAATAGCTTCATCCGGCTGAACACGTATCACAAGCTCATTAGTAGCCCTATCAAGATCAGTGCCAAAACTCCCCTTGTAGAGATTTCCAGGCACATGTCTAAACTGTACTCTAATCTCTGCCCTGAAAATGTTGTTAGGAAGAATAAAAGTCAGAATCTATAGAATGATTAGACAAAAAAGAGTTGGGAATAAGGAATTTGTGTTGCGAACGAAAAGATCATATTAGGAAAACATAATGTAGTTCGATTCACATTGTAATATTTACTCATTGAAACATTTTCACATGCACAAAGCGTATTTTACCAAGTAACAGCTGTTGATGGTAACAAAAGATTTGATGTAACGTCTCAAGAATATAGTACAACTGATGCATACCGTTTTGTGTGCAATGCTTTCCCAGCCTTCATAAGAAAAGGAACTCCATCCCATCTAGCATTATTTATGAAAAGTGCAGCTGCAGCAAATGTTGGAGTAACACTATCCTTGGGCACTGTCTTATCGTCAGTGTATCCAGGGTATGTAGTACCACCTTTTGTGTGACTTTTATACTGTCCAATTACCACATCTTCAAGTTGCAAGGGCTTCATGGACCGCAAAACTTTAACCTGTAGATAGTACGGGGCCAATATGACATGATTCTTAAATGAAATGTAATGAAGCTATGTAAGAATGTGACGTATCAGTAAAGTAAGGATTTAAAAGATCAAAGAATTTTCTTTTCGGTTGTAAATAAATGCCACTGAAATGAATAACTCAAAGTGGCCCATCTGGCCTGAGTTCATCTATATCCTATGCCATCAGCTTTTAAATATTTGAAATTGCACGTCCCAATTCATATCTTCTCTCATATGCCATGACTACAATTGTTGTGGAGTGTGATACAGACCTTCTCATTTCTTATGTCCTCTGCATCCAAGCTTATAGGAGTTTCCATTGCAAATAGAGCCAGTATCTGAAGAAGATGGTTCTGCATTATGTCACGAATAATACCATAGCCGTCAAAATACCTGAAATCCAATAATTAAATAAGAGACCACAGTAGGGACACAACATGGATTAATTAACAGACCAACAAAATCATACCCTCCACGTCCTTCAGTGCCAAAGTCTTCTGAGAATATAAGCTGCACGTTTCTTATATATTGCCTTGACCACAAGGGCTCAAAAACAAGATTTGAGAAGCGGAGAACAGACAAATTTTCCACCAATTCCTTGCCCAGATAATGATCAATCCTGTTAAAGGAAAACAAAATGAAACAAATCCTTCATAAGCTTTTTGCAACAAAAACTACAAAGTACACCTCTTTTTTTAATATGTTGACTCCTTTCTTTTAAATTGGTGGACTGCTTTGATAATTACAGCAAATGAGAAAAATGTGCTAAGCTACACTAGCGGTATTTTACAAAATCCACGGAATTTCAGCTAAATGCTTACCTGAAAATTTGGTCCTCCACAAGGTACTGCTTCAGACCTCTTGTTAATGCAGCAGAAGACTCTGAGTCCCGGCCAAAGGGCTTTTCAACAATTACCCTTGTCCAACCATTCATGGAAGATGCTGATTTGCTAGCACATTTGACAACATCCAAGAATATATTAGGAGGTATTGACAAGTAGAAAAGACGGTTAGAAACTCTGGAACCCTGCAGATAAAGAACAAATTATCAGATTATGAAGCATCAAAAATTGCATTTTGTGAGATTTTGTGATAAATAAAGTTTGTATTTCTAATGCGAATGAAGATGATATGAGCATGCTTCTATGGGAAAAAATTGCTCAAACAAAAAGAAGTAAAACAGTGGTGCAATATGGACTTGACTCGATGAGAATACACGAACCTCATGTTGCTTTAGCTTCTTATCAAGCTCTGTGAAATGCTCCTCTGAATCATATTGGCCTGAGTGATAGAAGCATCTTTTGAGGAACTCTTCCATTTTCTCACTGCAGTTTTCCCTGTAATGGCAGAATTCCCTCAAATACCAACATAAAAATCTGCATATCTTAGTTTAGTAAAAGAAATTTATGATAGCAAATCGTCTCTGGTTAAGTAACCTTTTATCTATTCTGCAAGTGAGCGTTTTGCTGACCATGTGTCTCAATTCAGCATTTGTCATCTTGCTCCGTGCATAACCAAAGATAGTGAAATGCTACAGAACAACAAACTAGAGTTTCAGATCGCTAAAAGTGAGAATCTGCAGATTTCATCAAAGCGAAATATATGTAGACATGCCTTTGGAAGACAATCTTCGTAGTAGAGAGCGAAAAGGGCAGGGAATATCTTCTTCTTGGCAAGGTCACCAGAGGCCCCAACAACGGTGATACTAACAGTCGAATCATCGTTTCCTGAAGGTGCGGTCAAGTCTTCAAAATTATCCAGGGTGACTTCTGAGGGTGCTCCATTTTTCACCTTGGATGAGTTGTCAGGAGTGACTTCGTTCTCCACACCAGCATCCATGGGAAGTTTCACTGATGATCAAATGTCGGATTAGTAAGAATAGTCATCGTATAACATGCTCTTCGTCACATGGAACACTAATTTGCGCAAAACTTATAAATGAATTAAGGAAAATTATACAGCCTTTTCTCAGCATTTAAGCATGCAATCAGGGGTAAGCAAAAGAACAGAAACTAGAATTGCATAGACGAGGACAAGAATGCATCACACCAATGAAACAATTAAAGCACAAAAGCTGCAGTTTTTCAATTTATCTGAGTCCGATAAAAACAGAAAGAAACTACTATAATTCAAGGCTTATCCATGCTTGATAATTCAAATCTGTTGATAACGGAGCCTTGTATCAGTTCCAGACATTATAAAACAGTTAGATTATCTCGACCATCTTATAAAACAGCCACGAGCCTTACTATGTCCCTGAATCCTAATTCTCCGGCTTATACAAAAAAAAAAAAGGGAAATCTTTCCCGCACAACTCAAACATCATTTCACTGGGCTCAGTTTCAAATCAAAACACTTCATCTAAAAAAAGTTTCAAATCAAAGCAGAAAATAAGAATAAGAGGAGGAAAGAGCTCAGACACGCACCTCCCTGCGGCGCGACGGCGTCGATACGCCACCCTGCGGCGGCGGCGGCGGCGGCGGACTTTCCGAAGCCGCATCTGGCGAAGGAGAGCGCGGCCGGGGCCGAGGGCGGCGGCCCCGCGGTGTGGCGGGTAGAGGTGGCGGCAGCCCCGGCGGGGCACCGCATGCAGGAGAGCGCCATGGGCGAGGCCACGCCTTCCGTCGCTTAGTGGCTTCCCTGCTCCGGAGGAGACGAGGCTGGGGGTAGCGAGGGTGGGAGCAAACGAGGAAGATGTGAGGTTTTATCGGGGGTATCGAAGGAGGGAGGAGACGCCGTGGTGAGTGCGGGCTCTTGAGATCGCCGAAGGGCTGCTGCGCAGTGCGCACTCGACCAGGGCAGGCAGGGGCAGGGTCGCGATGGGGAAACCGGAATAAACTACGAGATGGCTGCCAGCGGCGGCGCTGCTGTGGCTGCTTCGTTGGCCGCTCGGGTCGGTCAAAAACGCAGGAGCTGTGTGTAGCCATTACGATTATCGTCCCTTGGCGTCTGCCGTGGGTCCAAGGCGAGCGGTGGGCTCCATGAGGGTATCATGCTAGTCCTCATACAACAACCGACAGCTAAGGAAAATCCTTTACTTGGTTATCGTGTTAGTCCAATAATTCATTTACACATTTCTTTGTGTCTGCTGAGCCTCATTACCCCTTACTAGTGTTTCTTAGTTCTTACACCATCACGTACAGCCGTCATATAATAATACTCTGTTTTTTTTACGTGTCGCTATTGACTTTGCTAAATAATTTTGACCGTACGTCTTATATTAAAATATATGAAAAAAATATCAAATATTTTATTAGGATTTAATTTATTATTAAAGATTTTTTAATTCTAATTTTTAATTTTACACATTTAAACTAATTTTAAATAGACGAGTAGTCAAAGTTTCGATCAAAATAAATGACGACATGTAAAAGAAAACGGAGAGAACAGTTCTTAGCGGTATTATATGACATTGATAAAGGTGCATATCAAGAACATATAGAAAAGAATGTGTACATCATACTAGCTTAACTACATTTTATTCCATCTCCTTAAAAACTTCTTTTGCATCTGAAGAAATGCTACGATTCTAAAAAAAACAGTAGCCATGTTCGTGTACGCTCGCAAAAAAGACTCATATATACATCTTAACGACCTCGTTGTCACTGAAACTATACAAAACTCAGGCACGCAGGACATTAGCCTCCGGGCTACGTTTTGCTTCTATTGTTGATGACCTGTTAGATAAAACTGGATTTGCCTAGAAGAAAGACAACAAGATGATGGTGTGTTAACGTGGCTGGTTATTTGTCTTCTTTCCTCGACGTATGTTTGTTTTCAATTGTAGTGGAGCATTTTGCTTTCTTGTAATACTTCGTATTGTACGGGCTAACATCGTTAAAGGGGAGATTGGCAAACATATTAAAATTGTTCGGAAGTAAGAATCATTTCAGATTCAGGTCGTATCTCAACTAAACGATGTTTTACTGTTTAAAAAAAAACTAAACGGTGTTTTTTAAAGTGGATTTAATCAGAATGAATTGAAATATTTTCTTTTTACTAGAAGTGACAATCACCTAAAACTCTTGCAAAGAAAAAGAATCAGCTAAAATGGCCTTTTAAGTGATTCAAAAGTAACTCCTCGTTTCAATAGAATCTGAAATGTTTTTTAAAATGAGCCAAATAATTTTATAAAAGTATTTTAGATTCAATAGAGACATATTTTACCACAGAATTTGGATTTAAAAATATGTCTAGGAGAATCTGAAAGTATATCAAATGCACCTTAAGCATACTGAAGAGTAAGCTGATTTTGCAAACAATGTGACCATTATAGTTGAGAAGGTTATGTAGAGTTGTAGACTCCTATTATAAACATTTTTCTCAATCAACTCCTACTATAGTTTAGTAAGGGAGTATTGAACATTTTCGGGTTTTTTTTTTTCACTTTACATTCACGCTGGCCTGTGGGCTTCCTCAACGGACAGAATGTCCGAAATAATGCTCCCATCAGTATAGAGGCACGTAGACTGGATCGACTTGGCCCGACCCGGTCGGACCCGTTCGTGCCTCTGCTCCCCATTCGTCTCGAATCAGCCGCTGACGGAGCCTCGCCGCCGTTGTCACTCCTGCCTCCAGGTCGAGCATGGCCGCTCTCCCACTTCTTACCCCCAAGGGATCAAATGTGCCCCAGCCCCACAGCCATGCTCATTTCTCGTTTTCCGCCTGCACGGCCGTTGTCCCGTGGGTATGCCAGCGCTTCTGCGGTCCGCCGCCGGCCTCGCCCCAGCTACCAGCTTAGCCGCAGTGACTCTCCAACACAGCCGCGAGCTCTATCGCACAGTAGCTGCAACCAATGTCTAACAGTCCTCGGCCGGGCAGCATATTGTTGTACATGGAGCTGAGCATTTTGCCATTGATTCAATGTCCGAATTTTCCAGAAAGTTGATTTAGCTTTGCGTAGCGGGTTGTTCTTTCTTTCTTTCTTTCTTTCTTTTTTTTGGGTGACGCGTAGCGGGTTATCTTTGCTCTATTTTTCCTTCACCTAATTGTTATGAGTAGAAGTCAGATTGATTATTTGGATTGTAATTAACAATTGCCGTGTGGGTGATTTTACATTTTCCAGTCCTTACTGTAAACTGTTGCACATTCAGGAGCGGTTAGCTGTGTGTGACTCATGAGTACAGCTAAGAAGTACTATACAAAAAGTCTAAGTTCGAGTTTTCTTCTTAAGCTTAGTATTCATCTAGGTTCAGTTTTTACTGCACGCAGCTGGAGCCTTAGCTGAGGAAGCAATTTTAAATCTAGGTCCATAACCTTAATTTTATTATTTTATATCTGTAAAAACATTTTATAGCTTGTTTAGCTAGTTACAGGACAATGTCAGTGCAACATTTCGTGCTATTGAAGATGGTGCAGTTTTCCATTCTGTATATCCTTCTGATGGTGCTGGGTGCTGTGATTGCAGTATTACAAGGCTTAAAAGGTAAGTAATTGTTATACCGTTTGTTTGGTTTTTCATTTGAAATATTCATTTTTGTTAAATCACAACACATATACTAGTTGGTATACATCTCTAGAGGCTAGAAGCTGCACATATACAAGAATATGATAAATTGTTTCCTGGAGCCGTAGCTGGTTCTGACCTAGTGTCAGCATCATATGATAGACTCTTCTGTCAAGAAAAATGGAGCACTGTTTTGGAGGGTCGGCTACTTAGCATCCTTCAGATACTGGTGTCACTAAGAAGCATGCAAGGCAGCAACATGCCAGAAAGAACATAAACTTTGCTTAGATACCACGCACAAGTAGCGATATAAACAATGCTGAAGGAGCATTCCAAGGTTATTAACAAAATTGAACTACTAGAACACAAAAATGGCTACAGAACACAATAACATAACCAAAATATAGAGAAATATTTATGATGTATTTGTAGAAATTACAAGAATTTCAGCAATAAATTACTAAGTATTTTTCATTGTTATATATGTGCATGACAACTCCCTACGTCCAACAATAGTATAAGCATTTTTAGGTTTGGTCAAAAGTCAACTCTTTTTAACTTTTTTTTTTGTGGTACAAATTCCTTTTAACTTTGATTACCGATATTTATGAAAATAAAATATTTAAATGTAAATAGTTGCAGATTATGATAGTTTGTTTAACGGTGAATCTAGTAGTGTCATTTATACATGACCAGCCCTCAAGAATTGCTTGTTAGGAGTAGTACAATTGTTTGACTTTCAACAAACCTAGAAATTCTTATATTCTTGGACAGTGGGAGTAACTTTCAGAACAATTTTCGTTGTTAAAATGTTTATTTTTAAAATTCTCTTACATCCAATCAGAGTTTTATGAGTCAGAATGATGCTTTCCTCAGATCTCTTTAAAATTATTGAATTAGATCATTGTATTTTTTGAAGCGGAGCTGTCCCAAACAGGTATTTACTAGTTGTAGATTCCTTTGAAGCCCCTACATTAATCTGAAAAATAACATAGAAATTACACAATTTAGACTTCTTAGCAAATTGTGACTGATGGATTTTTTCATGGACATCATAACATAGGTGTAAACAAATTCAACAATCAGAAAAAATAAGTCTAGTAATATTACAACTGCATGCCTCCCTTGCATGGATACGTCTGCATGATGCTTTTCTCTGATCGGCTTAATCATTAAATTACATCTCTTTAACACATTCCCATCATTAAAATGTTTCAACATACGCATCTTGGATGCCAATGAGTTTTGCACAGACATCTCGTATTCCTGGTCGATCTTTTGGTGATTCCAGGGAGCAAATGAGGCCAATCTGAACCAATGGTATGATATATTTTTGCATGCATAGATTATCTCCATCACCATCCTCACGTGGCATTTGGGGATCTATAATCTCATTAATTTTGTCAGGGAATGCTGACTCCACATACTTATGAAGGCTGAGACCATTTACAAATAATGTGTCAGTTGGTCGCTTTGCTGTGAGCATTTCTAGCAGCAGAATGCCGAAACTATAAACATCACCAGTGGTTGAGATTTTGCATCCCATGCCATATTCTGTAAAATAGAGGCAATGCTAATAAACATTTTCGAAACTAACAGAAACAAAGGAAAGCGTATAAGAGTCCTTTCAACGAGGGAGACTTAAAATTTACCTGGGGCAATATATCCAATGGTTCCTCTGGCACCAACCAAGAATTTTGGATTAGTATTAAGATTTGAAGAGAGAAACTTTACTGATCCAAAGTCAGCAATGCGTGGTGTCATGTCATAGTCCAAAAGAATGTTGTTGGGCTTCAGATCACAGTGAATCAGTGGAGGTATCAATTGGTTGTGCACATAATCAATAGCAGAAGCCACACCGGCAGCAATACCTATCCTTTGGCCTATACTTAACACCCTCTTTGCGATACCTCGATGTAGCCTTGGGTGTATCCACATGTCCAGACTACCATTTGCCATGAACTCATACACTAAAGCTTTGAATTCTTTGTTCTCAAAATCCACTGTCGAGCATGTCGTGATTGCTTGAATGAGGTTGTTATGCCGGGTATGTTTGAGCACATCACACTCGGTGAAAAAGCTATTGAGAGAACCTTGTTCATCAAGATGGAATACCTTGATGGCAACAAGGTCTGTGTCAAACTCAAACCGACCAATGTAGACTGATGCTGAATGACTTGAGCTGATCTTATTAACTGGGGAGAACCAATTCGTGGCCTTAAGAATGTCTCTAAATGACACTTTCTTCATTGTTTGTTTGAAGCTTTCAGTTGGTTCAGTTGAGCCTCCCTTCATAATAGTTACAGCAACAATAATAAATGAAAAAAAAGCAATAGTAACCGGTGGAACCATTATTATCATCAGGCGTAGGTTGAATTTTCTCTTACTTTCTGGTACATTTGGGCAGAAAGGCAATGCAAATATAGCAATTTCTTGACATAATGCTGTGTTACCTTCCAATGCAACTGCATTTGAATCGTTGAAAATACCACCTGTTGGAATTTGTCCTTCCAGTTTGTTGTATGATATATTAAGATGATATAAGGTCTTGAAGTTCTCAAAGAATTTTGGAATTTTCCCAGATAGGTTGTTTTTTGAAAGATTTAACTGATTTATAGCTACCAGATTTTCAAAAGTTTCAGGAATAAACCCACTAAGCATGTTGCTTTCCATTTGCAGGGATAACAGAAGAAGGCATGAGCCAAGTTCAGGTGGTATTGAACCAGATAAATTATTTTTGGAAACATCTAATAGGACAAGATTGATCAATTTTCCAATTTCTGGTGGTATCGTCCCTGTAAGCTTGTTGTTTGACAAGTCCAAACCCAAGGAAAGGGAGGAAATATTGAAAATTACTTTTGGTATAAATCCATCAAGGTTATTGACTGACAAATTTAACATGATCAACCTTTCACACTGTCCCAGACTTGTAGGTATGCTTCCATTCAACATATTGTCATCCAAATAAAGCTGGTTGAGTTGAGGGGAGTTGGCAATTGCTGATGGGATTTCACTAGACAATTTGTTTTTTGACAGCCTCAGAACAAACAAGTTCCTTAAGTTCCCAATAGAGGAGGGAATAATTCCTGAAAGCCTGTTCTGATCCATTTCAAGTAGATTGAGATTCACAAGGTTACCTATCTCAGCTGGTATGGTTCCTGAAATTTTGTTACCTCCGAATTTTAGCATCTCCAGATTTGTGGAAAGATTACCAACTGATTTCGGAAGAGTTCCATTCAGGACATTCCGGTCGAGAAAAAACCATTGCAACTGGCTGCAATTTGTCAGGGAGGTAAGAAATGCCCAGTCTCCTGCTTGTAAAATGTTATTTCCTAGAAGTAGTCGCTTTAAGTTGCTCAATGACCCTAATGATGGCACTGAGCCACTTAGAAAGTTATTTGACAGATCAATCACTTGGAGCTTCAGCATATTGGCCAGTGAACTTGGAATCGCTCCATGGAATTCGTTGGTGTTCATTATCAACGATTCCAGATTTGAGAGTGAGTGACCAATGTCCGAAGGTATCTGCCCGGTAAGCATATTGTTGCTCAAGTTAAATGATATGAGCGAAGAGACATTGTACAGCATGGCTGGGATATTCCCTGATAAATTGTTCTCACTAAGATCTAGAACTTTCAACATTGGAATTTGACCCAAGGATTCTGGAATCGATCCTTCTAAGCTGTTATTGGCTAGCAAGATGGAACTCAATGAGGAAGTATTTCCTAAAGTTCTTGGAATACTGCCTGAAAGCATATTTCCAGTGAGGTCAAGATATTGCAGAGATGCCATGTTTTCGAAATATGGAATCACACCCGAAAGAGAATTCAAGCTAAGGTCAATTGTGGCTAGTTTGGATGAATTATTGAACAGGCTAGTTGGGATCTCCCCGAATAGGTTGTTCCTTGAGAGGATTAGAACACTAAGCGATGAACTTTTGGGTAATGAATCCGGAATAACTCCACTAAGATTATTTCTTGAAAGATTAACATAGTTAAGAGACTCAGATATACCTAATGATGGAGGAATGCTACCTTGAAGGTTGTTGCCACCAAGCATCAAAGTCCGAAGTCCCGGACCTACCTCATCAGGTATATTTCCAGAAAGATGATTGTCTGAAAGATCCATCCGCTGTAGTGAAGTAAGGTTGGCTATGCAACTAAATATTTGTCCTCCAAGCTGCAAAGATCTTAGATCCATAGATGCCACACGGATTGGGATGGTTGTGCTGCAGGCGACCCCTTGCCAACTACAGAAGTTGAGTGAATCACTGTCCCATGATGCAAGGATGCCTCCAGGATCGGCAGTGATTCCGGATTTGAAGCAAAGGAGCGTTTGCCGGTCATCCTCAGTTCTGTTGTTGGTTTCAGCTGCTGAGAGTATGGCTCTGGTGGACAGGAAAATGAAGATACTGCACAGAAAGAAGCGCGCATAACGGGGAGGAGATACAGTTTTGGGCTCAAGAACTGCAGCAGCCATGGCTCTGTTCTGACGGTATATGTCTGCTTTGTGATTGAGGTGTGTGTTTGTGTGTGTGCGCGCTTCTGCGTGTTGAGATGTATATTTCCAAAATTGAGCAGTGGAAACTTCTGCGCTATTTGACTTGACTTGAGTGCAGTGCAGGTCCTTCCGAGTCGATGCCCTCCTTCTCAGGGATGGGCACATCAAGGGGCATGTACAATTTCTTGGACGTGATAACTTCTCTGAAAAGGATGCAAGGAAAATTATTCACAACTTTGACTGCAAATTGGTTGTATGATGGATGATTGCTTGATCACAGTATGTATCCGTACTATAGATTTTCACCATGTCAATATTAAAACGGTCGATTTTGTATTCATCAAATTTAGAAAGGGATGACAAGCTGACTACACCGTGTTCATGTGGACTGGTTTGTCCTGCTAGGCGTATAGTTAAGGAAAATGTTTATTTTACTCGAGTTTTCACTAAGCTCTAAACAACCCATCATATGAACCTTTGTTTTTTTTTTCACGTAAACGTGGTGAACCCAGTGCACTTAACCCCTGAATCCATTTCCACGAAACGTGTGCGTTGTGGCGCACCCCTCTCTTGCCCTGACACACCCTTTCTTTTCCATGTTGGAACTGGCTGGTATCGGACGTATTTTGACCAGTCACAGGAACGGAATACACCAGTCATTCTCTATCCGGCAACAGCGAACTAGCCAAATTGGACCTCTCTTGCTTGCAGTCTTGCTAAGATTGAGACGGGAGATGAACTCGTTCAGCACTGACCAACGTTAGCTGGTTTTTTCCTTGGCGCCTACGGTTTGCTAGGCGACTTGGGGTCAGTGCCGGCGATCACAATCTTCCATTGTGGTTTTTTCTCTGTCCTCCCTAATTCATCTCTGCGTCGACTCCACATCGGGATCGGCTCCTGTGTCCTTGCCCTGTCGTGCCCCCTACGTCCACCTTATATTCTGCCGGTGGCAGCCCTAACCCTAACACCTGCTAGCCAATTTGATCGCCGATCGTGTGTGCTAGCGATAAAATCCACATCTTCTCTAGCTGGGATTTCGTCTACATCTAGTGCCTTGGAGGATGGAGAAGGTCGAGGGTCTATTGAGGAATCTCAACCTCTTGGCGGCGGAAAAGAAGGGTGTGCGACTCCGTCGGGGGTTGACGATGCATGCATATGCAAAAACTTAAGCAACAACATTGAGTACGAAAGTACTCGCAAGACATACCCTGTTGTGAGAATTATGTCCCGACTCCAAGGATAATGCAATATGGTAGTAGCAAGATAAGTAAGGCATGGGATAGACTTGATTGTTTAAGGCTGAAACTAAGCATATATGAATGAACATAAGGTAGAAGACTCTGCGAGCAAAAAACACCTACTAAACCCATGACCATAAGTATCATGTAACCAAAAATCAAGCATACCGTCAACCATAACCCATTTCTCATCATGTTATGTGTCAACTCTCTGATATTATCCAAAAGACACTGAGCTTGATCATACCGAGACCACAGTGATTCGAATCGATTATACACCCTGCAAGGGATTCCAACTGTACCTACACGACTGAGGACCATACGGCTCGTGCAACCCACTAAAGTCACACAAGGGGGCACTCATGTCAACCTTTTTCACATTCATGCCCACACGGTTGAAAAATCCACACGGTGTCGAGTACCACGGCCTCGCAGGCACACGTGAGTCCCTCATTCCACGCACCGTGTAGTCATCGGCCAAACGTTGGTACATAGTGAGATACTCAGGTTGTCTCACCATTATATTCGACATGTGGTATGAACGTAAAATGCTCAGGCCAAGAATAACACGGCTGGATCCTAGGTCAACCCAGACGGGGCCTACGGAACACAAGACCTCCATGTCTTGCTGCACTCCTATCCCACCGTCTGGATTTCCGTTTTAACACTTTCTAACTTTTATCAACATATGAACTTGCCACAAGCTCATAAGTAACTGGGGTGAATCCTATAGATGCGAGTGGGACTTACCACTCGACTTCTACCGTTAATCTAAGCATGGCTAAGCATTTTGAGACTTGAACAATGACACACTACCTAGTTGACAAGGTGACGTAATCAACATCAAGGAGGAGTAACATGCAACAATAATAGGATTTCTCGACATTACCACTTTTGCCCGACTAATGCAATCCTATATGTAATCATAGATTAACATTAAATATTTACTTAGGATAACAATATGAGGTGCTTGTCTTCAGCAGCAGCGGTGGTGTTCTCCTCAGCAACCTGGTCAGCCTTTGGTGCTCCTCCCTCAGCAGCACCTGTGTCACTCTTAGACGGATCATACTCTATAAAGTAAAAACGCGTCGGTATGAGAAAGTATGCCATGATAACATGATGCATAAAAATGATGTGATATGGTGCAGAGAGGTAGCTACTAAGACTATGAACACAATGCAAAAAGAAACACGCCAAACGGAGGTCTACTGCTGAAAGTTATGTTGAAAACAGTTTTACCGATTCGGAAAACTGGTTCCCAGTTCTCGGGTTCAGGTTCCGATATCCGGAAGCACACGAACATCGTTTTCAGAAAAAATCCTAAAAAATGTCTCATGCAGAGGCTTCACTAGGTGGCTAGGGGTTACTATGACACTAAGTTTGAAAGTTTTGCTCGTGTTACCAAGAACACGAGCCCACCGACTATTGTTGCCAGTTCACGACATCGGTAAACATCGTAAAGAGTTGTAACGACTTTTCGATGAAAAATCAAACTTAAGTTACAGGCAGGGGACTATTTTAGTTCAAAGTAGCCTCCAATACAAGATTTTGGCACTGATTTGAAGTCAAGTTGTGCTTCCAGATTTTATTAACAATCTAACAAGTTTCTGTTATTTAAAATTAGAAAATCAAGAAAAGGTACTAAAAGACATGATAAATTCATGAAACTTGATACATGAACTTGCATGTTACGGAATTGAGGTTTAGAACAGGTATCATCTTAGTTGACACACACAATGTATTTTGGAAAATAGTAAATTTAAAGGGTAGAATCTAGTTATTTCACATACATGCATAGCAACTTCTCATGATAAAAATACAGAAAATTAATATGATGACATGCATGCCATAGCGAGAGATGTGCACAGATTTCAGTGTTAGAATATGCATTAAACTTAAACTAAAATTCAAAAACTATTTTATCTAATACATTTATTTAGGAAGTTCCATGGACTTTCAACACAAACCACTTCAACAGAAAATTAGAGCCATTAACAGGGATTCGAAAGGATTTTGATTCAAAATTGTTGGAGCTTCCTGTGATTTATGGCACATTTTACAATATAGACCAGAAAATAACTAAAATACAAATAAATTCGAAAAAAGAAAAACGGATCACAAAACAGGGGACACAGGGGATGAGCTCCGACGAGCTCAACGACGGCAGGATTTGGCAAGGGAAGGGTGGATTCATGCTCAGCATGTCAAGCCCCACTCGTGGGTACCTGATTTGGCCGTCGGTGATGGCCGGAAGGTGGCCAGCGACGAGGAGCCATGGTGGAGCTCCAACTCCGGCGATGTGCGTGCTAAAGTAGGGGAATTAGGGCTCGATTCGGGCGTCTGAGAGCTTCACCTCGATGTGTAAGAATCGGTTTATGGGTGCTCAAGGCGTGGAGGATGGCCGGAAGGTGCAGGTCGACGGTGAGCTCCGAGCGGCAACAATGGTGGTCCAGTGGTGGCGCGCTAACGCCGGCAGCTCCGCTGGTTTTCTGCAACCAAGAGCATGTCACGGACCAGGAGTTGCGGGTGGGAGGAATTGAACCAATTTTGCACGGAGAGGGCGGAATCGAAGAAATTGTGTTGCAGCTCGGTTTTTTGCTGAAGGTTGAAGACGACCCTGTTCCCGGCGTTTGAAGCAACGAAACTGGGAACGGTTTGGCCTGTGAGCTGCGTGGGGGTAAGTCGAAGCTAAATGGCAAGGTTTCAAGGCTTGGAGTGCACTGGTTTGCGCTGTATAGGGCTGTCCATGGGAGGGGCAGAGGGTGTGCGGTGATAGGCGCGGTGGGCGGAAGAGAGATGGCGCGGTGATAGGCGCGGCGATGGGACGGAACGGCCAGCGGTGCAGGCGTGGCCGGGGGGAGGGGGGGGCGGTTGGCCGGCGGCGCGGCGCGCACAGCCTTTCCTCCTTTTTTTTTTATTTTCACAAAAATTTCAAATCTCCCTTCTAAATTCAATTGAAATCCGCAAATTTCGGGCTCAGAAAATTTTGAAACTTTTTGTGGGCACTCAGGAAATTATTTCAAACAACTTTTCTTGTAGAAAGGAGTCCTGATTCGTCTTTTAAAAGTTTGCAATTTTTCAACTTAGACTAAATTTGTTTGAATTTTTAAGGGGGTTAAACCTTTTCGAAAAATTTCAATAAAATCTCCAAAATTCTATTTTAATGCGTAATTAATTAATATATAAAAACATTGGTATGGTTTCATTATAAAAACAAAGAATTTTGCAAGAGAATTAAAAAAGTTATTCGTAAATGAACAATTTTTTTTCTACCCAGACCCAAAACTCCCCATTTAACGGATATGGTCAAAATTCGAAACCAAGGTTAGTGAGCTCATTTCCATCTGAACAAAAGACTAGAATTTGGGGATGTGACAGACCTCCCCCCCTTAAAATAATCTCGTCCCGAGATTACCGGTTAAGTAGGGGCGGCGAAAAAAAAACAACGATAAGGATGGAATGATGGCAAGCGAATATGAAGAAATCAACAAGGGGACTTACGGCTCAGCGAAAAGCTTGGGATAGTCCTCCCGCATTCTATCCTCACGTTCCCACGTTGCTTCTTCTTCGGCGTGTTTGCTCCATTGCACTTTCACCATCTTGATTGCACGATTGCGCAATTTGCATTCCGAATGCGCGAGGATGTGCAGAGGATAATCCACATAAGAGAGGTCGGGTCGGACTTCGACATTCTCCACGAAAATAGCCTCGGTCAGAACACGGAGACACTTCTTCAATTGCGAGATATGGAAGACGTTGTAGACGTTACCAAGAGAGGATGGCAACTCTAGCTCATATGCCACATTGCCACGTCTTGCAATAATTTTGAAGGGACCAATGTAGCATGGTGCTAATTTTCCTTTCACTTAGAATCTTTTTGTGCCTCGGAGTGGTGAAACTTTGAGATAAACATATTCTCCGACCTTGAAGAAAAGCTCTAACCGACGACGATCAGCGTAGCTCTTTTGGCGGGATTGAGCAACTCGGAGATGTTCCTGAATTTGGCGCACTTGGGCTTCAGCATCGCGAACCAAATCAGGACTAAAGAAAGGTCGTTCCCCGGACTCAGACCAATTCAATGGGGTTCTACAACTTCTCCCATAGAATGCTTTAAATGGGGACATTCGGAGGCTGGATTGGTATCTATTGTTGTAAGAGAACTCCGCAAAAGGTAAGCAAAGTTTCTCTCTTGCTGTAGCTTAGCACACAAGCTCTCAACATGTCCTCGAGGATTCGATTGACGCGTTCAGTTTGTCCTCCCGTTCGAGTGGTAAGCCGAACTATGAATTAACTTGGTGTCCAATGCTTGATGAAGGCTTTTTCAAAACCGAGAGACAAAATGGGAGCCTCGGTCTGAAACGATTGTCTTTAGAACACCATGAAGACACACGATGCAAGTGAGGTACAACTCTGCATACTCCTCGAAAGAATATGTGGTCTTGACTAGAAGGAAATGTGTAGATTTTCTGGTATATATTGTAAAATGTGCCATAAATCACAGGAAGCTCCAAAAATTTTGAACCAAAATTCTTTCGAATCCCTGTTAATAGCTCTAATTTTCTATTGAAGTGGTTTGTGTTGAAAGTCCATGGAACTTCCTAAATAAATATATTAGATAAAATATTTTCTGAATTTTAATTTAAGTTTAATGCATGTTCTAACACTAAAACCTGTGCACATCTCTCTGTTATGGCATGGATGTCATCATATCAATTTTCTGTATTTTTATCATGACAAGTTGCTATGCATGTATGTGAAATAACTAGATTCTACCATTTAAATTTACTATTTTCTAAAATACATTGTGTATGTCAACTAAAATTGATGATACCTGTTCTAAACCTCAATTCAGTAACATGCAAGTTCATGTATCAAGTTTCATGAATTTATCACGTTTTTTAGTACCTTTTCTTGATTTTCTAATTTTAAATACCAGAAACTTCTTAGATTGTTAATAAAATCTTGGAAGCTCAACTTGACCCCAAATCAGTGCCAAACATCTTGTATTGTAGGCTACTTTGAATAAAAATAGTCCCCTGTTCGTAACTTAAGTTTGATTTTTCATCAGAAAGTCGTTTCCGATAAAATCTCCAAAATTCTATTTTAATGTACAGTTAATTAATATGTAAAAACATTGATATGGTTTCATTATGAAAACAAAGGATTTTGCAAAAGAATTAAAAAGTTACCCGCAAATGAATAACTTTTTCGCTACCCAGACCCAAAACTCCCCATTTAACGGATATGGTCAAAATTCGAAACCAAGTTCAGTGAGCTCATTTCCATCTAAACAAAAGACTAGAATTTAGGGATGTGATAGATACCGGAATGAAATGGGCTGTTTTGGTTAGTCGAGCTACTATAACCCAAATGGAATCCAACCTTTGAGCAGTCATGTGTAAACCAATAATAAAGTCCATGCTAATGTCTTCCCATTTCCAAGAGGGTATATTCAAGGGTTGCAACAAACCGGCCCCTTTCAGATGATCCGTTTTAACTCTCCGACAGATGTCAGATTCAGCCACATATCGAGCGATCTCTCTCTTTATTCTTGTTCATCAAAACTTCTTCCTTAGATCCTGGTATATCTTGTTGCTGCCAGAATGAATGGAGTATTTGGATAAGTGAGCCTCATCCATGATCTTTCTTCGGAGTTCGTGATCTTTTGGTACCACCAATCTATGCTTGAACCACAAGACTCCGTCCTCGTCTTCTCGGAAGCACTGCATCTTCTTGTCTTTCAGTCCAAGCCTGATATTCTCCATACCCTTGTCCAGTCGTTGAGCTTTTGCTATCTCGTCCTTGACCGTCGGAACTAAAGCTAGATTGTATAGCGACCCATGGGGTAGGATTCTCAAGCTCGTCTCTGGTTCCTCGGTCGTAACCCCTTGATCTAGATAATGGCAGTGAGCATTCCTACTTAATGCATCCACAACGACATTGGCTTTGTCAGAGTGGTAATGAATTTTCAATTCATAATCCTTGATCAGCTCCAGCCATCTGCGTTGCCTCATGTTTAGCTCACTCTGAGTGAAGATGTACTTCAGGCTCTTGTGGTCAGTGTAGAGGTGTACTAGATTTCCCACCAAGTAATACCTCTGAGGTGGACCTGTCCCAGATAAACTCGAATCCGGGACGGATCCGTCTCGCCAAGACCCTGTTGGGCAATGCTCGACGAAGTGAGCATACACATGGTCCACAACAGGCAGAATAAACAGCAATCTTTTATAGGATGAGAGAATTTAATACACCAGGGTTCCATAAAATAAAATTAAGTTTTACAACATCAGAATACAAATAGAGTTTTTGAAAACAAGAAATACAGCGGAAGACATTAAACGGGGTACATACTCCGACCCTCAGAGATTGAGCAAAAGCATGAGCCTTGCCCAGTGGCACCATGCTACTAGCCACACAACATTCACTGCGGCAAATCACAACGCTCTCACTGGAGGTTCCCAAACTCCGAACGAGGTTCTTCTCACTGGCTATCATCATAGGTATACGCTTTGGCGCCTGAAAAACTACGTATTCGCCAAGCGTGAGCTTAGAAGAAGCTCAACAAGAATGACCCGTCAAATTGGCTAACTACAGCCTACACCTAGACATGCTGGCTGACTCAGGGTGGGTTTACCTTGTAAAAAGGACTCGCACCACCTGAAGCTACTCAGGTCAAGTTTTAGCTCAGGTTTAGTGATAAGAATCATAACTTTAGTTTGCACTGATCTAATCAAACATAATTAAAAATAACGGATCATAATATTCCTTACAACGTTCTTCATCATCAATCTCATTGTTCACTTTTTAACATATGCGACAGAGAGGTCAAGCAAACTCATAAACTAAGAGCGACAGTGGTTCGAAACAATTTACACCTGTAGGGATAACCTAAACATACGACACGTGCGCGTCCCAGACCGCACGTGGCAACCGTTCACGCCAGATCCTGCAAAGTCAATTCCCGCCTATGCCTGCCTTAGCAGTGCCGCATCCCACTAGAACACATGTCCCGAACGGTTTCTGTGGAGTTCCCAACTGCCCACCCCAGATCGCCTCCAAATCAGACACTGTAGAGCAGGTTCGACTTTGCAATCACTAGGCTACGTAGGTTTACAGGGCCCCATTATACCCAGCATATGATCAGTACATTCAATACTTGACCAACTGTGCCACATGGATCAGACAAGACTACGGTCACCCTGGACTCGGTCCAGTCGCCAACTTACTTGTACCCTATTTGACCCTCCAGTTTTATCTTTCCTTAATAATCCATAGCCACTTGTCATATGTTTTCATATGATAGTTTCGATCAAACCCTAGCAGTCGCGAGCAGCGTCCACTCTGCTCGACTTCTACCGGTAAATATATCTAATCATAGCATACTATCTCAGGGGTACCTATACTAATATACCGATAGGGTTCCTAAGGAAACAGATGCAACTAGGTTTCAATCAACTCCTGAAAAACCTAATGCACAATCATGACACATAGTGATAAAAGAAAAAACTTTAAAATGGGTTGTGCACCGGGGCTTGCCTTGATTTCTGAGGTTGGTGATGATGACTTCTTCAGGGATCGAGGACTCTGGATCGGCAGGTACCTCCTTCGCTTCGGTGTCTACATGATGCAACATTATTGAGACGAGTTATAACTAAGTAATGTAAAATGGTGTTTCATCATAGATAGTATGGTGTTTTCATCATTACCACTTAGAGGTTTAGAGTTAACCCTATTATTTCGACTTCGGCATTTTATTTATGCACTTATTCTTAATGAGTGTGACCAAAGTGAAACTTCATATCTTACCAAGAGACTATTTTTAGTTGATAGTGCTCCCTGATATATGAATTTTAAAATTTGGTTAAGGTCAAACTGAATTCTCTAGATTTTATAAAAATTCAGTAAATTTTTCTGTTAATCAAATCATGGACTATAGTGAAACTTTAGATTCTAGTAGAAGGTTATTTTTAGTTGATAGTGCTCTCTGAAATATGAATTTTGATGTTTGGTTGAGGTCAAGTTGAATTTTCTAGATTTTATAACAATTCAGTAAATTTTCTATTATTTAAATTTATAAAATCAGAAACAAATACTAAAACTTTGGGTAAAATCATGAAACTTGATGTAGGCACCAGTAAGCACCTAATCCAAAGTTTGGATTAAGGTTTTGGATTTTGGATGACTTATATATTGTATTTAAGAAAATAACAAATTAAAATGGCAGTTTGGAGTATATTTAGTAACATGCATATAACGTTTTCAAGTTAAATCCTGATAAATTTACAGGAGGTGCACACTTCCATGATACACTAATAGTTCAAGTTTCAACCCTAAAAGATCTCTGAAACTCCAGTTAAAATTCAAAAATATAAAGGATTAATATATTTATTGAGGAAGTTCCATGAACCTTTTTGAAATAGTGTTTCAGCCGTTAATAGTGTGTTTTACAGGGATTCCAAGAAATTCGGGTTTAGTATTTTTAGGTTTTTCCTTGCTTTTCTAGGCATTTTATAATACTGGCTAGATAATATGAAAATTGAATTTAAATTCGAAAAGATGAAGAACAGGGGAGCAGAGCAGGGGCGGCGGGGGCTGAGCTCCGGCGGGCCAACGGCGACGCGATTCGGCCAGGGGGGCGGTGGATTCGTGCTCAGCACGTCAAGCCCCACCTGTGGGTGCGGTATTTGGCCCCCGGAGATGACCAGAATACGGTCGGCGGCGAGGAGCCGCGGTGGCGCCATAACTCCGGCGATGAGCTTGTCGGAGGAGTGCAGTAGAATGGAAAGGAAGGTGTCTAGGAGTTCACCGTGAGACAAGGAGCCGATTTGAGGTGGTGAGAGGCGTCGGGGACGGCCGGATGGTTGAAGTCGGCGGTGAGCTCACAGCAGCGGTCACGAAGGTCCGACGATGGCGCGCGGCTTTTGTCCTCACCAGCTACAATCTGTGGACGAAATCATGTCAAGGAAGTGCGCACGGAACAGAGGGATTAGCTGGAGAGAGGAATTGAAGCAAGGAATTACCGGGACGACGAATTCGAAGTTTGACGGCTGGCGGTGGCGCGCTCGGCCGAAGGAAGAAGATGGGGCGTTCCGGGCAGAAGAATGGACAGGAGGAGGTCTTCGTGGTCCGGGAGCTGCGCGAGGACGAGTGGAAGATGTTAGACAAGGTTGGGGAAGTGGAGAATAGCCGGAAGTACGTGCTCACTGTGCGAAGCTTGGTGGCGGCAATGGCAGCCGGCATCCCGAACGGAGGAGGAAGAAAGAAGCGGCGTGTGCGCTGCAGGAGAAGAATGGATTGTGTGGGAGGAAGAAGGAGCTCCGGTTGTCCTATTACGCGTTGGGAGAGAGAGAGAGAGGGAGGGGAGCGTGCCGTGTCGTCGGGGATTGGAGAATGGCGCGACGGCGTGCGCCCGAGAGAGGTAGAGCGCGGGCGAGTGAGAGATAGAGTGGAGCAGAGGAGCGAAAGAGAGAGAGAGAGAGAGAGAGAGAGAGAGAGAGAGAGAGAGGAGAGGAGGATCTGGCATGAGATTTCCTCGCGGCGTGAACGCGCGGGAAAAGGCGCGCCGGCCAGCGCCTGCCCCGGCTGCTAGCCGCTGCAATTAATTTCTTTTTATTTTCTTGCAATTAATTCAAAATCCCATTTTAAATTCAAGTGAAATTTGTACTTCCATAGCTCGGATAATTTTGAAACTTTTTGTGGGCGCTCTGTGAATTATTTGGATCAACTGTCATTAAAGGATGAAGTCCTGATTCTACCTCGAAAAATTTGTGAATTTCCAACTAATTCAGGTTTGTTTGAATTTTTAAGGGGTTTAAACCTTTTCCAAAAATTCTGATAAAATTTTCAAAATTCTATTTGGAAGTGAGCTTAATTTCTATGTAAAAATATTGCTAGGGTTACATGGGAATTTTTATGGTTTTGAAAGTGTTGTTTGAATTTTTACCTGTTAGACAATAATTTTGGTAATGTAGTTCAAATATTGCTGATCTAACCAAAGTGCTCAGAAAATTACCAAAATTTTTATGGAGGTTTATGGAAGTGTTTTAAACAACATTGCTTATTAATGTAAGGGTGAATTTTGCTTCAAAATATATAATTTAATTCTTAGGGTTTAAAAATTTGTCAATGGCTTCTTAAGTAACACCTAGGGTGTCACAGCCTCCACACCTTCTAACAACACAGCGGCTAACTCTAAGTCGTGCGTGGGGTATTTTAGCTCATGCTCACGGAGTTGTCGGGAAGCATAATCACCCGTCCATTTTGCGAATTCTTTTTAAGGGGGTAGAATGTAATGCCCTGATTTAACAAATAAAAAAAGAAACAAAGAAAAGAAAAAAAATGTTTTCACCTGCGCCCGCAATAAGCCCAACCGATCCCTATTCTTTTAGGTTGCCTCCCTCAACACTGATCCTTCTCCATCCAACTTCGTATCTTTTCCTCCTGCCGCCGCCTCCCATCGTGGTGCTCCTGCTGCTAGGGGAAACCGCAACTTGAAGCCTTCCCTTGCCCAGCAGCAGCCGGTGGAGAAGCTCAGGTGAAATCGACTCCATTTGAATCGGTTTGGACCATATTCCTGCCTGGATTAGGTGTTGACCTGTCCTGTTTCGGAGGAGAGAAGGACAGGGTGTTGCTTGGAGAAAAGGAAGAAGAAGGGAGAATTGGAGGGAGAGGGACCAGAACCCATCTACAAACTCATATGATCGAATCCTCCCTGTTTTACAGGTTGAGCAGTAGGTAATGACTAAAATTTTGTTTGTTTCTCTGTTTTTCGTCGTATCTGTGCAGTAGGAGATCGAACCTGTTTTTGAGGACCTTAGGGGCCAAATATGAACATGTCGTAGTAACAAAAGTTGTAGAGAACTTCGAACAATTTCCAGAGAGTACTCATTTGTGTTTTTTCGTCAAGAATTGAGGAAGTTATGACAATCTGAATCTAACTGTCGAAGTGCATCAGGTTTCAGTTTCGTTAGTTGAAGTGTAGTCCCTGTAATTTTAGTTTTTGAGTGCCTTAATGACTTTAATAAATTTTGCCTCTATCAAAAGTTGTAGAGGATTTTAATATATTTCTTTTTCCACCAAGATCACCCTCAAAGCTTTTGCGGTTTGAAAGTTATAGTGATCTGAATATTCAGGATAAATTGCAGTTTGAGTTTCAGTCATCCGTCAGTTTTGGTTGCTCTGTTGGCACTCAGTTTTGATGTCCTTCAAGGCCTAATTAGCCCAGACCACTATGGAAGATTTATGGAAGTTTTTCTAGTACATCTTCCACTCTTTCCAACGAGTTAGAAGTTATGCAATTTTGAAGGCTGCTATTTGACCATGTTGACAGATTTCAGTATTTATGTTCTGAGATGTTTTAGAACTAGTAGATGTGATAATTAAATCTTGTGATGAATATAAAACTTGTATATGGTTAAGTGAAGATGATTGTAGACTTTTTGTTTGATATCACGTCTTTTATTGTTTTAAAATTATGAATTGTTTCGTTGCTTTGCTGCTGCGTTGTCTACCTCCTTTTCGTCGCTTGGGGCTATCGGATGTTAGGAGCGGTTTATTTGTTGTTTGTTTTTGTGTGTATTATTATCATAGTTGAGAATTGTCTTTTGATCAGGTAGTGTGCCTCCAGCTTCGTAGCTCTTTCGGTTGCCTTTTGGAGAAGGCTAGTAAATGTAGCTCATATAATTTAATTATTCACACTAGCCAGATAATTTGTTAAACAGACTTTACTGTTCTATATTGAAGTAAATCTTATTCTTTATCATGCCATTTGGATACATTGAAGTGGAATACATATGAAGTTCATTCATGGCAATCTTGCATTTTTACACTCTCCTTTGATTAGCATCTGAAGATACCGTAGCTGAATATATACGGTAAGTACCGGTATAGCAACACACGTTGATTTATAGCAGTGTGGTAGCACCTTTCTCTTCCTTTGTTCGGATTAGAGGGTTGAAGTGAAGTCATGCATTGAATTCATTACATCGCATTGCATCATTGCACTTTATTACTGAAGTATGATGTATATCATTATTGTAGCTTCTAAATTCTCTGAAGATATCTATTTACTTTCCTTCCACCGTTGGTATTACTATCTTGAATCTATGTCTAAATATATTGTGGTTTAAATAACCTGGTAAAGCAATTTGCTTGCTAAGGTTTTCATAAACGTCATACGCTTGTTTTTCCCCCTTCCAGGTACTTGATGCTTGCTTGGGTTTTTGGGAGTAGCAACACCACATACAGTGTCACATGAGATTTTTTACTTAATGCACTTGTTTAATAGACATTTATGAGTTAATTGATTTTGGCCAATGGTCATTTTATTGTGTCATGGATGTTAAGTTTGTTTTCTTTGGAGAACCCTATTATCTTGCTCTAGGATGTTTATTCTTTGATATGAAATGCCCATCTATATACTTAGATTTGTTTGCTTCCGTGATAAATGGAAATACAAAGAAGATGCTGTCAAACTTCATTCATGCTTGATTGCAGAGTTGTGTCCTTTTAATGATAATTCGAGATTATCTTAGAATTTTGGGGTGTTACAAAACCCTCCCATATAAAGTTGTAATAAGTTTACACCACCGGGTATACAACGTTTCGTTGGTCAAGATTTAGTGCCATGGCAAAACAATTTTTTTCTATAAACATAAAAGAAGGATTTACAAATTGTAAACATTGGACTTGCGACTAAGTAATTTGTAAAAACCTCTTATTATTTGTAATAGTATTTTTACGGTTCGAACTTGTAAAACCTATTAGCTACACTCGTAAAAACTTGACCGTAATTTCAAAAGATTCAATATGTATGAAAAAATATGAATTCGTAACTGCTTTTTATAACGGACATACTTTGCTACAATTCGATATGTAAAAATCTTTGTTTGATTCGTTTTTTATCAAAGTCGGAAATGTCAAAGCGTGTTACTTACACTCATAAATTTTGTATTTGAATTGATAAAGTTGCAATAGGTGTGTTTTTACGCTCGTAGTCTCACGGAAGTGTGGTTTAATTTTAAATTTATTTCCATCGTGTAAAAAAATCTTGCACCTGCAAAAACTGATTCTAATCGGATTTTATATGCACTAGTCATACTTGTTTTGTCACCATTATACTTTTCTTGTGAAACCATAATTAGTTTCTATCACAAATTAATTGGTTCTTAAATACTTTTTCATGTGAACGTATAACAATAATAGTTTTATGGTCACAACGTTTTATAGTAAAGAATAAAAAATGTTTTACAACAAGCAAATCGATGAGCATGATAAAAGTTTGTATAATTTATGGTTCCAAAAATATGTTCTATGATGAAAACATCGTTTTGGTGCCATAGAAATATAAAATTTCAATCAAAAACATTTAGCAATAAAACTTTTAAATTTTGTTAAACATTTTTTCATAGAAAATAATATGGACGCATTAATAGTATTATAATTTTACAAGCACCGAAATGATCAACCGTACATTTTATGATTTGAAACTACATTTTTTACGTACTCATAGGTCTCAACTAGCAAATTTTTCATTAGTATGTAGTTTTAAACCATAAAAATTATATTAAATTATTTAGCTGTCTTGTAAAACTGTTTATATTATTTACCACGATAGTAAAAGTATTCATATTTTCATTACGGTATGTTGTCATTGCTTTTTTATCTTACTTCAGTTTGGTATGGTAGGCATTTGCTAGTTCAAATATTTAATAAGTACGTAAAAAATATAAATTCAAATAATAAAAAGTTGATCATTTTGTTGCTTGTGAAACTGTAAACACTATTAACAAGTCCATAAATTATTTTCTATGAAAAAAATGTTTAACCAAATGTAAAAGTTTTATTGCAAAATATTTTTTGATAGAAAACATTTTATTTATCCATGACACCAAAATGATGCTTTCACCATATAAAACATATTTTTGGAACCATAAATTGCACAAATTTTTATCATGCTCATCGATTTGCTTATTGTAAAACATTTTTTATTCTTTACTATAAAACAGTGTGACCATAAAACTATTATTGTGATACGTTCACATGAAAATATATTTAGGAACCAACTAATTTATGATAGAAACTAATTGCGGTTTAACAGGAAAAGTATAACGGTGACGATAAAACAAGTATGCGTAGTGCATATAAAATCCGATTAGAACGAGTTTTTGCAGGTGCACAAATATTTTTACACGATGAAAATAAATTTGAAGTTAAACCACGCTCTTTGAAACTATGAGTGCAAAAACACACCTATTGCAACTTTGTCCATTCAAATATAGAATTTATGAGTGTAAGTAACATGCTTTGACACTTCCGACTTTGATAAGATGAATCAAACAAAGATACTTACATGTCGAACTATAGCCAAGTATGTATAATTATAAAAAGCAGTTATGAATTCATATTTTTTTGACATGTACTGAATCTTTTGGAATTACGGTCAAGTTTTTATAGGAATAGCTAATGGGTTTTACAAGTTCGAACTGTAAAAAAACTATTACAAATAATGAGACATTTTACAAACTACTTAGCCGCAAGTCCAATGTTTACAATTCATAAATCCTTCTTTCATGTTTATAAAAAAAATTATTTTGCCACTGCACAAATCCTTACCAACGAAAAGTTGTGTACCAGGGGATGTAAACTTATTTACAACTTTATATGGGAGGGTTTAGAGATCACTTTGAATTAAAACTTTTACTGTTCAAATATTTCTTTACACTTAACATATAACTTTGTTACATTGATAAAATTTTGATCAATATCAATTGTAGATACATGAATATTTTTACATAATAGAAGTACAACCATGCTTCTTTGAGACTGAGTGCGAAAACACACCTATTGCAACTTTCTCAATTAAGTATAGCTTTAATGGGTGTAACCAACATATATTTACACTTTCGACTTTGATAAAAGCAAAGTAAACAAAGATTTTTAAATTTCGAACTGTACCAAATGTGTATGATTATATAAAACAGTTTTGAATTGCCTTTTTTTTCATGCATATTTAATCCTTTGGCATAAACGGTCAAGTTTTTACGATCATAGCTAATAGGTTTTACAAGTGCGAAATGTAAAAACTGGGAAAAAATATCTAGTAAGCAAATTGGTAAGAGAAAAAAAAACAAGAACTCACCCACCCACCTCCCATGTGTGCTTTAAATGTGCTTTTGAATGGGATGAATTAGACGCCTGGTCAATCAAGACTCGCTTGGTGGCACCATCTATTTTTACGATGAAAATATAAATATTTTATGATCGTGATAACTATTTACAGTTTGAACCTTATTCAGTACGCAGGGTGCCAAATAACCCTGCCCTATGAGGCATATACTTACCTATCCAGAACGCTGGAAAAATTTGCATATGTCTTTTTGTCTTTGCCAAGACTATCGAAGACTACCATATATGAATTTTTAGGTATGAGGCATATGCATATCCAACGGTCACTACATTAACATATGAGTATGGAAAAAAAATTAATGTCATTATTATAATAAAAATTGAGCAAACAATAATAGATTAGACAAACTTACTCGAAGCAATAAAGAGCATTTATGCAATCTTTGTCTTGCCACTTCAACATACAATCACCTATATAAGTTGCAATTTCTGCTCTTTTTTTCAACTGTCATGTGCTCCTTCAGTTCGTTTATCTGTTCAGGGCTCATACCTTTGCACCTCTCACTTTTCTCACTTAATATCAAGTTCAATGCACTTTGAGAAATCATAGCTAGGTTTAGAAACCCGACTGTGCGTTTTTTGCTACCAAACTCATTCAATCTACACATGAAGAGCCACATTCAGTTGTTCTCATTGCATTATTGTATTAAAGAACATGAAAAAAAGATTAGCAACTTACAAGGCCTAGAGTTGGAGGAAAGTGACGTTGGGCCTCTCAAGGCGGAATGGAGCATGAAAATCGTCAAACAAAAGCATTAGTCGAAACAGTGGGCAGTTGAAATCTTCTTCATGAACTCTAGCGGTCACACACTCCAATCCTTTTTTAGATGCAAGCAAGTACCATTCATGAAACCTTTGCATTTCTAAAGGCAGGTTCACAAGTTTGACATATGGAATTAATGGCTTTCCCAACTGAAATTCAGGAAAGTAGTCACCTTCCCAGATATTCTCGTATTGCACGAGCTCACGGGGCTCCTCACGATAGTCTTCGCTACAGGCTTTTCCTTTGGGGCAGCCCAAGCGAGTTTCATTTTACCAAGGTACTTTGCAACTTCTTCGTTGGAACCCTTCTCATATGTGGTAATTGTTTTTGGAATGAGTGCCAAGGACAAGGAGGATGAAGGATGAGCTACAATCTCTTTAACCCTTGGTTGAGGAGGAGCTACAACCTCTTTGACAATCTTTGGCTTTAGCTCTGGCTCTGGCTTTTGCTCTAGCTCTGGCTTCGGCTCTGGCTCTGGCTCTGGCATTGGCTTTGGCGAGGCTGTCTATGGCGTTGAGTCCCATGGCTTAGGTGGTGAAGTGGCTAAAGGTGAATTGTATCTTATGCTCTTTCTGTATCCAATCTTGAGTCTTTCCTTTGTTTTCGTTGTGAAGATCTTTCAAGTGTTGTTGTATGTACGGCTCTACAATTTGCAATTGTTGCAAGATACTGGAATGTGAAGCTTCCAATTCTGCACTTGTAACAACGATGGTTTTTCTTCCTTGAATCCCTCATGCCTTGACACAGGAAGGCTAATTGACTTTCCACCATTGATGAAATTTGTGCAACACTCAATAGCCTCTTCTGTTGTGTAGCCCTCTATCATCGAACCCTCCGGGTGAGCACGATTTCGAACATATCTTTTCATAATTGACATGTACCGCTCATAGGGATACATGTGGTGTAAGTACAAGGGACCAAGGGCAAATATCTGATCCACGAGATGAATCACAAAGTGTTCCCTCGTGTCAAAGAATGACGGAGGAAAGCACATCTCAAGTTGGCACATTGTCACTTTAATGTGTTTCTGCAGTTTGTGACACCCCAGGTGTCACCAGGAACCAAATTGACAACTTTAAATACTAATCGGAAAAAAATTACGCACCTAAGATCTAAATCTACACTGGAAGGAATTAAACCCTAATGAGAGACTATCAAAATTTCCATAAAAACCTAACCATGTTTTTGCACAACAATTAAGTTCACCTTAAGATAGAATTTTGGGAACTTACTCGAAATTTTTGGATAAGATTTAAACCACTTTAAAAATTCACACAAACTAGATTATATCTGAAAATTCAAAAATTTTTAGAAGCCAAATCATGACTTGAACCTTAAATGAAAAGTGTTCCAAATAAATCCCTGAGCTTACACAAAAATTTTCAAATTTTTCAATTGCGGGTAGTAGGGTTCTCACTTGCATCCAGATCAGGCTTTTAAATAAAATCAAAAGATTTTGGAAAGAAACAGTGCCAGTTGATGTGAAGCCCGCCGCGCCGCCCGACCAACGGCAGCACGGCAGGGCCGTCGTGTCCGCTGGACGGCACGACTTTTGGCGCCATGCCTTCAAGTCGGGGATCGGCAAATCTTTCCTCGGCATCATCTCCCTCTCTTGCCTCTCTCCCTCGTTCGCGGCAACATCCTCACTACAACACTCCACCGCCCGAGCCGCCCACTCCCGGCGCTTGCCGACTGCCGCCCCTGTCCCCGCTCCACCGCCCTATAAAATGCGTGCACCCTTTTCCTCGTTCCTTTCCTTTTTCCCCCGCAAGCGCCCGCGCCATTCCCTCTTACTCACATTCGGTTGCCGCAGCCACCATTGCCGCCGAGAGCACGCTCACGGTGAGCTTCATGCTCCAGTCCTCCTCCGTCCTCCTCTCCTCGCCTAACTTTTTCTTCTTACCCCCTGTGCAGCTCACGGCGCTCTCAGCTCTCGGAAATCTTGCTCCGTTCGCCGGGAACATCACCTCGCCGCCACCACCGTCGCTTTTCCCCGTGAGAACCACTCCCGATGTAGAAACTCGAGCTTTGTCGTGTTGCCGATACTGCCCGTAGTTTGTAGATGGTGTAGGGCAAAAGGATCGAGCGGAGCCGAGCACTCTTTCACAGGGAAATCACCGCCGGAGACCTCGCCGGACCCTCGCCGCCATTTCCCCTGTTTCGGCCGCCTTCGTCCTGTTAATTTCCTTTTTCCAATTATTTGCCCTGTCTTGTAAAATGCCGAGTAAATCGAGGATAAATCTAAAAATGGTAAAACTAAGTTTACAGAACCCTTGTAAAATGCACGAAACATCTACTGAAACACTTTCTCCTAAAAACTCCTCGAAGCTGCCTAATGAATAGGTAGACACCTTCTGTTTTTGCCTTACATCTGTAGAACCAGAACTTCTGTCAGATGTGCGTCATGGCAAGCAGAATGCTTATGTTCTGATTTCGCCTAACATCTGAACTTCTAAAACTTTCTCAAATTAGAACTTCTGTCAGATGTGCGTTATGGCAAGCAGAACGCTTATGTTCTGATTTCGCCTAACATCTGAACTTCCAAAACTTTCTCAAATTAGAACTTCTGTCAGATGTGCGTCATGGCAAGCAGAACGTTTATGTTCTGATTCGCCTAACATCTGAACTTCCAAAACTTTCTCAAACTAGAGCTTATGTCGGATGTGCGTCAAGGCAAGCAGAACGCTTATGTTCTGATTTCGCCTAACATCTGAACTCCCAAAACTTTCTCAAATTAAGCTTTATGTCAGAAGTGCGTCATGGCAAGCAGAATGCTAATGTTCTGATTTCGCCTAACATCTGACTTTGCAAAGCTATTCGCAACTGGAATATCCGTCAGATGTGAGTCAGGCTCAGTAGAATCCAAGTGTTCTGTTTTTGCTCGACATCTGGAGGATTTTCAAAACATCTGGAACGGAGACTTCTGTCAGATGTATGTCACGTCAACCCGGACCTAAATAACGTCTGAAGTTCTAGAGCTCATCCGGAGATGGAACTTTTGTCAGATGTGTGTCTCGACAAACACTCCTCCTGTAAATTTTTTCCCCAGAACTTGACCTCAATAATACCCTTTTTCCTACCCATGAATAACCTCCTAACAGAATCTGATAGATTTCATAATGGGCCATGTTTGTTAAGCAAATAATCAACTTATCTAACAGCCGAAGTCAAAATAATAAATGATAGTTGAAACCACCTTATCAAAAGTGACCCCTTGATTACTCTTTAATAGAACCATCATATTTCCTCATTTAAAATAACAACTCACGTTCATTTTGCATCATGTAGACTCCAAAGCGCTTGAAGTAGTTGCAGATCCCGGATCCTCGGTCTCCGCCGAAGAAGTCAACGTCAACTTCAAAGAACCAGGCAAGCCCCGGTACACAACCGATGTTTAAAATTTTTCTTTCATATCTAAGTGTGTCTTGTTTGTGCATTAAGTGCTAGGAGTTGAATGAAACCTTAGTTGCATTCGTTTCCATAGGAACCCTATCGGTAGATGGTATAGATACCTCTTTAGTATGCTATGCCTAGCAGGTATTCGCCGGTAGAAGTCGAGTAGAGTGGATGCTGCTCGCGAAAGGTAGGTTATTGAATGAAACTATCACTTGAGACATTATGACACAGGATGATGGATTGATTGAGGAAAGATAAAAGTTTGAGGGTCAGACAGGGTACCAAGTAGGTCGGCGACTGGACTGGGTCCAGGGTGACCGTAGTCTTGTCGGATCCATGTGGTCTGAGTCTGATCGAGCCTTGAATGTACTAATCATATGCTGGGTATAATGGGGCCCAGTAAACCTACGTAGCCTAGTAAATGCAACGTCGAACTTACCCTACGGTGTCTGAATCGGAGGCGATCTGGGGTCGGCAGCGTGGGAACTCCACAGAAACCATCTGGGACGTGTTGTCTGGTGGGATGCGGCGCTGCTGAGGCATGCGTAGGACGGAATTGACGTTGCATGAGCTGGTGCGAACGGTTCCCACGTGCGAGTCTGGGACACGCACGTGTCGTACGATTAGGTTTCCCCCTGCAGGGTATAAAAATCGTTTCGAACCGCTGTCGCTCCCAGTTGGTGAGCATGCTCGTGAAACGCACCACATTCTAGTAAATAAGTTGAGACTCAAGAGGATGAATACTATGATGATTACTACTACTTTGTCACTGATATTATGCTTGATTAGTTCAGTGCTAATTAAAGTTGCATTTTAATCACTTAACCTGTGCTAAAATTTGACCAAGAGTAGTACTGGCTTACGAGTCCGTTTTCGCTAGTAAACCCATCCCCGATCAGCCTTCATGTCTAGGAGTCAGCTGTAGTCAGCCATTCTTGACGGGTCAGCCTTGTTGAGCTTCTTAGAAGCTCACGCGTTAGCGATATGTGGTTTTCAGGCGCCGACATGCAGAACCAGGATAATAGCATCCACCGGGAGGAGTCTCACCCCGAGGTTGGGAACCTCCAGTGCGAACTGTGCGAGTCACCGCAGTAACTTTGAAGTGGCCAGTAGCATGACGCCCCTGGGCATGGTGCATGTTTTTGCTTAATGTATGAGAGTCGGAGTCTGTAACGATCGCGTCTTCCGCTGTATGTTTTCAAAACTTTATTTGCGCACTCTGAATCATTTATAAGACTTAAGTTTTAATCCATGAATTAATGTTGTATTAAATTCTCTCCCCTTGTAAATTATTGCTGTTTATTCCTGCCTGTGTTGTATCGTGTGTACGCTCGCTTCGCCGAGCGTTGCCCAACAAGATCCTGGCTCAACGACCGACCGGATCCGTCCCGAGAAGAGGCTTTCTGGGCGGGTCTGCGTCAGCTTGTATAACGTCCCGCCTCCTCGAGGCCGGGCCCGCTTACATCAGGTAGCTTTTTATAAGACATAGGCTGGCCTCACAAACCAACACAAGTCTTTTCTACGCACATTTGTCCTCACTCGTGCGCACCCGGGAATAACTTTCCGGTCGGTCACCCATCCTGAAATTGCTCAAGGCCAAGCACGCTTAACCTCGGAGCTAGGCTACCGAAAAAAAAGTTGCAACTTGTTGATATGAGTACCCTATTAATCCTATTAAGCCCTGGATCGGGTGGTCACATACTCACCCCCTTAAGAGACCGACGTCCTCGTCGGTCAATCCTAAGCCAGGAACGTTCTCTCTTGCTCACGTTCATGTGTCCAGTGCCAGCGCATGTGTCATGTTGTGTGACCACTCTGGATCCACACCAGCCATGCACACCATGTTTGCGCAACTGCGACACACACGCCCGTAAAACCGCGAGAGTCGGCTCTGATACCATTATATAACGTCCCGCCTCCTCGAGGCCAGGCCCGCTTACATCAGGTATCTTTTTATAGGACATAGGCTGGCCTCACAAACCAACACAAGTCTTTTCTACGCATATTTGTCCTCACTCGTGCGCATCCGGGAATAACTTTCCGGTCGGTCACCCATCCTGAAATTGCTCAAGGCCAAGCACGCTTAACCTCGAAGGTTTTCGGAGCTAGGCTACCGGAAAAGAAGTTGTAACTTGTTGATATAAGTATCCTATTAATCCTATTAAGCCCTGTATCGGGGTGTCACACAGTTCATCCAATTCATCGAGATCAATTACCGTCTTTGAGATTGAATTGAAGAAATAACACATTCTTGTTGGACCAATTCATCCACCGTCATCTAAAGGACATAGATTCATTCTTGCAGCGACCAATTATTTCTCAAAATGGTCTGAAGCCATAGCATTAAAGGAAGGAAAAGCTAGAAATGTATAGGACTTCCTAAGAAATAATATTATATATCGTCTTGGTGTCGGCTCAAATCATATCTGACAATGGAACATCATTTAAGAATAATCAATTAGAGAAGTTATGTGCAAAGTTTAAAATTAAAGGGACAATTCTGTTTTTACCCTTGCTCATGGTTCCTATGTTGATTTTGCCCTCCGTTTTGCAACTTATCATTTTTACCCCTACTTTTTGAAATTGAAGCAGCACCTTGCCCCTAGTAGGGGTAAAATTAGTATTGATCAATGTTGATTTTGCCCCTACTAGGGGCAAGGTGCTGCTCCGATTTTAAAAAGCAAGGGTAAAAATGATAAGTTGCAAAACCGGGGGGGGGGGGGGTTAAAATCAACATTAGAACCATAAATAAGAGTAAAAACAGTAATGCCCCAAAATTAAACACCTTTTATCTAAAACATATAACCCCTCTGCAAATGGTCAAGCTGAGGCCTTTAATAAAGTATTAATGCATACTTCTCAAGAAAGTAGTCTCACAAAATAAGAAACAGTAGCACGAGAAATTGTTAGAAGTTTTGTGGGCGTATAGAACCACGACTCGTACACCAACCAGAATGACTCCTTAGTCTCTCGTATATGGGGGTGAAGCGGTCCTACCTTAAGAAGTACAAATTGCTTCCCTAAGAGTCGCTATCCATGAAAAACTTACAGATGATGAAGCAATAAAACTACGATTGAATAAACTGGACAATCTCGAGGAAAAGCAGCTTCGAGCATTACAAAATTTGGAAGCCTACCAAGCCAGAATGTCCAGAGCATTCGATAAATGCTTGAAAAGAAGGTCCTTTAAGCAAGGCGATTTAGTCCTTGCGGCCATTTGGCCAATGATCGTCGCCCATTGTTTGAGCCTAAATGGGAAGGTCCTTACGTCATAAAAGACATCTGTTCTACTGGCGCATATCGAATTATTTTTCAGATGGTGAATATTGCCCGCCTCCAATAAATCAAAAATTCTTGAAGCGTTACTACTTACTACGCTTAAAAATAATAATAACAACAATAATAAAACATCTTAGTTGCCCTGTCGCTTCATGAGCCTAAAGTGTAAGCGAATAAGGAAAAATATTATTTATAATGCTCCATCGCTTCATGAGCCTAAACTGTAAGCAGATTAAATCTTTTTTTTAAAAAAAACACAGCCCTTGCCCGTGCCCTTGCCCTTGCCCTTGCCCTTGCTCGAAAACTGTAGTTAGGTGATGACCCTAATCAAGCTATCCAGTTTATCCCTGGCCCTTGCAACACTAGCGTCCTGATGCAGCAGACTACAGTGTAGCAAGGCATTGTGGATCCTATAAATCACAAGTGTCCAGTAGCTTAAGGCTCCGTCGATCATAGTTTGGGCAGCCTTCTTGAAAGCTTGTTCCATGATCACCTTCATGTCAAGTGCCAGTTCGGCACCTGGTGCTGCTGTATTTCCAGAAGACATGGCTGGGTGCAATTCTGAATCTATAAAACAAAAAGAGAGGTTGCGATTAGAATACTTCTTCAAGCGCAAAAAGTACTTTTGCATATATATATATATATATATATATATATATATATATATATATATATATATATATATATATATGTGTGTGTGTGTGTGTGAAAGGAAACATATAAGATCTTGTGGAATTACTATTGAAATAAGAAATGATGTCACGTTAGATGCATTGACGGCATGCGAATAGTTGAAAGTTCCAAATTTTGATCTCCGAGCAGCACTGCCACACCGGTTGGGGTTTCAAGATTTGAAATGAATGGGAGAGATTGTGGACAGTTATTCGCTCCCATTAAACCATAGGCTCAACATCTATATCTGGAGATTCAATATCCCCGTGGGTCATGCCCTAACCAATTATACTTGCATCAGCAATATCCTGCGATAGTTGGTTCAATTCTTTATTACTCCCTGTCTCTGTTGGCTGAGCAAATAATGATGTGGAAGTGTTACCCACATTTTTAGCAGTAGAATTCAATGACCTCTTTGCTGGATGCTCTTTTTCTCCACCAGGAGAAAGTTGTCGTTTCCGCTGGTTGTACAAGATGCCACTTGATTATCTATTAATAAATTTTTTTGGGCTGATGGATTATTGAGCAACATGGAACATGACGATGAACCCACATTCTGATTCCGACCACTGTCTTGCCTTGGCTGTCAATAAAAGAAGATAAAAGAAAACAAAAGTTAGTATACCAAAGGAATGGATAATAAAAAAACAGGGCAGAATAAAAAGACACACATATATATAGGCCTTTTTCCTACTTCCGGGTGTAGTTAATCACTTTGGGTATACGTGCATACCCATTTATCATTTTGAGTACGTGTACATACTCAATTTAAGATTTTTTAAAATGATAACCATAAAAAAATTTCAAAAGAACATATATTATTTAATATACACTAAAATATTGAATTATTTATGTATATTTATACAGCCATGACTATTAAATAAATATTATGAGTTCCATTGCTATTTGTTCATTTTTATCACTTTCAAAAATCTTAAATTGAGTATGCATACATACTCAAAATGATAAATGGGTATGTTTGCATACCCAAAGTGTGTTTGTAAAGATGAGAGTAACTACACTTGGGAGTAGAGAGGGGTTTTGCATTCCCTAAGTGTTCTTTCTGCCGTAGAAGAAGCGCACAGAAGGAAGAGGGAAGACAGAGGGAGACAAGGTGGCTCACGATCTCACGGTAAGTATTAAAGTATACTGAGTGTTCTCGTGTTTATTGCTTAACTGTAAGTGACGACATTAAAACATTTTTGTGTTAGCAGATTAAATTGTGCATTTTTTTTGTGTTTCTTTCTGAAATGTCCTGGCTCAAGCATTTTTGTATGAGCGGATTAGCATGTATGTTTGTGTGTGATTTCTTTTGTTTTGTTTCCTTTCTGACACGTTGAGGCTCACTAAATACAAACTATGGATTTGAGGGCTTAGTTTGCCGTAGCTCCACAGGGCTGATTCTCAGAAGAAACAGGGAATCTATTCAGGAGAAGTGATTCTTATCTAATTATGTGGAGTGATTCTCTGAAGTGAACTAATATAATAGATTGAGAGCGGAAAAAAGTTTCTCCTGATTTTGTGAGATGATGATTCTCTGTTCTGGTAGTAATAGTATATTATAAAGAATTAAAGATAATCACTCCCAGAAAAACTCTACCAAACATACCCTTAATCTATCCTCAATATTTACCTTTTCTCCTGCCTTTGTGCTTTTCATTTTGTGTTCAATGGTAACTTCCTCATTGTCTGCTGCAAGTATTGGTAGTAGCTACACATAAGAGAGGGAGCATGATGTTCTAGGAGCGTGCTAGTTGTGTGGTGATGCCGTGCTATAATAATTGCTTCTTGTATTCGTTACCATTGAACTTCTTTTCAGTCCCTAACTGTTCTCTTTCTCATAGATGAATCTAAGAGGAAGGAGCGAGAGGAGAGACTAGTTGCAAGGGCCAAAATGCCACATATGACCTGCTTCTGGAGCTTGAGATACAAAGAGTGTTGGTTGGCCAGTTGCATTGTCGCCGCATGTCACATCCCAAAAGTTCAACCTTTTGTCCTTTTGAATTTGAGCTCACTAGATTTAAATTTGATTTCGACCATTTCCTATTTTGATTTTGGGTCAGGGTTCAGGATTTTGTCGTTTACGGGTAACCCCAATTGGCTGTTCTTGAGGTCTTTTGTTTTCTTAATAGAACTACCCCAATATTTTTACATAAAAATTAACTACACATTAAAATAAGATTTTGGAAATTTTATCAAAATTTTTGGCAAAGGTTTAAACCCTTTTAAAATTCCAACAAATTTGAACCAAGTTGAAAATTCACAGATCTAGAGAGGCTGAATCAGGGCATCTTACTATAAGAAAAGTTGTTCCAAATAAATTCTTTAGTGCACACAAAAAGTTTCAAAACTTCTTGAGCTCGGAAGCTAAAGTTTTCAATCAAATCAAGAAGGAGCAATTGAATTAATTCAAAAATCAAAATTGAAAACAGGGTGACGGTGAACAGCATCACCGCCACCCACAGCCAACCACAGCCGGCAGCGCGGCCAGCGCCCCCAATGCGCGCCATCACTTCACCTTGGCAGAGGGTCTCCCCAAAGATATCCTTCACTGCTTCCCTCTCTCCTCCCCCTCTCTCCTCTCTCTCCCTCTCTGGTGCGCCATCACTTTTTCTTCCTGCCGCACGGCACTGCCCGGCAGAGCACCGCCTCTCTCTACCAACCACCGGCTGCCGCTCTCTGCTCCAATCCGCGTGCGCCCCTGCTTTCTCTCTCCCTTGGCTCCTCTCCTTCGAGCATATAGCCGAGCACCACTCGCTCCCCTCTTCTTTTCCCCTGCTTTCTTCCTTCCTGCCGAGTGCCGCCATTGCCATAGCCGAGCGCCGTCACCCGCCACCTCCATGCCGCTAGCTCACCTCGGCTGTCCCTGAGCCCCGTAACCTTGCTGACTAGGTCCCTCTCGACTCCCTGCTGCTCTCCGACCATCAAGCCCGCCGGCCGTGTCGCCGTTTCTCCGGAACACCGCCGCCCGTGTACTCAGCCGAGAACCACGCCGGCAGCCACCATTCTCCAAAATTCGTCGCCTCGGTAGCCCGGTTCTTCAATTCCTTTCACTGGCTGTTCTCTCTCGTCCTTGCGCACCCACTTTACATGATCTCAGCCACAGGTGATCGCCGGTGACGAAGAACGCCACGCGCCACCACTTCGGCCGCCATTAACGCCGCCTCAAGCTCACCGTCGCCGACCACCGTGCCGCCTTCCCCGTGGCCATCATCCTCCACAAATCGGTGCGCTATCTCACAGTGATGCTACATGACATTTCAATTTCCCCCCCTAGCCCTCTCCTCCGACGAGATTTCACCGGAGCGCCGCAGTGCCCTGTTTTCCCCCTGTTCTGTCCACTGTTCCATCCAT
Organism: Oropetium thomaeum; assembly: GCA_001182835.1. Classification (NCBI taxonomy): domain Eukaryota; kingdom Viridiplantae; phylum Streptophyta; class Magnoliopsida; order Poales; family Poaceae; genus Oropetium; species Oropetium thomaeum. The sequence goes on along the minus strand of LFJQ01000040.1, from coordinate 405,892 downwards.
TTTTCCTTTTTCCATTCATTAGCCAGAACTTGTAAAATGTGTAGAAAACAGTGAAAACATCTAAAAATGCTAAACCTAATTTTATGTGAATCCATGTAAAATGAAATAATTTTCTGTTAAAGCACTTTTCCAAAAATATCGCTGGAATTTCCTCAATAATTCAGTGAAGTATTTCGGTTTTTGATTTTTATTTGAAGTTCCAGAAGGTTGCTAGACTTAAATTTTGAAACATAATTGTATCTTGGAATGGCGCATCTCCTTCATTTTTACCAGAATTTTAAGGCAACATTTGTGCATGCATGTCATTGGAATATATTCATAAATGGCTAGTTTATTTTTCTTTTTCTAAAGTACATTAGGAAAGTCATCCAAAAGCCCAAATCCTTAACCAAAGTTTTAGTTTAGATGCTCACTAGTATATCTATAAAGTTTCATGATTTTTCCATAGGTATTAGTACATGTTTCTGAATTTATAAGTTTGAAAAACAGAGCCTTGTTAGATTTTTAATAAATTCATAGGAGCTCACCTTGACCCCAACCCAGAGCCAAAAGTCTTATTTTAGGGCCTACTTTGAACTAAAAATGGTCCCATGCCTGTAACTTAACTTTAATTATCACCGGAAAAGTCGTTACGACTTTTACGGCACCGTTACGGTATTCCCCGATGTCGTAAACGGGCAATGACAGTCGGAGAGCTTGTGTTCCTGTTAACGCGAGTCAAAACCACTCAAACTTAGTCTCATAGTAACCCAAGCCACTTAGTAAAGCCAGTACATGTGATGTGTTTTGGGATTTTTCCCGAAAACGACATCCGTGTGCCACCCAATATCGGAACCGGAAACCCGGGAACCGAAAAACCCGTAACCGGAATCGGTTAAACTGTTTTGGGCATAACCTGAGCCGTAGAACTCCGATTGACTTCGTTCTTTTTGCATTGTGTTCGTAGACTCAGTAGCTACCTTTCTTCACCATATTGCATTATTTGTGCATCATGGCATCATAGCATACATCTCATACCGACGCGATTTTACTTTATAGCTTACGATCCGTCGGAGAGTGACGCGGGTGCTGCTGCGGGAGAAGCATCAGAGGTTGATCAAGCTGCGGAAGACAACACCGCCATCATTGAAGGCAAGCACCTCATATTGCTACCCTAAGTAATTTACTTAATAATTAATATGAATGCTTACGTATAGGACTGCATTAAAGTCGGGCATAGTGATAAAGTTGGGGAACACCTATTATTGTTGCATGTACCCCTCCTTGGTATTGAATACGTCACCTTTTCAACCTGGGTAGAGTGTCTTTATTCGAGTCACGAAATGCTTAGCCATGCTTAGATAACACGGTAGAAGTCGAGTGGTAAGTCCCACTCGCACGTATAGGATTACCCTGATTTCTTATGAGCTTGTGGCAAGTTCATATGTTGGTAAAAGTTGGAAAGTGTTAAAAACTAAAATCTGAACGGTGGAATAGGAGTGCAGCAAGACATGGAGGTCTTGTGTGCTGTAGGCCCCGCCTGGGTTGACCTAGGACCCGGCCGTGTTATTCTTGGCCTGTGCACTTTTCGTTCCTACCACATGTTCGATATAATGGTAAGACAAGCTGAATATGTCACTGCATACCAATGTTTGGCCGATGACTGCATGGTGTGTGGAACGAGGGAGTCATGGGTGCCTGCGAGGCCGTGATACTCGACGAGGGACTTACGTGTGCCTGTGAGGCCATGGTACTCGGCACCGTGTGGATTTTCCAACCGTGACGCGGACCCGCCCAGAAAACCTCGTCTCGGGACGGATCCGGTCGGTCGTTGAGCCAAGATCCTGTTGGGCAACGCTCGGCGAAGCGAGCGTACACACGATACAACACAGGCAGAAATAAACAGCAATGATTTATAAGGAGAGAGAACTTAATACATTATTGGTTCATAGTTTGCAACTTAAGTCTTACAGTGACTCAGAGTACGCAATTAAAGTTTTGGAAATAACAGCGGAAGACTTCATTGATTACAGACTCCGATGCTCAGACTTAAGCAAAAGCATGCACCGTGCCCACGGGCGTCATGCTACTAGCCACTTCAATGTTCACTGCGGCGACTCGCACAACTCCCACTGGAGGTTCCCGATCTCGGGGTGAGACTCCTCCCAATGGATGCTACCAGCTTGGTCCTGCATGTCGGCGCCTGAAAACGACATATCGCTAACGCGTGAGCTTCTAAGAAGCTCAACAAGACTTATCCGTCAACGTGGCTGACTACAGCCGACTCCTAGACATGCTGGCTGACTCGGGTGGGTTTGCTTGCAAAAACGAACTCGCAAGCCTGTACTACTCTTGGTCAAATTTTAGCACCAGATTAAGTGATTAGAATAAAAATTTAGTTCGCCCTGAACTAATCAAACATAACAGAAGCAACAATAGCAATAGTAGTAATCATAATTCATTCTCATTGTTTCTCAACCTATTTACTAGAATGTAACAGAGAGTTCAAGCAAACTCATAGCTGAGAGCGACAGCGGTTCGAACCGATTTTTATACCTCTGCAGGGTTAACCTAATCGTACGACATGTGCGTGGCCCAGACTCGCACGTGGCAAACGTTCACACCAGCTCCTGCAACGTCAATTCCCTCCTACGCCTACCTTAGCAACGCCGCATCCCACCAGACAACACGTCCCAGACGGTTTCTGTGGAGTTCCTACGCTACCCACCCCAGATCTCCTCCTAGTCAAACACCGTAGGGCAAGTTCGATGTTGCAATCACTAGGCTACGTAGGTTTACCGGGGCCGATAACACCCAGCATACGATTAGTACATTCAGTACTTGCCCAGCTGTGCCACACGGATCAGACCAGACTATGGTCACCCTGGTCCCGGACCAGTCGCCGACCTACTTGTACCCGGTCCGACCCTCAATCTTTTATCTTTCATACTTATTCACAATCATGTGGCACATCTCATGAAATAGTTTCATTCAATATCTCCTACCACTCGCGAGCAGCGTCCACTCTGCTCGACTTCTACCGGCAATTATCTGCTAAGCATAGCATACTAAGGGTATCTATACCAGCTACCGTCAGGGTTTTCTATGGGAAACAATGCAACTATGGTTTCAATCAACTCTTAGCACTTAATGCACAAACAAGAAACACTTAGTTATGAAAGGAAAAATTTTTAAACATCGGTTGTGCACCGGGGCTTGCCTGGTTCTCCGGCGGTGATGACCTCTTCTGCGGAAATCGAAGAACCCGGATCTGCAGCTACCTCGTGAGCGTCAAAATCTACATGATGCAGTAGGATTATGATAAGTTCAATGAAAAAGGGTCATAATGCCTTTGTTAAAGATTAACCAAGGATTTCGACATTTAGGGATTAGGGTTAACCCTAATTCCTCGACGCCGTCGATTTAATTCAATTCTTAATCTATGAATGATGTTCAAAGAAATCTATTCAACTATCATGAGGTGACTTTTAGTTGGTATATATTTAAAATAAGAATTTCAACTTTGGTTAGTGTTAATTCGACATTTTTCCTGGATTAATAATTATTTAACCACTCCGACTATTAACCTAGGGTTAAAAATGAAACTTGTAATTATACCTCAAGATTATTTTTAATTGACAGCACTTTCTGCAATGGCCATTTTGAGCTTTGGTTGAGGCCTAGATGAATTCACTAGATTTTGTAAATATTCATCAAAGTTCGTGTTATTGAATCTTATAAAATCAGAAAGAAATAGTAAACATTAGAATAAAATTATGAAGTTTTATGTGCGCACTCATGAGCACTAAAGCTAAAACTTTGCTTTTGGGTATACCTTTTGTATGGCTTTTACAATGTTCTTTAGAAAATAGTACTTTAACTAGGAAGATTGAAGTAATTTACAAGGGTTACAAGCAACTTTGTTGTCCTAAAATCCTCATAAAATTCCAGAGGGTGTGTTTGGCCATGGTGTATTTGTGGGTCAAACATTAACCCTAGAATTATTCTATAATTAAAATTAAAATTCAAAAACAGAAAGGAGGGTTCTAATTAATTCTGCAAATTTTTGGACATTTTCTAAAAAGTGCTTTAACAGAAAATTAGTCCTTTTCATGAGGTTTCTAACAAATTTTGGTTTGCTATTTTTGGATGTTTCCGTGAATTGCTAGAGATTTTACAAGATCGTCCAATCATTAGGAAAAAAAATAGAAAATTTGAAATGAGGCCGAACAGGGGAACCAAGGGAGGCGGCGGGGAAGGCCCGGCGATCCCGGCGGTGGGGCCCTTGCCGGTGGTGGGAAATCCGGGGGAGGGTGCTCCTGCCTAGCTCGTGGGGTGGGGAGGGTTTTGGAGTGTGGCGGCGACCGGCGGCGGTTAGCGGAACGGGTCGCGCGACGGCGACGGCGCCATTGCCAACTCCGGCGAGCTCGCGGCGGTGCAATAGGGCACAATGTTGCTCATGGTTTGGCTCTAAAGTCTCTACACACCACGAAGAGGACCGGCAACCAACACAACCGAAGGAATTTCTCACCGAGCTTGCCGGCGACGGAACGTGTCTCGACGGACGGCGGCGTGGACGCGTTCCCGTTGAATGGAGGGACCGGAGAGGGAGTTGGTGGGCCGAGAGCTGCGCAAGGGAAAGAGAAAGAGGTTAGACCTGGTGTGGCGCGGGATTTTCCACCGGAAGAGAGGGCTCACCGCGAGTGGGCTTCGGCAACAATGGCGCAACGGCGGCGACCGAAGGAAGGAAGAGAAATGTGGGCGGCCGGAAGGAGAAGGAAGGAAGGGGAAGGAAGGAGAAGCTTGCGCGCCCATTTAAAGGGGTCCTCGGGTAGGGGAGTGGGGAGCAAGGCTAGGGGCATGGCGGTGCATGCCGCCCGGGCGGCGCGCGTGGGCGGCGGGGCAGTGAGAGAGAGTGAGAGAGAGAGATGGAGCGCGGGAGAGACAGGAGAAGTGCCGGCCGAGCATTGAAAATGGTGATGTGCACGGCTTGCAGCCGTGCCGGCCAGAGCGCGGTGCCCTGCCGCCCGCCGCTTTGTCGGGCGGGCGCGGGCACTGTAGCCCGCTCGGCAAAGTAGATTTTTTTTTGCTACAGTTCAAGGTTAAATCCCTATTTCAAAAGAAAGTCATGCTTCCCGAATCCAAACATTTCTGAAAATTTTCGTGTAGGCTCAGGATTTTATTTGGAGCATTTTTCATTTACAGTTCAAGTCATGATTTCGTCTCTAAAAATTCTTGAATTTCCAAGATGATTATAGCTCGTGTGAATTTTTAAGAGGTCTAAATCTTATCCAAAAATTCTGAATAAATTCTCAAAATTCTATTTTGAAGTGTACTTAATTGTTATGCAAAAATATGGCTAGGGTTGTGTGAAAATGTGGATAGTCTCGAGTTAGGGTTTGGATTTTCTTCCTGTTAACAGGATTTCGGCAATGTTAGTTTGAATTTTTCTGCACTTTGCTATAGTGTTCTGTTGTGTGCTAAAGTTTTCATAGTGATTTTCTTAGAGCATTTTAAACATCATTTCATTTTACTTCTAGTGTCAATTTGGTTTTTAAGGGTGTCAATTTGCAATTTAGGGTTTTTAGTGTCGAATGATCACCTGGTGACACTGGGGTGTCACAAACCGTGTGGGCACGAGTGTGAAAAAGGTTGACATGAGTACCCCCTTGTGTAACTTTAGCGGGTTGCACGAGCCGTATGGTCCTCAGTCGTGTGGGTACAGTTGGACTCCCCTGCAGGGTGTAAAATCGGTTCGAATCCGCCGCGATCTCGATTATGATCAAGCTCAGTGTCCTTTGGATAATATCGTAGAGTTGTCACATAACATGATGGGAATTGAGATATCGTTGATGGAATTGGGATATGGTTATTGGTATCCATGGTTCGGATGGAACATGGATGATGGTATGTACATGGTTTATGGTTACATGGTACTTAGGGATTAGGTTTAATAGATGTTCATGCCCGCAGAGTTCTTTTACTTTATGCTTATTCATATATGCTTAGTTTCTGCTTTAAGCAATTGAGTCCATTCCTATACCTTATACCTTGCTACTACCTCATTGCATTATCCTTGGAGTCCGGAACTAATCCCCACAACAGGGTAAGACTTGCGAGTACCTTCGTACTCAACATTTGTTGCTTAAGTTTTCTAGGTGAGGATGAGTTGGTCTTCAGCTACTTTGTCCCCGCCGATGCCGGCGAGGGCGAGGCGTAGTCAAGACATTTAAGTGACCGTGATTTGCGATGTTCGTGGGCTGGGCATCGTAATCCTTTGCTGTTTTCTTACTGCAACCGCTGCGACTATCGTCTTTCTTATAATTGCTTCCGCTCTTTAATTTGTTAGTTTCAAGACTTATGATGAACCTTGGTATGTAAGAATATTTTAAATTAATATTATTAATTAATATGACCTATGTGATGTATCACCTATGATGTTACCGACGTGCTTGGATCTTGGACATTGCTTCAGAAGCATGTCGGGGGACTGCCGGGTTTATATTCTCTTTTATCGGGTTGAGTTCTCGCATACCATGCGTGGGCCGCGAGTCAACTTGGTAAACTTGAATGTAAATTGGACGGGTCTCTCACACCGCAGTGGACATTTGCATGGGTGACACGTCCCTGAGAGGATGACGTTACTCGTGACATCAAGTGAGCTATCGTGGGCACAGCCCAATCTTGAACGACGATTGATGGCCGGGGCAGCAGTGGGTGCACCCGATGATGGAAAGGAACGGTGTGGGCGTGAGGCGGGCATAGACGAGGCGGAAGAGGAGGCAGATAATCCTAAGGACACCCAATCCAGCCCCTCCCATCACGAGTAAGGCCAAGAACCGACCCGATCCAATGAGAATCGAGAAGGACAAGGCACCTCCATCCTTGGGGAGGGGTGGGGGGGAAGGACGTAAGGAGAAAACCTACTATTATTGCAATGATAAGCTGGAGCGCCACTGCGGCTACTAAGGCTACCATGACACGGAAGAAGCGGATGCAACACATGGCCAAACTGAATGAAAAGACGAAACACGTACAACTAAACTAGTAAATACACATCAGAGGAAAAGGGAAGCTTGCCTCTCCTTTCGACCGCCAACAAGCTGCCGAAGGGGAGGGAGGGGGGCCCGGCGACAGACGACCTAGGTTATAGGGTTGGGGCGGTGCTTCTTGTTGGATGTTTTGCCGTATACCTAATAGCAACAATAGTTAGAACCGAGGGAGTAACTACTCTCATTCACTGAAGCATGAGTAATTCTTGGACTGAAATTCTAAATCTATAAAAAAAACAGCAATAACAATCATACCAATATTTGAAGAAGATAATCACTAAAAGATTACCTTCAGCATTTTAACCCCAAGAATAAGGTGGAGAATTAACATCACAACACCCAAGTCGCCATAACTTTCATATTCCAAAGTCATTGTGGCAATCATAAGAGGAATGCTACGTTAGGGAATAATGTGTACAATATCATGCCAATAATTATGACAGAGTAATGAAAGAAAATAAGACATAACAAAGTACATTGTCAGGAAATTCAGAAACTGAAATCAAAGCACAGAACTTAATTTTGATCGTATTGGAATACCGCCATGCCAAGAGTCCACAAAACTCTAGAATATACATGGACAACGAAAACAAAACTGATCGAGGAAAACATGTGTTGCCGAGTTTTCTTATGTTTCATAAGAACCAAAGAGATCATCTGGAGATGAACATGTTGCCGACCTGTGATGAATGGATTCTGATGGCCTACAAGAAAACATTGGTCAAATATCAGGGGACGAATAGAATAACATAATCAGACGACAAAATATCTCATCCTCCCCTGTAGGGCAGTAGCACTACGACCGGACATTTTCAACCCAGCCATAAAACTAGTACACCTCAGAAATTAGAATCCAGCATCAACCACTGAGTAGAACTAGGTCGCCGGACAATATCTAGACTGACTCAGATGACTAATCGATTAGTAGTCGTCTGACTAATCGGCCAGATCGACTTATCGCACCTCAGCTGACACAGTTAGCCTCAACGACTTAAAACATGGCTCCTAGGCATCAGTTACAAACATTGATGCCCTCAGATAGTACACTCCCCAATGCATAATCAATTTTAAATACTGACTATCAATTTCAAAGTTCGAACTCCAATTTTATCAGTCATCCTATTTTTGTAAGAAACAAAAATACCATTTGTGGCATCTTCTGTGACGATAAGGTGCCACAAAAGCTAAAAAGAAAAATTTATAGTACCACGATAGGACCTACACCATGTTATATGCAGCAGTGTTGAGCTCCTAAAACGTGATATGTCCAGCAGCTAATTGTGTCCGAAATGCAAAAGTTTTGATGGATTTGTAGCCATATTGTGTAACGACAACATATCAGCAACACTAGGAGTAACACGAGTTGAGTAGAAGCTTATGCAACATCGTTTGAGATGGTTTGAACTTTGAACATCTAACAGATGACACACAGGGATTTGGAGGGAATGGAGGGGATTAAGAGGGATTCAATCCTTTACTAGCTTGTTAGAGATTCAATCCCCGCCATCCCCCCTCAAACGAACAGTCCCTCAAGAGTCCAGATACATAATAGAATAATAAACACCTTAATTATGTGAAAAGAGCCAGAGGAAGAACAAAACTAACATGGCAGGAATCTGTGAATACATATGAAGGATTGGAATATCGCAAGGAGTTAGCCATAGCAAGGAAAACATGAAAACTAGCAATACAAGTGCCACAACCTTTATTGTTGCTTTCACCCTTTTGTACCCTTATTAGTTTCAGGTTATTGCCCTTTTCCTCACCCCTTATTTCCATTTTCCCTTTCCTGTCTTTCTTTTTTCCTATCGTTTGTGTTTTGTATTTCCCCATTTTTAGTGTTATTTGTTTTGGTGTATTTCTTTTTATATATCCTCTTTCTTTCTTCCTTGTTCTTTTCACATCCTTTTTTATCTGCTGTTTGTATTGTGTCCTATGAGTCCATGTCCAGCGCAACCCAACTTGCTTGAGGCAAAAAGCCTCATTCTTCTGGTTGTACGAAAATACCATTTCTGGTGAGATCTATCTGAAATTGTGAACATGAGGAGTATAAAAGTATAGGAAGGGAACTGTGTTCTTAGCGCTACCCATGTTTTTAAGTCGTCCGATCGGCGATTAATCAATGTATCGGTTTACAGCACTCGACATCTGGGTGGTCGACTCGACTTATGCAACTAATTGATTGGCTGTCCAGTTAATCATCTGTTTTAGGCAACTAATCGTGATTTTGAGTCATGGACGACTCAAGTCTGAGCAGCGGTGCAGCATTACTGGGCCAGAAAGTCCAGCCCATTAGTGTTGTGGTGGTCATTCCCTTGTCTTTGTTACACAGACATCCCAGACACAAACACAAGCTGTTCTCTCTGTTCCAGCAGTCACAAGATCCCCGCCTTCCAGCCGCAAGCAGCACTGATCTGCACCTCTGCCTCCAGCTTTGACTCCTCCAGCTTGTTTCCACCTCCCTGCTTCTCCCTCCAGCTGCACTGGTCTGCGCAGACACCTATATGTTCCTTTCCATTAATCCGTCCAAGTCGCCCACCTAATCAAGTAAGTCGATTTATCGGTGCTGTGGCGACTCAAGTTAACTCACTGACTTAAAAATATGGACCCCTACATCCATTTCGAATTGTGATTGCACCCCCATTTTTTAAGTTTATTATTTTGCCCCCACTTTAAAAGAATAAAGCCACACTTTGCTCCTACTCAGCTAGAGCTAGTTAACGATGTAAAATCAGTTACAGAAATATAAGAATACCCCAGATTATTCACTTTGATTTCGCTTCACTACTGCTTAGACTCTGTGATTTGGCCCCTATACTTTGTTACATATATGTGGACATAAAAATTGCAAAAAATTGCATTTATTTGTAATTTAAAAATTAAAATATTTCATAAACTGAGACTAAGTTTGAATAACATTTTAGTAGCGATGGCACTTTGGTCTTTCTCTTATTTTCCAACCGTTTCTACCTTTTTTAAGTTCATTTCACTCGAAATACTTAACGGACATGCAAACTACGGGCTAACGACAGCTTCATTTTTAAAAGTGAGGGTAAAATCACAAAACATAAAATGTAAAGTAGGGTTAGAATACAAGTGTCCCTTATAGCAAACATTGATAGGTACACTAACAATGATAGTATTATTTGTGCAACTAGGCAAGTTCTAGCAATTCTAGCAAATTACAAACACCACAAAACAAATGAAGTTTTAGATACTGTTTCTAATTTAGCATATGCAGAGTAAAGTATATGTCATTATCATCAACATTGATCACTCTACCATATCCAATTCAGTGATTATATATGTGATGATACAGGTAGCATAACTTATCACTGAACAATTAATGGAAAATAATACCCTATAAATAGTTTGTCTACAAATGTTCATTCAACCTATCATTCTTTGAAAATCGTTATACTGTTATGGCACTTTCCATCATATTATTTATTTATTAAGAACTTGCCTTGGAACACAAAAAATCATCAAGACTTCAAGCTCATGATAAACTTGTTCGCATTAATCTTGTCATTAGCTTTGCATATTTATTTCTGTTGTTTATTCGTGCATGTAGTGAACCCTCTGTATGGGATATTGCATGTATTAGAGGTGTGAGGTGCCAGTAGAAGTGCATGGCAATTGTACGTGAGATACATACGCAAGTGTGGCGCTTGAGCCAGGGCACATTATGAGCCCTGAGATGCGGCAAGATGGAGGCGCAAATATCTGCTGCATGCAAATGGACGATGCATGTACCAGTACTGATTACTGGCCGCATTAGTGGCAATTGCATGGTCATAGGTTGCTCAGTTAGTGGAGTACTTAGTCATAGCTGCATGCGAATGTTCAAGGCCACGAAGTGATGAGTTTGTTGGATGGAGAATAAGCCACGGCTTGCATGGTCTTTGCATGGTGCAGTTTTTTTAGCGGCATGGCGCAAGTTGTGGCCTAGCTGAACTGCCAGGTTGTTATCCCCTTTGCATGTACTAAGTCTATATATAAATGAGAAAACGATGAGGCCGGGTGTGGGCTGAGTCACAATACTGTTCGTGTGTGTGCGTGTTTGTCCACCAAAACAAATACTCCAGTGTTTGTGATAAACAGTAAACAGAGAGAGGTGTGATTCCAACAAAACTCACCCTTCTATATCAGATTATCTTCTAGAGCTGTGAAACAAATCAAGATAACATATATTTCAGAAACAATGATCTTTCAGACTGCCCCTTAACACCTAAACCTCAAAAAACATGAAAAATATTTATTGAACATATATTGAGCTGTCTGTAAGACCCAAAGTGGTCAGACCCTTCTCGGGCCCTGATCAAGTGGGAGCTACATGCATTGGACTGCCCATTTGTTTTCAAAACATCCCGCCTAGAATTTTCTAATGATCTCTCGTTAAATGCATGCTTACGTGTTCAGTGTTATGATGGAAAATACTTTGTGACAGTCAGCCTCCAGTTGAATTGTCTTGTGGCTTTACCGCTGAGTATATGACAATGAAATTGGATTTGCATCATCTTATGAGTTAACATTATACTTCCGTTTCCTCTGTTGTGCCAGCACAACGCCCATATTCTGATTTCCCCAACATTTTTTAGAGCTAAGCTGCATAAGGTCATAAGGTGACTCTAATGTACACTCCATGTCCTAGAACAGACCTGGTATAAAAGCCGAACAAAGATTGTACTGAGATGCGCGCTGAGTCCTCTCCATTTATGCATTTCATCGCACACCTCACACGGAACAGAAAAAAAAGGACAAATCATACACGACAGCAATAAGCGGGGACTCGGGAAGCTTACTAGTCTATTGTGTTGGTGCAGCCGCTCCAGCCGCCGCAGCCGACGGGTGGTGGGAGACGACCAGCGGCGGCTTGGGCGCTAGGCGCTCCTCCTCTGCCTTCCTTCGCGCGTTGTACATCTCCTCGGTCTCGACTACGATGAGGCGCTTGACCTGGGTGAGCATTCCGAGGAGCGACGGCGTCGTGCGGTGCTCGACGGTGCGGTGGCAGCGGCGGAGGCGCATGGCCTCCAGCGTGCGGCGGTGGAGGCGGCGCGTGCCCGGCAGCCCGCGCACCAGCGTGATGTACAGCCGCGGGCTCCAGGCCACCGGCACCCGGGACTTGAAGGCGTTGAACGCACTCCCGCTCATCTTCGTCTGCTTCCGGCGAATCCGCGCTTCAATCGTGTGGCGAATGCGGCGGCGACGGGGATAGCCTGAACCCTAGGCGGCATTTGCCGCAGGCATGCGCGATTTGTGAGGTTTGGGCCGTGCCTCCTAAAGAAAGAATGATTGTCGGCCCAATGTTGGGTTGGTCCGAGACCGACATTGCCGGCCTGTTTCTGGATTTGCTTTCCGAATCGCGACTCCACGGATTTAAACGTGGTGCCACTAAATTTGAAAGCCATGTACATTTCTCTCAACCAACTAATTCAATTTTTTCTACTTCCAAGTGTAGTTACTCCCAATTTCGTAAACACGTCTTGGCGCATACTCATTTATCATTTTAGTATGTGTAAATACTCAATTTATGATTTTTTAAAATGATAATCATGAAAAAACTTTGAATATGCGCGCATAGCGAAAGTGTTTTTTAAAGTGGAAGTAATTATACTTGAGAGTAGATAGGAGTTTTTCTATATATATAATCTATAAATATATAATTAGTAGGAGCTTTTTGTTTATCCTGTTTCTTCAAAAAAAAAAATCCAGTGGGTGTGGGTCAATTAGTCCCTGAACTCTTGTAACCAAATTCGTTAGGAATTTTTTTTGTTACTATTTGTAGGGATCCAGCTGCCCTCCTAAATATTGATCTGACTTCATCCCACTTGACAAATACAACTCCCCTTGAAACCGTAAAGCCCATCAAGTACACTCTGCCAAGTATACGAACTTCCTGATTTTTATATTGCATTCAGTAGATTTCCTTACGGTTTGTGTGGATTTTGAGCACACAATCGCATCATAAGGGGCACTGTTAGTGAATCGGGGTCATTGTCAATTTGGAAGAAACTATATACTCCCTCCATTTTTTTTTCTTGTCACTAGGACAAGGTTTTGTAGTGCAAATCTGCACTTCTTTGTCCTAACGAGAGGAAAAAGAAATCAGAGGAGTATCTCATAATACAGTGTCTGCAGACGTAGATCCATATAACCAATAGAATGGAATGCAATAAGGTTTCATGTTCAATGATTTTTACTCGAAAGAGACGGATAAGATGCAAGGAAAAAAATAGAATAAAATACATCAATGGTGTTTAAACTTGTCCGGTGGTCCTTCAGAAAAAAAATTGTCCAGTGGTGTTATTTAAGTCCATACATTTGCAAATTATATAAGTCTCTTTCAACTTTTCCCGCGATATCATTTAGGTTCATGAAAACTTGTAAATTTCACGACTAAACGTGTCTCTAACCTTATCTCATAGTGTCATTACGGATCAAACATGATTTCTTTATTTGCATAGATAATTTTTGTAAATCCAAAATTATAAGAATAACTCACTATGACATATCCATTCTCCAAAACTATGAATTTAATATGTTGATGTACGAAATGAAATTATAATTGCAAAAACATGAATATACTACTGTTCAATTTTCATGTAGTGAAAAATATGTCCAAAACACAAAAAATCATATCTTTTCGTATGTTTACAAGACAAAATTGTACTTTTCACATATTCAAAGTTCAAAAACTGTTATTTCATACATTGAAAATGTTTATTTTAGCATGTATTGTTTTGTGTAATTGTGTGCTTTTTATATTATTTCTAAAAATCTTGAGTGAATAGCATTATGTTTTTTTAAAAAACTCAAATTCATGTTTATATCTAAACGACACCGTTAGACAACTTTAAGAAAGTCGCTAGTTTATTGACATAGATGACACCATCAGACAAATTTAGGGATGAGCTTGTGCAAATTGCCAGTTTATCCAGCTAGATGGCATCAATGGACAAGCTCAGGGGCTGTTGGTGTATTTTCGTACATTAATATTTCTCATTATTTTAAATTATAGGAATCGTTAACATGCACTGGATCTTCACCATTCAAGAAAGAAGAGATCTTCAGATATATCTATAAGTATTTTTGTAGATGCCATTTCTTGTCGATGAAGAATGGGCATTCAATGTAGAGCAAACGAAGGAAAGAAATAATACAACATATGGTTATTTTTGGAATACATATATAACTACTAACATATGCACTATGCACTAATTGTATGTACTTTTTTATTTTGTGAATCGAAGCACAAATTGAAAGTTGTAATTAAGATATTGTTGTATACTTGTATATGCCTATTTTAGCTGCTAAAATAAGTAACTAATTAAAGACTTCTCTGTCATAGCTATCTATAAATATGGTATGCGAGCAACGGAGAAACATTGTCCCACTCAACAAAGAATACTAAAGACCAAGTACACACAATATATAAAATAAAAAGGAAAAATATGAAGGACGGAGCTAGCGTGCTTGTTTTGATGCTACTTATTGGAAGCTACGCCGTTGTGGCACAATGTATGTATGCACATGATGGTCGAAAAATTAAGCTTGCTTTCATTTTGATTTGAAATGTTTTCAAAGTACAAATGCTTTCATGTTGATTTCTATCACTAACTAATATGCATCATTTCTGAAAAACTCATATAGGTGGCAGGGTTGTACAAATGGAGCCGGTTGGAGAACATGAGAGTGATCTTGCTACAAAGCCCATGTGCAGGCTCCAACACTGTCCCCAGGATTATTCAAAGTATATTCAATATTGTTTCCAGTGTTTTGTAAGTGGTCAATATGTTGGGCCCATCACGCATAACATGACTGATTGTAACAAAAACTGCCCTCCTTCGGCCTCTCCTTAGCCGTTACTTTGTATTGTTGAGCTTGCTAGTTAGTGCAATAAAACGGAGAGTTGTGGTTTGGTATCTCTCTAAAAGGTTCAATACAAAGAAAAAAATTACAAATACTCCTGTTGGAATTTGTTGGTCCCAATCCTTCAGAAAACATCCAAATGATTCTTTCCCTCAAATCATTGGAAATTTGACTTGTCCAATCAACTCTAATGCTCCAAATTACAATCAGATAGGAGACACGAACCCAACTCTGTCGTGTTGCGCCCCAAGCCTACTCGCAACCTGGAATGGAAATGCTTTGAGATTTGATTTTTTTTATTTAATGCAATTCAAATGGTGCTTAAATTAACTGTAATGGATAGTAATTTGAGAAGATAGAAGGCATAACCACTTTTTCAGAAAGTTTCAAAAACTAATGTGCTTACAGTTTAGAAACTTCTTGCAGATCATTTGCCCTTCTCGTCTTAGTTTGGGCAATTTATACTTTTCAGCAGATCATACACAGTGTAAGGTAGTTTGTAGTCTTAGCTCCGTGCTATTCTGCTATGCAAGTTACCTGAGGATTGTTTTGGGGCTTAACTCAGATACCTGAAATAGCTTGCTGTTGTCATTATTCGTATTATTTTGAAAAAAAAATCCTCATCCCAGCCTATAAACGGTAGGGATCATTTTGCCCCTTGTGTTATCTATTCGTTGGGCCTCTTCTTCCTTTCGTACTTTATCAATGAGTTTGTCGAGATTATGTGAATCAGAAATTTCAGGTAACACAAATAACAGAAACAATATTCATAAAAATCTAGAACAAAGTAACACAATACCAGAAACAATATTTGCATAAATATAGAACAAAGTAAAGTAGTACTAAGAATAATATTTATCCAATCCTGTGACAAAGCAACACAGTACCACAAACAAATATTTATTCAATATAGCTAGAACAAATCAACACAGTACATGGAACGATTATTATAGCAATAAAAATATAAATGTTCCAATCAAGAAAATTAATTGTTCCCATAGTAAAAATTATAATTCTTCTAATAGTGAAAATCAAATGTTCCAGTATTGAAAACGAATTATTTCGGTATTAAAATATTAGTTTGTCCGCGAATGTCTATTGAAATTTATGAAAAAAAAACCAAAAAAACAAATTTTGTCACTACTCCCTACAGTTTTTTCTGTCCCTAGAAGATTTTACCTATTCATAGGGAAAGATATTGTCCTTAAGTAAATGGTTCAGAAAATCGTTCAGAAATGGTGGAAAAAAAATATTGTCCTTAATTTCTATGTATTCGGAAAAACTATTATTTTGCTTCAGGATGTTTATTCTTTGATGGTGTGATGCCTATTTATATATTGTTTATTGTTTGCTTCCAGGATGCTTATAAATACAAAGAAAATACTGTCGAATTTGTATGTGTGGTTGTTGGTAGCATTTATGAGTTTTTAGTGATACTCCTGGGTTATTTTGAATTATGAGGAGTTGCGTTTTACCATAGGCACCTCTGCTTCGTCATGGGCATCTCGTTGGTGGTGTCGTTAAAACAATCATGTGCATCCACAGATACTGGCCCTCCCTCCAATATGGATTTCTCACTATACTACAAAGGGTGTCGGATGACAATTCGTGGCGACTGGATGTGCTCAAGGTGTCCTCATCAAACTGCAAAGGAGGTCGATGTATTTCTGTCAAGTGGTGGTCATTTCACCTTTTCCACTCTGAGTCTCCTCTGTTGGGTGGTCCCTCGGTCCTTCAAGGATTCTCTTCCTTGGTTGAAAGTGGAGGGGCGACAATGGAGTAGAGTGGCTATGAGGGGTGGAGTGAAGTAAAAGTGATTTTGACTACGGTGCAGCAGACACGTATATGATGTTAGGTGCTGGCACTTTGACAACAATCCGTGGATGTGTTCTATTAGTTGACTTTCCTGCCTCTCTCTCTCTCCATCTCTGTGAAATTTTTTATGCTGTCAATTGTAAAAAAGGGAAGCACGAGAGTAATTTCATAGTCACAGGTAATAATTATTCACAACAGAATCACAAACGGATATCTCACATGCACCGATCTCACAAACAACATAACAAGTACCAAAAGTCTCACATCCCACAAACAACATAACGAGTTACAACTTAAATATGTTGAGTATAAATATCCACTCAAATTTCTCTTCGAAGATACATACCATGACATCTAAGTTTCTCTTCGATCTTTTTTTAACAACTCAAATTTAATTTAATCTGTTGAATATAAATATCTACTATGAGGTGCATATATTGGAACTTAGAAGATACACGCCATGACATCTCAGAAGAAGTGTCTTTTAGCTCCCAGCTGATTGAGGATTTGTTCGTGGCTGTTCAAAGAACATTTTTATAGCTAGGAGTTTCATTGTAAGTTTTAATGCTGCACAATTGATGCTATTTACAAAAGATGCAGTAAGGTAATTTTCCATCAAATTCCTAGCAGGGAGCAAGTGAAACTCCAAAGACGGATCCGACTAGGCACAATTCTTCGTCACAGTGACAGTAAACCATATAAGAAAGTAATTTATGACAAATTAGTAACTGATGTTAATGTGCTGATTACATTTTGCATTTATAATAAATAAATTCTTATCGCATATGTTCCATATATTATATTGCACTAGGGAAGTTTGGATTCCTTTTTCTTGTTATGACTCACATACGTAACATGCCATATTCCTAGGGCCTGTTACCATGTATAACATGTCATCATAAGTATTATTACACACGAGCATGACTTAAGCATTCATTCTTGTTTCGAATTCAAATTTTAAATTTAAATGGAATTCATGCCTTGTGAAATAACTCCAAAATTTTGAATACAACTTGACCCAAAAAAAATTCCTCCTATAGTGAACCTGTTTAGAAGAATTTAGGTGAATTTTACTGAATTTTTAGAAACAGTTTAAGTGCCTCTAAAATTCAATTAATGCTACAGAATAGTCTGTTTGCAAGATTTTTAATTCGAAATCTACATCACCTTTTGATCTTCTTCTTCTCAAATGGACGCATCTCAACCCTGTCTATCCCCACAAAAGTTGTGTGATTTTTGGAGCTCTCTAAGATCACTTTTCTGATTTTTGAAGTTGAAGAGGACTGCACCCTGTGAAAATCTGGAAAATGGAAAACAGGTGTAGTTCAACCTCCAGAGAGCCTGCAGAGCTCGTCTACGCGTGGCCATGGACGTGGAGAGCATGCCCCTGCTCCGTCTCTTCACCGTTTACCTCTG
This sequence comes from Oropetium thomaeum, assembly GCA_001182835.1. Taxonomy (NCBI): domain Eukaryota; kingdom Viridiplantae; phylum Streptophyta; class Magnoliopsida; order Poales; family Poaceae; genus Oropetium; species Oropetium thomaeum. The sequence goes on along the minus strand of LFJQ01000040.1, from coordinate 387,758 downwards.
TGAGGCCTTGTTCTCTTTGCCCAAGGAACCAACCGTCAGCTCAGTGCCTTCCGTCATCTCTACAGGTTGAAAATCCCCACCGTGCTTCATTTCTTTCCCTCGCTCACTCCTCTGTTTCCCCACTGACCTGAGCAAGAAGGAGCAGTCCTCGTCGCCTCCAACGCCGGCATTCGAAGGAGGAGGCCTGCCAAGGCTCACTGACACCCTCCCCAAGCCTCACCATCGACTGGAGCTTGCTGTCCTCCTCTTCTTCCTCCTCAAGACCGGTTAATCTCCATGGTCGGCCCCAACTTGAAGAACCCTAGCTGAAGTTTCCGCTCCACTTTGAGCTGGGTCTAAGCTTCTAATCGTCGAGGTGGACCTCTTCCACCTCCTCTTCATCTTCTTATCAATCATCTAGGCGACATCGTTGAGCTCCAAGGTCCATTCATGGCTTTTTTTCAACATTGTTTAGGACACCTGACCTAGCCTAATGCATGTCACGTTTAACACTTTCGATGAAGATTTTGGTTGTTCTTGTGCTGCTAATAATCTTAGATTGGCTTAGAAAGTTACCTTTCACTGTCAAGAATTAATTCTAACATTTTCCCATCTTATATTCGAGTTGGTCCTGTTCTGAAATTTCTGTTTTCAGCCAATGATGATTTTCTAAAATGCACTGTAAATTCATATGAGCTCAGAAAATTGTGAAACAAATTTTGTTAGTTTCATATTGAAGTTAACTTGGTGCTAAAAATAATTCCAAGCCTGTTTAAAGTTCTGTAATTTTGCTAATCAATTAAATACTGAACCTGCTCCTAATCGAACAAATTGAATGAAAATACTTATAACTTTGGCATTGCTGACCCAAATCAAATGATTCTTTTTGCATTGCAACAATGACTCATTGCACCTCATTCTTACCAATTTTCATGAAATTACACTTCATCTCATTACTTGTTCATGTCATTCATTTGTTATAATATTTTGTCAAGCGATCGAGCAACTGGAGTGCGACATGGGTGCCGATAGTGGTGCTGCAGATCAGGACTCCGTGAGTGGTGAACCTGCAACTCAAGGAAAGCGTTGCATATCTCAAACCCTTTGGATGAGTCTTGTTAATGAATATGCTTGAGTCAAATTAAATTGAATGCATTAAGTCGGGCACTAGGAAGTACTTGTTCTATCCTACTTGTTGCATTTACCTTCCTTGTATTTGTTATATTACCTTACCTTGATGATGAGTTGGGTAGGAGCAGATGTGGATTCCATAAGTGTTGCTTATGCATGCTTTAATTTAAACGGTAGAAGTCGAATGTTCAAAGGTCACCATCATTTGCGCGATGTAGGTGGTTACTTGGGATGTATTGGCCTTGCTCAATTAAAATGATGAGTGATGGTTATTGGGATGTTTAGGTGAAAATTGCCAAATGGATTGTTCCGGGTCCTTCCGTACTTCCACATACTGAGATAATGGGTAGGTAAGCCGTCTTCCTTACTGAGTTACGACCATTTGTCCCTCGAGTCCGGGGGCGTAGGAGGTGCTAGGAAGGTAGCACTGAGAACTTGCCTTGACCGGACAATGGTTAAATGGTCGTGATTTATTTGGGAGCGGTTGTCACATTGAATCACTGCTTACTTCTCACGGGTGGTATAGTGGGTGGTCGTGTGGTGTGTGGGGTAAAGATGTACTCCCCTGCAGGGTGTAAAAATGGTTCGAGTTGCTGCGGTCTCGGTTATGATCATGCCTTAATACAGCAACAACATTATGGTACAATTTTCATAGTTGTGGTTTGATTGAGATTGAGATATATGAGTTTACAATATTCCTTGTCATTATGGTACAATGGTCAGTATAGTGTCGCCCTATAGCTTCACTTATGTTGTAGGTTGAAAGTTTTTTCTTGCAAAACTTAATACTTTTATGCAAATTGTCATCCTATTGCCTATCTTTTTGTCCAATGCCAAATTGCATAATCCTTGAGTAGGTAGTGGAGTCAGACTTGCTGAGTATCTTCGGACTCATGATACTATTTGTTGAGTTTTCCAGGTGAGAATGAGTATGTCTTTGGATACTTTTACCCCGCTCAGGAGGCGATGGGCAGGCGTAGGTGATGCTCGTGGGACGGGCATCGTTAGGCATTTTGGTTTAAAATTCCGCTGTGTAAACTCATCAAACTTTATAACCCTGTCCTCATTCATGCTTAATAGTTGGTTGGCTTAGCTTTTGAGATGAAACTCTCTTTTGTTGTAAATATAAAGTTATCCAAACTGCTAATGTAGTATATTAAATTTCTCTCTATCTATGTCTTGTAATGTCTTGTAATGATGATGGTTATATTTTGTGGCATAGCGGCATGCGTTGTGATCTTGGGTATTGTGATTGCATACCGGAGAATACTGGAATTGTATGTATTATTATCAAATATTATGTGGTTGGCAGCTTGGAATGAACTTGGACATGTTGTGTGTCGAATAGTTGACGTGTGTCAAGGTTCATCCTGAGATTAGTCGATGTATTTGATAATTATGTATACAATTTAGGAGGCTCCTTCACAACATAATGATTAGATTTTTTGCACTAATAAAGCCTCATCGCATATGTTCCATATCGCACTAGGGCAGTAAGGATAACAAGCCTCCAGCAGTTTGGATGTGTTTTTACCTTTTTTATCTACCCCACAAACAAAAGTTTGGATGTTCTTTTCCCTATTATTACTCACGTAATAAAGGGTGGCTCTGTATGCACGTTGATCCTCCAGCAGGCATGTGCGCTTCTAGAACCATCAATTTCATTTACTTAAGCATGTCTTATATATAATACAAAGCTGCAGATTAATGAAGACACACTTTTGAAACAGAAGAGAACATATATAGAGAGCTTCTACAAAAATATAAGATTATTACACTCAGTTGTGTGTGTGTGTGTATATATATATATATATATATATATATATATATATATATGCTGCATGAAAGAAGAACTCGGAAGACCCTGAAGAAAAATAAGTAGTAATTAGAAAAATAATTCTCAATTGATGGATCAGTGTCGTTTTCGATTGGAGGACCTTCACTTTTGATGATGCTGTAGAAAACAAACACACCCTTAGTTTAATATCCTTTTGATATTGACTACATTTTATATTACATCTGAGTATGGTTTTAGTGCCTCCAATGTAATATCATTATCAATGGTACCATTGTCAGTAATATAATTATGAATATATTTGTTAAGAATATGACCTTTATTAATTTTACAATGGTCGTTAGTGTAACATGTGTGACTGTTAATACTACAGATGATGGTGGTTAATGCTTCATATCTTGTCGGTAGTACAACAAAAACTTGTCTTAAGTGCTTCATGGACATTAAAGCTACAAAATATGATTGTTAATGCTTCATCGGTCGATAATTAGCGGAAATCAACAGTAATCCCATTACTATAAAATTGTGGTTGCTGATACGATATAATTAGCAATCGACAAATAATCCTATTGCTAATTGCTAAACACGTAAATATCAGAGTTTGCATGTGATGGCCGTTATTACTATTAACGATCGATGAACTTGGACAAGAACATTTTTTGTGGCCGTTACTAACTTTTTAGTGACCGCATATGGACTATTAACGACATTGTTAATACTTATTTCTCTGGAAACATGTACTGCCTTGAGTTTAATTATTTCCATATGAATAATAGTTGAGATCTAGCTATTCTGTACGTGCGTGAAGCTTATAGTAATTGGTTTTGAATCACCCATCAACTGCTTCCATACAAAAATGTTGTACCTATCCCACGTACAATAATTTTTATTCCCTGTTTTGAGTCCTTATTTGTCCCTTGATTTGACATTGGCACTTTCGCATGCCATATATAGAACTTCAATCTCTTATCAAAATAACTGGACGCGAAAATATGGACCACCGAAATATGTTGAGACAAATAAAGTTAGAATACTGAATAGGCCTGCCAAAGAAAAGAGGTATCCGGTAGGGGTGAAACCATCAAACCATTAAGTTCACTTCCAAACCTCTTTAGCTCAAAAAAATAAACTAAGTTTTCAGACAGTTGCATTCACTTTGAAAAAACTAGTTTATTTTTTAAAATTAAAGAGGTTGAAGGTTACTCTTTAGGTGTACCATTTACAGTCCTAGTGTACGGTCCAATGCGTACGTTGACGAATTATTATGGAAGATGCATTCCATGTATTAGTAGCAATGGTAAGTTATCCATCAGGCCAATGCGTACGTATGCTGGTTATAGCTGCTCATATTTTCTTTTTTTTTTTTTAAGCGACGAGCTGCTAACAATTTCTTAATAAGGAGGAGATAAAGAAAGCAAGACAGGCAGAGAGTACCGGCCATGAATCTATTTGGCGCTGCCTCTGCTGGATGAACGCGTTTCTCTTTTCCTGGGCTGTGCTGTGCATAAACAAACCGACGCCACGATGTATAGCCAGCTAGAAAACAAGTAGCTGGCCGTACCCATAATCCACCAAAAACCTAATCAGTTTTCACCAAACTTTTTTGCGACGACGTCGTCACCTCACAAACTAGAGAACTTTCTTTTCATCATCAGCAGTGCAGATATATACATGCAAATAAGATAATGTGCAAGTTGACCAATTTGCGACTGCTAATTAATCCACATAGAGGACGAGAACGAGACGAACGACAGGACGAGCCATTACATACAAAATTATGATTTGACGGTGCTGGGCTAGCTTAAAGAAGGATCGAGTTGGCAGCTAGCGAGGGCCTCTCTCTCTCTCTCTCCGTCCTGTACCGGACAATAATGAATATATAATGATGAGTGATCGCCCTTCGACTTTGGGGAACTAAACTATGCTCAGCAGTATCTCACTGCAACTCTGGAACCATTGTACTGGCGATGCTTTTGTTTTTGTGGAAGCCGTGTCACTGGCATTATTAGGATACTCAGATTTGACTGGCCCAGTCTTCAGAGGTGATCAAAGTTTACATTTACATATGTACGTTTCTTTATAGTGGTAACTAGTGTGCGTGTGCTGTAAACGTCTTGCAAAAAAAAGAAAGATTCTAGAAAAAACATGCATTGCCTTATTAAAATGTACTCCCTCAGTTTTCTGTGTGTCGCCGTTGACTTTGACCAATAATTTTAATTAATTTTTTAATTAAAAAAATATAAGAAATATTAAATATTTTATTAGGATTTGATTTATTACTAAAGGTCTTTGAATCTTAATTTTTAATTATATAAATTTAAACTAATTTTTGAATAAGACGAGCGGTCATAATTTTCGATCAAAATCAATGACGATAAGTAAAAAAGAATGGAGGGGATAGTTTGTTAGTTTCAAACACCTACAAGATTCGGATCTTTTCACTTAATGTTTGTAGCCCTTAGACAAATCGAGAGAAAATGTCCTAACTGAAAATTAGAATTCCTTTATTAGAAATTACCCCTATATATATATATATATACTTTATGCATCTTCCTGTGTCGGAGAAAGTAAACAAGAGACGGTGAAGACAGAGAGACGGATATCCCTCATCTCGCACTGTCGTCGGACGAGATGTCTGTCCACCACAGAGTAAACAACTTCCCGGCCGGGAATCTTTCCTCTCGCCGAATCTTTTTGCATCGCGCGCGCGCGCGCGCGCAACTGCTAAACAATGAGCCTGCCGCCCCTAGCCTTGTCTGACAGACAAGACACGTTTCTTGCGGCACGTACAGTAGTGCCGACCGGCCTCGATCGATCGCGCTCGCGTCTTGTGATTACAATTACGTACTCTCTCTCTCTCTCTCTCTCCATCGTAGTACCCCCATGTGGGGTCGATGCCTCGCTGACCATGCACGCGTTGCTTGCCTCCGTGCACGACGGCCTCCCCGTGCAAGTGTCCTGTGCACAGCATCAAGAAATATATGTGCCCAGCACAGAGCTCATCGTGATGAGAAAGATAGAGAGAGAACAGATATCTCTATGAACAATTAATCCAGCCGCGGAACAGAGAGAGTGCAGTAGTATAAGAGAAGTACAAACAGTGCCCTGGCCCAAATACAGTTAGTTTCCACAGTAAATCATGATTTTATACCTCTGGCAGAGAGAGAGAGAGAGGGGTACAACAGAAAAGGGAGAGAGGGAGGGAGACAGCATCTGGATCGATCCCATGTCACAGACACATACACAGACAACGAGCGACGCCCGGGGCACGTGTATGTATGCGGCCATGACAGAGAATACATACATAAGCGCTAGCACGTAATTAAGAAGAAAAAAATTACAGCAGTAAATCACGCACGCAGCCACGCAAGCCTTTGATCAATCAATACTAGTCATCTTTTTCTGTTTTGTTGCCTCAACGAAACAATTTACATCATCGTCACCTTCCCTTGCGATGCGCCGACGAGCCCCTCCACCATGCCGCCGCCGTCATGGTGGACTTGTTGGTCGCCATGCAAGTTATTACCCGCGGCGGCGCTTGAGCTCATCAGCAGCTGCTTGATCTCATCGTAGTTGTACTCCACAGGTACCTGAGCTTGGAAGTGTTCTTGGAGCTGGAGCAACGACCTGGTGTCGTGCTGATCCATGCTGCCGCCATTGTTGCTGTAGCTGCCGTAGTAACAGCCGTCTAAGCTCAGCTCCTTTATGCCGTGGCGGTGGCCGAACTGATAGGGTCTGCTGTTTGCTGATGAGCTGCAGCTCTGCTGGTCGCTGCCGAACACGATCATGCTGCCGCTCTCCTCCTTCACCACATGATGGTGATGATGGTTATGAAGCTGCTGCTGCTGCTGTAGTAGTGAAGATGGGCTTGGAATCGCAAGGCTGGAGTTTAGCATGAAGTTCTGGGGTGCTGCTGGCAGTGTTAATGCTGGGATCATGGGATCGTGGAGAGAGCCGGCGTCGGGGAAGAAGCCACTGTAGGTGGCTTGGGATTGAGACAACGGCGACGGTGCTGACGAGTGTTGGAGCATTAGACTGAGCGGCCGGTGGTGTTGGTGCTGCCGGGGAGCGCTGTGTGGTGGAGCAGCGACGGCGGAGCTCCCCAACAGCTTCTTCTTCAGCTTCGTGTTCCAGTAGTTCTTGATATCGTTATCGGTCCGGCCCGGGAGCTGAGACGCGATGATAGACCACCTGAAAATGGTGAGAAATGTGTGCACTGTGAAGCATTTGAATCTCGTACATATTCCTTGCCTGTTGTTGCCGTCATTCTTAATTTTCTCACTTAGAAGAGACATTTTGGAATAGAGAGCATGTAAGGCAATGTTGGCATACCTCCAACACTATCGTTTCACACTTCAGTTAGTCAGGCCAAGTCGGCAGTGGCATTGAGATCTTTATTAAATTCTGAATCAATAACGGCATCCATATATGAACCCTTTTCAATCTACTGAGTCTCTTGTAATTTGTAAGGGCAAATTAAAAATACCACTCATGTATTTGTGATTATTTTTATCTGAAACACTTTTTTAGCAGTGTCTTAGGAAAGAATAAAGGAAAAAAGGAAAGTATGTCATTTCAGATAGGGGTTCCAAAGCTTTTACCTGCTTCCTATACTTGCATACATGCTGCAGATGACCCTGTCCTCATGCTCAGTGAACTCGCCATGTTTGATGTTGGGCCTCAAGTAGTTTAACCATCTAAGCCTACAGCTCTTGCCACATCTTCTCAATCCTGTAATCGCGAGTATCGAGAAGCATTTAGAAACCTAGTCAGTATAATTTTCTTTGTATAAAGATAATTAAAGGAAAGGCACTAATAATAAGCAGCATGCAATTATGCACATGATAAGACATGAACCACAAGGAAATTGGAGATGCTGTCTTTTGGTGAGAAACCATGGACTTTGCCATGACACTACAATTAAGAGTCCTATATATGTGGGTTCATCATGCCTAACCGCAAGACTAGGTAGAGAGACACCATTGGCCCTACAGCAATTAACACAGCCAGAATTCCTTATCGAAACATACTCAGCAGGAAAAAGGGGACGATAAAAAAATTAAATGTAAACAACTACAATCAACAGTCCTACATGGTCTTACGACGATGCCTAACTCCAAGCATACCTGGAGAGACACCATTGGTCCTACTACAACCATTAATAGAGAAACAAATCCTTAGCAAATTTGCTCAGCAGGAAAAATGGGAGTATGGAGTAAATAAATGTAAACAACTACACTTGGGCTCCTGTCTGTCCAAATCAACATAGGTAAGAAGTCAACATGCTTACTACACACTTACACCGAGACCTTATTTTCAGAAAATTGTTAAAAAGCAAAATATGGTAAACTCCTAAATAGGGGAAAGATAGTAAACACAATTAGAAGAAATATTGGGAGCATCAAAGTCTTAGCTTCAAATTTGCATAAACATCTTAGAAGGTGAAAGGATATAGGAGTATGAATATAACGGAACACCAGAGTCAGAACGCATGAGAGAAACTGAAATGCAAATTCAAGTTTGCTTTCACTCCCCTTAGAGAGAAAAAAAAAGGTATCTCAAACCTCTACACAAATGATCCCAAAAGAGACCCAGGGCCAGGAAAGGACTAATTAAAGCAGGCAAATCAGAGAGAGTTACTACGTACAAAGAGAGGGAAACAGAAGCTGATTAAACTTGGACACGAAACTAGGCTGCATCTGCATGTAATAAGTTCATAGATCATACCAGCCTTTTGAGGGAGCGCAATCCAGTTGCCTCCGGTGCCGTGCTTCTCGATGAACTCCTTGAGCTTGGCATCCTCCTCGGGAGACCAGGGCCCTTTCTTGACGTTGTTCTTGTCGCAGCACGGAGCCCTCCCCATGGGGTCGCAACAAAAGGATCTGCCACAACGACGCGCTAAGGCCAACACCTAGCTCTACCAAATCCCACTGCTCTCAACCTTTTGTTACTAATTTTCTAGCTGCCTTTAGCAGCTTGCTCTGTGCTATCTAGCTGCTAGTAGATGACAAAGAAACACTGTCTTTCAAGGGGCACAGAAAGCAAGGAGAACGAAAGGGCACTGGGCACAAGGCAACAAGAAGAGCAGAGAAAAAATATATAAGATTGATGAGAGAGAGAGAGAGAGAGAGAGAGAGAGAGAGAGTGATAACAAGTCAATGTGTGCAAGATTGTCTTTGTTTGGTTTCAATCACCTCGAGGTCCAGCTCGATGGTTGGCGCCCTCAAATCTCAGAACAAGAGAGAAAAAGGTTCACTAGTTTCATAAGCGAGGCTTACCCCACCACAGACCTGTCTTGCGGTAAGCAAAGTACAGTTGCACATGGAACGGCTCGCGGCTAGTGTTTGTTTGCGGGTAGCCTGTCATCCGTATATATTGAATCAATAAGTACTTACGCAAATAAGTTTGGTGCTTAATTTCTCACGAAATTTTACATGTGTGTTGGGAGGTTTTAGGAAGAAGTAGGTTGATAGCATCGTCACATTTCTTGACAACCTTACTAAAAAAGTTAAACGCTACTGTAGCAGACTACAAATATCTAAACAGTGTAAAATTGTATTTGACTCAAAGCTGCAATGTATAGTGTAGCTGTCAATGCTTCAGCCAGTTTATGCGCAATCTATTCGAAATGAAGCCAGTTCATATACGTACCATGTGTTTCATCTACACTATATAGTCCATTTTTTTAATTGCTGTCATTGGGTCAACAATTCTAGTTCAGCAAAATGAAATAAAGTTGTCCTGATCTACGACAATTAATATATATTTGTGAAACAGTGTATCGCAGGTCACTAAACTATTCACGTCGTGTCACTTAGGTCTACAAATTCTAGATCATTTAGGTTTCTAAACTATTTTTGATGTGTCAAGGCAGGTCCAGATCTTCATCTCGTGGCTAAAAAAATAAATATTTGAGCATTCCAACGTTGATTTGTACTCATATATCTTGCGCATGAAGTCAGGATTCATCATTTTATTTTTATCACAAAAACCAAAATAAAAAATTGTCGATGAAAACTATTTTTATCATAATGCAAAAGTCAGTTTTAATAACTGAGCTGGACTTTGCGCCGAAGATCGCAAAAAACTTAATCTGATTCAGACTAAGGGACATTGAATTATTAAACTGTCCATGTCCACTAAGCATCATCCAAGCAGCCGCGTCCGCTCCTCCCTTCCTTGACTCACAATGTATAGATGTATATAGATGCATTCATTCGAATAAAAAATCAAATAGTAATATTTATGCATGCTAATTCAACCTAGAACATCCACGTTATATTTTATAGTCTCTAGATAAGATTTAGACCTAGTATGACACATAAAAAATAGTTTAGGAACTCAAATGGTTACTTTAAGAGTTTATGGACATAAGTGACACAGTGCGAATAGCTTAGTGACTTCTGGTGCACTTTAGTCTTATGAAATATTATATTCAAAGTTTAATGCTTCTTTTCTAGTCAATTATTAACAAATGGCAGAAATGGCAGAAATAGTTGACGCTACTTATAACCCAGTATCCAATAGAAATTAATTCACTGCGTTGCCTGATTTCAAAAGGTCAGAAACTTCTTACACTAGAACTCTAACCAACCCGGGAATCAACATGAGCTGGTCGGTGTCAGTGGTGGGCAGGTAGGTAGCAGCCCGGAATCGCTGCCCTCCCCACGTATATACTTTTCCTCCATGGACGGCCTCGAATAAAGACCATGCAGAGCACCTAAGCAGCACCACACAAATGATCACTCCATCTCGCTCTCACGCGTTTGAGAAATTATCCACAAATCCGAGTGCCGCAAGCTGCAGGTCCAGTGAAAGAGACGGACTGGGTTCTTTCGTTACCTGCTGTTGCGTGCAGGGCCCCTGTCTTCTGGTCGAGGGAAAAACACCGCCGGCTATAGCATGCACCGGCTTCTGATGGAGACCTCCGGCGGCTGATGCATGAATCAAGGAAGGTGAAATCGACCGCGGACTGGACCCTCGCTTGCATAGGATGTGTGGTCCTAATATTCCTTTCTCATTATAGTTAACTCTACCTTGATATCTACTACCTCCGTTTTCCTGTTGTTTGGCACTGTTTAAGTATAAATTATACTAGAAAGTGTAAATAACAAAAAAAATAGAGGTGATACTATATAGTAAAGATATAGACCCATAGACATTGTACAAAAATGGAGGTAGTACTATATAGTAAAGGTATAGACTCATAGACCCCATTAAAAAAAGTACAAAGACCCGCGGAAGGCTCTACAATATTATAGTAGTCACTAGTTTATGTACCTTGTCTCAAAAAAGAAAAGCTTGTTTATCTACCCATATTAAACCTCCAAGGCTGATAGACTGGAAGGTCCAAGCTATATTCGGATAAATAATTAATTCATCGAGCAATGTTTTGGCCCTTTACCTCATTGTGTATTTCCTATGTCATTTAATTCAGCGGCTTACATACGACACCGTTGATCATTTGACAGGGTAACAATGGTTGAATTAATTGAAGATTTATGCTAATTTGTTTTGTTAACAATCTAGTTTCATAGAACACTATTAAAAGAGGATATTTCAAAAATCTACGTGTACCAGCATAGCACAAAACATATAACTTTTGTAGTCTATTTCACAAAACCTTGTAACTCCCACATCCGAAATCTTGTTACACCCGAGCTCCCACGTGGAACGGCATACATATTCATACATAGCACCTCTCATTTGCTTTCATCCTCACTTCATATAAAATGGTTAATCTAGAGGTGCTATGGATGAAACAACGAGGGCTTATGTTGACTCCCACTAACCTAAACAACAAAGGTGGGACTTTATTGCAATTCACTACTAAGACTAATGGGTCAAAAGTTAACCTCTACAAAGGCTTCAAACAGCTTGAGGAATTACAAAACTACCACTTCTTTTACATGTGTATGTCTGACACGTGGGATCAGACTATCCAGCATTTGTGCAATTGGCATATGGGACCCTCCCAAAAGTTGTAGGTTTGTGAAGTAGAACATAGAAGTTTTAATTTTGTGTTACAATATCCTAATAGTAATATGTTTGTGAAATTTACTTGTATTAAAATGGTGGATATGAATTAGTAGCTATTGTGGTTTATAGTGAAAATATGTAGATGAAACAGCTCACAAATTTTTTGAACTTTTAAACCTACTCCCTCCATTTGTACTAGAATTGTTGACAATAATTTAAAAATCAAGATAGTAGTAGATCAAAAATGGTAATAACTCACAAATTTTCTTCCTTTAGTAGCACCAAGTTACCACCTGTCATCTTTTGCTCCTCATGTTATATATAAGCTTTTGCACAATAGATGCTTTGATCAAATCAAAATATCCATATTATTAAGGTCTCAGAGATATTGTTGAATCACTTTTTCTTGTCACTCCCATCCCCTCCATGGCCCTTTACCACAAGGGATGGCCTCATGTATCGTCACTTCGGTCATCGTATGAGCTAGCTACATCCTCTATTCTAGAGGGTAAGCATTTGCGAGTTTGGTAACTTTCATTATCACTTAGCAAAAACATACAAATAGTGTTTACTAACAAGTGATATTATTAGACTTATCATGAAAGTAACTATCATAATATAAAAGGAAGCTGTTATATTCTTCAGCCTAGGTGAAGAGTAAAATTACTGAATAAAAAAATACTTACTGAACAAAAAAACTGTATTACTGAATAAAAAAATTATAAATTGCTAAAAAAATTGCTAATCAAGATCGAGAGGTATTATATTGTCTTGATAATCATTGTTGACTGTTACTGGAAAATTCTTTCAGTAAACAGAGTTGGTGAAGAAGAATAAGAATTCCTTGACCAAGGTGAAGAATAGCATTTGTATATATAACTTTTCATGTCTTGATTACTTAGTTTGTACATATATAGTTGATCGTGGTTTAAAAATGTTTGGATTTGACTATTGTCGCAAATTCTTATATTAGAAGATTGAGTTAGTAGCTTTCTATCTTGCCAATGGATCTGCCCCGTGGTTTTCTCTGTCGTTGTTCCTTGCTACCTGGTCGTTGCGCTTTTATTCACTCGATTATAAATAGTTTGATTAAAATCTGAAAAACTTTTCAACCAATCCCTAACTATTAATAGCAACCATGCATTGCATTTAGTAAAGGAGAATATGTTAGCAAATACAAAATAATTGCGTTACGTATGCATCATGCTGTGTACGTAGGTACGTTGACCCCTGCTGCCGCGGGTGGCGAGTCCATCTAGAATCTTTCTTTGCGTGCTAAGTCACATGCCGCTTTGTTTAATTATGGCGCGAGGCAGCAGCGCTGCCGTCCATGTCGCAATATTTTCTCGCGATTTGATCTTGGGACGTCGATCGCTGGATTCGACCACCGTGCGTCACGCAGGAGCTATACAAAGAGGAGACCGAGAGAGGGGCAAAGGTCCAAAGCACAACAACTGTCGTCCGGGAGAGCACGCACCTAACATGCAGGGCCATGGATCACGTATATGATTGTATGTGCAGCGACGTAGTTTATGTACCAGTTGATGGGCATTATGTGTGCGGCAACGGACATTGGATTATAGGGGTCGACGGCATGTGGCTCCAATGATTGCTGAGTATAGTGTTTGATGAGGAGCCTTTAATTTACAGGACAATCATGAACTGTTTTGCCCGTAGAATGCCGATCACCTTTTTGGAGTCTACGTACGAGGTCAAATTTCAAATTGTACTAATTTAGTTCTGATCATGGACTAATGCAGTAATTAAAAGATTTATTTCTGGTTATTACTGGAAACAATGGCGTTTGGTGAACGGCTAAACGAGAGTTTGTACAAAGAGACAAAGACTGTTGCGCACGGGTGGAGAGGAAGGGAATGGGAGACAAGATGCGGTTGAGGTTCAGGATGAGCCGGGTAGGAATTTGGATACTTGTGTCGCAAAGATATCGTTTTGGATGTACGCAAAAGAGAGCTTGAGATGCGGGTGGAGTATTGTACTTGTTGTAATAGAGCCAAAAAAAATTGTCAGTATCTGTTTCCAAACTATATTTCGTTTTTTGTACTTGTGAGCATCAAGAAATAAAAGGTCAAAATGGCCATGTTCCCTGTAAATTATTCCTTACAAGGGTGCTCATTTATATTAGTGGAGAACACAGGGATGCGTACCTAAAAGGTTTGCAGTGATTACATTCAAGGGCCTCTCTTTAAGATTCTCAAACCTTTGCTACCGGTACTGTAGGGCGTGGAACTGCGCTGTCACACTTGAAGTCCCAAAACTGATTAAATAGATTCTGTATGAAATGGTCGTGCCAGTGTTTATATAAGTAAGTTTTTCCATGTGAAAAGGTCTTCTGGTGACATGAAAATCATTGTTTGTAGAGTGAACAACTGAATAATATCACTGCAAATTATACTTGCATATCTAACTGTAAGATGCTTGCCGATCATGGATTGCGAAAAATACCTAATAAGAGCAACAACTAGACAGTACACTGTAACAACCAACTGCCTTAAAAAATTAGAGACACGCGACGTGATGAAAAAAAAAAGAAATTGAGAACGTTTGGCTTCTCTTCGTTGTTTTCAAATTTTATTTATGTGTCGCTGACTACTGCCGTGGAAGAGAATATATCGACCTCAAGTCAATGATATCCTTATCAACTACATGTAGTTTCCAAATTAAAAGGTGGAGTTTCAAAAGGACATATTTTCAGAAACCTTGTTGCAATAAGCTAATAACTAGCCTCATCATGTGTGTTGCATTTATAACTAATTATTATTTCAGTGTTAAATGACCTCCCATCGAAATTGATACACCTACGTGACTTGTGAATGTCAAGATTGACCACAGTTCATTCTTTTAGAGGTTCTCAAAATTCTAGGTAAGATTTATGTGTGTGTATGTTTATATAGGTTAATTACTGCTTTTGCGCTTGTACTGTGTTAACAAAAAATGACTGTCTGCTCTTGTAAGCTGTCTGAAGGCGAGCACTTTTCTATTATTCACATGTAAAGAAAAAAAAATATCAAGATATACATTTGACACTAAGTGTCAACTGTTGGATTTAATTTGTTTTAATACTAATTTAATTCAACAAATTCTAAGGTTCATTTTGATGCTAAAAGTTACGTGGCTGTGTGTGTATACAATGCCAAAAGTAAAGGTGAGCATCACTGCTATAAAACCTATTTCTAGTGACAGGCCCCAAAATGCAGCATGTGGTGGGCATAGGACATTTCAGCATGTCATCTCACATTTCGAGCAAAGCAAACGCAATGGTGACGGGCAAAGTGACGTTGGCAGACGATATGTGATGGGCCACATAGGAGCCTGCTACACAACTACGTAAAATATATGGCGGGCTCCTATGTGGCCTGCCACTATGCTTGTAGACAAAAATGTGGCGGGCTACTTAGAAGCCCTATATATGCGGGTAACATGTGGTAGGCTTTTTAATAGCCTACCACATACCAGCGAAGAGTTGTGGTAGGCGACTTACCAGCCTGCCACAACTTTGGCCGCCACCGCACTTGTGCGGGCGTTTAAGAAAGTTTGTCACAGTGGAGCGCACACATGTAGCGGGTTCTTTCTGCACCCACCACATTTGTTGATAAGGACTATATATACCCCTACCCCTTCGGGATACTATTCCAGAATTAGGGCAGCTCGAACTGTTCTTGTCCGTGGCGGCTAGAAATTTTCGATTTCGAGGGGGGAGGTTTTGTTTCTGTTTCCTTCTTTGGTGGGTTGCTTCACGAGGTAACTCTAAGTCTTTTATTTTATTTTGATTAACTTTTACTAGTGAATCAAGGCTTAATTTTGGGTTTGAAAATTTCTAGGGTTTCGTGCTTTTTGATGAAATTAGCTAGATTTGTTCCTTTATATTCATATTGTAGGGATTATTTGAGTTAGATCTTTCGTGTTGACGTGTTTTATAGCTTTTTTGTTAAATTTTAACGTAATTATGATAGAATTAAAATTAGGGTTACACCTATGGAGGGAAAGAGGGTGGGAATTGAATATTTTTTCTTTTGTAAGTTTACCACGTGTTGTATTCCCTTATTACTATTGTATGGATGCTTGAGTTGGATCTATTGTGGATGACCTCCTTTTATAGTTTCTTTCCTTGATCAGATGGATAGGTCATGGATGTAAAATGACGAAAGGCCTACAAGTGAATTTCTTAGAGGAGTCAATAATTTCATGAAAGCAGCTGAGGAGAACGCTCACAGAAATAATTTCTCAGAGATATATTGTCCGTTCATTGATTACAAAAACCTGAAGTTATTTAAAAACACCTCAGTGATAAGAGGTCATTTGGTACAAAGAGGTTTTGTTCTTGACTATACACTTTGAACGAAACATGGTGAAGGCAATAATGGTCCTTCTACATGTGTGTTTGATGGACATGATAGAGAGGTGACAATGGAGACAGGTGTTGAGCACAGTACAATGAATGGTGATGTGGCCGAGGATTTTTATGTTGAGGAACTCTTACGACACGCTGCTAGAAGTGTTAGCGATAGGTTACACAAAGGTCTTGATAACTTCGCTGTACTTGAAAAGGCGTCAAAAGATCTTTTGTATGATGAATCAAAGGATTGTAATAAGAAGTTTATAGTATTGCATGCTGTACTTGAGGTTCTGAAACTCAAGGCAACTTATGGATGGTCTGACAGTAGTTTCACTTCCTTGCTATGTGACACCCGAGGTGTCACTTAAAAAGTCATCGACAAAACGAGAACCCTAACTTACACTTTTGAGCAAAACTAGCACGAGAGCAAATGAACAATGTTGCTTAAAAACACTTCCATTAACCTACACAAAAATTTCGGTAGATTAATTTTTGAACACTTTCACCAAATAAGGGCCCTCAGTCCACAGTACATAGTCATTTCCTACCGGGTAAGGATTCACACTCCAATTCGAAACCCTAATCGCCAAATTTCACACGCAAAAGCAAAATCGATGTCGCAACCCCGTCCGATAAAATCGTACGGTTGCTCATCCAGGATCATTTGGGAGGGCCGCTTGCTGAAACAAGTGACTTTACAGTACTGTAATTAACAAGGACTCGCATAAATGACTTAAAGATACATTAATTCTAGTTATCTTACAACTGATTTCAGAAGTTTTGGAAGTGCGGTAACGTAGTTTTGATAACAAACACGTGGATTTCAGCGGAAGCAAAAATCTAATACTCGACGCCTCGATTAAACACCCCAGCCCGATGGTGTTTAATCTCCACGGGAGGGAGAAGCGGGGACCCACTCGAAGGTCCACTCCGAGGGCGTCTCCTCTTCCCAACCACCCTGGCTACAGTCAGCACTAATACCTGCAAAACAATAATCAACAAACCGTGAGCGACTGACGCTCAGCAAGGCTTACCCGTCAATAGGCCTTCTAAGGCCGACTCCTTGAATGCTGGAATATTGGTGGCAGCTGGTAGGTATTTGCAAAAATACAGCACTACTAGTGGTTTTCAGTATTTTAGCCAAGTTATCAGAATTGCTATTGGAATTTTACTAAGTGCAACAGCAACTAAGCAAGCAAGTGCAATACAACAGTTCTGAAATTTATTCTCAAACCTCCAATCACAATTCCTGCTACCACATTTTATAGTGTCGCCACGGCAGAAAGGAGCAAGTGGTACTCAATACCGCGAGGGACGGCAATTATAATTGATTTTACATCCTACAGGAGAAACCCGAATAACACGACACGTGCACACTCCACGAGTCACACGTGGCCACCTTTCACTGCATCGCGACAGAGTTGGTCCAACATCCATCTCTCCAAGGACATGGTCCTCCAGGCAACGTCCTGCGTCCCTGTACGGCCCCAAGCCTTTCCCACTAGCACATGCCCAAGAAAAACAGAAATGCGAATTCATCCACCATACTGGTCCGTTCACCCGGAAAAAGAGATGGCCAATTGTCCAAACACTGTGCAATGAGCTACGTCGGTTTCCTGGGTCCCATATGCCAGTATGTATTCGGTACACAACTCAAACTTGACCAATGCAACCGCACCCGACACCGTGCTTAATTTTTATTCACACAATGTTGGGTCCTGACTTTCTCAAATACTTCTATAAATAATCCCCTGAGTAGTCTCCATACCACTCAAATCCCTTCGTTGCCCTATCAGTAGGCATAGCACTAACATACTGGCTCTAACAGAACAACCCGTAGGAGATCCTAACAAGTCATGCAACTAAGTTTTCACACAAGCCTCGAAACTTAATGCACAACAAAAACCTACATACACAGTGAGAAAGTAAAACTTTAAATATAGGTATGCACCGGGGCTTGCCTCGGTTCGGGGAGAAGTTAGCACAGTCGAAGGCGGGGTCGGCAGCGGGGAAATCCTCCTCAGCCTCGATGGCCGTCTGCAGCTCGGTTCCTATATGAAGATGCAAGGTAACTTAGTTTACATAAGGATTCAATGCTGGCGGTGGCAACTTATATTAACAGAGAAGTGAAGGTGCATGAATTTCTTTCTAACAAATTTAGTGTGTTGTTTCGGTAAACGGGATTTAGCTAGACTGGTCGGACGGCAAAGATTACCAGAGGGCTGACGGTAAGAGCGAACGACAACGGAGACCGGTCGCCGGAAAAGAGATGTTGACGCGCCGCTACTTCTGCAATAATGCGGAAGAATGGGGCGGCGGTTAGAGACGATAACGGCGGATGATGGAACCGTCGGCAGGGCATGGGTTACCGAGCTCACCTGAGCACGAGAGAAACTTGCTCTGTTTTCGGCCCTGCGGAGCTCTTCGGCGGTGACGGCGGAAGGCAGGGAAGACGAGAGCAGAGAAACGAGCGTGCAGAAAGAGCAAATGAGTGCGCACGAGTGAAACGTTTCGTCTCTTGAAATTATCAGTCTCCGTTCCTTTTGTCTCTGCAGGACACGGCGCAAGTTGGCGCGGCGGTAGCATACTGCAGCGCATGGGCGCCAGGCGTGCGCGTCCCATCACGAAGACTTTCGGCGCGGTGGCGGCACTGCTGTGTATGGCCAGGCGCTTTTACGGTTGGGAAGATGGCCAGCAGCATTAATGGCGCGGCCGCTCCGAGCTCGGGTCCGACGAGTCTGTCCGACCTCGGTGTCGAGCGAGGCGGGGCGAAAAGCGGCTTGTCCGACCTCGGGGTCGAGCGAGGCGGAGAGTGCTGACGAAGGATCGGACGAGACGGAAATACTGTCCGACCACTGGGGTCGGGGTCGGGCGAGTCGTAAAAATCGTCCGACCTCTGGGTCGGTGTGACACCCCAGGTGTCACCAGGACAAAAGTCGACAACTATAAACCCTAATCCCTAATTTCACTCACTTTAAAGTAGATTCAGTCGTAGAGATAAAAAGGAATATTGTTTAAAATACTTCAAAGAGACACTATAAAAAGTTTGACAAACAACAGGGCATTTTAGCAAAGTCCGGAGAAATCTCAACTAACAGCGTCGAAATCTCGTTAACAGAAAGGAATTCAAACCCTAACTCTTGACCATCAAAACTTCCACAGAACACTAGTTATATTTTTACATAACAATTAAGTACACTTCAAATTAGAATTTTGGGAAATTATTCAGGACTTTTGGAAAAGATTTAGACCTCTTAAAAATTCACAGAAGCTATAATCAACCTAGAAATTCAAGAATTCTTAGAGGCCAAATCATGACTTGACCTTAAATGAAAAGTGCTCCAAATAAATTCCTGAGCTTGTACAAAAATTTTCAAAATTGTTCAAGCTCGGGAAGAGTGTCAATTCATTGCATTCCCTTCCAGCCTTAATGAAAAAGAAAAAAAAATATGAAACTGTTGTCGGGCGGGCTACAGTGCCCGCCCGCCCGACAGCAGAGCGCGCAAGCGCCGCTGCCCCGGTCGACACGGCGCTCGCTCGACGCACGTCGCATTCATGGCTCGGTGCTCCTCACCCTCCTCACTCTCGCATCTCTCTCTCTCTCTCTAGCCCTCTCTCTCTCTTTGACTCTCCCTCGCTCTTCTCCTCTGCCGAGCGCCGCCCGAGCCGACCCCAAGCGCGCCGCCCGCCATGCCGCCATGCTCCTCCGCCACGCCCCTACTCCCCTACCCGGGACTCCTTTAAAAACCGGTGCGCAAGCCCTCCTCCTCCCCCTCTTCCATTTCTTTCCCACGCGCGCCAGCTCCCTCCATTGCTCTCGGCCGCCGCCGCCATTGCCGAGCGCCCCTCTCGGTGAACACCGCCGTTCGGTCATCCTCCGGTCAAATTTCCTCGACCAATCACACTCTTCCGCTCCCGTGAAGCCCAGAGCACTCCCCAATTCTCGGAATCAAGCTCCCATCACCGCAATTTGATCGGTGCACCGCCGCCTCACTACTGCCGCCACCGGGTCCCCGTCGACAGCACGCTACGGTGAGCAACCTTCACCATTGTCCTCTTGCCGCTCTTCCCCGTGCCACCTAGTTGCTGTAGGAGCGAGCTAAGCCCTTGCCGTGCCGTGTCGCGCCGCCGCGAGGTCGCCGGAGCATGCTCCCGAGGGCATCGCCGCCGCGCCCTAGGTTGCACCGCACCTCGCCGGCCGTGGTACTATCTCCGGGACGCCCCATGCCTTGTAGAACAATTTCCCTCTCTTCCCCCTCACCCGGCGAGGCCCCGGCCGGCCGGAATTGCTCGCCGGAGACCCGCCGGACTCGGCCGAGCCTCCCCTGTTTCTCTGCCGTTACTGTTCCATTGAATTTTATTTCTTCTATTTACTATCCTATATTGTAAAATCTCTAACAAATGACGGAAAAATCCAAAAATGTCAAACCAAACTTTGTTAGAATCCTCGTGAGAAGTACTAATTTTCTGTTAAAGCACTTTTTAACAAATGACCAAGCATTTGCAGAATTAATTAGAAACACTCCTTTCTATGTATGAATTTTAAATTGCATTACAGAGAAATTCTAGGGCTAACCTTTGATCCATAAGTGCACCAGGGTACTACACACCCTCTGGAATTTTATGAAGATTTTAGGAACACGGAATGGCATCTAACCCTATTAAATAACCTCAATCTGCCTAATTTAAATACCATTTTCTAAAGTACATTGTAAAAGTAATTTTTAAGGTTAGACCCAAAAAGCAAAGTTTTATATCTGGTACTCAGAAATGCTCACAAAAAGTTTCATAATTTTATTCTAACATTTACTAGTATTTTCTGATTTTACAAGGTTTAAAAACAGGAACTTTGTTGAATTTTTATAAAATATAGAAAATTCATCTAGGCCCCACCCAAAGCCCCAAATGCTTATTCCAGGGAGTACTATCAACTAAAAATAATCTTGAGAAAGAATTAAAATTTTCATTTTAACCCTAGTTTAATAGCCGAAATAATTAAATACTATTAACCAAAAAAAGTGTCGCATTAACTTAACTAAAGTTGAAGTTGATGAATATTCCAACTAAAAGTTATCCCATGGGAGTTTAATAGACTTCTTTAAACATCATTCACAGATTAAGGATTGAATTTAATCGACGGCGTCGAGTAATTAGGGTTAACCCTAATTCTAGGCGTCGCCAATCTAAACTCTAGATTACTATCGATAATAATAATAAGTTTCATTTTCATTAAACTTATTATAATCCTACTGCATCATGTAGATTCTGACGCTAACGAGGTAGCTGCCGATCCAAGTTCTTCGACCCCCGCCAAAGAAGTCGACATCAACACCGAAGAACCAGGCAAGCCCCGGTGCACAACCGAATTTTAAAGTTTTACTTTTGCACTAAGTGTGTCTTATTTGTGCATTAGGTGCTAGGAGTTGATTGAAACCATAGTTGCATTGTTTCCCATAGGAAACCCTGACGGTAGCTTGTTTGAATATCCCTAGTATGCTATGCTTAGCAGATAGTTGCCGGTAGAAGTCGAGCAGAGTGGACGCTGCTCGCGAGTAATAGGATTTTGAATGAAACCATTTCATGAGATGTGCCACACGATTATGAATGAGTAAGAAAGATAAAAGATTGAGGGTCAGACTGGGTACCAGTAGGTTGGCAACTGGTCCGGGACCAGGGTGACCGTAGTCTGGTCTGATCCGTGTGGCACAGTTGGGCAAGTATTGAATGTACTAATCGTATGCTGGGTGTTATGGGCCCCGGTAAACCTACGTAGCCTAGTGATTGCAACGTCGAACCTGCCCTACGGTGTCTGACTAGGAGGAGATCTGGGGTGGGCAGCGTGGGAACTCCATAGAAACCATCTGGGACGTGTTGTCTGGTGGGACGCGGCGCTGCTAAGGCAGGCGTAGGAGGGAATTGACGTTGCAGGAGCTGGTGTGAACGGTTACCACGTGCGAGTCTGGGACACGCACGTGTCGTACGATTAGGTTAACCCTGCAGTGGTATAAAAATCGGTTCGAATCGCTGTCGCTCTCAGCTATGAGCTTACTTGAACTCTCTGTCACATTTTAGTAAAGAGGTTGAGACATCATGAGAATGAATTATGAATATTCATATTGCTATTGTTGATTCTGTTATGTTTGCTTAGCAGTGCTAACTAAATTTATTTTTCTAATCACTTAATCCGATGCTAAAATTTGATAAGAGTAGCATAGGCTTGCGAGTCCTTTTGTAAATAAACCCTCCCGAGTCAGCCTTCATGTCTAGGAGTCGGCTGTAGCCAGCCTTTTGTCGGGTAAGTCTTGCTGAGCTTCTTAGAAGCTCACGCGTTAGCGTTTTGTGGTTTTTCAGGCGCCGTCATGCAGGAACCAGCAGGTAACTTCCATTGGAAGGAGCCTCCCCTCGAGGTTGGGAACCTCTAGTAGGAGTTGTGCGAGTCGTCGCAATGAATGTTGAAGTGGCTAGTAGCATGACGCCCGTGGGCACGGCGCGTGCTTTTGCTTAAGTCCGAGTGTCGGAGTTGTAATAGTTCTAGTCTTCCGCTGTTATCATTTTCAAAATTGTTGCATACTCTAAAACACTGTAATATTCAACTTCTAAGTTATGAATCAATGATGTATTAAGTGCTCTCTTCTTGTAAATTATTGTTGTTTATCTCTGCCTGTGTTGCATCGTGTGTACGCTCGCTTCGACGAGCGTTGCCCAACAAGATCTTGGCTTAACGACTGACCGGATCCGTCCTGAGATGAGGTTTTCTGGGCGGGGTCATGTCAGTCGGAGGTCGGGCGAACCGTAAAAATCCTCCGACCTCTGGGTCGGAGGTCGGGCGAGTCGGACTCACAAAGTCGGGGTCGGGAAGGCATGGAAAGGAACAGGGAAGCGGCGCCCGAAGTCAAAATAATCAATGATGGTTGAAACCACCTTGTCAAAAGTAAACTCTTGATTACTCTTTAACAGAACCACCATATTTCCTTATTTAAAATAACAACTCATCTCCCTATTTTCATCATGTAGACATCGAAGAGAACGTCGTAGCTAACAATCCCGAGTCTTCAATCCCCGCCGAAGTCGTCATCACCATCAAAGCAGGAGATCCAGGCAAGCCCCGGTGCACAACCAAGATTTTAACTTTTCTTTTATAACTATGTGTCATGTTTATGCATTAAGTTGCTAGGAATTGAAACCATAGTTGTATTTGTTTCCATAGGAAACCCTATCGGTAGCTGGTATAGATGACCAATTAGTATATGCTTAGCAGGTACTTACCGGTAGAAGTCGAGCAGAGTGGACGCTGCTCGCAATTGGTATGGTTTTGATTGAAACTCTCTCACATGAAGTACATGACACTCTTTTACGGATGGTTAAGGAAAGATAAAAATTTGAGGGTGAGACAGGATACCAAGTAGGTCGGCAACTGGACTAGGTCCAGGGTGACCGTAGTCTTGTCTGATCCGTGTGATCCGAGTCTAATCGAGCTTTGAATATACTAATCGTATGCTAGGTATAATGGGGCCCAGTAAACCTACGTAGCCTAGTGATTGCAAAGTCGAACTTGCCCTACGTGTCTGATTCAGAGGCGATCTGGGGCGAGCAGCATGGGAACTCCACAGAAACCGTCTGGGACGTGTGTTCTGGTGGGATGCAGCGCTGCTAAGGCAGGCGTAGGAGGGAATTGACTTTGTAGGATCTGGTGTGAACGGTTGCCACGTGCGGGTCTGGGACGCGCACGTGTCGTATGATTAGGTTTCCCCCTGCAGGGTATAAAAATCGTTTTGAACCGTTGTCGCTCCCAGTTTGTGAGTATGCTCATGAAACGCACCATATCCTAATCAAGAAGTTGAGACACAACGAGGATGAAGTTAGGATGATTGTTATTACTGTATACTACTTTTGTTATGCTTGATTAGTTCAGTGCCAACTAAAGTTACCATTCTAATCACTTAACCTGCGCTTTGACCAAGAGTAGTACAGGTTATGCGAGTCCGCTTTGCAAGTAAACCCACCCCGAGTCAGCCAGCATGTCTAGGTGTCGGCTGTAGTCAGCCAATTTGACCGGTCAGCCTTGTCGAGCTTCTTAGGAGTTCACGCTTTTGCGATACGTGGTATTCAGGCGCTGACGTGCATAACCAGGATGAGAGCATCCATTGGGAGGAATCTCGTCCAGAGGTCGAAAACCTCCAGTGGGAGCTTTGCGAATCGCCGCAGTGAACCTTGAAGTGGCTAGTAGCATGACGCCACTGGGCACCGTGCATGCTTTTGCCTTAATATGAGTATCGGAGTCTGTAAACGTCTTAGTCTTCCACTTTATTTATTTTAAAAACTCATCTGCGTACTCTGAATCATTGTAAGAATTAAATTTCAATCTATGAAACAATGTTGTATAATTTCTCTTATCCTGTAAAAGAATGCTGTTTATCCTGCCTGTATTGTACCATGTGTATGCTCGCTTCGGTGAGCATTGCCCAACAGGGCCCTAGCGAGACGCAGGATCTGTCCTGGACTGAGTTTCTGGGGCGGGTCCGCGGTCCGCGTCAATCTTCTTAGCTTTCCATGCGTATGCAGATCATCCAAAACGGAGTCCGTATGCGACCTATACCTCCGTTTTATTGAAGACTGGTCCTGGACTCCGAGTTGGTTTCGAAGTCGATGTAGATTGGGCCTCCACCTTGCATATGACGCCCATGCTGGCCTCCTCAGGAGGTGGCCAAGGGGGAGGACGTCCATGGGCTTCCTTTGGACGTTCTTCACTTGGTTGAGTCGTCCCTCCTCTTAGGCCGGGATCCCAAGCAATATTAGGCCCACGACGACATGATGAATGTCCAGCATATGCATCACTTTTTGTGAGAGACCCGTCCAATTTACATTCAAGTTTACCAAATTGACTCGCTGTCCATGTACGGTATGCGAGTACTCAACCCGATAAAAAGGAATGTAAACCCGGCAGTCCCCCGACATGTTTCTCAAGCAATGCCCAAGATCCAAGCACGTCGGTATAACAACAATTGATACATCACATAGGTCACAATAATTCAATTACATTAGTTTTAAAGTAATCTTACAAACTAAAGGTTCAACATATAAGTCCTGAAATTTAAAATGCAGAAGTGGTTCTAAGGAAAAGAGCGGTCGCCATTTGTCGTCCCGTTTGCGGGTGGTAAGCCGAACTATGAATTAGCTTGGTGTCCAATGCTTGATGAAGACTTTTCCAAAGCCGAGAGACAAACTGGGAGCCTCGGTCTGAAATTATTGTCTGTGGAACACCATGAAGACACACGATGCGAGTGAGGTACAACTCAGCATACTCCTTGAAAGAATATGTGGTCTTGATCGGAAGGAAATGTGCAGATTTTGTCAATCGGTCAACGATCACCCAGATGGAATCGTAACCACTTGAAGTTCTAGGCAGACGAACAATGAAATCCATGCCAATATCCTCCCATTTCCATGATGGAATAGGCAATGGTTGCAGCGTGCCTGCGGGTTTTAGATGGCTAGCTTTCACCCGCTGGCATACGTCACATTTGGAGACGTATCGAGCAATCTCCCGCTTCATGCGAGTCCACCAAAATTTGGTCTTCAAGTCTTGATACATTTTTGTGCTCCCTGGGTGTATGGACAACAAGGAATCGTGGGCTTCATTGTGAATTTTCATTCTCAGCTCATGCACTTTCGGCACCACAAGGTATTTTCCAAACCATAACACGCCTTGCTCACAAAGAGGAAAACATCCGGCTTTACCCGATCTCATTTCCTCCCGAACACGAGCCATGCCTTTGTCATTTTTCTGGGCTTCCTTGATTTGATCCAAAGGTGTGGATTTTATTTCAAGGTTAGCAAGGAAACCTTCTTCCACCATTTGCAGAGCAAGTTTCCGAAAATCCTCACATATGGAGTGGTTTCGGGTCTTCCCGATTAGGCAATTGCAGCGGCTTTTACGACTCAATGCATCGGCCACAACATTAGCCTTGCCCAGGTGATAATGCACCTCTAGCTTGTAGTCCTTGATCAACTCAAGCCATCTCCTTTCCCTCATATTCAAATCAACTTGGTTGAATATGTACTTGAGGCTCTTGTGGTCGGTATAAATATTGCAAGTCTTGCCAAGGAGATAGTGTCGCCATATTTTTAAAGCATGAACCACGGTGGCAAGCTCAAGATCATGTGTAGGATAATTCTCCTCATGTGGCCTCCATTGGCGAGAGGCATAAGCAATGACTCTCCCGTCTTGTATAAGCACACATCCGAGTTCAATATGAGAAGCATCGCAATAGACGTCAAAGCTCTTGTGGATGTCGGGTTGAGCAAGAACGGGCGCTGTTGTGAGCAACGTCTTTAACAGCCGAAAGCTTGCTCGCAATTGGAGGACCAAAGGAATTTCTCTCCTTTGTGCAGCAACTTAGTCATTGGCTTGGCAATCTTGGAGAAATCCTTGACAAACCGACGATAGTAACCCGCAAGTCCAAGAAAACTGCAGATTTCCTTTACGTTGGTTGGTGGAGACCAATCAAGCACTTCTTGTACCTTAGTGGGATCCATGGCACCACCATTTTCAGAAATGACGTGCCCAAGAAAAGCCACTTCGTGTAGCCAAACATTCGCACTTGCTGAATTTGGCATAAAGACGGTGTTCACGAAGCTTTCCGAGTACAATTCGGAGGTGAACAGCATGATCCGTTTCCGACTTGGAGAACACAAGAATATCATCGATGAAGATCACCACACATTCATCAAGTTCCTCCATAAAAATAGAGTTCATCAAGTACATGAAGTAGGCAGGGGCATTAGTGAGACCAAAGGACATGACAAGGTACTCGTACAAGCCGTAACGAGTAGAAAAAAGCGGTTTTCGGAATGTCCTCCTCTCTATTTTTTATTTGGTGGTAGCCCAGCCTCAGATCAATTTTGGAGAAACAGCGGGCGCCAGAAAGCTGATCGAAAAGGATATCGATCCGCGGAAGTGGATATTTGTTTTTGATGGTAACAGCGTTCAACGGACGATAATCAATGCACATGCGCAATGCGCCGTCTTTTTTTTTTACAAAGATGGCGGGACAACCCCAAGAAGAAGAGCATGGACGAATAAAACCCTTGTCGAGAAGATCCTTCTGCTGCTTTTTCATTTCAGCTAGCTCCTCGGAAGACATTGGATACGGCCATTTCGAAATCGAAGCCGTTCCAGGTTCGAGTTCCATGGCAAACTGAACAGCCCGGTTGGGCGTCATACCCGGCAAATCATCAGGGAAAACATCCGGATATTCACATACTACAGGAATGGAGGAAAGCTCAGAGCTGGTCGCACCTTACAAATGGTACAAACCAGAACTATCACCCGTGAGGTGTAGCAAAAAGCGGTTGCCGGTTGGGCCTTTCAGAGAAACAACTCTGGAATCCACGTGGATGACGGCATCATGAGAAATTATCCAATTCATCCCAAGAATAACATCCAACCCTTGCAGATCCAGGAGTAAGAGATTGTCTTGCAGAGTAACACCGCTGATTGGAGTCAACGATGTCGGAACCATGGAACCTACGTGGATTTTTGCTCCGGGTGATTCTATGATATATGATGTACGAGTAGGGAATATTTTTAGGTTATATTTGACGCGGACCCACCCCAGAAAACCTCATTTCGGGACGGATCCTGCCGTCGTTGAGCCAGGATCCTGTTGGGCAACGCTCGGTGAAGCGAGCGTTCACACGATACAACACAGGCAGGAATAAACAACAGGAATCTACAAGGAGAGAAGATTTTAATACAACATTAATTCACAAACTTGAAGTTAGGTCTTATATTGATTCAGAGTACGCAAAAAGTTTTGAAAACATAATAGCGGAAGACTTGATCGTTTACAGACTCCGACACTCATCCTTAAGCAAAAGCATGCACCGTGTCCAGGGGCGACATGCTACTGGCCACTTCAATGTTACTACGGTGATTCACACAACTCCCACTGGAGCTTCCCAACCTCGGGGTGAGACTCCACCCAATGGATGCTATCATCCTGGTTCTGCATGCCGGCGCCTGAAAACCACATAGCGCAAAAGCGTGAGCTTCTAAGAAGCTCAACAAGGTTGACCCATCAAATTGGCTGACTACAGCCGACACCTAGACATGTTGGCTGACTCGGGGTAGGTTTACCTTGCCAAATGGACTCTTAGATCCTGAACTAATCTTGGTCTAATTTTTAGCTCAGGTTAAGTGATTAGAATGGTAACTTTAGTTAACACTGATCTAAGCAATCATAACTGGAGTAATGCAACATACAATAATAATCATCCTCATCATGGAATCTCAGTCTTCTTAATTGTAATATGACAGAGAGTTCAAGCAAACTCATAGTTCAGAGCGACAGCGATTCTAACCGACTTTTTTACCTCTGCAGCGTTAACCTAATCATACGACACATGCGCGTCCCAAATCGCACGTGGCAACCGTTCGCACCAGATCCTGCAAAGTTAATTCCCTCCTACGCCTGCCTTAGCCGCGCCGCATCCCACCAGACAACACATCCCAGACGGTTTCTGTGGAGTTCCCATGCTGCCCACCCCAGGTCGCCTCCGATCAGACACCGTAGGGCAGGTTCGACTTTGCAATCACTAGGCTACGTAGGTTTACTGGGCCCCATATTCCCAGTACACGATTAGTACATTCAATACTTGACCAATTGTGTCACACGGATCAGACAAGACTACGGTCACCCTGGTCCCGGACCAGTCGCCGACCTACTTGTACCTTGTCTAACCCTCAATCTTTTATCTTTCTTTATTCATTCATAACCATGTGTCGTATGTCTCATCTGATAGTTTCAATCAATCTCCTACCAATCGCGAGCAGCGTCCACTCTGTTCGACTTCTACCGATAAGTACTTGCTAAGCATAGCATACTAATTGGTCAGATATACCAGCTACCGATAGGGTTTCCTATGGAAACAAATGCAACTACGGTTTCAATCAACTCCTAGCAACTTAATGCACAAACATGACACTTAGTTATAAAATAAAAGTTAAAATCTTGGTTGTGCACCGGGGCTTGCCTGGTTCTCCGGAGTCGTTGTTGACTTCTTCCGCGGAGACCGAGGAAACTGGATCTGCAACTACTTCGTGCGCCTCAGAATCTACATGATGCAATATTATTAAGATAAGTTCAATGAAAAGAGTCACCATGCCTTTACTAAAGATTAATCTAGGGTTTCGACGTTAAGAAATTAGGGTTAACCC
The DNA here is from genome assembly GCA_001182835.1 of Oropetium thomaeum. Lineage (NCBI taxonomy): Eukaryota > Viridiplantae > Streptophyta > Magnoliopsida > Poales > Poaceae > Oropetium > Oropetium thomaeum. The sequence continues at coordinate 358,301 of LFJQ01000040.1, read as the reverse complement.
TAATTCCTCGACGCCGTCGATTTATTAAGTTTTGATCCTATGATTGTGGTTCAAATGAAACTTCTCATTTTCTTTCCCAAGAGATGATTTTTAGTTGGCTTTTGTTCTCAAAATTAAGGATTTCAACTTTGGCTAGGGTTAGATCAACACTTTTCTTCGGGTAATAATTATTTAATAAACTACGACTATTAACCTAGGGCTAAAAATGAAACCTTTAATTATACCTCAAGATTATTTTTAAGTGATAGCACTCTCTGAAATATGCATTTTGAACTTTGGTTGAGGCATAGATGAAGTTTCTAGATTTTATAAAAATTCATCAAATTTCTGTTATTAAATCTTATAAAATCAGAAATCAATAGTAAACCTTAGAATAAAATTATGAAATTTTATGTGGTCACTCATGAGCATCAAGGATAAAAGTTTGCTTTTGGGTCTAACCTTTTGGATGACTTTTACATGTATTTTAGAAAATGATAATTTAACTAGGTAGATTGGAGTATTTTTAAAGGTATGTATGCAACTTTGTGGTCCGAAAATCACCATAAAATTCCAGAAGGTGTTTACTATCATGATGTACTTGTAGATCAAATCTTAGCCCTAGCACGGCTCTAGAATTTAAACTAAAATTCAAAAACCAAAAAGAGTATTCTAATTATTTCTGAAAATTCCTGGTCGTTTTTGGAAAAGTGCTTTAACAAAATTAGTCCTTTTTATGAGGGTTCCAAGAAATTTTAGTCTGGCATTTTTGGATTTTTCTGTGAATTGTTAGGGATTTTACATGTAGAACAGTGGAGCGGATCTCCGGCGAGCTCCGGCGGTCGATTCCCGGCGAAAGGGTGGTCGCCGGCGGTCGATCCTTGGCCCTACACCTTCTACGTGACACGGTGAGTCTCGGCAACACAACGAAGGCCAAGTTCTCACACCGGAGAGGAGGGCTCACCGGAGGAGCATGACGGCGGCTGCGCGAGGTGAAATTCCGGCGATTGGAGCTCAAATTCGGAGAACGTAGAGTGCTGTGAGCTGCACGGGAGAGAGAGGGAGGAGTTAGGCATGGAAATTAGGGTGGAGGAGGGCCAGGAGACGTTGCTCACCGTGGAGGGGCGCTCGGTAATGGCGGTGCGGTGGCGGCGCAAGGAAGAAGGGGGGGGATTGGTGTTGTGCGCTGCAGGAAAGGGAGGAAGGGGAGAAGGAGAAGAAGTGCGCGCCACTTAAAGGGCCTCGGAGCAGGGAAACAGGGGGAGTAGCGTGAGCGGCACGGGTGGCTCGGGCGGCGGCACTGTGCCCGGCATGGCGGCAGTGGAGGAGGCGGGAGAGGGAGGGAGAGAGAGGGGAGGAGGGAGAGAGGAGGGAGGCGGGAGCACGAGAATTGAAGACGACGTGCAAGTTAATGCCGTGTTGGCCGGGCGGGGGTGCCCTGCCGCTCGCCACTCGGTCGGGCGGGCGGTGGGGCACTGTAGCACCATGCCTCCTTTAGTTTAAAATTTTTTTTTTGATTTTTCTGCTATTGCTTAAAACTTGAATCCAATTCAATGGAAAGACATGCTTCCCGAGTTCAAATTTTTGAAACTTTTTTTGTAGGCTTAGTGATTTATTTGGAGCACTTGCCATTTAGGGTTCAAGTCCTGATTTGGCTTTTAAAAATTCATGAATTTCCATGATGATTATTGTTTGTGTGAATTTTAAAGAGGTCTAAATCTTATCCAAAATTTTGAATAAATTCCCAAAATTCTATTTTGAAGTGTACTTATCTGTTATGTGAAAATATGGCTAGGGTTTTATGGAAACTTTGATAGTCATGAGTTAGGGTTTGGATTTTCTTCCTGTTAATGGGAATTTCGACACTGCTAGTTGAAATTTTTCGATCCTATTCATAGTGTTCTGTTGTTTGCCAAAATTCTTGTAGCGTTCCTGTAAAACATTTCAAACAACATTTCTTTTTACTTCCAGTGTTGATTTTGCTTCTAAGTAAGTGAATTACCGATTAGGGTTTAAAGTTGTCGATTTAGTCCTGGTGACACCTGGGGTGTCACAGCCCTCCGCCCTAAAAGAAATTGCGTCCTGAGATTTAAGGAGAGGGTTAGGGTAGGCATAGGTACCTAGGGGGCTTGGAGTAGCTCGGGGTAGTGTGACTGAAGAAACTCTGAAGGCTCCCACGTGGTTTCGTCTTCTGTGTGGTTGCTCCAAAGAACCTTGTAAAATTTGAGTGTCCGTTTCCTTGTAACGCGTTCCTTTTCATCCAGTATCCGGATTGGACGCTCCGGGTATGTTAAGTCTGGTTGCAATTCTTCTACTTCTTGAATCACTTGGTCTACGGGTGCCTTGAGACACTTCTTCAACTGGGAGACATGGAAGACGTTATGCACTCCCGATAATTTTTTCTGGCAGTTCCACTTGGTACGCCACTGGTCCGCACTTGGCTGTGATAGGATATGGACCTATATATCGAGGTGTTAACTTGCCTCTGACCCCAAATCGTTGAACTCCCTTCATTGGTGAGACTTGTAGGTAGACGTAGTCCCCTAGCTTGAAAGTTAATGGTCTACGCCTTCTATCTGCATAGCTCTTCTGTCTTGACTGGACGGCCTTCAGATTTGTTTGTATGACCCTTACTTTCTCTTCGGCCTGCTGCACTAGGTCTGGTCCCAATATAATTCTTTCGCTTGCTTCTGACCAGTTGAGTGGCGTTCTACAACTACGGTAATAAAGTGCTTCAAAAGGTGACATCTTGATACTGGCTTGGTAGCTATTGTTGTACAAGAACTCCGCCAATGACAGATAAAGTGTCCCATCATTTTCCGTGCTCTAAAATACAAGCTCAAAGCATGTCTTCAAGTATTTGGTTCACTCTTTCAGTCTCACCATCTGTCTGTTGGTGGTAGGCTGAGCTATGGATTAGCCTTGTTCCTAATGATTCGTGGAGTTGTTTCCAAAATCGACCGATAAATTGGGTACCTCGGTCAGAGATGATTGTCTTGGGCACTCCATGCAGACACACTATTCGCTCAATGTATAACTCTGCGTACCTTTTCATTCTATAATTGGTACTGACAGGTATGAAATGAGCGGACTTCGTCAGGCGATCCACGACTACCCAAATGAAGTCCATGCTTATGTCTTCCCAGTTCCATGACGGAACACTCAAAGGTTATGACAACCCTGCACCCTTCAGATGGTCGATCTTTACTCCACGGCAGGTGTCACATTCCGCTATGTACCGAGCGATTTCCCTTTTAATTCTTGTCCACCAAAAATTCTTTCGCAAGTCTTGGTACATCTTGTTGCTACCGGGGTGAATAGAGTACTTGGATAAATGAGCCTCATCCATGATCTTCCTTCGGAGCTCGTGATCCTTTGGCACTACCAGTCTGTCCTTGAACCACAAAACTCCGTCTTCGTCTTCCCGGAAGCACTGCATCTTCTTTTCTTGCAGTCCTAATCTGATCTTCTTCATGCCCTTATCAAGCTTCTGGGCCTTGGCTACCTCTTCTCTAAGTGTTGGCACTAGAGCTAGATTGTAGAGGGCTCCGTGAGGTAGAATTCTTAGGTTTGGCTCTAGTTCTTCGGTTGCAATCCCTTGATCCAAGTAGTGACAGTGGGCGTTTCTACTCAGCGCATCTGCAACCACATTGGCCTTGCCGGGATGGTAGTGAATCTCTAGTTCATAATCCTTGATTAACTCTAGCCATCTTGGTCGTCTCATGTTCAACTCATTCTGCGTGAAGATGTACTTGAGACTCTTGTGATCGGTGTAGAGGTGTACTAGGTTTCCCAACAAGTAATGCCTCCACACCTTCAGAGCTAATACCGCGGCTGTCAATTCCAAGTCGTGTGTGGGGTAATTTAGCTCATGCTTGCGAAGTTGCCTGGAAGCATAAGCAATTACTCGTCCCTCCTGCATTAACACACAACCTAATCCAATGCCTGACGCATCACAATACACGTCAAAGGGCTTGCTCAAATCTGGTTGGGTGAGTACCGGTGCTGTGGTCAAGTGCTTCTTCAGAGTTTGAAAGGCTTCTTCGCACTTTTCCATCCACTTGAACTTTTGGTCTTTCTTGAGCAGCTCTGTGATAGGCTTGGCAACCTTGGAAAAGTTGGGGATGAAGTGACGATAATATCCCGCTAATCCCAAGAAACTTCGCACCTTGTGGACTGTTGTGGGTGCTTTCCAATCAACCACATCTTGCACCTTTCCTGGATCCACAGAAATACCTTCCGCGGACACTACATGACCCATAAACTGAACACGCTCAATCCAGAACTCGCAGTTGCTGAATTTGGCATAGAGCTGATGATCTCTGAGTCTTTGTAGAACTATCCGAAGGTGCTCAGCATGCTCATCGGCCGTCTTGGAGTATACTAGGATGTCGTCAATGAACACCACTACAAACTTATCCAGCTCTGGCATGAAGACTGAGTTCATGAGGTACATGAAGTACGCTGGTGCATTAGTGAGTCCAAACGACATCACCAAATACTCATACAGCCCGTATCTGGTGGAGAAGGCCATCTTCGGAACATCAATGGGACAGATCTTGATTTGATGATAGCCAGACCGAAGATCGACTTTAGAGAAGACCTTTGCTCCAGCCAACTGATCAAATAGAGTATCTATGCGTGGCAGTGGATATTTGTTCTTGATTGTGACCGCATTCAAGGGTCGGTAATCCAGGCATAGTCTCAAGGATTGGTCCTTCTTCTTTACAAACAGTGCCGGACAACCCCAAGGCGAGGAACTGGGCTGTATAAAGCCCTTGTCCAGCAACTCTTTCAATTGTTTCTTCACTTGTGCTAGCTCTTTGGGTGCCATCTTATACGGTCTGCGGGAGATCGGGGCTGTGCCTGGCTGCAACTCAATCTGGAATTCCACATCTCTGTCCGGTGGTAAGCCAGGTAAATCTTTCGGAAATACGTCTGGGAATTCCTTAACCACTGGTATCTCGTCCAGACTTTTCCTGACAACATGGCAGACTCGTTTGAGGGCAGCTCTAGGGTGATTTAGGTTTATAGCTATGGAATCGTGAAGTGGAGAGGTTAAGTGGGCTACACGGTTAGCAATATCAAGTATGGCATTATGGTGTTTCATCCATTTCATGCCGATGATAATATCGATACCCTGCTATCTAGGATTATGAAGGAGGTAGGATAGATGCAACCTCCTAGATTTAGGGGTGCCTCCCTTAAGCCATAGTTTGACAATATGTTGCCCCCAGGCGATTTTATGATGAAAGGTGGTTCTAGGGAGACTGGGACAAGGCTTTTTCCCTTGACAAAATTTTTACTGATAAAATTGTGGGTTGCACCGGAATTGAATAGAACAAATGCTGAATGGCTAGAAAGCGCGAACATACCCGTCAGCACTTGCTCTCCTTCAGCAATTTCTTCGGTCGTGGTGTAGTTCACCGGACCAGTCCTCGTGTTCTTCTGGCCCTTTTGCTGGCCCTGCCCTGGTTTGATTGCCAGTTGCCTCCGGATTGCTGGTTTGAGGGGCACCCTCGGGCGAAGTATTCGGGTTGCCTGCACGTGAAACAAGGGGTGCCTGGTCCAGGACGGGTGCCCTGTTGAGGTGGGCGGACAGCCTGGTTGGTGGTGCGCGGTAGCCAGCCGGTTGCTGATTCTGCGGGGGCCGGTAAGGCTGTTGCGGCGGATGGAATGACGGAGCCTGCTGCGGGGTTGCCTTGTACTTCCTACCATCGGGTGCCGTGTACACCAAACGGTACTTGGGTGGTGGGGCATTAGAATGGCCCACTGCTGGCTCGCCTCTTTTCCCGCTGCTCTTTCTCGAGGTACTCTTCGGCGATGAGGGTGTTGCTTACAAACTCATTGAATGAGCCGCCTTGATTCAGGGCCAAGCGACCCTGGAGTGTAAGGTTCAGCCCTTCCATGAAGCGGTGTTTTCGCTTCGCATCCGTGTCCACTTGCTCTGGGGCATATAGAGCAAGCTGGTTGAACACGCGGGAATATTCATGCACTGTGCGGTTTCCTTGTGTTAAGGCCATAAACTCCTTGGTCTTCCTTTGCATGAGTCCCGCGGGGATATGATAAGTGCGGAACGCCTCCCGGAACTGCGTCTAAGGCACCGGTGTGTTGGCCGCGAGAGTGGCCAGATAGTTAGCCCACCAAGCTCCGGCGTGCCCCTGAAGCATCTGGGCAGCAAAGAGGGTCTTCTGAGTCTCCGTGCAACGGAGCAGCCCAAACTTGGCCTCGATGGTGCGAAGCCAGTGGTCTGCCTCCATTGGTTCCCGGGCATCTCTGAACTCTGGAGGATGAATGGCCAAGAAATCAGCATATGTGCTGTCCTGGTTGTGGTTTCTGGCACCTCTTTTTGTGCCACCATTTTCCAGAATGGCCGTAGCATCTCTTGGGTTTACTGACTGCTTTGTAGTATGGCCGCCATAGCTGCGGCCAAGGTTGGCTCAGCTGGCGGGGGTGGCGGGTTGGAGCTTTCCACATCCTGACGTCCAGCCCTAGTGTTCACCATGCTGAAAAAGTGAAACGGGGTCCCCATCAGTACAGTTCACTCCATGACCATAACTCGACACATGCAAAAGTATGTCAAAATGCACGGCACGGATAACTCATAAAAACAAACTTCATTCATTTCCAAAATGATGATAGTACATTAGTTCTTCAAACTCCTTAGACTGTCAAACCACCACTCTTACATCCAAAAGATTACATCACCACTACGATAGACTCATGAGAACACACGCTAACACCATGACAAGCACAACGCACTCCTTAAAAGAATCATCTAGCTAACTCGGCGTTGTGAAACCATCTCTGCTCTACTCCTCCTCGGGTTCTGGTCCGAAGCATCGGGATCCGATACCTCTGACTCAGGTGCATCATTGTTAGCGGGAGGCGGCTGGTGTGCCTCCAAGAGTCCCGCTATCTGATGCTGCAGATGGTTCTCATGGGCGAGGTCCTCAGCCATCTGCACTGCATGCCCTCTAAGTATGTTCAGCTGGTGAATGTGCTGCAACATGAGGTTGCAATCGTTCTCCCTAGCATGGATCTGGGCAGTCTTAATCTCAGAGACCGCCTCCAACTAAGAGATGCGTGTAGCGTGGGCGTCGCAGCGAGCACGCAACCCATTGTTCTTGCTCTCCAAGCTCTTGACCTTCTCTTGGAGCTGGGCTATCTCCTCATGAGCCCATCCCAAAGCCTGGCGGTCCATCTGAGCGGCAAGAACAGTGTCCTCATGCAAGTTGAGCATCGCCAAGCTCAACGTGAACAATGGAGTGACGTGGTCTTTTTCTCCCTTGAGGGTCCTGACTTGGGCATTCTTGACATTGCGGCGTCAGGTACTGTCGACCTGGTCCCGTATCGGGAACATCGCCGCTGGATTATCCGCCAAGTCCTCTATGTGCCTCTCGCATAGCCTCAATAGAGCCTGATGAGCGGCTGACTCGATAGCCTCAGTCTTATCCGAACCAAAAGTAGTGAGGGTCCAAGTCTCTCCATTGGCTAGTCGAGGGTGCGCAGGTAGCGTAATCATGGCCGAGCAACGCGGCAGGTTATACTGTGCAAACTCTCAAATCTGAAAATAAGGAGTCTCCGCGTAACCTAGCGACTGCAAGGTCTGATGGAGGATCTCTACAAATCCCCTGCGTCCCGACTCCTTGGTGACGCGGGTTGGGGTGGAGTCCTCAATGCCGAACTCTGCGGGTCCCTGCTCGGTCATGTTATCGGCCATCTGCATCATAGAGATGAACAACATTTTATGAATTAGAAGCCACATATTGACACATGTTCAAGACATGCTAAATCTTACGATACGTAAAATATTCTCATTCCTGCGTAAAAGGGTGATCCAAGTTTGTCACTGAGGTCGCAAATCTAGCGACAACCAATTTACCCGAGGTGCTTTACCATCTAAGTTGACCCGTCAAGGAGACAATCTTCCCATCGAGGAAAGTACTGTAAAAGGCTCAATGGTATACAAGGGTTCTGCTCCGACTCGGTTGATGCCACGTAATCTCTAAGGGAGGTAGGTATCTAGGTTGACTTTTTATTTTCTGACGGTGTTACAGCCATTATTGATGGAATTTTTGCTCCTGGATGGTTTTAGTATAAGTTTGAAGGATTTTTAACATTTCTTCATGCAATGCAATCCTATATCGGCCTATACGTCCTCACAAAGTAAAAAGAAAAATATGCTTAGGCGATGGCAGATCCGCACTCAAGTAGACGTTACTACTCGTTTCTTACGATACTGGGGTTAGTGTACCTGCAGAAAATGCATCACAGACAGTAATATATCGAAAGTAAAGACAACAACCTATATCATTACCATATGGGTCGCCCCGAGTAGGTCACGTTCTGGGATGACGTGTCCGACCTTCACTGCGCGGCGACAGACTGCACTTTACCTCAGGCAGCAGAGGTATGAGAGTGTTCCACAAAACCTAAGTCGTGAGGAACAAACTCATCTCTTGTGTGCCAAAGACACAAGACCCCACTGTTGCGAAGGTTTGTATTTGCAACAGGTCCGTAACCCACACCTCGTACGGTAGACGTCTGCTTTTCTCCCTAAACGGCAAGGGGGTGTACGGTGTCACAACGAACATAGTACCTCCTTCCATACCATCATGGTATAGAACGCTACTGTTGCTGATGCAACAGGGATTTCTCGACTTTTCACCGCAGTCGAGCGGCGTACCTTACCTCGCTTACCTTATAGGTGCGTCGTTACTGAAATGTAAATCTAGACTGGGTTTAGTTAGCTCCCGATCTAGGTTAGCTTGCCACCTGATAGCCTATTACCTAATAGGGCTCGTACCTCACTTGCACGTAATTTTCAAAAATATGCATTAACGTTGTACCGTTTCCCAACACGGCTCTGATACCAACCTGACGCAGACCCGGCCCGGAAAATCTTATTTCGGGACGGATCCTGTCGTCGTTGAGCCAGGATCCTGTTGGGCAATGCTCGACGAAGCGAGCGTTCACACGATACAACACAGGCAGGAATAAACAGGAGAAATCTACAAGGAGACAAGATTTTAGTACAATATTAATTCATAAACTTGAAGTTAGGTCTTACATTGATCCGGAGTACGCAAAAAGTTTTGAAAACATAACAGCAGAAGACTTAATCATTTACAGACTCCGACACTCAAACTTAAGCAAAAGCATGCACCGTGCCCAGGGGCGACATGCTACTGGCCACTTTAATGTTACTACGGCAATTCACACAACTCCCACTGGAGGTTTCCAACCTCGGGGTGAGACTCCTCCCAATGGACGCTACCATTCTGGTTCTGCATACCGGCGCCTGAAAACCACATAGCGCAAAAGCGTGAGCTTCTAAGAAGCTCAACAAGGCTGACCCGTCAAATTGGCTGACTACAACCGACACCTAGACATGCTGGCTGACTCGGGGAGGGTTTACCTTGTCAAATGGACTCGCAGATCCTGAACTAATCTTGGTCCAATTTTAGCTCAGGTTAAGTGATTAGAATGGTAACTTTAGTTAGCACTGATCTAAGCAATCATAACTGGAGTAATGCAACATATAATAATAATCATCCTCATCATGGAATCTTAGTTTTCTTAATTGTAATGTGACAAAGAGATCAAGCAAACTCATAGCTGAGAGCGACAGCGATTCGAACCGATTTTTATACCTCTGTAGGGTTAACCTAATCATGCGACATGTGCGCGTCCCAGACCGCACGTGGCAACCGTTAACACCAGATCGTGCAAAGTCAATTCCCTCCTACGCCTGCCTTAGCAGCGCCGCATCCCACCAGACAACACGTCTCAGACGGTTCCTGTGGAGTTCCCACGCTCCCCACCCCAGGCGCCTCCGAATCAGACACCGTAGGGCAGGTTCAACTTTGCAATCACTAGGCTACGTAGGTTTACTGGGCCCCATATTCCTAGCATATGATTAGTACATTCAATACTTGACCAACTGTGTCACACGGATCAGACAAGACTACGGTCACCCTGGTCCCGGACCAGTCGTCGACCTACTTGTACCCTGTCTGACCCTCAATCTTTTATCTTTCTTTATTCATTCATAACCATGTGTCGTATGTCTCATCTGATAGTTTCAATCAATCTCCTACCAATCGCGAGCAGCGTTCACTCTGCTCGACTTTTACCGGTAAGTACTTGCTAAGCATAGCATACTAATTAGTCAGCTATACCAGCTACCGATAGGGTTTCCTATAAAAATAAATGCAACTAAGGTTTAATCAACTCCTAGCAACTTAATGCACAAACATGACACTTAGTTATAAAAGAAAAGTTAAAATCTTGGTTGTGCACCGGGGCTTGCCTGGTTCTCCGGAGTCGTTGTTGACTGGATCTGCAACTACTTCTTGCGCCTCAGAATCTACATGATGCAATATGATTAAGATAAGTTCAATGAAAAGAGTCACCATGCCTTTACTAAAGATTAATCTAGGGTTTCAACGTTTAGAAATGAGGGTTAACCCTAATTCTTTCGACGCCGTCAATTTATTAAGTTTTGATCCTATGGTTGTGGTTCAAATGAAACTTCTCATTTTCTTTCCCAGGAGATGATTTTTAGTTGGCATGTTCTCAAAATTAAGGATTTCATCTTTGGTTAGGGTTAGATCGACACTTTTCTTCGGGTAATAATTATTTAATAAACTACGACTATTAACCTAGGGCTAAAAATAAAACCTTTAATTATACCTCAAGATTATTTTTAAGTGATAGCACTCTCTGAAATATGCATTTTGAAATTTGGTTGAGGCATAGATGAATTTTCTAGATTTTACAAAAATTCATCAAATTTCTGTTATTAAATTTTATAAAATCAGAAATCAATAGTAAACCTTAGGATACAATTATGAAATTTTATGAGGTCACTCATGAGCATCAAGGCTAAAACTTTGCTTTTGGGTCTAACCTTTTGGATGACTTTTACGATGTATTTTAAAAAATGATAATATAACTAGGAAGATTGGAGTATTTTTAAAGGGTTGTATGCAACTTTGTTGTCCTAAAATCCCCATAAAATTCCAGATGGTGTCTACTGGCATGGTGTACTTATAGATCAAATTGTAGCCCTAGCACTGCTCTATAATTTAAACTAAAACTATAAAACCGAAAAGAGTATTCTAATTATTTCTGCAAATTCCTGGTCGTGTTCGGAAAAGTTCTTTAAAAGAAAATTAGTCCTTTTCCTGAGGGTTCCAACAAATTTTAGTTTGGCATTTTTGTATTTTTATGTGAATTGTTACAAATTTTACAAGACAGAGCAAATAATAGGAAAAATAAAATAAAAGGGCAGAACAGGGGAGCGGATCTCCGGCGAGCTCCGGTGGCATTCCCGGCGAAAGGATGGTCGCGGGCAGTCGATCCTTGGCCCTACACCTTCTACGTGACACGGTGAGTCTCGGCAACACGACGAAGGCCAAGTTCTCACGCCGGAGAGGAGGGCTCACCGGAGAAGGGTGATGGCGGCGGCGGCGAGGTGAAATTCCGGCGATTGGAGCTCAAATTCGGTAAATGGAGAGTGCTGTGAGCTGCACGGGAGAGAGAGGGAGGAGTTAGGCACGGCAATTAGGGTGGAGAAGGGCCGGGAGACGTTGCTCACCGTGGAGGGGCGCTCGGTAATGGCGGTGCAGCAGCGGCACAAGGAAGAAGGGGGGGGGGGATTGGTGTTGGGCGCTGCAGGAAAGGGAGGAAGGGGAGAAGGAGACGAAGTGCGTGCTACTTAAAGGGCCTCGGAGTGGGGAAACAGGGGGAGCAGCATGAGCGGCACGGGCGGCTCAGGCGGCTCGGGCGGCTCGGGCGGCGGCACTGTGCCCGGCATGGCGGCAGTGGAGGAGGCGGGAGAGGGAGGGAGAGAGGAGGGAGGCGGGAGCCCGGGAATTGAAGACGACGTGCAAGTTAATGCCGTGTTGGCCGGGCAGGGGTGCCCTGCCGCTTGCCGCTCGGTCGGGCGGGCGGCGTGTGACACCCCAGGTGTCACTTAAACAGTGATCGACAAATCGTAAACCCTAAAAAGAAATTTTTGCACTTTTTGAGCAAAACTAGCACGAGAACTAATGAGCAATGCTGCTTAAAACACTTCCATTAACCTAGACAAAAAAAAATTTAATAATTTAAGTTTGAACACTTTTACCAAACACGGGCCCTCAGCTCCACAGTACATAGTCGTTACCACCAGATAAGAATTCACACTCCAATTCGAAACCCTAATCCACAATTTCACTCACTTTAAAGCAGTTTCAATCATGGGAATAAAAAGAAATATTGTCTAAAATGCTTTAAGGAGACACTACGAAAAGTCTGACAAACAACAGAGCATGTTGGCAAAGTCCAGAGAATTCTCAACTAAAAGTATCGAAATCTCGTTAACAGAAAGAAATCCAAACCCTAACTATTGACCATCAAAATTTCCACAGAACCCTAGCTATATTTTTACATAACAATTAAGTACACTTCAAAATAGAATTTTGGGAAATTATTCAGGATTTTTAGAAAAGATTTAGACCTCTTAAAAATTCACAGGAGCTATAATTGTCGCAACCCCGTCCGATAAAATCGTACGGTTGCTCATCCAGGATCATTCAGGGTGCCACTTGGCGAAGCAAGCGACCATACAGTACAATAATTAACAAGAACGCGTAAAACATGATTTAAAGGGCACATTAATTCTTAATATTACAACATTGGTTCGGTAATTTAAGTGCGGAAACGCAGTTCAAAAACAAACGAAAGTCAGCGGAAGCTAAGTTTTACAACTCGATGATACAATTAAGCACGCCAGCCCACGGGTGCTTAATCTTCATAGGTCGGAGAAGCGGGAACCCACTCGAAGGTCCACTCCGAGGGTGCCTCCCCTGCCCAACCACCACAACCACACGAAGCATGGTTAGAAGAATCACCTGCAAAAATATTAATCCACAAAGCCTGAGCAACTAATACTCAGCAAGACTTACCCGTCAACGTGGCCATCTACTGACCGACTCCTAGAATGCAGGGTATTGGTGGAGGTTGATCGGGTCTTGCGAAAATGACGCTAATATTCTATTCAAATTTTAGCCAAATTAACAATAGTTACGGTAACTTTACTAAATGTGCCGCTATTCTAAACAATCATGAATTCATTACAACAAACAGAGTAAAATTATACAATTTCCTCATAATCCACTATTTTCATATCGTTGCGGCGGAAAGGAGCAAGTGCTACTCTTAACCACGAGGAGTGGCAATTATAATTGATTTACATCCTGCAGGAGAAACCCGAATGACACGACACGTGCACACTCAACTGAGTCACACGTGGCTACCTTTCGCAACATCGCGACAGTGTTGGCTCAACATCCATCCCTCCAAGGACATGGTCCTCCAGGCGATGCCCTGCATCCCTGTACGGCCCCAAGCCTTTCCCACTAGCACGAGCCCAAGAAAAACAGAAATGCGAATTCATCCACCATACTGGTCCGTTCACCCAGAAAAAGGGATGGCCAATTGTCCAACAAAGCACGGTGAGCTACGTCGGTTTCCTGGTCCCATATACCAGTATGCACTCGGTACACACCTCAAACTTGACCAATGCAACCGCACCCGATAGGGGTCTCGACTTTATTCACAATTAAGATCAACTTGTTCCCTGATATTCTCCCTTCTTTGATTAACACACGAGTAGTCTCCATACTACTCGGATGCTACCGAATTCCTATACTTAAGCGTTGCGTTCTGTCGAGGGCTCTACCAAAATAATCCATAGGAAACCTAACCAGTCATGCAACTAGGGTTTCACGGCAATTTCCTCGAAACTTAATGCACAAACAATTCCTACACACATAGTGATAAAAGGAAAACTTGTAAAACATAGGTGTGCACCGGGGCTTGCCTTGGTTTGCAGAATAGTCAGAGTACTCAGACAAGGAGTTAGTTCCTGCGGGTGCTTCTTCTGGGTTCTCGTTCACCGGCGGAAGTTCTTGGTCGGTTCCTATATGACGAAAATGCAGTGAATTGTTTAATAAAGAGAGTCGCAACGCTTTCACTAAATATTAACGAGGGTTTTATTGTTAGGAATTAGGGTTAGACCGACACTTTGCTTCGAGTATTAATCGTTTTAATAACTACGACTATCTGTCTAGGTCAAAAATGAAATTTTTATTTGCCTCTCAAGATTATTTTTAGTTGATGGTACTCTCTGAAATATGAACTTTAAGCTTTGGTTGAGGCCTAGATGAATTTCCTAGATTTTATAAAAATTCAACAAAGTTTCTGTTATTAGGTTTTGTAAAATCAGAAACCATATGTAAAACTTGGAATAAAATTATGGTATTTTATGGTGTTACTCAAGGGAACCAAATCTACAACTTTTTTTTTGGGTCTAAACTTTTTACTGACTTCTACAATGTATTTTAGAAAATGGTATTCTTAATAGGCAGATTGGGTATGGTGAAAGTAACATATACAACTTGGTGGTCCAAAAATCCCAATAAAATTACAGTAGGTGTGGTCTGCCCCGAGGAACTTGTAGATAAAATTTCAGACTTAGCACTGCTCTAAAATTTGAATTAAAATTCAAAAACAGCAGGAAGTATTATAATTGTTCTAGAAAATGTGTGGTCATTCCATAAAAAGTGTTTTAACAGAAGTTTAGTATAAGTCATGAGGTTTCTAAAAAGGCTTGGTTTGCTATTTTTGGATTAGTATTCTATTTTATATGAATTTTACAACTCTGTAGGTTTCTCTAGAATTTGAACAATTTGAATTGAACCCGGGCCCGCCAGTCAGTGGCATGAGACAGAGGGCGCGGCGCTAGGGTTACCCCCGACGGCGCTCGCCGGCGGTTCTCGCCGGAGGGGGCGTCGGCGGCGGGTTCCAAGGTGTCCTTCGTGCTCAGCGTGAGTCGGCGAGCTTATTTGATGACGGGGGGGGGGGGGGGGGGGGGGGGGCGACGGGGCTCACCGGAGATACGCCGGCGACGGTGGACCTACTACGGCAATGGCGGCGGCGGTGTTCCGACGGCTCGACGGTTGGTGGGTATCGGGGCTGAGCACTGGGAGCTGCAGTGAAGGTCGGGGATGACGCTGGGCACGACGAGGATGGCTGAAAGTGGCCGGAAGATAGTCGTCGACGGTGAGGTGGCGGCTCGGCGGGTGCTCTGGCGATGTCGCGGTGATTCCGTCACTGCTGCTTCACCAAAACCAGTGCGGTCAATTGAAATGCAACGAGGGGGACACGAGGGGCGTGCCGACCGAAGGAATTGAAGAATTTCTCACCGGCAAGGAAGAATTCGACAGAGTGGCGATAATGGCGGTGCGGCGGCGCTCCGAGGAGGAATTGTCGGAGTTGGCTAGAGTTTCGGCCTTGGAACGGTTAATTGGGTGTGGGAGGGTGTAGTGGGTGATCTCGTGCACGATGGAGGAGCTCGGTTTGGTTTGAATTGGAGCGGGGCAGTCGGTCGATTTGGGAGCAGGGCGGCGGCAATGGCGGCAGAGCAGCGGAGAAGAAGAGAGACAGAGGCGGGGAGGAAGAATAAAACCGATGGTTGGGCGATTTGAAGTGCGCTGGGTCGGTTTGCGTACACGGGCAGCTGGCCGGACGGTGTTGCAGCGGCGTTCTCGGGGCGAATTGAATCGGCGGCCGCGGTTATGGAGACGACGGTCGCCGGTTCCCGTACGTGGGTAGGTTGCCGGCCGGGCAGAGCAGCGGCGTTCGCGGAGGCTCATCAAGTCGCCCGTCGGGTCTCCTCGGTTCTGCGCGGCTAGGGCGTAGGGTGGCGCTCCGGCGGGAGGAAACGGCATGGGCTCTGTCCTTCGGCAGCCGCTGCACTGTACTGTGCTTCGCCCGACAACAGAGAGATAGAAAAACAGTCGCCAGTACGGTAGGAAGGAGGAAGGAGAGAAAGGGAACAGAGTAGGAGTTTGAAATCTTTAATTCCCATTGCATTTAAACTCCACCAAATTGGTTGAAAGATTTGAATTGCAAAGAAATTAACAATCAAACCTTTGAATTTGCTGTTTGTTTTTCTTGAATACCTTTTGTCCATTATTCGAAGTTCCGGCCTAATTAGGGTGTTGATTGAACCATTTCGGAACTTGAACTAGTGCTTTCAATACTTTGATTTCTAAATACCCTAAAATTTTGTGACATGGTGGAATGGCTAGAAATAAAAAGAATTCAAATTTTGAAGTTTGGATTGCTACTGCATATATGAATTCCTTTATTAGCCGCTTGCCTTTTCTTCTACTGTTTAATTCCCGACAACTTAATTAAATGACATTGAGCAATTTTTTTTTTAATTCTTTACTTGGCGACATAAACGTGCTTATTTATCGGAGTGATCAAGTTTAACTTTTGAGGTGTCACAATAATCAACCTAGAAATTCAAGAATTTTTAGAGGCCAAATCATGACTTGAAACTTAAATAAAAAGTGTTCCAAATAAATTCCTGAGCTTGTACAAAAATTTTCAAAATTTTTCAAGCTCGGGAAGAGTGCCAATTCATTACATTTCCTTCCAGCCTTAATGAAAAAGAAAAAAAAATATGAAACTGTTGCCGGGCGGGCTACAGTGCCCGCCCGCCCGACAACAGAGCGCGACGCAGCCGCCCGACACGGCTTTGCTCCCACGTCGCCGTTTCCTTGCCGGCCGGCCTCCCTCACTCATCCCTCTCCCTCTCACTTCTCTCTCTCTCTCTCTAGCTCCCTTCCTCTCTCTCTCTCGTTTCTCTGCCCCGAGCCCGAGCCGCTTGTGCGCCGCCCGACAACAGGGAGCAACCGCGCCGCCCGACCGCTCTCCGTTGCCCCGACCGACACGGCGCTCGATCGGCGCACGTCGTTTTTAAAGCGGTTCTCTCCCGCGCTCCCTCGCCCTCTCCCTAGCCTCCTCCCTCCCTCCCTCTCTCTTTCTCTCTTCTCTATGCGCCGCCGAGCCGCCATGCCCGCCGCCTCACTGCCGCCCGAGCCACCCCCCCCTGTCCCCTGCTCTTCCCTACCCCCCGGCCTCCTATAAATTTCGCGCGAGCTCCCCAATTCTCCCCCTCCTCCATTTTTCTTCCTCCCCCCGCCCGAGAAGCCCCCAATTCTCCTGCCCCACGGCCGCCGGCGCCATTGCCGCCGCCTCCTCGGTGAAAACCCACCACCACGCAATTTCAATCAAATTCGCTCACCAAATCAACTCTTCTCCACCTCGTGAAGCTCCTAGAACCCTCCAATCCTCCGAAGGCGAGCCACCTCGTCGGAATTTTGACTTCGCCGCCGCCACCGCCGCCCCCCACGGTGAGACCCCCTCTGCCGTGCCCAACCTTGATTAATACCATGTTGCCGAGCTTCGTCATGTCGTGAGGATCATGAAAAGCCAAGGTTCGACGGCCGGCGACCACCCCATCGTCGGGAATTGGCCGCCGGAGCTCGTCGGAGACTGTGCACTGTTTTTCTTTTTCCTATTTATTTTCCAGATTATTGCTCTATCTTCTAAAAACCCTAGAAAATCACAGGAAGATCCAAAAATTCCAAACCAAACTTTTTTAGAACCCTCATGAAAAGTACTAATTTTCTGTTAAAACACTTTTTAACAAATGGCCAAAAATTTGCAGAATTAATTAGAAACACTCCTTTCTGTTTTTGAATTTTAAATGGCATTATGGAGCAATGCTAGGGCTAACCTTTTATCTACAAGTACACCATGGCACTACACACCCTCTGAAATTTTATGAAGATTTTAGGAACACGAAATGGCATCTAACCCTATTAAATAACTTCAATCTGCCTAGTTTAATTACCATTTTCAAAGGTGCATTGTAAAAGTCATTTGCAAGGTTGGACCCAAAAGCAAAGTTTTTATATCTGATGCTCAGAAATGCTCACAAAAAGTTTCATAATTTTATTCTAATGTTTACTAGTGCTCTCTGATTTTACAAGATCCAAAAATAGGAACTTTGATGAATTTTTTATAAAATACAGAAAATTCATCTAGCCCCCACCCAAAGCCCAAAATGCTCATTCCAGAGAGTACTACCCACTAAAAATAATCCTGAGGAAGAATTAAAATCTTTATTTTAACCCTAGTTTAATAGCCGAAGTAATTAAATAATAGTTAACCGATGAAAAGTGTCACATTAACTTAACTAAAGTTGAAGTTATTAAAACATGCCAGCTAAAAGTCACCTCATGAGAGTCAAATAGATTATTTAAACACCATTTCCAGATTAAGAATTTAATTTAATCAACGGCGTCGAGTAATTAGGGTTAACCCTAATTCTGGGCGTCGCTAATCTAAACCCTAGGTCACTATTTATAATAATAATAAGTTTCATTTTCATTAAACTTATCATAACCCTACTGCATCATGTAGATTCTGACGCTAACGAAGTAGCTGCGGATCCTAGTTCCTCGACCCCCGCCGAAGAAGTCGACATCAACTCAGAGGAACCAGGCAAGCCCCGGTGCACAACCAAATTTTCAAGTTTTACTTTTGTACTAAGTGTGTCTTGTTTGTGCATTAGGTGCTAGGAGTTGATTGAAACCATAGTTGCATTTGTTTCCCATAGGAAACCCTGACGGTAGCTTGTTGGATACCCCTAGTATGCTATGCTTAGCAGGTAGTTGCCGGTAGAAGTCGAGCAGAGTGGACGCTGCTCGCGAAAGGATAGGTTGTTGATTGAAACTATTTTATGAGATGGGCCACACGAATGTGAATCAGTAAGAAAGATAAAAGTTTGAGGGTCAGACAGGATACAAAGTAGGTCGGCGACTGGACTGGGTCCAGGGTGACCGTAGACTTGTCTGATCCGTGTGGTCCGAGACTGATCGAGTGTTGAACGTACTGGTCGTATGCTGGGTGTTATGGGCCTCAGTAAACCTACGTAGCCTAGTGATTGCAACGTCAAACCTGCCCTACGGTGTCTGACTAGGAGGAGATCTGGGGCGGGCAGCGTGGGAACTCCACAGAAACCGGACGTGTTGTCTGGTGGGACGCGGCGCTGCTAAGGCAGGCGTAGGAGGGAATTGACGTTGCAGGAGCTGGTGTGAACGGTTGCCACGTGCGAGTCTGGGACACGCACGTGTCGTACGGTCAGGTTTTCCCCTGCAGGGTATAAAATCGTTTCGAACCGCTGTCGCTCCCAGTTAGTGAGCATGCTCGTGAAACGCACCACATTTTAGTAAATAGGTTGAGACACCAGGAGAAGGAATTATGAATATTAATATTGTTATGGTTGATCCTGTTATGTTTGCTTAGCTCAGTGCTTACTAAATTTATTTTTCTAATCACTTAATCTAATGCTAAAACTTGACAAGAGTAGTATAGGCTTGCGAGTCCTTTTGCAAGTAAACCCTCCCGAGTCAGCCAGCATGTCTAGGAGTCGGCTGTAGTCAGCCACTTTTGTCGGGTAAGTCTTGCTGAGCTTCTTAGAAGCTCACGCGTTAGCGTTTTGTGCTTTTTAGGCGCCGTCATGCAGGAACCAGCAGGTAGCTTCCATTGGGAGGAGCCTCCCCTCAAGTTTGGGAACCTCCAGTGGGAGCTGTGCGAGTCGCCGCAGTGAATATTGAAGTGGCTAGTAGCATGACGCCCGTGGGCACGGCGCGTGCTTTTGCTTAAGTCCGAGTGTCGGAGTTGTAATAGTTCTAGTCTTCCGCTGTTATCGTTTTCAAAACGTCTGCGTACTCTAAAACAATGTAATATTTAACTTTAAAGTTATGAACCAAATGATGTATTAAGTTCTCTCTTCTTGTAAATTATTGCTGTTTACTCCTGCCTGTGTTGTATCGTGTGTACGCTCGCTTCACCGAGCGTTGCCCAACAAGATCTTGGCTTAACGACTGGCCAGATCCGTCCAGAGACGAGGTTTTCTGGGCGGGTCGTGTCAGCTTTGGTATCAGAGCCGTGTTGGGAAACGATACAATGTTTAAGGCATATTTTCGAAAATTTACGTGCGAGTGAGGTACGCGCCCTATTAGTTAATAGGTTATCAGGTGGCAAGCTAACCTAGTGTAGGGGCTAACAAAATCCAGTTTAGATTTACTTTTCTGTAACGACGCACCTACGCTCAGGTAAGCAAGGTAAGGTACGCCGCTCGACTGCGGTGAAAGGTCGAGAAATTCCTGTTGCGTCAGCAGCAGTAGCGTTCTATACCATGATGGTATGGAAGGAGGTATTATGTTCGCTGTAACATAGTACGCCCCCTTGCCGTTTAGGGAGAGAAGCGGCCCTCTACCGTACGAGGTGTGGGTTACGGACCTGTTGCGAATGCAGACCTTCGCAACAGTGGAGTCTTGTGTCTTTGGCACACAAGAGATGAGTTTGTTTCTCACGACTTCGGTTTTGCGGAACACTCTCATACCTCCGCTGCCTGAGGTAAAGTGCAGTCTGTCGCCGCGCAAGGAAGGTCGGACACGTGATCCCCGTACGTGACCTACTCGGGGCGACCCATATGGCAATGATATGGGTTGTTGTTTTTACTTTTGAGATATATTTATATTGAACTGCCTGTGATGCCATTTTCTGCAGGTACGCTAACCACGATATCGTAAGAAACGTGTAGTAACGGCTAACTTGAGTGCGATTCTGCCACCGCCTACGCGTATTCTTTTTACCTTTGTGAGGACGTATAGGCCGATGTAGGATTGCATTGCATACTAAAATTTGTAAACCAAATAAAACCACCTAACAAAAGGGAAAACAATTGCTGGTTAACAGAAAAAGGCTAACTGCAACAATTCACTTGTTGAATTTAAAGTGATAAACGGAACATAAATTAACTCAACGGTTTAATAAGATGTGTAACTAAATAAAAGGTGTCAAGAAGTCATTTCAAAATTGTGGATATTATTTATTTATAATCATAATAGGGTCAAACCCAAAGCCTTCAGAATCAACCAACCTTAAATGATTTCAAACCATTTCACTTTAAGGGAAAAGGTTCACCTCATCCTAGGAAATCTTCCATATCTTAGTGCTCTTTTCTAGACTGGCCTCCGTTCACTCGTCATGAGGATATGAATGAGTGCAACATGGAGAAGTCGGGAAGTCCTCTACCACTTAGGATATTTTGCACCTATCAATCCTTATTACCAAGTAAATCACTTTGACCAAACCGTGAAACCGTGTCCAAAAGCAGAACCTTGTCGCTTCCTGCGAAAGTCCGTAGTCTCGATTTTCTCATTCAAACGACGTAAGGCTGCATCCTAGTATAAGTTAAATTCTTTAATAACACCTCTTAAGGCCTGAGAAAATGTTCGGTTTTCAGGATTCCTTGGAGGCATACAACTCTTGTTCCAGAGCCGTTCCTGCACACTTTATAAATCACCTTCATATCCTTCTTGGGGTTGATGGTTTTTATAGTCAATCCTCTGATATCATCTAGCTATTCGGCAAATCCGAGTCTTCACCCACCTCAAAATTTTTTTTTTCAAAAACTAGAAATGTTAAAAATCCTTCAAACTTATACTAAAACCATCCAGGAGCAAAAGTTTCTTCAAACAATGGCTGTAGCACTTTCGGGGATAGAAGAGCCCTCTCTTGGACCCCTCTCATAGAGAAGCGTAGCACCACCTTCAACAAGCAAGTCTTCATAAAACTCCTTGTCAAAATTGAGCCTTTTTTGCAGTACTGTCCTTGAAGAGAAGATTGTCTCCTTGACAGGTCAACTTAGATGGTAAAACACCTTGGGCTATCTGTGTAACCATAAATGAGGAACTGGACCTAATGATGTAACAAACATGACCCTTGGGTTAGCATCAAAAAAAAAAAAAAAACTTAGAGGAAACACTTGATGAAGTTAACAAACTGTCATTACCTAGCTCCAGATTCACCTTTCCATGTCAGATAACCTTGGAATCAGAAACTTTACCTACTCACTAATAAAATGTAAGGAAAGGAGGGGAAAATACTCATTAGGGAATATGATAGTTATGTGTAACCATTACTTGATCAGAATAATTTTGTGGTAACCAAGTAAACATTCACATGTAAACCCCCCTAAACTGTTGAAGTGAAGCTTTTCCTTTTGTTTGTTCCGAGGCCACATCCTAGCTAAAATCAATTACTTGGGATTGTCCTTCCAATCACTTAAAATCTTACCTCCTTTGATCAAGCGAGAGTCCCTATAAACTTGTAACCATCATCCACAAAACCATCCTTTTATATTTTCGTGGACTCTGCTGATTTGTTATCCCCTAACTCATCCTTATCGAGAGGTTTGTTCTCAGAAGATCACAATTTTTCTTTTGAATTGTGCCGGTTCGCCCAGGCGCTTCTCAAAGTCAAAATGGTGATATGATGAGGGCATTTTCCTTTAGTCATGATGGGAGATCCTAATCCTAACATTCTTCTGAACGGATGGTGTATTACCCGGAGTACGTAACCGGGATGACTACTGTTGTGATTGGAGATTTGTTATCTTGACCAATAACCAGATCCTTACAGAAATACTCTAGCCCATTCCTGGCCATGTTGTGCTTGACTTCTCTCATTTGTACCACTAACCATATCCTTGGTTCCGCCTACAACTGACCCCTGTGGGAATACCACTATCTGGACCACCCTAGTTGGGAGTCAAAAGACAAGATGGCATGCTCTGAAACCAGACCCTGCCATATTGCGACCACACTCGAACAACCCCTCCCACCTACCACATCCCCACCATAGTTTGTCGTGAAATTTTTAAATGACCAGCACTAAGGCCATTGACTTCAACGCGCAGAAGGGGACAATCACCAAAAAGACCTTATAGGAGCCAGACACTAAGTCTACTGGGCACGAAGTCATATTTTGTCACCTCACCTCCACCTCATGGTACCAAGCCATTTTGACCCATTTTAAATCATACCGCATGTGTCCCACCGAGATCGAGACTACCGTATTCCTTCCTAGCCGTATTAAACTTTTCACATATCTAAACATATTCCTTGTGATCTAATTTTAGAATCATACCTTGATCTCTAGTTTTCTCCTCCCCCTTCCTGCTATTAAATCTCGGAATGAGATTTCTTTAAGGGGGGAGGGCTGTGACACCCCAGGTGTCACTTAAACAGTGATCGACAAATCGTAAACCCTAAAAAGAAATTTTTGCACTTTTTGAGCAAAACTAGCACGAGAACTAATGAGCAATGCTGCTTAAAACACTTCCATTAACCTAGACAAAAAAAAAATTTAATAATTTAAGTTTGAACACTTTTACCAAACACGGGCCCTCAGCTCCACAGTACATAGTCATTACCACCAGATAAGAATTCACACTCCAATTTGAAACCCTAATCCATAATTTCACTCACTTTAAAGCAGTTTCAATCGTGGGAATAAAAAGAAATATTGTCTAAAATGCTTTAAGGAGACACTACGAAAAGTCTGACAAACAACAGAGCATGTTGGCAAAGTCCAGAGAATTCTCAACTAAAAGTATCGAAATCTCGTTAACAGAAAGAAATCCAAACCCTAACTATTGATCATCAAAATTTCCACAGAACCCTAGCTATATTTTTACATAAAAATTAAGTACACTTCAAAATATAATTTTGGGAAATTATTCAGGATTTTTGGAAAAGATTTAGACCTCTTAAAAATTCACAGGAGCTATAATCAACCTAGAAATTCAAGAATTTTTAGAGGCCAAATCATGACTTGAAACTTAAATAAAAAGTGTTCCAAATAAATTCCTGAGCTTGTACAAAAATTTTCAAAATTTTTCAAGCTCGGGAAGAGTGCCAATTCATTACATTTCCTTTCAGCCTTAATGAAAAAGAAAAAAAAAATATGAAACTGTTGCCGGGCGGGCTACAGTGCCCGCCCGCCCGACAACAGAGCGCGACGCAGCCGCCCGACACGGCTTTGCTCCCACGTCGCCGTTTCCTTGCCGGCCGGCCTCCCTCACTCATCCCTCTCCCTCTCACTTCTCTCTCTCTCTCTCTAGCTCCCTTCCTCTCTCTCTCTCTCGTTTCTCTGCCCCGAGCCCGAGCCGCTTGTGCGCCGCCCGACAACAGGGAGCAGCCGCGCTGCCCGACCGCTCTCCGTTGCCCCGACCGACACGGCGCTCGATCGGCGCACGTCGTTTTTAAAGCGGCTCTCTCCCGCGCTCCCTCGCCCTCTCCCTAGCCTCCTCCCTCCCTCCCTCTCTCTTTCTCTCTTATCTGTGCGCCGCCGAGCCGCCATGCCCGCCGCCTCACTGCCGCCCGAGCCACCCCCCCTGTCCCCTGCTCTCCCCTACCCCCCGGCCTCCTATAAATTGCACGCGAGCTCCCCAATTCTCCCCCTCCTCCATTTTTCTTCCTCCCCCCGCGCGAGAAGCCCCCAATTCTCCTGCCCCACGGCCGCCGGCGCCATTGCCGCCGCCTCCTCGGTGAAAACCCACCACCACACAATTTCAATCAAATTCGCTCACCAAATCAACTCTTCTCCACCTCGTGAAGCTCCTAGAACCCTCCAATCCTCCGAAGGCGAGCCACCTCGTCGGAATTTTGACTTCGCCGCCGCCACCGCCGCCCCCCACGGTGAGACCCCCTCTGCCGTGCCCAACCTTGATTAATACCATGTTGCCGAGCTTCGTCATGTCGTGAGGATCATGAAAAGCCAAGGTTCGACGGCCGGCGACCACCCCATCGTCGGGAATTGGCCGCCGGAGCTCGTCGGAGACTGTGCACTGTTTTTCTTTTTCCTATTTATTTTCCAGATTATTGCTCTGTCTTCTAAAAACCCTAGAAAATCACAGCAAGATCCAAAAATTCCAAACCAAACTTTTTTAGAACCCTCATGAAAAGTACTAATTTTCTGTTAAAACACTTTTTAACCAATGGCCAAAAATTTGCAGAATTAATTAGAAACACTCCTTTCTATTTTTGAATATTAAATGGCATTATGTAGCAATGCTAGGGCTAACCTTTGATCTACAAGTACACCATGGCACTACACACCCTCTGGAATTTTATGAAGATTTTAGGAACACGAAATGACATCTAACCCTATTAAATAACTTCAATCTGCCTAGTTTAATTACCATTTTCTAAGGTGCATTGTAAAAGTCATTTGCAAGGTTGGACCCAAAAGCAAAGTTTTAGATCTGATGCTCAGAAATGCTCACAAAAAGTTTCATAATTTTATTCTAATTTTTACTAGTGCTCTCTGATTTTACAAGATCCAAAAACAGGAACTTTGATGAATTTTTTATAAAATACAAAAAATTCATCTAGGCCCCACCCAAAGCCCAAAATGCTTATTCCAGAGAGTACTACCCACTAAAAATAATCTTGAGGAAGAATTAAAATCTTCATTTTAACCCTAGTTTAATAGCCGGAGTAATTAAATAATAGTTAACCGATGAAAAGTGTCACATTAACTTAACTAAAGTTAAAGTTATTAAAACATGCCAGCTAAAAGTCACCTCATGAGAGTCAAATAGATTATTTAAACACCATTTCCAGATTAAGAATTTAATTTAATCGACGGCGTCGAGTAATTAGGGTTAACCCTAATTCTGGGCGTCGCTAATCTAAACCCTAGGTCACTATTGATAATAATAATAAGTTTCATTTTCATTAAACTTATCATAACCCTACTGCATCATGTAGATTCTGACGCTAACGAAGTAGCTGCGGATCCAAGTTCCTCGACCCCCGCCGAAGAAGTCGACATCAACTCAGAGGAACCAGGCAAGCCCCGGTGCACAACCAAATTTTCAAGTTTTACTTTTGCACTAAGTGTGTCTTGTTTGTGCATTAGGTGCTAGGAGTTGATTGAAACCATAGTTGCATTTGTTTCCCATAGGAAACCCTGACGGTAGCTTGTTGGATACCCCTAGTATGCTATGCTTAGCAGGTAGTTGCCGGTAGAAGTCGAGCAGAGTGGACGCTGCTCGCGAAAGGATAGGTTGTTGATTGAAACTATTTTATGAGATGGGCCACACGAATGTAAATCATTAAGAAAGATAAAAGTTTGAGGGTCAGACAGGATACAAAGTAGGTCGGCGACTGGACTGGGTCCAGGGTGACCGTAGACTTGTCTGATCCGTGTGGTCCGAGACTGATCGAGTGTTGAACGTACTGGTTGTATGCTGGGTGTTATGGGCCTCAGTAAACCTACGTAGCCTAGTGATTGCAACGTCGAACCTGCCCTACGGTGTCTGACTAGGAGGAGATCTGGGGCGGGCAGCGTGGGAACTCCACAGAAACCGTCTGGGACGTGTTGTCTGGTGGGACGCGGCGCTGCTAAGGCAGGCGTAGGAGGGAATTAACGTTGCAGGAGCTGGTGTGAACGGTTGCCACGTGTGAGTCTGGGACACGCACGTGTCGTACAGTCAGGTTTTCCCCTGCAGGGTATAAAATCGTTTCGAACCGCTATCGCTCCCAGTTAGTGAGCATGCTCGTGAAACGCACCACATTTTAGTAAATAGGTTGAGACACCAGGAGAAGGAATTATGAATATCAATATTGTTATGGTTGATCCTGTTATGTTTGCTTAGCTCAGTGCTTACTAAATTTATTTTTCTAATCACTTAATCTGATGCTAAAACTTGACAAGAGTAGTATAGGCTTGCGAGTCCTTTTGCAAGTAAACCCTCCCGAGTCAGCCAGCATGTCTAGGAGTCGGCTGTAGTCAGCCACTTTTATCGGGTAAGTCTTGCTGAGCTTCTTAGAAGCTCACGCGTTAGCGTTTTGTGGTTTTCAGGCGCCGTCATGCAGGAACCAGCAGGTAGCTTCCATTGGGAGGAGCCTCCCCTCGAGTTTGGAACCTCCAGTGGGAGCTGTGCGAGTCGCCGCAGTGAATATTGAAGTGGCTAGTAGCATGACGCCCGTGGGCACGGCGCGTGCTTTTGCTTAAGTCCGAGTGTCGGAGTTGTAATAGTTCTAGTCTTCCGCTGTTATCGTTTTCAAAACGTCTGCGTACTCTAAAACAATGTAATATTTAACTTTAAAGTTATGAACCAAATGATGTATTAAGTTCTCTCTTCTTGTAAATTATTGCTGTTTACTCCTGCCTGTGTTGTATCGTGTGTACGCTCGCTTCGCCGAGCGTTGCCCAACAAGATCTTGGCTTAACGACTGGCCAGATCCGTCCCGAGACGAGGTTTTCTGGGCGGGTCGTGTCACGACGGGGCTCTGTAGCACCATGCCTCCTCTAGTTTAATTTTTGTTTTTGATTTTTTCTGCTATTGCTTAAAACTTGAATCCAATTCAATGGAAAGACACGCTTCCCAAGTTAAAAAATTTTTGAAATCTTTTCTGTAGGCTCAGTGATTTATTTGGAGCACTTTTCAGTTAGGGTTCAAGTTCTGATTTGGCTTTTAAAAATTCTTGAATTTCCAAGATGTTTATTGTTTGTATGAATTTTAAAGAGGTCTAAATCTTATCCAAAAATTTTGAATAAATTCGCAAAATTCTATTTTGAAGTGTACTTATTTGTTATGCAAAAATATGGCTAGGGTTTTATGGAAACTTTGATAGTCATGAGTTAGGGTTTGGATTTTCTTCCTGTTAACGGGAATTTCGACACTGCTAGTTGAAATTTTTTGATCCTATTCATAGTGTTCTGTTGTTTGCCAAAATTCTCGTAGTGCTCCTTTAAAGCATTTCAAACAACATTTATTTTTACTTCCAGTCTTGATTTTTCTTCTAAGTAAGTAAATTACCGATTAGGGTTTAAAGTTGTCAATTTAGTCCCGGTGACACCTGGGGTGTCACAATATTGCATGGCGTACTCTCGCCTAATAAAGCAATGAGATGCACCAGAATTGAAAAGAACTTTGGTAGGACGAGAGTTGACGGATAACGTACCAACGAGCACGTTGGCACCTTCGGGCACTTCAGCAGCGGTCGTGTAGTTGACACGGCCACGTTTGGGGACTTGGGGCCTTTTGCCCTGCTGTGGTGGAGCAGCAACAGGCGGGCATGGTGGCTGATTTGGAGCAGCAGCCCCCGCTCCACGCCTCGGGTATGGACAGCCACGGGAAAGGTGACCGCGCTGGCCGCAGTTGAAGCACGGACCAACACCTTGAATTCCAGCTTGTCCCGCAGGTGGCCTAGTAGCTTGTCCAGCAGCAGGAGGGGCACGGCGTACCATCCACATGGGCTGCGGTTGAGCTGTGCCCGTGCGAGGACGCTGTGGGTTTCCACTCGGTGGCGGTGGGGCAGCACGCTTGCGGTTCTTGGCTGCAAGCTTGTTCATCTTGTCCTCATCAACAATGGCACGATCCACGGGCTGATTAAAACTGCGTAACCTCTGAGATGATGATGGACAACTTGTCTTGCGTTTTCTCAGAAAGGCCATTGTAGAAATAGCCCCTCTTGCTCGCGTTGGTTGCCACTTCGGTACGAGCGTAATCCATCGCGTTGGTGCATGTAATCCATCACCGAACGATTGCCTTGCTTGAGAGCAAGGAACTCCAGTCTCTTGATTTCCATCACACCATCCGAAATTTGGGAGGCACGAATGGCGGTACGGAACTCCTACCACGTGTAGCGGTGGTTGGCGGGCTGAGTGGCACGGTAGGTGTCCCACCATGCACCGGCTTCATTTTGCTGCTGATGGGCAGCAAAGAGGACCTTTTGATGCTCTCTGCACTGAAGTAAATCGAGCTTCTACTCAATGGTGCGAAGCCAGTGATCTGCGTCGAGGGGATCCTTTGCCTGAGTGAAAACGGGTGGCTCGATGCGACGAAAATCGCAGTAGTCATCCTCACGAGCAGTGCCACGCTCCATACCACGCTGACCGATGCCCTCAGCAATGATACGCAGGTACTCGGAGTGCTCTCGCTGATTGTGCTCGATTTGCATGAGCACTTCAGCCGTGGTAGGGGCTGGCGGTGGCTGTGGTGGTGACTGGTGTCCTCCGCCTCTAGCAGCTCCAGAGGTTTCACCAACGTCACGAGTGCGGCTACGGGTATTCATCCTGTCGCCACAACCACGGTTAGCGACCGGAAGAAAAGATAACAAGGTGATACATCTTATGACAACAAGGACGTGTCATAATCGGGGAAGTTAATTTGTTGGAACGCTATCGGCGATATGAAAGCAACGATCGTTGCGACGAGGTGAAAGACATGGTGTATCGGTCAACATACACCGATATTTCAGGTTTGATAAGCTCACTACCCCCCCAACACAAAACAGCAGCAAAAGCTAGGAGAATTAAGCAAGTCGTTTCAACGGTAAAACAAAACATGTTCATTTTATTGTTAAAAACCAGTCAACAATAGATGATCAAAACACAACTAGCAATTTACAGATTAAAACAAGCATGGAGATGATCGATGCATGAGATGATATGCAAATGGTTCGTACTATCGATTCTCATACGGATGCATAAAACACTATCCCAAACACACAGGCAACACTATTGAAAATAAACACACAACGTTATACGTGGGTGATTTTGAACAACAAGAGAGGTTTAGATAAAACATGCGCCCTATCACAAAGGTGGGTGGCTGCCAAGACCCGCTAAACTATTCTAACGACCCATCTAACAAGGAGGGTAGCAGGCAAGGGTACATTACGAATCATCAGAACCAGGACAAAGCTAAGAATGGTGAGGAATAAAAAAAACAACTACTACTTCAAATTTTAGTCGATTTTAGTGATTTTAAGACACAACTACCCACCCTGTGTTGCTAAGCAAAATTTTAGGGTGTAATTTGTGAACCTTGGCTCTGATACCTGCGCTATGAGAGACCCGTCCAATTTACATTCAAGTTTACCAAATTGACTCGCTGTCCATGTACGGTATGCGAGTACTCAACCCAATAAAAAATAATATAAACCCGACAGTCTCCCGACATGCTTCTCAAGCAATGCCCAAGATCCAAGCACGTCCGTATAACAACGATTGATACATCACATAGTTCATAATAATTCAATTACATTAGTTTTAATGTAATCTTACAAACCGAAGGTTCAACATATGAGTCCTGAAATTTAAAATGCGGAAGTGATTCTAAGGAAAAGAGCGGTCGCAGCGGTTGCAATGATAAAACAGCAAAGGATTGCGATGCCCAGCCCATGAACATTGCAAATCGCGATCTCATGAACGTCCGGACTACTCCTCACCCTCGCCGGCATCTGCGGGGACAAAGTAGCCGAACACCAACTCATCCTTACCTGCAAAAACTTAGCAACAAACATTGAGTACGAAGATACTCGCAAGACTTACCCTGTTGTGGGAATTATTTCCTGACTTCAAGGATAATGCAATGTGACAGTAGCAAGGTAAGTAAGGCATGGGGATAGACTCGATTGCTTAAAGCTGAAACTATGCATATGTGAATAAGTATAAAGTAAAAGACTCTGCGGTCATAAACATCTACTAAAAACCCATGACCATAAGTACCATGTAACCATAAACCACATATACCATCAACCATATTCCATGTTCTTTGATTTACTACACATTTTTCAAAACTTGCTAATTAATAGGAAAATTAATTAAATTCGAAAAAGGAGGGGAAAACAGGGGCGGCGGTGGCTGAGCTCCGGCGAGCCGACACCGAGGGGATTTGGCAAGGGAAAGGTGGATTCATGCTCAGCATGTCAAGCCCCACTCGTGGGTACCGGATTTGGTCGCCGGAATAGGCCGGAATAGGGCCGGCGACGTGGAGCCGCGGCGGCGCCATAGCTCCGGCGATGAGCTCGTCGGAGGAGAGGGTTTAGAGGAGATTCAAGGAGTCAGGGAGCTTCACCGTGGCATGTAGGAGCGGTTTGTGGGTGACGAAGACCACGGGAAAGGGCGAAAGATGGTCGGCGACGGTGAGCTCCGCGGGCGGCGACAGTGGCGACTGACGGTGGAACGACGAATTCGTCGTCACCGGTGGCTTTCTGTGGACGAATCTTTGCCAAATCAGCGCACAAGAATAGGGTGAACTCGCCAGCGAGAGGAATTGAAACAAGGGTGTACCGTGGCGACGAAATCGAAGGTTGAAGGACGGCGGCGGCGCTCTCGGCCGAAGGAGAAGGAAGAGGCGTTCTCAGCGGAGGAGTGCCCGACTGGAGGTCTTGGTGGTCCAAAAGCTGCGCGAGGATGTGGGGAAGCTTTAAGACAAGGTTGAAGGATTGGAAATCCACCGGAGAGGGGTGCTCACCATGGGACCTTGGCGGGGGCGGCAATGGCGGCGTGCTCGGAACGGAGAAGGAGAAAGAAAGGTGTGCGTGCACTGACAGGGGAAAAATAGAGTGTGGGGGAGTGGAGGAGCTCGGTGTGCCATTATTACGTGCCGGGAGAGAGAGGCAGAGAGGAGCGTGCCGCGTCGTCGGTGATTGGGCCGGCGTCGTGGATTGGGGAGAACGGTGGCAGCAATGCCGTGCGGCAGAGGAGGAGTGAATGGTCAAAAATTAAAAACAAGGCCAGTGAGCTTATTTCCATCTGAACAAAACAGACTAAAACTTTGGGACGTGACACTTTTAATCCTCTAAGATATTATTTCTGCATTGCATGAGATACACAACTCATGGTGTACTATTTTTTTTAAATAGATATATTGTTGAATCAACATAAAATATATTCACCTTTAATTTATCACTATCGTCTAGTTATATCCGTGTGGATCATGTCCTCATCATTAAACCTCTAAAGCTAGACGCATAACTGAGGGGTTTGAAGTATGAAGTATACCCTAAGAAAGGCTGCGCCCTTGATTGCGTAAGCCTAAATAGTGGGCAGATTTGTTCCCATCACCTCACTATAATGGGCATCAGGTCTTATAACGAACTTCATGACCTTATCAAACTCACTATTCAGCACCCTAGGGACAAAAGCGAACGATGCTGAAATTCCTCACATACCCCTATCCAACAAATATCAGGCAACTGGTGAGCTAGTGTGGAATGAACACGACCATCTCCTCTCCTATCGTCCCACATGCAGAAATGACTTCTCCCTCTTGAGCTACCAATCAGCAGCATCTGCGGGCGTTCCTCAATAATCTAATGTACCAAGAGCGTGCCTAGAAAACGTCATTGTCTGCTTGAACCGAGGCACCTCTAACAGCACCGACCATGCCCAACAGCTACTAAATGTCCCTTCTGCACATCAACCTTTTTCATTTACTTGGTTCACTACCCCTTGGTTAGCATCACCCATATTGCGACCGTCAACTCAGCTTCTACCACGAGCTCTCCCACGATTAGCAGCACACATTTCTTCTTTTCAGCGGCATATAAAGTTAAATAAATTCAACACATCAATAAGAACATGTTCAACAACACATAACTGTATATTGAAATACGAATAGATGAGAAATAAATAGCAAAAAAAAAAATGCAAAGCATGCCCATGTAACCCATCCTAAAGTACCTAAGTGTGCCAATTCAAGCTATATACCAAAATTAAATTTTACAAGTAACTCCTAATTAACTATCATAAGCAAAGACAATCTAACCTGGCTCTGATATCAACTATAGCACCCCAAGTTCAACACACTTGGAGGCTACCGCAATCAGATATTAATAAAGTCTAAAATAAAATAGAAATTTTGGCAGTGTCTCGCCTATATACTCTATGATGCATGACAGACTATTCACAGTAATCAGCAACACGATATAATAGAGAGAATTAAGAATAAAAAAACCACTACAACTAAATTTAAGACCACAACGGCACTGACCAAATCACATGACAGTTCTCTATCACACAAAAATGGATTTAAGTCTAGTTACTATGGCCATAGACTCAATTATTAGCTAAATGATATAAGAGGACTGGATTTGTGTCCATAGAGGTGTGTTATTCCCCATCCCATGCATGCTTTCGTCATTGAGTATCTAAGAACCAAATAAACACAAAAGTGAGTAAAAATACTCATCAAGTACAAAGTCAGGACCGAAAAGAACAGTAACAACATGTAGATCAAGTAGAGAACGATAATCATCAACAAAGCTCCCGAACCATGAAATTGTAGTTTCCGTCTAAAATGGACATCACCTGAAACTTTCCTTTGCATTTACCGGTAATGCCAAATAAGTGAGGCCAATACTTATCCACAGGAACCTGAATATAAGAACCAAATTGCACAACCGGTGTTTATACAAACACCAGGTACTTGAAGATACGAAGTAACAAGAACCGGAAATACTTGAACATATTTGAACATATTTGAAGCAACAAGGGAAGAAATAGCAAGATTCACATTACAAGAGAATCCGTCGTTGCACTTGCGTCAATTAAGGTTGACGATAATTCGAAGGTGCCCTCTCGACGCTAGAACCGTCTAAGCCTGTATAATAAAATGGTGACTGCAAAACATACCTAAAAATACATCTAAACTACCCAGTGCGTTCCCACCTTACTACTAGAAGAAAGGAACAAAAGCCCATCTCCAAATAAATTTTCAGAATTGAAGCAAAACCTGACCTATCCACTGTTAAATTCATAACTTTTGATTCACTTAACTAATGCGGGCAAATAAATACATTTTCAAAATCTACAGAAATGTCCTACAACTTTCTTTATTATCAACTTGGGTAATTCAACCTCTAACATGGTCAAAACTAATTAAATAGATTATTGCTCAAATCCTGAGCCAACAGCACGAAAACAAAATACTCGCTGCCCGTCTACTTGAATTGAGCGAGGCCAACGGCTTTGGAAAGATAAAAGGCAGCCCCACAACCTTCATTACCAATAGGAGATCCAATTATGCATGAATTTTCATCAGATTTGAGGCTAAGCTTGCTGCAGATAAAAAACTAAAACACTCACCCTAAATCTAGTGTTATTACCTAGAAGCTGAATCAAAAGTTCAAAGGAAATTTCAGAATCCTCGCGACCTGTTTCCCTCTCTCCCTTTCATGTTCTCTCTTCTTCCTAGCACAGGGTGGGGAACCACAGCAGCAGGGTCAGCCAGCAATCTTGAGGCAGGCAGCAGCATCTCCTCTCTCTCCCTCTCCTCTCTCTCTCTCTCTCTCTCTCTCTCTCTCTCTCTCTTCCCCCTTCGGTTCCTACAGCAGGGCGGCTTGGAGAGCAACGCAGGAGAGGTGGCAGTGTGAGGAAGAAAAGGAGGAGGTGAAGGTGACAAAAGGAGGAGGCAGCCAACGCTGATGATGTACTGGAGTAGGAGTAGTATTAGGTTAGAACTAATGGTCTAGATTTAATTATCACATGACTCACTCATACGATCACCGAATCAAGCGTATGAGAAGTGAAACGGATGCGTTTCGACGAGATCTACGCATCCACGATGTCTGATCGTCCATCAGATAAACAGTTCAAAAAGTAAATTTTTAGTCAACTCTTATCCTTTAGAAAAAATTTTCTGTAAAAATTCAGGAAATTACACAAGCGAGCCTCCTCCTTACTGATGGGGAACGGCACGCGTGCTACTGTTCAAGGTGTTGGTAGGGTTAATCTGAAGCTTACTTCGGAGAAAACCGTTCAACTCAAGAACTTCACCATGTCCCCTCAATAGAAAGAATCTTGTTAGTGGGTCTCTACTTTGTAGAGATGGTTTTAAAATTGTGTTCGAGTCGAATAAATGTGTACTTCCAAAGTACGGGACATTTATTGGTAAAGGCGATGTTAGGCTTGTTCTGCTTGCCCTTAACCGATGCTTGTATTAATTATGTAAACCATGTGATTGATGATAATGAATTAAACATTTGGTATTCACGACTTTGTCATATAAATTTTGGTAGTATGACACACTTGGCTAGTATGAGTTTAATTTCAAAATTTAATTTGGTCAAAAATTCTAAATGTTATGTATGCGTGCAATAGAAGCAACATCGTAAGCCTCACAAGGTTGTGGAGGCGAGAAACTTGGCACCATTAGAATTAGTTCATTTTGATTTGTGCGAAATGAACGGCGAGTTGACCAAATGAAGGTGGTAAAATATATTTCATGACGTTATAGATGATTGTACTAGATTTTACTACGTATATTTGTTAAAATTAAAACATGAAGTGTTGCATTATTTTATGACCTATAAAGCTGAAGTAGAAAAACTGAATTTAGAAGAAAATTAAATAGTTACAATATGATCGTGGTGGAGAGTATTTCTCAAATGAATTTTCTGAATCCTGCGTGGAACATGGTATTATTCATGAGAGGACACCATAATACTCACCACAATCAAATGGGATTGCCGAAAGAAAGAACCGCACTCTAACTGATTTGGTTAAGTCCATGATAGAAATGGCAAGACGTTCCAAGGAATAGTGGGGTGAGGCTATTTTGACACCATGCATGTTTTGAATAGAGTTCTTACAAAGAACAAGGAATGAGAGAAAAAGAGATTAAATCTCTCTTATTTGCGAACATGGTTTGTTTGACAAAAGTGAATGTGCCCAACAACAACAACCGAAAGTTTGGAGGAAAAACCGTTGACTGTGTTTTTCTTGATTTTGCTAGTCACAACATGGATTATAGATTCTTAATTGTGACACCCCAGGTGTCACTTAAAAACTCGTTGACTAAATCTCAAACCCTAAAATTAATTCTTGCGCTTTGAAGCAAACTTTACCCTTGAGCTAATAAGCAATATTGTTTTAAACATTTCCATTAGCCTCCACAAAAATTTTGGTAAATTTCTAAGCATTTTTATCACATCAGGAGTTTTTGAACCACAGTACCAAAATTATTCTTGAGCAGGTAAAAATTCCATCACCACTTTCAAAATCCATCAAAAATCTCATATAACCCTAGCAATGTATTTACATGGAAATTAAGTTCACTACAAAATAGAATTTTGAAGATTTTATCAGAATATTTGGAAAAGATTTAACCCCCTTAAAAATTCAAACGAACTTGACTTTAACTGGAAATTCCCAAATTTTTAGATGCAGAATCAGGACTTCATCATTTAACAAAAGTTGTTCCAAATAATTCACATAGTGCCCACAAAAATTTTCATATTTATCCGGGCTCAGGAATTATGTTTTTCATTTGAATTTGGAGAGGGATTTTGAAATAATTCAAAAAAAATTAAATTAAAATCGGCCGCCGCTGCAACGGCCAACCGGCATGCCGCAGTGGCTGGCGGCCATGTCGAGCGTCGGCCGACCTTTTGGTGCCGTGCCATCAAGTTGACGGGAATCCCGCTCAAAGATCTCCCCTCTCTCTTTCTCTCTCTCCCGCGCCATATTTTCTCCTCTGCGCCACGCTACCACTGAGCACGCCACCGACTGCCGTCTCCAATCGACGATGCTACGCGCTGCTCCCTTTCTCCACCTCCCTCCCTGCTCACTCCCGTGCGCGTGATAAAGGCAGCCACAGCGGCAAAACCGACGCCTCCTTCCTTCGTCCTCTCTACCTTTCCCTGCCACAGCTCCCCTCCTCTGTTTTTTCTTCACCGCGCAGGACGAGCGGCGGCAGCACCAGCACTCCCCTTTTGAAATCCACTCAATCCACTGCAAATTGATGCTTTAGCAAGCAACCGGTTATCTCACAAGCGCACGCGGCAAGGAATCACCTGAGCTCGTCGGATTTCGACCGTCTTCTACCGCCGGTTCTCGTCAATCCGGCAAGGCGCTCAGTGAGACCTAGCTATCTTCACTTCTAGAGCAATTAACCATGTCAAACATGCTTCCCTGATCCCCGAGCAGCTCACTGAGCTTCCCATTTGTCCAGTTGAGTATCATTCCGTCGGGAACGCCATTGCCGGGGACTCCCCTATTTGGCCTGCCGTCGTCGAGCGAGATGGCGACCTCCTCGTGGCCATGTTCCTCGAT
This sequence comes from Oropetium thomaeum, assembly GCA_001182835.1. Classification (NCBI taxonomy): domain Eukaryota; kingdom Viridiplantae; phylum Streptophyta; class Magnoliopsida; order Poales; family Poaceae; genus Oropetium; species Oropetium thomaeum. The sequence goes on along the minus strand of LFJQ01000040.1, from coordinate 321,701 downwards.
GCCGAGCATCGCGAGGATAAGGCACAGCTATTGGGCAAGGTTTTAGAGCTCCTCGTCATCTCCTTCATCCCCGCCACCTCGCCGGACCTCGAGCTTTGCCGCGTCTCGCCGTTGCGCTCGCCGTTTCCGCGTCCAAACCTTGCCCCTAGCCTTCCCCGCATCGTGAGCCACCCATTGGTGCCCTCCCCACTGTCTCCCATCGCCGGTAGAGGCACGTGCCGCCGTGCGCCATTGCGCTCCGGCGAGCTAGGGCGAAAGCCCTAGCTAGGGTTCTTCTTTTGGTAATTTATATTATTAGTTTAACTCGACTGCAACTTCAAGAATTCATAGAAAATCAAAAATAATTCAGAAAAATGTGATTTCAAATGTTCTGAGCTCAGTGGAAAATTTAGTTGCTACGAAAATATTAAACTCATATGTTTGAAAAATAATTATGTTGGGCTTTAATAAATTAATTAAGACCTCCATAATTCATACATAAGGGTAATAAAATCAGAGAAAGGGGTGATTCCAATTTCTAGGCCTTTCTACTAATTTGTGGTTGGCAGTAAAAATATTAAGCATGAATGTTTATAACATATAATCTTTATCATTAACAGAAGTGCTATATTACTTGATAATCATATAATAAACTCCTAGATTAATAAAACTCATGAATTGTTATGAAAAGTTATAAATAAAATTCCTTGCCTAATTATAATCCTAAGGTCAACTTGGTTACATGCTAGTTGGATAGCCAAGTGGTTAAGCAACTAGCCACTTAAAAGAATACCATCACCACTTAATAGTTAAGCAAAGTATTTTCTAACTCCATGAAAAATTCCAGAAAATAATGAAATTCATGGAACATTATGAATGGGTCATAATAGAATTCCTGCACAAAACTGTAACCCTAATATAGAAGTAAGTGCATAGGAAATTGTTAGGCCGGTCAAGTGAATTATAACTAGTCCTTATGTTTAATACCACTATTGCTTAATGATTAAATAGTTTAGTTGCTAAATAAAAAGTAAAATTTATATGCGATAGTCATAACTAGGTTCCTGACTTAATTCATAATCCTAAAGTCAAAAATTGATGACATGTTAGTTGAATGCTTAATTTAAAAAGTTGCTTAAGTAAATAGAGATTAAGTTTATACTATTATTAACCTCGTAGTTTAAATTATATTCTTGTAACTAAGGAGAGATACCAGAAATTCATAAGTAATTAATCAAATAATCTAGACTTCCACCCAAGTATTAATCCTAAATAAGTAAAGAATCACCAATTTAATACTTAAGTAAGTACTCTTAATCTTAACTATGCTTCGGGTTTAATTAGGGAGTACATAAGATCATTGTTTTCTAAGGGTTAACAATAATAGGAGTAACTCTCTTAAACATAATTAACAGGTGAACATGACCACCCATTATTAAGGTGTAATCCATGATCGACTCAATTTGATGATAAAACAACTAAAGGTGGGATTGGATCGCTATTTTCTAGCCGACTTTGTAAAATGCATAGTAAATCAAGAAAAGCTCTAAAAATAATAAACCAAAATTCATTGGAATCCTTGGGAAATACTCTAAACATTTGCTGAAGCACTTTCCCTTAGAACTGCCTAAATAGATAGGTAGAGACCTTTTGTTTTTGCTTTGCATTTGGAGTTCCAGAACCCTTCTGGAACTAGAATTTCTGTCAGATGTGTGTCATGGCAAGCAGAACTCAAATGTTCTGTTTTTGCTTTATATCTGGAGTTCCAGAACTCATCTCAAGTTGGAACTTCTGTCAGATATATGTCATGGCACACAGAACTCAAATGTTCTATTTTTGCTTTACATCTGGAGTTCCAAAACTCGTCTGGAGTTGGAACTTTTGTCAGATGTATGTCATGGCACACAGAACTCAAATGTTCTGTTTTTGCTTTACATTTGGAGTTGGAACTTTTGTCAGAAGTATATCATGGCACACAGAACTCAAATGTTCTGTTTTCGCTTTACATCTGGAGTTGGAACTTTTGTCAATGTATGTCATGGCACACAGAACTCAAATGTTCTATTTTTGCTTTACATCTATACTTCCAGAACCCTTCTGGAGCTAGAACTTCTGCCAGAAGTGTGTCATAGTCAGCAGAACCCCCAAAAGTGTGTCACAACAAACAGAAACCTTCTCTAATTTTTTCCAGAATTTGACCTTAACAAGATTCCATGATACCTGTGAATAATCTCATAGAAGAAACTCATTAGAATCGTTATAAAATTTAGGGACTTCAGTTCAACCTCAACCCACACCCAAAAATCACCTTTCCGATAGTACTATCAGATAAAAATCATCTCCTAATAGAATCTAGAAATTTCATAATAGACCATGGGTGTTAAGCAAGTAATCAACTTATTTAAAAGCCGAAGTCAAAAATAGTAAGTGATAGTTGAATCCACCTTGTCAGGAGTAAACTCTTGATTTTTCTCTGATAAAAACACCATATTTCCTTAGTTAATAATAACTCATCTTATTCATGTTGCATCATGTAGACACCGAAGCGAACGAGGTAGCTGTCGATCCGGAGTCTTCGAACCCGAGGAAGTTGTCATCACCAATACAAGAGATCAACGCAAGTCCCGGAGCACAACCTATTTTTTTTAAAGTTTTTTCTTTTATCACTAAGTGTCATGATTATGCATTAGGTTTCTAGGAGTTGATTGAAACCCTAGTTGCATTTGTTTTCCATAGGAAACCCTATCGGTACTTGGTTTAGGTAACCATGGTAGTACTTGGTTTAGGTAACCATGGATGCTGCTCGCGGCTGATAGGGTTTGGTTGAAACTCTCACATCGAACATATGACAGGCTATGGATGATTAAGGAAAGATAAAAACAGGAGGGTCAGACAGGGTACAAAGTAGGTCGGCAACTAGATCGGGTCCAGGGTGATCGTAGTCTTGTCTGATCCGTGTAGTTCGAGTCTGATCGAGCATTGAATGTACTGATCATATGTTGGGTATAATAGGGCCCAGTAAACCTACATAGCCTAGTGATTGTAAAGTCGAACTTGCCCTACGGTGTTTGATTTGGAGGCGATCTGGGATGGGCAGTTGTGGGAACTCCATAGAAACCGTCCGGGACGTGTATTCTGGTAGGATGCGGCACTGCTAAGGCAGGCGTAGGAGGACATTGACTTTGCAAGATCTGGTGTGAACGGTTGCCACGTGCGGTCTGGGACGCATACGTGTCGTATGATTAGGTTATCCCTGCAGGTGTAAATCGGTTCGAATCGCTGTCGCTCCCAGTTTGTGAGTTCGCTTGTGAAATGCACAACATCACATTATAATTAAGTTGAAGAGCTATAAGGATGATGACTGAGATATGATGATTATTATATGTTGTACTTTTATGATTGACTGATTCAGTGCAAACTAAAGTTATGTTTATAAAATCACTTAACCTGAGCTAAAACTTGACCAAGATTAGTTCAGGTAATGCGAGGCCTTTAGCAAGAAACCTACCCTGAGTCAGCCAGCATGTCTAGGTGTCGGCTGTAGCTAGCCAATTTGATGGGTCAGTCTTGTTGAGCTTCTTAGAAGCTTACGCTCTGCGAATACGTGGTTTTCAGGCACCGACTGTTTACCCAGGATGATAGCCATTGGGAAGAACCTCACCAGAGTTTGGGAACTTCCAGTGGGAGCGTTGCAAATCGGCGCAGTAAACATTATATGGCTAGTAGTGTGGTGCCACTGGGCAAGGCCCATACTTTTACTTAATTATGAGAGTCAGAGTCTGTGCCCCGTTTGAAGTCTTCCGCTGTATTTCGTGATTTCAAAAACTCTATTCGTACTCTAATGATGTAAAACTTAATTTTAAATTATGGAACCATGTTGTATTAAATTCTCTCATCCTGTAAAAGATTTCTATTTATCCTACCTATGTTGTAACATGTGTATGCTCGCTTCGCTGAGCATTGCCCAAACTCATCATCATTTAGCTATTGCATTTATTTTTCTCATTGCTGGTCATATGTATCGAACTAACTTCAGAATTGGCCACAGTATCAAAGATCTTTTAGAAGCACATATTCCTCCGGGAGGTCGATTAGGACGTGGGCATAAAGGCCGATTCATTTTCAATTAGAAGGGTCCTGGCGAGATGCGGGAGCCGTCCCGGACTGAGTTTTCTAGGGCGGGTCCGCGTCATTAATTATAAACTCTGGATTATCCGACATGCATGTTGGCACTATTATGGAGTTTAGAGATGCAACATTTTTGAAAATGAATTTCCAACGAAAAATTGTCACGACCCAAAATTTAAACCATGTTAAAATCTCTCTTAATTTAAATTTTTGTGTGTGTAAAAAATTTTTTTATGAATTTTCAAAACCCAAAACCTCACTAACATATTAAACTCTGCTTAGTTAAAATTGAAATTTCAAATATCAAAATATGGAAAAAATTGATTTCTCTTATTTTAATTTTTTTATTGAATTTCGTTTGAATTTAAAAGTTTGTTTGGATTTTATCTCCGTGTTTGAATTCTCTTTGTTGAATTTGATTTGAATCCTACTTACTTTTTAATCCCAAAATCTTGGAAATATAAATCTTTTCCTCTCTCTCACTCTGGGCCGCACCACCTCCGTTTCCAACCTAACTCCGCAACAGCCCAGCCCGCCCACCCACTCCTTCCATCCTCTTCCTCCTCTCTCCCGTGCGTGGGCCGTCCTCCACTCTTCGGACCAGCTGCCCGGCGCGCCTCTCCTCCCTTTTCGCTTCCACGAGCAGGCCGCCTCCTCTCCTCTCCTCCTCGCGGTCCAGCGTCACCTGTCGTCGCCCATACTTCCTTGCCGCCCACATTTGCGCACCACCGCCTTCCTCTCCCATATAAAGCCCGAAATATCTCACCTCCAAAATATCTCGCCTGATATTTGCTGGTATTTCTTACAAGCACAGATAAATCCTCAAGTGTACAGAGTACCGTCGTAGCACTTCATACTAGAGTATTCCAAGGGTATCATAAAATCCTTAGGGAACGTGTATGAGCTATCTATGGCCTAAGTCCAGGGAACAACACCACTAAAATATGGGCACAGGATAGGGAGGCTATCTATGAGATAAGTCATAATTCAAGCAAGAAGATTTATTCTTTCCTCGCTTACTTATGCGTCCGGTTTACTATAAGTGTAGCTTCCAATCAGGTAGTTGGATGATTGGAGCTGATATAAGTGCCTTTTTGAGGATTTCAAAGGCTTTATGGCACTCATCATCAAATTCAAAGGGAGCATCCTTAGCTAGGAGGACTGTGAGGGGTCTAGCTATATGGGAGAAATCTTTGATAAAACGTCTATAAAACCTCACATGTCCTAAGAAGCTACAGATTCCCTTAACGTTGGTAGGAGGAGGAAGTCTTTCTATGATGTCTCTCTTAGCTTTGTCCACCTCAATACCATGTTCCGACACTAAGTGTCCTAAGATGATCCCTTCTCGGACCATAAAATGGCACTTTTCCCAGTTAAGCATCAGGTCCTTTTCCATACATCGCTGCAACACTTTCTCCAGGTTCTCGAGGCAGTGATCGAAGGTTTTCCCATAGACTAAGAAATCGTCCATGAAGACCTCCATTATATCTTCTATCATATCCGAGAAGATGGACATCATGCATCTTTGGAAGGAGGCAGGTGCATTGCACAACCCGAAAGGCATCCTACGATAAGCGTAGGTTCCATAGGGGCATGTGAAGGTGGTTTTGCTTTGATCGTTAGGATGGATAGGGATTTGATGAAACCAGAATACCCATCGAGGAAACAGAAATAGGAGTGATTGGCTAACCGTTCCAACATCTCATTGATGAAGGGTGATGGGAAGTGATCCTTATTTGTTGCCTTGTTGAATTTCCTATAATCTATGCACATTCTCCATCCTGTCACGGTTCGTTGAGGGATAAGCTCATTTTTCTCATTTTCTACGACCGTCATTCCTCCTTTTTATCACAACTTGGACCGGGCTAACCCATTCGCTATATGGTACAGGATAAATAATCCCGGCGTGTAACAGTTTCAAGACTTCCTTCTTTACTACTTCCCTCATTGCGTTGTTCAGCCTCCTTTGGGGTTCTCGTGAGGGTGCGTAGGAAGGATCTATAGAGATTCGATGGGTGCAGAGTGCAGGGCTAATCCCTTTTAGGTCTTGGAGGGCATAACCCAAGGCAGCGTAGCGCTTTTCTAAGATGGCAAGAAACTTTGCGATTTCATCTTCGAAGATCTTATCACTGAGGACAACAGGGCTCTCTAAGTCGCTGTCAAGGAAAGCTTAACGTAAGCAAGGAGGTAAGGTTTTGAGCTCAACGGGGGGTCGGGGTGGTAGCTCATTTTTAGGTAGCTCAAAAAACTCCCCAGATTCATCCCTTCTTCTATAAATTGTTGGGTTTCTTGATTGAGGATATCTTCGGTTTGTTCAAAAGGAAAGATGGCTGCCATCTCCTCCGTTGGCTCATCCTCGGGAAAGGGTTCTACTATTGACTTCTTAGCCTGGTTAATGGGGACAGAGGGGTTCTACTAGTATACTACCTAAATACACTAGCACAAATCCTATGTATATTCACATGGCAAGTATAAGGATAATAATTATCACTCAAACCATATGAATAATAATGCATAGAAATATATTGCATTGAAATATTATAAAGTCTTACAAAAGAAAATAAGGAAGAGAGTACAAGACTCATAACTATTCCTATGGAGAGACTACTAGAATACTAGAAGAGCTCTTAGACCAATTCTAACTCCACGAATACTGAAATGAGAGTGTGTTGCAGGTGGGAAACTCTTCTTGTATGTCTTGGAAGTGAGGGAGAGGGGTCCTATTTATAGTTAGAGAAGACTTGAGCAAGTCAGCTTCCTCCCCCCTTCCCGCACGAAATACCCGGCACCGACTTCAGAACCGACCTTGGAGAGGTGGTAACTGCCACCTGGCCGAAGCGAGGGCGGAGTGGGCTAACCCATAGGTCGCCCGACCCCTAGCTCGCCCGACCCACTTGGGGCCCATTCGGGTGCCACTTTGGCAGGGTGACTGCCTGGTGGGCCCTGAGCGTGGGTACGCTGTGGGCTTCGGTTTTCTGGTAACTTTGGCACGTCTGGTGGGTCCATGAATCCCCGTGCTGCCCTCGTGGCGCCCTGTGGTTGGTCGGAGTTGTCTTTTCTCCACCTCAGCGATCCATAGGGTGCCTCTGTGGCAGGCTATGATTGTCCTGAAGTGTGTTTTCTTGTCACGGAGCGGATTATGCCTCAACTCCTATGATAATCATCTGCATGTACAAACTTTCCAAGTATATGTGGAACTTTATTAATTTTAAACTAACACGCATATAAGAAATACATGTCCTTATTCATTTTTAGAGAAATGTTAACGGTATATTTGGTATTTAACGACCGTCAACAATTGTTCGCGAACCATGGCTATAAAAGTCGGGCGAAGTTCATAGCCGGATGTCTCAATGGGATGAGAAGATTGCGGTGGCTGACAGAATTCGCCTAGTGGAGCAGAATATTGGCAGATAGGTTGCTCCATGACAGATAGAGGGGGTAAGAAATAAAAAGGATAAAAGAAAAGATACAAGGACTTGGGTTCGAAGATAATTCAGCAACCGTTCCCTAGCAACGGCGCAAAAAATGCTTGTTGGTATTTCTTATGATCGCAGATAAATCCGCAAGCGCACGGAGTACCGTCGTAGCACTTCACCCTAGAGTATTCCAAGGGTATCGTAAAATCCTCAGGGAAAGTGTGTGAGTTATCTACGGCCTAAGTCCAGGGAACAACACCACTAAAATATGGGCAAAGAATAGAGAGGCTATCTATGAGATAAGTGCTAATTCAAGCAAGAAGATTTATTCTTTCCTCGCTTACTTCAGCATCCAGTTTACTCCCAATCCGAGAAAAGACTCCGGTAACTATAAACTCTACTATGTATCCGAATGTGGAGAACTACAAAGGACTAATAGGACTGTTACCACCTATAGCCTACCTCAACCTCCGTGAGAGTACGTACCACTCGAAGGTAATACTCTATCTAGACACCACGTCTACACAGACCATTACTACTTTAACCTTGCGCAGGACTGTGTCCTATAAGCTAAAGTATATACTAAGTAGTATACGATGAACTAGCAACTGAAGAGTAAATACTAATTACTTGAGTAAGATAAAATACCCAATCAATACGACACGAATACTGTTTTGATTAAATAAGCATCCGTAGAGGTACAAGTGCAGATAGAGTGATGACAGGCCACCACTCCGATACGATGTAGTGGAGGATCGGAGTGAAAGAATGCCGACAGACCGGCTTTTCCCTTGGGGATTCCTCCGCCTCGCTCTCTTCCTACTAGAACTCCAAGAGCTAGAGCCTAAGCCTCTAATATGCAGCAGCACTAGTGAATTATGAAGTGATGGGATCATCCAGAGAGTGAGGAGAGGGGTCTTATTTATATGTGGAGGAGACATGGGTGAGTGGGCTTCCTTCCTCCCACTTTCTCTCAATCCCCGCCACCTCGAGTCGGTGCCGTGCACAAACAGGTCAGAACCGATGAAGGCGGTGGGAAGCGCTGTGTCAAAGTTCGGCCCGGAGGGCCCACTGGCAGTTCGGCCGAACCATTGGGTCGACCGACCCCCGGTGCGCTCCGTCCTGGCCCATCTTTCTTTTGGAGGCTGTCCAGTGGGCCCTGGTCATGGGTGTGTGGTGCGCGTGGGTTTTCTCGACTGTTTTACTCTGTTTATGGGCCCACCAATCATTGTGCTTCGCTCTGATTTGTTAGAAGTGTGTTTTCTTTTTTTCTTTTATATTTTCTTCTCAATATCTCCTATAAATCACCTGCACACAAATATTCAGCAACACTCGTGGATGTGTTAGTAATAAAACCTACCACTATGTTGGTTGTTCATTTTTTTATTATTTATGCGGTGATTTTCAGGATCAAATACACGACTTAAGGACCGTCAACGATATTTTCTGGCCGCTACCGCCATTCACCGCATATAAGTATGCCGGCGACCCCAAGACCACGCTAAAACGGGCCCTACCGAGTGCAAGCGAGCTCCACGCACCCACTTTTCTATCTCCTCCCTTCCTCTTCCTTGGCGAGTCACCGTCGCCGTCGATCTCCGCCACCGCAGCTCCTCCGGTCGATTCGAACACGTGGTGAGCATCCCCGTCCTCCTCTCTACCTCCCCGACCCTTCATCTGAGCTTCTCCAACCCTCCCTCCCCTCGGCGCCAAGCGCCACTGTCCGCCGTGATAGCAAGTCCTGCCCCGCCGTGCGCCCCGACAAGCTCCCCACACCCCGCACACGCAATCGAGCCCTTAAACCCACTCCAACACGCACGGACGCGCGCTTCCACAAACCATCCCTGTCATCGCGACCTCCGGTGAGCTATTCCGGCTGCTAATATCGTCGGCGCACGACGTTAACCTCGTCATTGGGTTTGCCTTGCATGCTGAGTGACGGCGCATGGTCCTCGAGCGCAAACGACATGACGAGCCGCCGGCGGTGAGCTATCTGGCGAGCCTCCGCCATGTGCCGCCCGCTCCATTGAGCCGTGCCCATGTGGCCTACCGTGTGGCTTGCCATGTCATCTGGGCCCATGCCACGCAATTGTCACCTCATCCCCATTTGCCCAGTCAACATGCTACCTCACTCTCGCTCCCCTGCACCCAGTTCACGTGAACCATAGACATAAAGCCCTTCGGTCCATGACTCCCATACACCCAGTCCACCTCACATATCCAGCGGACCCAGTGACCACACGACCCCACCTGTCAACCTCTGGCCTATGGTCTCTTTTGCTATGGCCACCCAGTACAGTGTATGACGCGGACCCGCCCAGAAAACCTCGTCTCGGGACGGATCCGTTCAGTCGTTGAGCCAGGATCCTGTTGGGCAACGCTCGGCGAGGCGAGCGTACACACGATACAACACAGGCAGGAATAAACAGCAATAATTTGACAAGAAGAGAGAATTTAATACAACATTAATTCATAAATTTGAAGTTGGATCTTACATTGATTCAGGGTACACAAAAATTTTGAAACAAAAACAGCGAAAGACTTGAACGATTACAAACTCCGACACTCGAACTTAAGCAAAAGCACGCGCCGTGCCCACGGGCGTCATGCTACTAGCCACCTCAAAGTTCACTACGGCGACTCGCACAACTCCCACTGGAGGTTCCCGATCTCGGGGGGAGGCTCCTCCCAATGGAAGCTACCTGCTTGATCCTGCATGTCGGTGTCGCAACCCCGTCCGATAAAATCGTACGGTTGCTCATCCAGGATCATTCGGGGGGGGCCGCTTGCCGAAACAAGTGACTTTGCAGTACAATAATTAACAAGGACTCGCATAAATGACTTGAAGATACATTAATTCAGGTTATGTTACAACTGATTTCAGAAATTTAGGAAGTGCGGAAACGTAGTTTTGATAACAAACACGTGGCCTGCAGCGGAAGCAAAAATCTAACACTCGACGCCTCGATCAAACACCCCAGCCCGAGGGTGTTTAATCTCCACGGTAGGGAGAAGCGGGGACCCACTCGAAGGTCCACTCCGAGGGCGTCTCCTCTTCCCAACCACCCTGGCTACAGTCAGCACTAATACCTGCAAAACAACAAATCAACAAACCGTGAGCGACTGACGCTCAGCAAGTCTTACCCGTCAATAGGCCTTCTAAGGCCGACTCCTAAAATGCTGGAATATTGGTGGCAGCTGGTAGGTATTTGTAAAAGACAGCACTACTAATGGTTTTTCAGTATTTTAGCCAAGTTATCAATTAGCTAATGAAATTTTTTTACTAAGTGAGGCAGCAACTAAGCAAACGAGTGCAATACAACAGTTCTGAAATTTATTCTCAAATCTCCAATCACAATTCCTGCTATCACATTTTATAGTGTCGCCACGGCAGAAAGGAGCAAGTGGTACTCAATACCGCGAGGGACGGCAATTATAATTGATTTTACATCCTGCAGGAGAAACCCGAATAACACGACACGTGCGCACTCCACGAGTCGCACGTGGCCACCTTTCACTGCATCGCGACAGTGTTGGTCCAACATCCATCTCTCCAAGGACATGGTCCTCCAGGCAACGCCCTGCGTTCCTGTACGGCCCCAAGCCTTTCCCACTAGCACATGCCCAAGAAAACAGAAATGCGAATTCATCCACCATACTGGTCCGTTCACCCGGAAAAAGAGATGGCCAATCGTCCAAACACTGCGCAATGAGCTATGTCGGTTTCCTGGGTCCCATATGCCAGTATGTATTCGGTACACAACTCAAACTTGACCAATGCAACCGCACCCGACACTGTGCTCAAATTTTATCCACACAATGTTGGGTCCTGACTTTCTCGAATACTTCTATAAATAACCCCCTGAGTAGTCTCCATACCACTCAAAGCCCATCGTGCCCTATTAGTAGGCATAGCACTAACGTACTGGCTCTAACAGAACAACCCGTAGGAGACCCTACAAGTCATGCAACTAAGTTTTCGCACAAGCCTCAAAACTTAATGCACAACCAAAAACCTACAATCACAGTGAGAAAGTAAAACTTTAAACATAGGTATGCACCGGGGCTTGCCTCGGTTCGGGGAGAAGTTAGCACAGTCGACGGCGGGGTCGGCAGCGGGGAAGTCCTCCTCAGCCTCAGTGGCCGTCTGCAGCTCGGTTCCTATATGAAGATGCAAGGTAACTTGTATTAACAGATGAGTGAAGTTGCATGAATTTCTCTCTAACAAACTTTAGTGTTGCTTCGGTAGACGGGACTAGCTAGACTGGTCGGACGGCAAAGATTACCAGAGGGCTGTCGGTGGAAAAAAGAACAGCAACAGAGACCGGTCGTCGGAAAGAGATGTCGACGCGCCGCTACTGCTGAAATACTGCGGAAGAATGGGGCGGCGGTTAGAGACGATAACGACGGACGATGGAACCGTCGGCAGGGCAAGGCTTACCGAGCGCACCTGAGCACGAGAGAAACTGGCTCTGCTTCGGCCCTGCGGGGCTCTTCGGCTGTAATGGCGGAAGGGAGTGGAGACGAGAGCAGAGAGACGAGCGCGCAGAGGAGCAAAGGAGCTCGCCGAGTGAAGTGTTTCGTCTCAGGGAAAAATATCAGCCTCCGTTCCTTTTGTCTCTCCAGGACGACGCAAGTTGGCGCGGCGGCAGTGTGCTGCAGCGCATGGGCGCCGGGCGTGCGCGTCCCATCACGAAGACTTTCGGCGCGGTGGCAGCACTGCTGTGTACGGCCAGGCACTTTTACGGTTGGGAAGATGACCGACAGCATTAATGGCGCGGCCGCTTCGAGCTCGGGTCCGACGAGTCTGTCCGGCCTCGGGGTCGAGCGAGGCGGAACGAAATGCGGCTTGTCCGACCTCGGGGGTCGAGCGAAACGGAGCGAAACTGCTTGTCCGACCTCAGGGTCGAGCGAGGCGGAGCGAGATGTCCGACCTCGGGGTCGAGCGAGGCGGAGCGAACGGCTTGTCCAACCTTGGGGTCGAGCGAGACGGAGCTAACGGCTTGTCCGACCTCGGGTCGAACGAAGCGGAGAGTGATGACGGGTCGGGCGAGACGGAAAATAATGTCCGACCGCTGGGGGTCGGAGTCGGGCGAATCGTGAAAATCATCCGACCTCTGGGTCGGAGGTCGGGCGAAACGCAAAAGTCATCCGACCTCTGGGTCGGAGGTCGGGCGAATCGGATTCCCAAACGACGGGGTCGGGAAGACATGGAAAAGAACAGAGGAGCGGCACCCGGAGGAGCAGGGACTCGGGCGGCGGCTTGAAATTGGGAGAACAGAGGAGACCGGACGGCGCTCGTTCCTGCTCGGAGCGGAGCAAGGCCGGCGGTACACGGGCGAAAGCAATGAGAAGCGGAAAGACAGTAAAGATTGGATTTCAAATTAAATTTTGAATTTAAGTTCTGTTGATTAGATCCTTTGATGTCATTAACTTTGGGTTTTGAGATTTTTATAGAACACAATTAAGTCTTTATTGACAAAGGATTTAGCGAGAATTTAGTTCGGGATGTTACAGCCCTTCCCCCTTAAGAAAATCTCGTCCCGAGATTTCGAGAGAACGTTACAAGGGGGGAAACCGATGACTATTTCGCGACCGATGCCATGAATTCCGGGAACTGTGAATGAAGAAATTCTTCACTTTCCCAGGTAGCCTCATCTTCCGAATGATTTGTCCACTGCACCTTGAAGAAAGTTTTGGTTCTCCGACGAGTTACGCGATCCTTCCGATCAAGTATCTTCGTCGGTATCTCCGGATATGTGAGGTCCTCTTGGATTACTTCAACATCCGGGATGACCACTTGTTCAGGCAGCTTCAAACACTTCCGGAGCTGAGAGACATGGAAGATGTTGTGAATTCCCGACATATGAGAGGGCAGCTCCAATCGATATGCTACTGGACCACATCGCTCGATGATTTTGAAAGGTCCAATGAACCTTGGAGCTAACTTGCCCTTAATGCCAAAGCGTTGGACACCTTTTGTTGGTGACACACGAAGATAGACGTGATCACCCACTTCAAAAGTTAACGGTCGACGCCTTTTGTCGGCATAACTTTTCTGCCGGGACCTTGCAGCTCGCAAATTTTCTTGAATAGCCCTCACTTTCTCTTCAGCTTGAGTTACTAAATCTGGTCCAAAAACTACTCTTTCTCCTGCCTCAGACCAGTTTAAAGGCGTGCGACATGGCTGACCATACAACGCCTCGAACGGAGACATCTTGATGCTCTCTTGATAGCTATTGTTGTACGAAAATTCAGCCAAAGGTAAGCACTCTTCCCAACTCTTCCCATGGGTCAGCACAGATGCGCGAAGCATATCTTCCAGAACTTGATTCACACGCTCTGTTTGACCATCGGTTTGGGGGTGATAAGCTGAACCATGAATTAACTTAGTACCAAGTGCTTCATGAAATTGTTCCCAGAAACGGCTCACAAACTGGGTACCCCGATCAGAAATGATGGTCTTTGGAACACCATGGAGGCACATAATGCGAGAGATATAAAGCTCCGCGTATTTCCTCGCATTATATCGAGTATGCACCGGAATGAAGTGAGCAGATTTGGTTAGTCGATCGACTATCACCCAAATAGAATCATGTTTCTGAGCAGTGAACGGGAGACCGACGATAAAATCCATACTAATGTCTTCCCATTTCCATGCGGGGATACTGAGAGGTTGCAACGGACCAGCACTCTTCAGATGATCTGCTTTGACCTGGCGACATGTGTTGCACTCAGCGACATATCGGGCGACTTCGCGCTTCATTCGAGTCCACCAAAATTTCCTTCGCAGGTCTTGGTACATCTTATTGCTACCTGGATGGATAGCATACTTGGAGAGGTGAGCCTCATCCATAATTTTCTTCCGCAGCTCAAAATCCTTTGGTACGACCAGACGGTTGTTGAACCATAGAACACCTTCCTCGTCAAGGCGGAAACACTTCATTTTGTTACTGCCTATTTGAGCGCGGATCTTTTCCATGCCCTCATCAACCTTTTGTGCAGTCACAATTTCCTCACGGAGGGTAGGAATAAGAGCCAAGTTGTATAAAGCTCCGTGGGGAACGACACGAAGGCTTGGCTCATCTGGGTTGCAACATGGGGCAATGGAATTTGCCTGAGAAATGATGAGATTGCAGCAAGCTTTGCGACTTAGGGCATCAGCCACAACATTCGCCTTGCCCGGATGGTAATGGATTTCCAATTCATAGTCTTTGATCAATTCCATCCACCTTCTTTGCCTCATATTCAGATCATCTTGAGAAAAAATATACTTCAAGCTTTTGTGATCCGTGTACAAGTGTACGAGATTCCCAAGAAGATAATGCCTCCAGATTTTTAAGGCAAACACAACTGCGGCGAGTTCCAAATCATGAGTGGGGTAATTCAACTCATGACGTCGCAGCTGTCTTGATCCATAGGCAATGACGCGACCGTCTTGCATCAGTACACATCCCAGGCCCGTGCCAGAAGCATCACAGTAAACATCAAACGGTTTGGTGATGTCCGGTTGAGCCAAAACTGGAGCGGTGGTCAAGTGTTTCTTGAGAGTTCGAAAAGCCTCATCACAAGAATCGCTCCAATAGAAAGCGACCCCTTTGTGAAGCAGTTCCGTCATGGGCTTGGAGATCTTCGAAAAAATTGGAACGAAGCGTCGATGGTATCCAGCAAGCCCAAGGAAGCTGCGAACATCTTTGACGCACTTAGGGGGCTTCCAGTCAAGCACATCTTTCACCTTGCTTGGGTCAACAGAGATACCTTCGGCGGAAATCACATGACCAAGGAACTGTACTTCTTTCAACCAAAAGTCACATTTGCTGAATTTGGCGTACAGCTTATGTTCCCTCAGCCTCTGGAGAACAATACGAAGATGTTTCGCATGCTCTTCCTCCGACTTGGAATAAATAAGGATGTCGTCGATGAAGACCACGACGAATTTGTCCAACTCGGGCATGAAAACGGAATTCATTAGATACATGAAGTGGGCTGGAGCATTGGTCAAACCGAAGGACATGACAAGGTACTCATAGAGACCATACCTTGTGGAAAAGGCAGTCTTAGGAATGTCCTCAGGACGGATCTTTATCTGATGATAGCCCGAGCGCAGATCTACTTTAGAGAAGACCTTGGCGCCCACAAGTTGATCGAATAAAATATCAATGCGCGGCAAAGGATATTTATTCTTGATAGTGACCGCATTCAATGGCCGGTAATCAACACAAAGCCTCAGGGTCTCATCCTTCTTCTTCACAAATATGGCGGGACAGCCCCATGGAGATGAACTAGGCCGAATAAATCCCTTGTCCAGTAGCTCCTTTAACTGGATTTTCAATTCTGCCAACTCATTTGGAGCCATCCTATACGGCCTTCGGGAGATAGGAGCTGTACCGGGTTGAAGTTCAATCTTGAACTCGACATCACGATCGGGTGGCAGTCCCGGTAAGTCATCCGGAAATACATCGGGAAATTCACACACGACCGGAATATCTTCAAGCTTCTTTCCGGAGACATGATGAAGGCTCCAGGAAATTGGAGTGGGTGGTGTGACTTGGAAAGATATGGAACCGTGCACCGGAGAGTCTAGTTGGATTTTTCGTGGCGAGATATGCAGCACGGCTCTATGGTATACCATCCAACCCATTCCTAGTATTATATCTATGCCATGGTGGTCAAGAACGATGAATTGGGACTTAAAGATTTTTCCTCCCAACTTTAATGATACTTGCTGGACTTTTAGTGTAGTTGTTATTTTTCCGGCGGGTGATGTGATAAGATAGGGTGTTTTAGTGATGATGGTGCGGAGGTTGCACCTTTGGACACAAGCCCTACTAATGAAGTTGTGGGTTGCACCCGAATCGAAAAGGACGAACACAGAATTTTTCTGAATTGAGAACATGCCCGCAAGGACTTGTTCTCCTTCTTGAATTTCCTCGACCGTGGTGTAGTTAACACGGCCCTGCTTCTGTCCATTTCCAGCAGGTTGAGAGCGGGAATTGTTGTTGCTGCGGGGGTCGCTCTGCTGGACATGGCCTTGCTGACGAGGAGGTTGCCGGCAATCCTTGGCGAAATGCCCAGGACGACCGCAGTTGTAACACGGCCTCGGCCCCGTGTTGCTGTACGGCTGCGGCGGGTGAGAAGTTGAAGCCGACTGTCTGGAATTTCCGGCTTGAGAACCCGCTTGCTGGCCTTGACGTGCTACGGACCGCTGCTGGAATGACGGGCGAAAATTTCCACCCGGTGGCACCAGAGCTTTGTACCTCTGGCCCGTAGGAGACGTAATGGCTAGACGATACCTCTGGGGCTGCTGATTCCCAGGGGAACCTCCAGCTGGCTGCTTGCGCTTCTTCTCTTCTTGATGGGCGCGAATGGCATCCTCTTGGACAATGGCAGCGCTCACCAATGCGTTGAAATTGGCGCTGTGGTGGAGGGCTAGGCGATCACGTAACTTGGAGTTTAGGCCCTTCATGAAACAGCTCCTTTTCTTGGCGTCCGTGTCCATGTGGTGCCCAGCATACTGCGCCAGGTAGTTAAACTTGCGCGAGTACTCGTGGACACTCATGTGGCCTTGACGCAGCTCTTCAAATTCTCTTGCCTTGCGCTGTATGAGGCCCTCAGGAATATGATGTGCTCTGAAAGCTTCTCGGAACTCCATCCATTGCACTTGGTGGCCATCGGGAAGAGAGGCAGTGTAATTAAACCACCACGCTCTCGCCGGTCCGCGGAGTTGCTGAGCCGCGAAGAGAGTCTTCTGATGCTCAGTGCAGTGAAGGAGCTCGAACTTGGACTCGATGGTGCGCAGCCAATTATCGGCGTCCAATGGGTCAGCTGCATCCGCGAAGGTTGGCGGATGGACGGCCGAGAAATCCCCAAAGGAGCTCTCTAGCGGGGGTGCTTGTGCACGCTGACGACCACCCTGACGATTCTGCTCGATCAGGATCTGCATGAGCTGCTGTTGGGTGGTCATGAACTGCTCCCACATCCTTAGAGGTGGGGGTGGCGGTGGAGGAGGATTAGAGCCACTAGCCTGGTCCTGTCCGCTTGATCCGCGAGTACGCCCTGCCATCTGCGTAAAAAGTCGAACAATTAGCCCTCATTTTCAAAATGAGAGGCGCAAGCCCTACACTACAACTCATTTCTCGACCAAATGAGGAATAGTGTGCAAGACCTAAATAGGAAGAATCAATCAAGGATGGGATTTCCCGAACAATAACAGGTTTCTGCCCTGCTATGGCAGCAGAGAGAAAACACATTTTTCCTGTAGCGGGGATTGGAATCACAAGTTTTTCCCAACTACAAAAGTCGTAGATATTTTTCACACCTTTCCAAATTGTGCCCATTCACATTTTTAGAATGACAGGCGTGAAACTACAAGCTTTGGAAAACGACTCCTTGCTGAAATCCCTGCTTGGTTGATTTCAGTCCAGAGAGGTGTTCACCGGAAGGTCCGATCCCACATCGGAATGTCCGGTGACCAAAAAGAGAATTCCAGAGGGAGTGTCTTCGGACTGTCCGGCCCTGCACCGGATGGTCCGATGTCCTTTTCTCCCAGAACAGAGGGGCACCTTCCCCCTTAAGAGGAGTCTGGAGAATGAAATTAGAAGATGAAATCCTACGAATTCTATAGGATTCTGGAGCGAGGAACAGGCTGAACACAGGGGAAATGAAATTCTTAGGTCCTTCTTTCCTTAATTATTTTCCTTAGTTAATTCACAGGTTCTTATTGGATTTACAGAGTTGAACTTTTTAGTTAGGTGGATTTTAGTACCCATGCAGATTTTAAAGGATGCCTCGGCCTATTCGTCCTCACCAAAAAGGAAAACCTTAATACGTTATCCTCGGTGGCACTACTCGTTCTCTCAAGACAAATCGTTTCCTACACGGTCTAACGATAGTTAGGGTACCTGCAGAAAAACACATCACAGAGCAGGTATGCAATATGGCCATGATAGTCACGACTCATGGCAACCGGCGGCAACCAGTAACGCCTTGCCGTTAGCGGCCATGAAAAGCATCTCAGGCAAGATGGGTGAACCAGCAACGCGAACACCAAGCGACCGTGAATGTTATCCCACGGCAGGACTACGTACCTTCGTTGTAGTTCGTTGGTGCGTCGTTGCAAAAATTGTAACACGTACCTTCGCGTAGTTCGTTGGTGCGTCGTCACATAATCATAAAGTTACAGGAAGGTAAAATGCATGAATGCACAGTTAGCTTGCCACCTTCCTAACTCTAACCTCCACTAAGGGCTGTTCTACACCGTACCTCACCGTAGCGCAATTTTGGAAAACATGCCTCGTTAATTAGAGTACTAACCCCCAAATAGCTCTGATACCAGCTGTCGCAACCCCGTCCGATAAAATCGTACGGTTGCTCATCCAGGATCATTCGGGGGGGGGCCGCTTGCCGAAACAAGTGACTTTGCAGTACAATAATTAACAAGGACTCGCATAAATGACTTGAAGATACATTAATTCAGGTTATGTTACAACTGATTTCAGAAATTTAGGAAGTGCGGAAACGTAGTTTTGATAACAAACACGTGGCCTGCAGCGGAAGCAAAAATCTAACACTCGACGCCTCGATCAAACACCCCAGCCCGAGGGTGTTTAATCTCCACGGTAGGGAGAAGCGGGGACCCACTCGAAGGTCCACTCCGAGGGCGTCTCCTCTTCCCAACCACCCTGGCTACAGTCAGCACTAATACCTGCAAAACAACAAATCAACAAACCGTGAGCGACTGACGCTCAGCAAGTCTTACCCGTCAATAGGCCTTCTAAGGCCGACTCCTAAAATGCTGGAATATTGGTGGCAGCTGGTAGGTATTTGCAAAAGACAGCACTACTAATGGTTTTTCAGTATTTTAGCCAAGTTATCAATTAGCTAATGAAATTTTTTTACTAAGTGAGGCAGCAACTAAGCAAACGAGTGCAATACAACAGTTCTGAAATTTATTCTCAAATCTCCAATCACAATTCCTGCTATCACATTTTATAGTGTCGCCACGGCAGAAAGGAGCAAGTGGTACTCAATACCGCGAGGGACGGCAATTATAATTGATTTTACATCCTGCAGGAGAAACCCGAATAACACGACACGTGCGCACTCCACGAGTCGCACGTGGCCACCTTTCACTGCATCGCGACAGTGTTGGTCCAACATCCATCTCTCCAAGGACATGGTCCTCCAGGCAACGCCCTGCGTTCCTGTACGGCCCCAAGCCTTTCCCACTAGCACATGCCCAAGAAAACAGAAATGCGAATTCATCCACCATACTGGTCCGTTCACCCGGAAAAAGAGATGGCCAATCGTCCAAACACTACGCAATGAGCTACGTCGGTTTCCTGGGTCCCATATGCCAGTATGTATTCGGTACACAACTCAAACTTGACCAATGCAACCGCACCCGACACTGTGCTCAAATTTTATCCACACAATGTTGGGTCCTGACTTTCTCGAATACTTCTATAAATAACCCCCTGAGTAGTCTCCATACCACTCAAAGCCCATCGTGCCCTATTAGTAGGCATAGCACTAACGTACTGGCTCTAACAGAACAACCCGTAGGAGACCATACAAGTCATGCAACTAAGTTTTCACACAAGCCTCAAAACTTAATGCACAACCAAAAACCTACAATCACAGTGAGAAAGTAAAACTTTAAACATAGGTATGCACCGGGGCTTGCCTCGGTTCGGGGAGAAGTTAGCACAGTCGACGGCGGGGTCGGCAGCGGGGAAGTCCTCCTCAGCCTCAGTGGCCGTCTGCAGCTCGGTTCCTATATGAAGATGCAAGGTAACTTGTATTAACAGATGAGTGAAGTTGCATGAATTTCTCTCTAACAAACTTTAGTGTTGCTTCGGTAGACGGGACTAGCTAGACTGGTCGGACGGCAAAGATTACCAGAGGGCTGTCGGTGGAAAAAAGAACAGCAACAGAGACCGGTCGTCGGAAAGAGATGTCGACGCGCCGCTACTGCTGAAATACTGCGGAAGAATGGGGCGGCGGTTAGAGACGATAACGACGGACGATGGAACCGTCGGCAGGGCAAGGCTTACCGAGCGCACCTGAGCACGAGAGAAACTGGCTCTGCTTCGGCCCTGCGGGGCTCTTCGGCTGTAATGGCGGAAGGGAGTGGAGACGAGAGCAGAGAGACGAGCGCGCAGAGGAGCAAAGGAGCTCGCCGAGTGAAGTGTTTCGTCTCAGGGAAAAATATCAGCCTCCGTTCCTTTTGTCTCTCCAGGACGACGCAAGTTGGCGCGGCGGCAGTGTGCTGCAGCGCATGGGCGCCGGGCGTGCGCGTCCCATCACGAAGACTTTCGGCGCGGTGGCAGCACTGCTGTGTACGGCCAGGCACTTTTACGGTTGGGAAGATGACCGACAGCATTAATGGCGCGGCCGCTTCGAGCTCGGGTCCGACGAGTCTGTCCGGCCTCGGGGTCGAGCGAGGCGGAACGAAATGCGGCTTGTCCGACCTCGGGGGTCGAGCGAAACGGAGCGAAACTGCTTGTCCGACCTCAGGGTCGAGCGAGGCGGAGCGAGATGTCCGACCTCGGGGTCGAGCGAGGCGGAGCGAACGGCTTGTCCAACCTTGGGGTCGAGCGAGACGGAGCTAACGGCTTGTCCGACCTCGGGTCGAACGAAGCGGAGAGTGATGACGGGTCGGGCGAGACGGAAAATAATGTCCGACCGCTGGGGGTCGGAGTCGGGCGAATCGTGAAAATCATCCGACCTCTGGGTCGGAGGTCGGGCGAAACGCAAAAGTCATCCGACCTCTGGGTCGGAGGTCGGGCGAATCGGATTCCCAAACGACGGGGTCGGGAAGACATGGAAAAGAACAGAGGAGCGGCACCCGGAGGAGCAGGGACTCGGGCGGCGGCTTGAAATTGGGAGAACAGAGGAGACCGGACGGCGCTCGTTCCTGCTCGGAGCGGAGCAAGGCCGGCGGTACACGGGCGAAAGCAATGAGAAGCGGAAAGACAGTAAAGATTGGATTTCAAATTAAATTTTGAATTTAAGTTCTGTTGATTAGATCCTTTGATGTCATTAACTTTGGGTTTTGAGATTTTTATAGAACACAATTAAGTCTTTATTGACAAAGGATTTAGCGAGAATTTAGTTCGGGATGTTACAGTCGGCGCCTGAAAAACCACATAACGCTAACGCGTGAGCTTCTAAGAAGCTCAACAAGACTTACCCATCAACGTGGCTGACTACAGCGTACTCCTAGACATGCTGGCTGACTCAGGTGGGTTTACTTGTAAAAACGGACTCGCAAGTCTGTACTACTCTTGGTCAAATTTTAGCGCCAGATTAAGTGATTAGAATATAAATTTAGTTCGCCCTGAACTAATCAAACATAACAGAAGTAACAATAGCAATAGTAATAATCATGATTTATTCTCATTGTATCCCAACCTATTTACTAAAATGTGACAGAGAGTTCAAGCCAGCTCATAGCTGAGAGCGACAGCGATTCGAACCGATTTTTATACCTCTGCAGGGTTAACCTAATTGTACGACACGTGCTTGTCCCAGACTCGCACGTGGCAACCGTTCACACCACCTCCTGCAACATCAATTCCAGCCTACGCATGCCTTAGCAGCGCCGCATGGTGCCCTGCCGCTCGCCGCTTTGTCGGGCGGGCGGCGGGGCACTGTAGCCCGCCCGGCAAAACATATTTTTTTTTAAGCTAGAAAGAAATTCAATGAAATGACACACTTCCCTAGCTCAAAAATTTCTGAAAATTTTTTTGTAGGCTCAGGAGTTTACTTGGAGCACTTTTGATTTAAGGCTCAAGTCATGATTTGGTCTCTAAAAATTCTTGAATTTCCAAAATGATTATAGCTTGTGTGAATTTTTAAGAGGTCTAAATCTCTTCCAAAACTTTTGAATAAATTCCCAAAATTCTATTCTGAAGTGTACTTAATTGTTATGTAAAAATATGGTTAGGGTTCTGTGGAAATTTTGGTAGCCAAGAGTTAGGGTTTGGATTGATTCCTGTTAATGAGATTTCGACACTGGTAGTTGAGATTTTTCCGGACTTTGCTATAGTGTTCGGTTGTTTGTCAAACTTTTCATAGTGTTCCTTTAAAGCATTTTAAACAATATTCCATTTTATTTTTAAGGTTGAATCTGCCTTTAGGCGAGTGAAATTATGGATTAGGGTTTACAGTTTGTCGATTTTGCCCTGGTGGCACCTGGGGTGTCACAGTGTACACCAATGCTTATTTCTCCAAAATTCTCCAAAAATTCCAGGTAATTAGTAAACCCTAATCACACTTGTTTCCTCCAAATGACACCACGGTGCTCATAATAACAATATCTCCTTTAATTTTCCGCTAATCTTAAAATCGTCGTCCTAATTCCGAATCCATCAATCCTTTCATCGTCACACTTCTTACCAAGAAACACCAAATGGCACCCAATCCATCTTTATCATGTCCTATCGGTCGTGATGTTTTTATTTTATATGATTTTACCTGGATTATTTATCGTTATTCCATTTCAAAGTTAAATTTCATGTTTTTAATTGATTATTTATCTGATCTACTTGCATAGCATATAGTTCACATTTAAACTCACGGTCATCACTACAGATACATACACCTTACAATCATCACTCACCTGCACACATCACATAGTAGTAGTAGTAGTAGTAGTAGTAATAATAATAATAATAATAATAATAGTAGTAGTAGTAGTAGTAGTAATAGTAGTAGTAGGAAAGTAATAATAAATAGTTATAGTTACAGTAAATCCAATCGAATCTAGGCATACAAAGTGACACTTGCATCATCCACAAATATAGATTACAACCTATAATATAGTAATTATACATGCCTCAGCATCATCGGATTTATATGGATCTCAATTCACGTTATTTGGAGTTCATTTGAATTTTATTCGCTCTTTTATTTATTTATTTTCTTTTGTGGTAGATTATTTATACGACGTTAAATTTATGTATAGTACCTTGTGCGTAACTCAAGAGGAATCTAGAGACACGAGATTCGGGGACGATCGTGAAGATCGGATTTCGAGGACAAGCTTGAAGATCCAGGATTTTAGAGTAGAAAAGCAGTTGTGCAAGGCAAGCTCTAACTTCCTTGATCATACTGATCCTATGATTACAAAATACCTATCAAGCTTGTTTATTTTACTATGCAAGTTATTAAATGCAAGTGCTAGTGATCCTACTTACGACCTATATATCATTTCTTAATATTTAGGTTGGTTACTTGCTTTTTGACCCTTCCTTGATATTGATATTATCTACCTTGTAAACCTAGGATTAATTCCTTCGTTATTCATAATAATGAATGGAATGCTGTGCTGCTATTAGTATGCTTGGGACCCCATTGCAATGGAAACATTGCTTCACACCCTTAATTCATGATTTTGCGAAATAATGTAAAGATTTGTTGGTGGTGTGTGTGTTTTCAAAATGGGATGGGTGCTGAAAACTCTAAGTATTGTTGAAGTGGGTGGTATGTGGGGGGCAAGATAAGGCATGGATGAATTAAGTGTTCTTCGTATTAGTCCAGCTGTCGTGGATATGATGGAGGTCGCCCAGTAACCTAGGGTCGTTGGACCTCAGCCATGTACTTTTAAGTACAACCACAGAACCCGACATGAGCGGGACTTGCCCTATCTTCTTGGTGCTACCACATGAGCCACTTGGAGGCTGGTAGGTGGCAACGGAAGACTAGAAGAAGACACGAGGAGTTAGTGTGCTCGTGATCTGGCTTGGGGAGTTAGTGTGCCCAATTAAATGCCTCTAGGTACGTCCCGAGGTGGGATTGTGGAGTCATTCAGAAAAGATGGGTATAGAGTTGTGTCACTCCCTAGCTAAGAGTGCATAGCATGTGGGTAAAGTGTACAACATCTACAGAGTGTATATCCGGATAACCATTGTTATGGCAATGACATGCTTGGTACTGGGCTCTCAACACTTAGTTGTTTTTAAAAACCCCGTGATGCGTTAGTTGGCAACGTGTGCTTGTGCATGATTTTGGAAATGTTGGCAGTGTGTGTGCCAGAGTCGATAGGACCGTTGGGTCTGAAGGCTCCATTAAAATATTCTGAACTGGCGGGATGGACAGTATCCCCCTCAGGGCCAATCATACTAAAAATATTGATCAAAATAATTTTATGAGAGGTTTTCAAATATTTTCAAAACAGACCTAGGCATAATTGCTTTCTACAAATGAAACCCACAAGCCTCTCTTTCCACAGCACAAAATGCATTTAATATACCCTTGTGTAGTGTTTGGGATTGTGGAGTAACTTATGTACTCACATTCTTGCATTCGTGGTTTTAGTAGGAATGACAATCGTAAGAGACGACGGCGATTTGGGTTTTCGTTCTGCTTCCCAAGTTTCCCTATGGATTGGACTGTTTTCCGCTGTCTGCTTCACCTTTAGTGACGAAATGGCTTGGATTATTTTTGTCCTTGTCACATCACGACTAAGTGTGACACCCCAGATGTCACCAGGGCAGAAATCGACAAATGTAAACCCTAATCCATAATTTCACTCGCTTTAAAGCAGATTCACTCTTAAAAATAAAAGAAAATATTGTTTAAAATGCTTTAAAGGAACACTATGAAAAGTTTGACAAACAACAGAACACTATAGCAAAGTTCGGAAAAATCTCAACTATATAGTGTCGAAATCTCATTAACAGGAAGAAATCCAAATCCTAACTCTTGACCATCAAAATTTCCACAGAACCCTAGCCATATTTTTTTATAACAATTAAGTACACTTCAGAATAGAATTTTGGGAATTTATTCAAAATTTTTGGAAGAGATTAGAACTTCTTAAAAATTCACACAAGATATAATCATCTTGGAAATTCAAGAAATTTTAGAAGTCGAATCATGACTTGAACCCTAAATGAAAAATGCTCCAAATAAATTCCTGAACTTGCACAAAACTTTTCAAAAATGTTTGAGCTTGAAAAGTGTGCCATTTAATCGAATTGCATTCAGGCTTTGATTAAAAAATAATAATAAAACTGTTTTGCCGGGTGCGCTACAGTGCCCCGCCGCCCGCCCGACAAAACAGCGAGCGGCAGGGCACCATGCCCAGCTGCCCCGGCCGACACGGCCGACACGGCGCGTGCCTTGAGCACGTCACCTTCAAAGCTCAGCTCCCGCGCTTTCTCTCTCTCTCTCTCTCTCTCTCTCTCTATCTCTATCTCTCTCTTTCCTCTGCCGCGCGCCGCCCTGTGCGCCGCCCGAGCCGCTCCAGCGCGCCGCCCGGGCCATGCCCCTGCTTCCTCCCCACTCCCCTACCCCCGGCTCTCGTTTAAAACCGGTGCACCTCCTTCTCCATTCCCCCCCCCCCCTTTTCCTTCTTCCTCTCCCCACGCGCAAAGCCCTTTCCTCTGCCCCGGCCGCCGCCCGCCATAGCCGAGCCCGCCGCCTCCACGGTGAAAACCCCCTCCCGGCCATCCTCCAATCCTTCTTCCTTGACAAATCGCCCCTTCTCACTCCCGTGAAGCTCAGCGAACCCCCCAATCCTCCAAATTCGAGCTCGACCATCGGAATTTCGACTTCGCCGCCGCCACCATCGCCCTCCACGGTGAGCACCCCCTTCCTGTGCAAAAGCTTGACCTTTGTCGTGTTGCCGAGGATCACGGTGTCGTGTAGATCGCGAAAAGCCAAGGTCTCACCGCCGGCGACCAACCCATCGCCGGCAATTGCTCGCCGGAGCTCGCCGGCGTAATTCCCTGTTTTTCTTTTTTCCAATTTATTTTCCAAATTATTTCTCTGTATTGTAAAAACCATAGAAATTCATAGAAAACTCCAAAAATAGAAAACCAAAATTTGTTAAAACCCACGTGAAAAGGACTAATTTTCTATTAAATCACTTTTTAACAAATGACCAAAAATTTACAGAATTAATTAGAAACACTCCTTTCTGTATTTGAATTTTAATTTGAATTATAGAACAATTCTAGGGCTAATATTTTATCCATAAATACACCACGGCCGCACATCTCTCGCTGGAATTTTATGAAGATTTTAGGACCACAGAGTTCTATGTAACCCTTTTAAATCACTTCAATCTGCCTAGTTAAAATACTATTTTCTAAAGTACATTATAAAAGTCATTCAAAAGCTTAGACCCAAAAGCAAAGTTTTGGATTTGGTGCTCATGAATGCCCACATAAAATTTCATGATTTTATTCTAAGATTTACTAGTGGTTTCTGATTTAATAATATTTAAAAACAGAAATTTGATGAATTTTTATAAAATATAGAAAATTCATATAGGCCCCACCCAAAGCTCAAAATGGTTATTTCAGGGAGTTCTATCAACCAAAAATAATCTTGAGGAAGAATTAAAAGTTTCATTTTTAAGCCTAGATTAATAGTCGAGGTTGTTAAATAATTATTAACTCATGAAAAATGTCGAACTAACCTTAACTAAAGTTGAAGTTGTTGAACATGCCAACTAAAAGTCACCTCATGAGAGTTGAATAGATTTCTTTGGACATCATTCACAGATTAAGAATTGAATTTAATCAACGGCGTCGAGTAATTAGGGTTAACCCTAATTCTAGGCGTCGCCGATCGAAACCCTAGATTACTATTAGTAAAAATAATAAGTTTCTTTTTCATTGAACTTATCTTAATCATACTGCATCATGTAGATTCTGAAGCGCACGAAGTAGCTGTAGATCCAGTTGCCTCGACCTCCGCAGAAGAAGCCTTGGACAGCTCCGGAGAACCAGGCAAGCCCCGGTGCACAACCGTTGTCTAAAGTTTTACTTTTACAACTCAGTGTGTCCTATTTGTGCATTAAGTGCTAGGAGTTGATTGAAACCATAGTTGCATTTGTTTTCCATAGGAAACCCTATCGGTAGCTGGTATAGATACCCCTTAGTATGCTATGCTCAGTAGGTATTGCCGGTAGAAGTCGAGCAGAGTGAACGCTGCTCGCGAAAGGATAGGTTGTTGGATGAAACTATCAGTTGATACGTTATGACGCATGATGATGAGTTAATTAAGGAAAGATAAAATTTTGAGGGTCAGACAGGATACCAATTAGGTCGGCGACTGGACCGGGTCCAGGGTGACCGTAGACTTGTTTGATCCGTGTGGTCCGAGACTGATCGAGTGTTGAATGTACTGGTCATATGCTGGGTGTTATGGGCCCCAGTAAACCTATGTAGCCTGGTAATTGCAACGTCGAACCTGTCCTACGGTGTCTGACTAGGAGGAGATCTTGGGTGGGCAGCGTGGAAACTCCATAGAAACCGTCTGAGACGTGTTGTCTGGTGGGATGCGGCGCTGCTAAGGCATGCGTAGGCTGGAATTGACGTTGCAGGAGCTGGTGTGAACGGTTGCCACGTGTGAGTCTGGGACACGCATGTGTCGTACGATCAGGTTTCCCCCTGCAGGGTACAAAATCGTTTTGAACCGCTATCGCTCCCAGTTAGTGAGTATGCTCATGAAACGCACCACATTCTAGTAAATAGGTTGAGAAACAATGAGAATAAATTATGATCATTACTATTGCTATTGTTGTTTTTGTTATGTTTGCTTAGCTCAGTGCTAACTAAATTTATTTTCTAATCACTTAATCTGGTGCTAAAATTTGACAAGAGTAGTATAGGCTTGCGAGTCCTTTTGCAAGTAAACCCACCCGCGTCAACCAGCATGTCTAGGAGTCGGCTGTAGTCAGCCACGTTGACGGGTAAGTCTTGTTGAGCTTCTTAGAAGCTCACGCGTTAGCGATATATGGTTTTCAGGTACCGACATGCAGGACCCAGCAGGTAGCTTCCATTGAGAGGAGCCTCTCCCTAAGGTCGGGAACCTCCAGTGGGAGTTGTGCGAGTCGCCGCAGTGAACTTTGAAGTGGCTAGTAGCATGACGCCCGTGGGCACGGCGCGTGCTTTTGCTTAAGTCCGAGTGTCAGAGTTTGTAACCGTTCAAGTCTTCCGCTGTTTTTGTTCCAAAACTTTTGCGTACTCTGAATCAATGTAAGACCCAACTTAAAATTTATGAACTAATGTTGTATTAAATTCTCTCTCCTTGTAAAATTATTGCTGTTTATTCTTGTCTGTGTTGTATCGTGTGTACGCTCGCTTCGCCGAGCGTTGCCCAACAGGATCCTGGCTCAACGACTGAACGGATCCGTCTCGAGACGAGGTTTTCTGGGCGGGTCCGCGTCACTAAGGGTATATATCAGGTATATATTTTACCTTATTAATTATTCAAAGTATGCTTTTGATTATCATTTTGTGAAAAGTTGTGCGTATTAGCTACTGATCCAGAGACTGATACAGTGTGCCTAGTGGATCCCAAAAATGGGGTCTGACAAAAATGCACATAGCTCATCTAGTAATGAACATAATTTATCTCCTGGGACATTCGAGCCGATAGAAAACACTAATAATCAAACCCATGAAAATCATGAGGAGGATAATACTATATCTCCTGGGACAAAGGATTGCAAAATTTTTTGATGATGACTATATTATATACTCATGGATGACCCCTAAAATCATTGAAGAGGCATATTCATCTTCTGACGCTGACTTATGGAAGGAAGCAGTTCAGAGTGAGATGGATTATATTATGCCTAATGGAACTTGGGAAGTCGTTGATCTTCCTTATGGGTGCAAACCTGTAGGATATAAATGGCTGTTCAAGAAAAAGCTTAGGCCTGATGATATTATTGAGAAGTTCAACGTGAGGCTTGTGGCCAAGGGTTATACCTAAAAAGAGGGCGAAGAGTTTTTTTTATACCTATTCACCAGTTTTTCGCTTGACTAATATACCAGTGTTACTTTCCTTGGCAACCTCTCATGGTCTTCTCGTTTATCAGATGGACATTAAGACAGCTTTCCTAAATTGGGAGCTACAGGTGGATATCTATATAGATCAGCCCAATGGATTTGTAGCAAAGGGTCAAGAGGGAAAGGTGTGTAGATTATTGAAATCTTTGTATGGCCAAAAGAAAGCACCTAAGCAATGGCATGAGAGGTTCGACAAAACTTTAACATCCGCTGGCTTTATTGTGAACAAAGCTGACAATTGTGTGTACTATCACTATGGTGGGAGAGAAGGTGTGATCGTGTTTATATGTCGATGACATATTAACTTTTGGAACCAACCTTAATGTGATTAAGGAGGTGAAGGACTTCTTGTTCAATAATTTTGAGATGAAGGATTTGGGAGTGGCTTATGTTATTCTTAATATTAAGATACTAAGAGAAGGCAGCGGTGGGGTTACACTGTAGCAATCCCACTATGTGAAAAGGTTTTGAGTCACTTTGGATTTATTGACTGCAAGCCTGCTCCTACGCCTTATGATCCTAGCATGCTATTAAGAAAAAAACAAAAAATAGCAAGGGATCAATTGAGATACTCCCAAATTATACGCTCGCTAATGTATTTAGCTAGCGTGACGAGGCTTGACATCTAGTTTGGTGTGAGCAAACTAAGCCGGTTTGTATCAAATCCGGGAGATTATCACTAACGTGCTTTTGAGAGAGCTATGAGCTATCCAGAAGACACTGCAACCTATGAGATTCACTATGCCGGATACCTGTACTAGAGGGTTTTATTGATTCAAACTAGATCTCTGTTGCTGATGAGATTAAAGCCACAAGTAGATATGTGTTTACACTTGGAGATGGTGTTGTTTCCTGGAAGTCTTGCAAGCAGACCATTTTAACATGGTCAACAATAAAAGCAGAACTCACAGCATTAGGTACCATCACCGTTGAAGCTGAATGGCTTCATGAGTTCCTTCTACATTTACTAGTGGTTGAAAAACCTATTCCAGCTATTTTCATGAACTATGACAATCAAACGGTGATTATCAAAGTGAATAGTTCGAAGGACAACATGAAGTCCTCTAGGCATGTAATGTAGCGAATTAAATCTGTCAGAAAATTGAAAAACTCCGGAGTGATTTAGTTGGATTATGTCAATACGCCTAAAAATCTGGCAGATCAATTTACAAAGGACTATCACATAATGTGATAGAGGGTGCATCGAGTGAGATGAGCTTGAGACCCACGTGAAGTGTACCATAGTCATAACCTGTCCTATGTGCTCGGAGATCCCGTGAATTAGGATGGTGAAACAAGCTACTGGTTGACTGAGACGGAGAAACCCTTTAAAAAGGTCCATGTCATCTGAGATGCACTTCTCTCTTATTCTGTATGGCAGGTTGGTATATATACCTCAATCTGGTCTGAGTAGCTTGTTTAAGTAGAGGTTGGCCTACAAAACATCTTATGAGGAACACAACTGTGACACCTCAGGTGTCACTTAAAATTCATCGAACAAATTTCACACTCAGAAGCAAATTTCCACTTGAACTAATAAGCATTATTGTTTTAAGCAATTCAATTAACCTCCATAAAAATTTTGGTAAACTTTTGAGCATTTGTAGGAGAATTAGGAGTTTCCGACCTGAGTACCAAATGCTAGCATGACATGTATTTAATCCATCGAACATTGTTAGAACCATCAAATCTCAATATAACCCCACTAATGTTTTTGCATGGCAATTAAGTTCACTTCAACAAAAAATTTTTGAGATTTTTCCAGAATTTTTAAAAAAGGTTTAACCCCCTTAAAAATTCAAACAAATTTAATCTAAGTTGAAAGATTACAAAATTTTAGAAGCCGAACTAGAACTTCTTCCTATAACAAAACTTGTTCCAAATAATTTTCTGAGTGCTTACGAAACTTTTCAAATTTTTTCGAGCCTAGGAAGTGTGTATTTCAATTGAATTTAAAAATAATATTTGAAATATTGCAAAATTCAAAAAAAAAAAGAAAATCCGGTGGGCGCGCCTGCCGCACTGCCGGAGCGCCTCTGCTCCCTCCTTTCTGTCCCATCGCCCCGTGAATCCTGCTCCCTCCCTCTCTTTTCTCCCTCGCCCGCTCTCAGTTCCTCCCCCTGCGCACGCAATCGCCTGCGCGCGCCAATCGCTGCCGCTGGCCGCCTGCACTCGCCTGCCGCTCCCGCCGCGCAACTCTTTAAGTCTTTGCGCGCGCGCGCACTTGAGCAAGCGCCAAGCAAGCAACAACGCACCAATGCCGCCTCCCCTACTTCTTTTCTTCCTCCGCGCGTGAGTACGCCGGCCACCATTGCTGCCGCTGCCCTGCTCACGTGGACAGCGTCGTTCTATGCTCCCCGCGCTCCACCACCATGCCGTCTAGACTTCCCTCGCCCCCCTTCAGCTCTCAGAGCAACAACACCTCTCTCGGTCCACTCCATCGCTAGGAACGCCATCGTCGTCAACCTCGGTTCGGAGCGCCTCGCCGCCAAGGCTTTCATCAATTCCTCCCTCATTGTTTGATTTCGGTTTGATTCCTTCCACCTGCGGCCTCCTCTCATCCTTGCACATCGTTGTGACAAGGTCTTACCCGCAGAAAGCCGTCGGTGAAGGAGAACTCGCCAATCGCTGCCGACGGTCCGCCATTAACGCCACTCAAGAGCTCACCGTCGACCTCAACCTTCCACCCCCGACGCCTTCTTCCACCTCAAATCACACCCCACCATCACGGTGATGCTCCCAGACTTACAAATCGAGCCCCGAATCCCCTCTTTTCTCAGTGCACCTCGCCAGAGTAGTGCTCCGCTGCTGCCGCTTGCCGCCGACCACCCTCCGGTCGTCGCAAGTGGTCAGCTCCACCTCCAGCATGTGCGTAGTGGCCGGTTGAGCACCAACCTGGTCAGCTCCGACGGGAACTCGCCGCCGTTGAGCCCGCCGGATCTCCTCCTGCCACTCACCTGTTTTCCTTCTCTTTTTCAATTTTTAATTAATTTTGTTATTTCTAGTCTATTTTGTAAAATGCATAATAAATCGATGGAAGCTCAAAAAATGATGACCTAAAATTCACTGGAAACCTTGTGAAATACTCTAATTGTCTGGGGAAACACTTTTTCAAAAAGGTTCATGGAACTTCCTAAATAAATAGGTTAGTGTTTTCTATTTCTGATTTATTGCTGCAGATCTAGAGACCTTCCGGAGCTGAAACTTGAGCCAAAGTGTTTCTTGACATGCAGACCCTCCTGTAATTGTTCCAGAATTTAACCTTAACAAAGTTCTATGCATGTCAATAATTATACTCAAAACTGTCATTTTAGTATTTTATTTTCAAAATTACATTATGCATGTCAACTAAAAATCATAACCCTTGATCAAAACTTTATTTTAGGTGCTTACTAGTGCATCTAATTAGTTCCATGATTTTATCATGCATTTTACTGCCTTTTCTTGAATTTATAATTTTAATTAACTGAAAATTATTTGAATTTTTATAAAATCTAGAGACTTCAGTTCAACCTCAACTTAACTCCAAAATTCATATTTCAGAGAGTACTATCCACTAAAAATAATCTCCTAGCAGTATCTAAAATTTCATTTTAGCCATGTTCAATAGGTTAATTAAACTGCCGTAATTAAAAATCGTTAAGAAACTCTTTGGAAGTAATGATGAAAACACCATTTTATCTATGATGAAAACACCATATTATCTATGATGAAAACACCATATTACCTCATCTAATAATAACTCATATTAATTTTCTTTGCATCATGTAGACGCTGAGGTGAATGAGGTAGTCATAGACCCGGAGCCTGTGTTCCTCTAAGAGGTTCTCGCCACCGAAGTAGGAGATCAAGGCAAGCCTCGGTGCACAATCTTTTTATAAAGTTTTATCTTTTATTACTATGTGTCGTGAATGTGCATTAGGTTTCCAGGAGTTGATTGAAACCGTACTGCATATGTCTCCTTAGGGAACCTATCGGTATTTTGGTATAGGTAACCCGTGGTAGCATGCTATGCTTAGCTACACTTACCGGTAGAAGTTGAGTAGAGTGGACACTGCTCGTGACTGCTAGAAGTTGATTGAAACTATCTCCTGACAGATGCAGAAAAATGGCTAGGTATAATTAATGGAAGATAAAATTGGAGGGTCAGACAGGGGAAAGTGGGTCGGCGACTAGATCGGGTCTAGGGTAACCGTAGTCCTGTCTGATCCATGTGGTCCGAGACTAACAGAGCATTGAATATACTGATCATATGCTGGAAATAATAGGGTCCAGTAAACTTACATAACCTAGTGATTGCAAAGTCGAACCTATCCTACAGTGTCTGATCGGAGGCGGTCTGGGGTGGGCAGTTGTGAGAACTTCACAGAAACCGTCCGGGACGTGTGTTCTGGTGGATGCGCCACTACTAAGATAGCGTAGGAGGGAATTGACTTTGCAGGATCTGGTGTGAACAGTTGTCACGTGCGGTCTGGGATGTGCACGTGTCGTATGATTACGTTATCCCTGCAGGTTTAAATCGATCGAATCGCTGTCGCTCTCAGTTTATGAGTTTGCTTGTGAAACGCGCCACATTCTAATTAAGATGTTGAGCTATGATGATGACTGAGTTATGATGATGATTATTTATATCTATTGTTTTTCTCTTATGAGTGCTCAGATTTGTGCAAACTAATGTTAAGTTTCCTAATCACTTAACTTGAGCTAAAACTTGACGAGAGTAGATTCTAGTAGTGCGAGTCCTTATTACAAGATACCTTACCCTGTGTCAGCCTGCATGTCTAGGTGTCGGCTGTAGACAGTCACTTTGACGGGTCAGTCTTGCTGAGCTTCTTAGAAGCTCACGCTTTGCGATACGAGGTTTATAGGCGTCGACGCTTGTGTTTGCGATGGCAACTACCAGTGGGAAGAGCCGCGCCCGGAGTTCGGGAGTATCCAGTAGGAGCGCTGTAATTCGCCGCAGTGAACCTTGGGTGGCTAGTAGCATAGTGCCAATGGGCAAGGCACATACTTTTGCTTAATCTACGAGAGTCAGAGTCTGTATCGCGTCGTATGCTTCCGCTAAAACTCTTTTATTCGTACTTTAAGGTTGTAAGACTTAATCTTAATTATGAAATCCTGTTGCATTAATTCTCTCATCCTGTAAATGTTTCTATTTATCCTGCCTGTGTTGTACCATGTGCATTACTCGGTTTGCCGAGCATCGCCCAAATGGGTCCCGGCACGACGGACCGTCCCGGTTTCTAGGGTGGGTTTGTCACAACACCTATATAAGTTTGACTACTGGTCACAGTCTATGAGATTTGGGTGATCTCTAGATACTCATAAAAGGTCGTGGAGTTTGACTTATATGCTCCAAACCGAGAAGATGCTTACTGTATTAATAAAGGGCTTTGGTGTAACTTGTTTGGACAAAACTGTCAATTCGAGACATAGTTTATTGTTCAGTTACAAATAGATGTCGTTTTTGCTCTATATGAACGTTCAACTTAACAGTCTTCATCGTAACACTAATATATTAAAACTATAAGGAATTGTGAGTTTCCTATGTGCCTTGAAATTTGGTGGGGATTGTTGGATTTTATTAATTTAATACTAATTAATTTAAGAAATTCCAAGGTTCATTTTGATGTTAGGAGCTATGTGGCTGTGTGTAAACAGTGCCAAAAGTAAAAGAGAGCATAATGGTGTTTATAATGGATGAGCGTTATTAGCTTTATTCATGTCATTAGGCTAATGGTGTTTCAGCCATAAAGCTGCATGTAAATATAACGAAGTCAATTACACATGTTGCTTTCCTTTTGGCCTTTACCTCATAGCATTAGTGTATGGTTAATTGCAACCGTTGCTATTCTATTTGGTTGTCCTCCTCTCGTGTTGCTTCAAAAGAAGCTGAAAAAGAGAGGGACGGTGTAAGCTAATAGGCTTATACGACACACAACACTCCAGCTCCAATTGTTGTAATTCGTTCGTTATCCTCATTCCGACGTCCGCGTGCACGGATGGTGGGAGAGCAGACCTCCTGAATTTCTACCTTTTGAAGTTTTTGCGTTGAGATAGGAAGACAATAAGGTTTTTAGAGAGCACACTTCATCGCGCAGACTGCTCACCTTGATCTTGGTGTTCATCTACAATGTTTTCTTTCCGACGAACTAATTATGGAGCGCGTGCGTCATCTTTTTGGTGGCCGTTTAAGGGACTGCATTGTGTACCATATTCTGCATTGACTTCGATCAACTACGTCAAATAACTTATTATGTCCCTTAATGAGAACGGCGCCACGGTGTCCTCGATACTGGTCCCACCTCGGGGTATATAGTCAACTTTTTCTAGTTCATGCTTTTGTTCACAATAAGCAAAGGTTCAAACATAAACACTAGGACACATTTTATTATCACGAGATCAAAAAATAATATCATGATTTATCTAATTTATTTTAGAATTAAAATATCTCATAGTTTGCCTAAATATCTAACATCAACCACCTAATCCACCGTATGATTATTCTTTGCCTCTCCATACTTTAATTAATTACGGCAAGTGAAGGTGAATGTATGTTTCTGCAAAGTTTCAAGTAGTAATTATTTTTGTGCAATAAAACTAAGAAATATCTAGAAAACCTTCCTTAGTGTGTTAAAGCATAATTTAGGTTGTGTTCTAGCTAATTTCGAGTCATGCAGTGTACCACCTCTAATGTCACATTTTTTATAGTATCCCGCATCCAATTCTATCATTACTGATGCATTTCTCGCGCTCTAGTGTCCATGAGACGAAAAAACTTTATTTTTTATTTACCAACTTTATATGTGCAACAACCTCGTATATTACATATATTGTTGTGAGATTATATTACGAAAACAAGCTAAAAAGAACGCTACGTGAAGATGGGCCAGAATCATTATTGAGGAACCAAGACCCGAATAGTCTCAAACGCATGAAAGAGAATCTATGGGCAACAACCAACATAAAAGCGTCCCACTAGGAAACTCAAGAGTCATCACACAAAGGAACCCAAGAGTTTAGAAATAATTTAATACAAAATATAAGGATGACACAACATGCTGATTGACACTGCCTTTCTGTCCGTCGGCATACTACCGCATTTGGGTCTCGCCTGACCCTTATAAATACAAGAAATATTGTTAGGATCATCAAATATCATGAGAGTAGAGTAGAATTCGATGAGTTTGCCACCAGCAACAGGTCCACTTACCCGGCCTAACCAATCTAGCCTATTAATATTGATCTTGGAATTACTTATTTTGGGGTTATAGAATTTTATTGTTTATTTTTAAGGAGGCTACCATGACGGTGATGTATCTATTTAATTTTATTTACTTTATATCTTGATTCGATTTTGTTGCATGAGCGCATTCTAGATTCTTTGTTCCAAGCCAAATCTCTCTAAAGGTTAAGTTGATTGTGGTTATTTTACTCATATCTCAATAACTAGTGTAACGAATATTTTTCTCTAAAATTAGGATTAGTTAGGCTCTATCGTCAACATAGAGGATTGCATTATCGCACGGTTTGGATTGAACCGTGAGTAATTACTGCCTAGCCGATCACGTCGACGTGCTGCTCTAGCCCGCTGCTGCGCAACGTCGCACCGCTCTAGTAGATGGTCGTTGCTGATCTAACCCTGCCTCATGCTGGTGCTATTCATGTGTGGTGCTCTGACAATATGTCTCTGTTTTATGTTATAGTGGGATATTGCGGTAGATAAGTCAAGGCCTAACAAATGACCTTGATTGTTAAAGCTCTATGTTTTAATCACTCAGCTTAGATTATTTTTAGTTAAAAAAATAACCAAGTCCTCATAAAATTTTTTGGTAAATCATGTGCACGTGATATTGGTTACTAAAAGTACTCATGTAGTGATCAAACTCAATGGTAACTAAATATTTAGTTATTAGGTTTTTTTCTTGTAGTGCGCCTTCACATGTACGTAATTTGTGGGGGATAATAATTTAACTTCAAAATTAGGAAGGATGGTTCGTAGAAGTTACAAAGTATAGACCGACTCATGGAACAAGGTTGGTGGTAAAGTGCACCTCCAGCGGAGCTGTTTTCGTAGTTCAGAAGCGTATTATCTAAGGGTGCGCCTCCGAGAGAGCTAGAACTGTACTAGTGTTATCTGGGCGGAGCGTCCCTGTAGCCAGGGTGGGGCGACCGCCCCAAGGACCCTTCCTCCCCCGTCTACGGTGCCCTGCAGGTCGACGGCCAGCCCGACGCTGAGAGTTTCCTGCTGCGTTGCTGCTGGACGGAGAGATGTGAGGTTGAAGACAAGTTCCAATTCCATCTAGTACACGTGCGGATGGGCAATTGCCTTCCGCCTTTAACTCTTGGGCTAAGTATAATGGACCGTGAGACGTCCAGTCCAGAACCAGAACGGGAAGCTGTCGTTAGCCATGGCCAAGGCAGAGTTTCGACTAACAGCTCTAATCGGCAACAAAGAAATCGAGACATGGATATTTGTAAAAGAAAATGGTAGCTTACATTCACATATATAGTTACATACTTCCATATCCATACTCCTTCGTTCGCCAATTGCTGTCGTTCCCCATCAAGAAAATGTACTAAAACTGAACTGAGCGATGTTTGACGATAACAAAAAAAAAAAAGTCCAGTGGAGTATTATGATTATAGGTTCGATTGTAATAACGAATTTTGGAATATATGGAACCAAAGTTGTTATTCTTCTCCTAATTAAATAGGATTTTAATAGTCTTATATGCTTTAATTTCTTGTAAGAATATGGTACAATAAATCAACATTTTTGTTTACTTTATTAGTCGTGACTTGAGTCCGCCCCACCTAAATTTCGGAGCTGGCTCCGCCAGGGTCACTACTTCGTATACCCGATGCCCCGTATCTCAGTTCCCAATCTCTTTTTGCGTCGCAAACAGCATGTAGGAGGTACAAAATGAAACTGGGCGTGGCAAAGAGATTGTGCATCTGTGCTTTAATGGTTCGACAATGTTAATGAGACTAACGAAAACGATCAGTCACCTATACAAAGGATTTGCTTCCCATTCTGGTTACTTTTTTTTTTGGCTGATTACTTGTACAGTGGTTAATATCGTGCAGCTTTGATCGGGTAAATTTGAGGATCTACTGTCCTTACTTTATGTATTTGGTGCGCCTGCTTTTTTTGAAATTGACTTACAGTACAAACAGAACAAGCTCTCTCGCAATTTCAGTGAAGAAATTAACGGCGAAGCACTCTCTTAGGAAGAGCACCTCAGTGTCCCTTCTTCGCTCATCTTCGCTGCTCCGCAAGGTCCTGGAACAGAATCTCCAACTAAGATGACGAGGCATCCTCCTCCATCTCCATGACACAACCCAACTCGAGAATTTTGGTCGAGCAATAAAAATTTAAAAGCCACATCCAAAACATAAAGTGAAAATTAAAATATCCCATTGCATCTCAGGGACCGGCAAATATTTTTATGAGACTCATACCTGTACGAGTGTTGTATCACCTAATTTCATCTTATTAGCTTCAATGAAGCCAAACTTAATCAAAAGTCGAAATAGTCTGATGTAAATGTTAACACGCGAATGCAGTCTGGGGCCTAAAAAAAAATGCAATCTGGTTGAAGAATGCAATCTTATTCTGATGTAATCAAAAATCGATAGTCTGATATAAACGTTGCAAACTATCCCAGCATACAAAATTATTCGTCATATTTGCTTCGAAATAGATATGGAAATTCAGAGAGCCCAATTCCCCCAATCTAACAGTACACTGACTCTGCTTAAATTCCTTTGTTTGCATTTTGTTGGCCTTCCCGAATTTGAATAGATATATGCAATATGACCTTGAATTATTTATGCAAAATTATTTCAAAACACTTGCAAAATTTCAGCGTTTATTCTTACAACACTACAAAAGAGTGCAGATGATAGATATCGATCCAAATCTGAACAGTGATCGTCAACTTTTAGTTCCATAACCAGTATTTTATGGTATCAATTCAGAATGCCTCCGATAGTAACAGCACTTCACGATGCAGAAGCAGTCACCCCCCCAATGTTTTGGTCAAATATTTCAATCCAGTAGCCATCAGGATCTTTGATGAACGCAATACCTTTCATTGACCCTGGCAAACAACCACCACCAATAAATGAACATATTTTATGAAACATAATCAACAAAAGGTAATGTGCAATAATAAGTCTACAAAACACCTTAATCATCTTCGTTCCTCCTGAATTTAACGAACAGAAGTCATAATGCTGCCAGAAACATTTTTATATGCATGGGAAAAAGTCAAAACAGACACCTTTCTGAAAACCCCGCAAAAAAAGACACCTTTCTGAAAAACGAGAGAAACTGTACAGCATGGATTTGGAAAATGTAAAACCACAGCACACATCAGTCCTATGTTCAGTTTTACCATAACCACCCAATCACTCCTGCGTCGTTTCAAATTAGCACCGTACAATCAACATCACATTATACTGATATTAACTAAAAACATTAATTTACCATCAGTAGGTTTCTTAACAAACTCAACTCCAAGACTTTCAAAGCGTTCACATGCCTTATAGACATCATCCACGGCTACCCCTATGTGACCTGGGTGAACAAAAGAAACAAACGGTTAGACTGCCTAAGAGATTTGATAGATTTTATGACTGAAACCAAGTCTGGTATGTGATTTCAAGAAACAGAAACAGTATTCCACTAATTTTTAATGCACATACCAAAACCACGAGGATCCGAGTTGCCATTATGGTAAGCACTGAATTCAGGATCATTTTCGGTACCCCAGTTACTATAAAATTGACAAAAGTTTATTAATTTCATACCAAGCACTTGGGCAATTGAGAATGAATGATATCTTCACAAAGATATCTGGGTAATAATATGTCGTACTGGGTAAGCTCAAGGGTAGCCTTCTGACTGAAAGTCCAATTAGTCCGCTCAATATGATCACCAGGGGCTGAGGACACATCCTACCAAAGTCAAAGGCACATTTAGTTGATTGTGTCCATTTTATTCTCAAGTTATACATAGTTCCACTGATGCAGAGAAAGGGTTACCTCATAACCAAGAAAATATAAACTGAACTTCATCTCAGCAAAATCCAACCTTTTCAATAATCTGGAATAAGAAATAAAGGTAGCAAACAGAAAAAGAATGTGATGGAGAAACATGTTTGATGCCAATAGACTTAAAAAACACAAAATAATGACCAAGGAATAGTATCAAAAGGAATCGAGAACCAAAAAAGCCTATTGGGCCTCCCATCATTGAAATATACAATGCTGTCCGACTGGTTACCGAGATGCGAGTAACAAAGCGAGAGGGTGCAGGCAAACCCGCACTATCCTGTTTTAGCATTTTTTTTTCTTTTTTTTTCTTTTTTTGTGGGGGGGGGGGGGGTGTGGGGCATGGCTCGCACATACAAGCTATGCATGAGCACTCCCCCACACTCGTCTGCACCCAGTTTGTCGCTTGATGCCTTATGGTTCGCGTAGAAGGTCAGGGTATTGTACGATGAGTACAAAGGATGGAGTCCATAGAGGGATGACCAAAAGAGGTCACTGTTCAATGACTAGGTCAGTGTATTCTACGATGATTCAACCAGCAAGAGAAACGGCTACTATGAAAGCGTAGTAAGTGGACTGGATGGTGGCCTCTATGGCAAAAATACTCACATACCACTTTTGACCAACAACTAGTTTATGGTTGGTAAAATATAAGTAGCCACACGTACAACCTTTAGGAGCTCTCTTGACCAAGTTTATCATTGGTGGAACCTAGTAGGCACCAAGGGCAAGTGAGGGAAGCACAAGAGCAAGATTTGGAAGATCTTTGGTGTTTGTTAAGACTAACAAGAGTATCCGTTGTCCTCTAAGCATTGTGTGGCTAGAGGGACTTATAAGTTTGTAACTTTTGGTCTTGTGGCAAGGTCTAGATCAGTTAGGAGTCGGTGTTGAGCTTTCGGGGGAGCTTGTGGAAGACTTCGCTAGGTTTGTACACGGTTTTGAGCCTTCCGTTCAAAGGGACATCACTAGTGGAGTGTTCGAGCTAGGAAGCTTGTCTTCGGTGTTGTCCGAGGAGACAAGCAAGTAAGCCCCGTGACTTCACTTCGAGAGTGAGCACAACTTGAAAGATACTGTTCTGAAAACATCAGAAGGGATTGATACTTCGGCAGTGGTCCGACGAGGAGTAGGAGAAGGCACCAACCTTCCGGGATCTCGAGAAAAAAAATCCATGAGGACTTCTTGTTCGCTCTGAAGGCAAGGGTATGGCTCATTATGAGTAACCCTGATTGTTTAGACACTTCATAGAAACACACAGAGGAGAATCAAATTGTTGCACTTCATGACCATTTTTTTATTTTCCTTCACTAGATTTTGTTTGGTGGCTCTTAATCGATGCTTGCGGGAACTATGTAAGCCTATGAGCAACCTACATTGGTATATCTGTAATGCAGTGGTCGAGTGAGAGTTCCCATTCTAGTCCATGTAGGGTGTTTACTTGATTTTTGGTGAAAATGTGTGGACTAAGACTGAAAATCCTTGAAAACAACATTTACTGTAGTCACTGTAACTTAACTTGAAACACAATTTCGTTTTTCTTCATCTTCCCTTGATTAAATATCAACCATCGGTTGATCCAACCCAAAAAATATTTCCCTTCCTATTGACATCCTCTAGAGCGCATCCACCTTCTCAGAATCAATGTAGACAAGCTCGTCTCAAATCCATGTCGCTAAGTGCAAGCTGCATTGCAAATTGAGCTTGGACCACAGCCCGCTTGCTGCTAATTGCATTGACCAATGACAAGAACCACTGCTAGAATAAAAAAGGGCATAGCAAATTATTTTCGCGCCAGCCAAATAGCAACAAAAATATTACCTTTTTGCTGCCGCTTAATCCACCCACCAAAGCAACAAGTCCGCATGCAAATACCAATGCACTATAATCTATGTTCGGCTGAGAAGCAGCAGCTGTTGCGTCACTTTCTATTGTTATTACAATATTCTTGTGCTTGCATTATGGGGCTATAGAGGGACTTCTTAGCCTCTTACTCTTTCTCATGTGGCAAGGCCTAGATCGGTAAGGAGTTAGTGTTGACCTTTCGATGAAGTTGTTGAAGACTTCGCTAAATTTGTACACAGTTTTGAACCCTCTGTTCAAATAGGCAGCACTAGTGGAGCTTTTGAGGTAAGAGGCTTGTCTTCTAGACAAGGTGTTGCCCAGGAAAGTGGGTAAGTAAGACCCTATGACTTCAATCTAGGAGTGGCGCACATCATGGAAGACACCGTTTGAGGAAAGACGGATGGACTAAAGCTCTAGTGGGAGTGATCCAACAAGTAGTAGGGAAAGGTGCCAACCTTCCGAGACCTCAGAGAAAAAATCCATAAGAATTCTTTCTCTTATTCTCTCTTTATTTGCACTTGAGTTTCCGCACTTACCTTTCATGCAAATACTATTGATAGGTTCTTGTATTTAATAGCCCTTGTGCTAGTGTATTTTCTTATCCCTGCTATTATCTTTTATCATTAGCATTGTGTAGTAGTGCTTGGTATCATTGCCTTGCTTGCTAGAGTTCTGGTTATCTTCCATTATTACGCTTGTATAGGTTGCTCTCAATTACGGCCCTTCCTTTGTCTTATCTTGTGTGTATCTTTACCTCTAGCATTCTAGTAGCTTTGTGTATTACTTGGAAAGTATTTTTAGCATGTACCGATTCACAACCCTCCCCCTGCTTCTCTCGGTCACTAGTCCTTATAGCCGTGCAAGGTGAGTAATAGTCATTCCTTCTTTTATGGAACTATGATAAGTAAGTATATTGGTTGTTCTGCTATGAAATTACAACTTGAATGTTGCTTGACATTGATTAAAAGTAACAGCTCGAAGATGCTGATATTGATGATGTGATGGACTTGACTCTTCAAGGTGTCTTCGAGGAAACCATGAAGGTAAAAAGTGTAGCAAGTTCAAGATTCCTCATATGAGCAAAGAAAAACTAGAAAAGCAAGGAAGGTTGTCATTGCAAATCACTTCTGAGACATCCTAGTGAGCTGATT
Organism: Oropetium thomaeum; assembly: GCA_001182835.1. NCBI lineage: Eukaryota > Viridiplantae > Streptophyta > Magnoliopsida > Poales > Poaceae > Oropetium > Oropetium thomaeum. The sequence continues at coordinate 278,309 of LFJQ01000040.1, read as the reverse complement.
CCATTGCTACTCTTGTTGCATCAAACAATTCAACATGTTACATTGAAGGGACGAGTCCAAGTGATTTTGAATAAATGAATTTATATAAGCTTGAACACACGAGATAACTTTTGTTATCCAAAATAACCCATCTAGGGAATGCCTCCCATCCATTTTTCTTCCAAATCTCGTCAAGCTTCTTCTAAACATGCCCAAGCACAAGTATAGTCACACCTTTCATTTCAAGTTTCCCAAGATGAGGAATGTAGATAATCTCAAAAGATACAGAACAAGAATATAGATTACACAATCGAATCCGTCTTGGCCATCAGACCTTGACAAGATCATACAACGCCCCTTCTAGAACTGTGGGGAGCCAAGCGGCAAACTTCAACATCATTGCTGCCATGGTCACACCATAGCGAACGCAAGTTGACAGTTCAAGTCGATGGCAAGGAATCAAGCACAAAATCCTCAAGCTCATGCAGCGTGGAGTCCACCTCCATGTCCTATTGTGACCTATTCCTTGCCTCACAAAACTTGAAATGACAGGCGACACAACAGTTGTGCTTGAGCATTTTCAGAAGAAGCTGGATGAGATTTGAAAGAAGAATGGATGACAAGGCATTCCCTGAATATCTCATGCATTGAAGGTTACATAAACTCACTCATTCAAAATTACATAAACTCATCCATAAGTAACATGTCTAATTGTTTGATGTAGCAATAGTAGCAATGAAATCAGATCACAAGGATGTTTCACAAATGATTTGCATTGGCAACCGACCTTGGTTTTCAAGTTTCCTTCACATGTGTGGTATCTTTAACTTGTTACACCCTTTAACCTTCATGGGTTTCCTTGAAGACATCTTTAAGTGTCAAATGAATTGTTTGCTTTCTTTAGACTATACTATTGGAATGCCTACATGTATTGTGAAGAAACCATGCAATTAGTAAATTTGTTGTGACATTTGTTCATAACGAAAGGTTAATAGTAATAGTTGGAACTTTACCACTTACGGCTAGAATTATAATAGTTTTTGCCTTCTTCATGTATTGAGATTGATCGAATAGCCCTAAAGAAGCTCATGTCAAGACTGTTGAAGTCTTGGGAGTTATTAAGTGGTTGACAAATCAGGTAAATATCAGAACCACATGTTTTGCAGCCACACAACACAAGGGATCATGCATTTCAACAGTCTCTTGTTGCATGAGATGTTGGATTATCTTATTGTATATAAATTGTGTGGTTTATTTCTCGTGTGGTCATTTCTAATTGCAACGGTGCTTTCTTAACCTTGAAATCCCTAATGACATCTCTTGTAACTGAAGTAATTGGCTCAAAACCGAAGTACCCACACGACGATTCACACTACTCCATTGAGCATGTCATAAGTCACTAGAGCAAAGCAACTAATTTTCTCATCAAAAATACATTCTCCATTTCTAAACCTTGTCCAAGAAATAGCATGCAAAAAAATAAGTCTAGGAATTTAATTTTGTATTTGCAGGTGCGATGGGAATCATCTTCATTAGGTAACAAATAATAATTCTCAGATTTTCGAGTGAGAAAAAAAAGTTCTGATCGATAAAGACATGGTGAGAGAACCCCAAAAACTTCAGATCACCAAGAGAACTAGTAATACCTTGATGAATCATGTCAACCAAAGTACCAACAACGGCAACTCTTCTAACTGATGTGTGGTGCTAGCTCCGGTTGCCTTAACACATGAAGATAGTAGGGGAGGAACTAGGACCTCCAAACAGGCATGTGCAACAGTGGCACACGGAGATGTGTGAAGGCGGCACGCGGAGTTGCTGGCCGCTGGCCAATAGAGGCTCACCGTGGGCTCACTAGCGGCAGCGGCGGCCACGGATTGAGGTCAAGGTAACCATGACTCTATTAACATGTTGCAAATAGCAACACAATCTGTTACCATCCCCAATTGGGAGAAATATAGATCAGAGTACATGGCAAATATTCAACGAACCCATATACTATCAAGGATATGCAAGGAGAGCATATAAATCTAACACCACACCATTCACAAGTTGGTTAGATGCCATGTAAATCCGTATAAGGATGCATAGTTGTCATCATTTAGTCTAGGACTAGACCATTACATATTGTGTTTGGTAGTTGATCATTGTCTACATATAAGCTCATCGACCAGATGGAATAGGGAATGAAACATGAATAACGAAAGGACAAACCAACCCAAACTAGACATTAGCATGTGGCATTGGTTTGCAGACAGCACTATTTACCATACGAAGCTATGTTTCTGACATCAGCACCTAGACTGATTTTTCCCCCTTGTATTGTTTCATCGGGAAGCTCAACTCGTAAAGTGGATGTACGCTGTGACCACCCAGGCTCCAGTCTTGGATGCGAATTGGGTGCCTATTTCTTCATAAAATGCCACCGAGTTCCTCCTAGGTTAGTTGAGTTTTTTTGTTTTTTACTGTTTCATCTAACACATGTCAAAAGATTGACTAGAATTATCCAAGAAGAAAAAATAGTAGTACAGGACACAATGCATGGAGTACTCCTAGGTGAAGTTGCACTCGGTATTTTTTTTTTCTCTGTTTTTTTAAACAATGTCATACAATTTACTGAAACTATCCAAAGAGAAACCATGCAATAATCCATGTAGTATACTAAAAATGAGGTGCAGGTGAAATTATTTATCATCAGAACAACAGGGATTTCTCAGCAGCAGTTATAGAACCAATTTTGTATTCTTCAGGCTTTATACCATGTGTGCATGCTATCTGCTCACCCATGTTCAAAGTTCAAGCAGTGATAGTGTGATACATAACATCTTTCATGAAATGAGTTATTTTTGTGTTGAGCATTGACGACTGCTGCTATCAGTGGCATTTACTTGTCGCCTCAAATTACATTCACTCAATAATTTAGGTTGATAACACATATGTGATTCATATATTTCAGAATCCATAACATCTACAAGATATGTCAAGTAATCAAGTTGTATGTTTGTTTTTTGAAGTACAGCAGGGGAAGCCCCCTGCAGTAAATAGTGTGTTTGGCTTTGAATTGCAATTAGAAACTTGCAAGACTGATGTTTTACTCATTCTGTTTTCCATATCTCTTTCGATCTAGAAAGGTCAGTACATTGGTAATATTTCTAATTGGCAATCTAGGCAAGAACAAAATAACTCCCAAGACATAACCTTTTCTTGCCAGACATCATCCCATCTAAAGAGCAGAGATACCACCAAGCAGGCAAGCACAGAGATAAGCTGTTAAGTTTTGCGTGCACGGGTTTCATTTTCTGTGGATATATAAAGAAAGAGAACTCACGACATGCCCATCACACGTGAGTAGAAGTCCAGGCTTGCTTTTGGGTCCTTCACGCGAAGCATCTGCAAAAAAAAGAATTTCCCATGGTGATTAAATATCAGAATAATAAACAAATAAATAATAACAGAGATAATGGACGGAATAAACAATGGTAATTCCAGAAGCACTCGACAACCATAGTTTAGTATAAAAAAAAAAGGGAAAGAGTTCATTATTGTGTCATGGTTGCAAAGTATTCAGAACACCCTAGTATTAAGGGCCAAATACTAAGATTTTGTTTCGAATACGCAAGAGATGTGTGTGGCTTTTCATTAAGCGATGGGCAAAATATCCAAGTACAACGACCACAACTGAGGGACCTAAACACGACCAAAGCTACCACTGTACCACACGACCCAATATGCACCTTACGCAACCACAAAACATTAATAAGCTAAAATCATACCGTCTACCAGTGAAAGTGCTGAACCGTTCTTGCAATTGGATCTGACACCGATTGAGAGATCCAAAACAGTGGTAAGTTCATTCTGTTGTTATATCCAACACAGTATTGTTCAACCATTTCACACAACATGAGCAGTCCTATTGAAGATTTTTCAGAATTTACGACGTAATCCGAGCCTCTCTGAATTTGACACTCGATTTGCATGACTTTCGAAATACGGGTTTGGGACTGCCAATTTCTTCATAATATAGGCTTTCTTCATTTTCTTTTCGTTATTATTTTTCTATTATTTTCCTCTTAATATGTTTTGACTAAACTACCTCTCTCTTATTTGATATTTATTTCTTCAAACTATATCTTGATGCGGGAGGATACCGTTCTCTGTTCCAGAATGCCTGATCACCCAAGTTCTGTATGAGGAGGCTAGGTCGAGTGCCCTAGTTTCACGTCTGATGAGGAGGCCAAATCGATTTGGCAATTCATGATCTATCGCTCAAGAAATAGGGGGGAAGTTTGATCAAAACATATTAAGAGGCAAATAAATAGAAAAAGAAAAAGAAAATGAAGGAATCCTATATTCTGAAGAAAATTTGCCGTCTCAAACCCTTATTCCGAAAGTCATGTGAATTGAGTGCCAATTTCAGAGAGGAGCGCGCATTAGGTCCAAAATTCTGAAAAATCTAGTACTATTGGGGGACAGGCAAATAGGATATCTAGGGACTACAAGGCAACATAAAACCACAATTCAGCATTCCCCAATTTTTTTAACCCTGGAACAAGAATACAGACGGCAGAGTATTCCATGACGAATTGCTCAACTTAAACTGATGAATCTAATCCGCAAAAAAGGGAAAACAAAATGAACTGAAAGCAAACGGGCACGCTCGATGACCAGCGCTAAACAGACGGGTGATAAAGTGCACCGTTTGCTGCAAGAAGTAGCCCTTGGTGGCGGGGTCGATCTCCGCGTGCAGGCCCGGGTTGTTGGCTGGCGCCTCCTTCGACCCCGATGCCGTCGACATTGCGTCGCGTGAGAAACGGCGAACCCTGTCGAATCTCTGCGAAACCAAGCAAACCAACGGTATATAGCGGGAGAAAATCCAGCGACAACTCCAAGAATACATCGATGGAAAGATTCCTGTTACCTGGAAGCGTGGGGAGCGACAGAAGTGCGGCGCGGAGGGGAACGGGCGGAACAAGGTGCAGGCGGAGGACAGACGAGCGGCGGCGGCGGCGGCGGCCATGACAGTCGAGCCGGCGTTTATTTATAAGAGGATGATAAGGAGAAAATGGCTAGTCGTGTGTGTTCGGCTTCTGGACTGATTGGTCGGACTTGTCGCCGCTCGCTGCAAATAAATGCTGCACCAAAAGTACCTCTAAATTTTTTTTACTTTAAAAATTTAAACTAAAAAGGCTTGGAAATAAATATAAGGGTATCACCAAGAGCTATATTATAAAACTAAAAAAAAATATTAGATTAGTGTCTTCTAAACAAATACTACAAAATTTGAATATCTCTTAGATGAATTTAAATTTTTTCTCAGACACAATAATAGGTTAACTAGGTCTCTCTACTTTTAAAATGCATTTTGACACTGTAAATTTTGTCAAGCATGTGTCATCTAAATCTAAATGAGAAAAAAACATAAGCTCTAACTTGCTAACCTATTCTAGGGGCGCGCTGGACACATCCTATTGAGTAAGGTGTGAAATATGTAGTGAAACTCTTTCTTTGCCATACTTTTAATTGTTTAATGGCACCATATCAAAGAGAAATTATTTTATAAAATAAATGAATCTAATTTTGCATTATCTAGGCTGTTAAGAAAGATAGTAAATTTTTTTATCAGATCAACTTTATTAACAAGCTATACAAAATTAAATTCGTTTATCTTTCAATATAACTGCATTTAATGTGATAATAAAATAAAAATATGACAAGGGAAGGACTTCTTTACATATTTTGCGTTACAGTCAACAAAGTTTGTATAGGACAGGTTAGCGGGTTAAAACCCATTTATAACTAGGGACACACCCCAGCCAAAAATGTATGTTTTTTTTCAAAAGTAAAGGACCTAGGTGACATACCTCCATAAGTTAAAGGGATTTTTGTTCACATGACATTCAATAAACGTGATTTATCTATAGGACACTATTATCTCCAGGACACTATAAAATTCTGATATTGTCGAAAACACACTCGAAGCAGGAAAATACACTATTTTAATTTTTTATCTTGACATTCAAAATGAATTATAGCTTGAAATTTGGCATAAAATATAAAATGTTGTGTTCACTACGTTGAATCAATGAGCACTTCTAGCTTTGATTTAATCCATAAATAAATCATGATCACACATAGCAGATTACAAATATTAACTAGATCTAAACAAGTCTATCATGCTAAACAGAATCATAGATTTTTGTACCATATACTCAAGCAACATGAATATATAGTAGATACGATGCCGAGTATGGAATACATGATAATAGATGAGGATACGTATGTTTCCTTTTTTATGACGACCGGAGAGCGAAGATGCCCATGCCGAACAGCAGTCACGCGGAGAAGCACACGAATGGTGAGCGTTAGGTGGCATCGCGAAGACTAGCCATGGTGACGAAGTCGATAAAGAATGTGTCAAAGCGATGAAGAAGAAGCGATCGAGCAGTCACGTAGAGCGTTCTTCAAAAACCTTATTCGCCCTCTACCGGTGCAAGAGCTCAGAGGACGAGGGTTCCAGAGACCTGCTCCCCCGTTCGACGGTGCATGCCGACGATCGGGATAGAATAGACGCGGCGTAGTAGTAGCAGAGGTGAAAACCTATATGCGGTTGGATGTATTGATTCGATTGCGAGGTACCCTCTGACTGCGGCGTCTTTCTGGTTTTAGAGTTGGGAACCGCTAGGGTCGAAGCGTGCATCACCCGAGTCGGCTACCAGATTGTGGTCGTGGACACGATCTCTCAACCAGGTCGGTTTCTAGATCGTATCCGGTTGGACATAAAACTATAAAAAGGATAAAAAAAAAAACAAAAGGAGGCCGCGCACCCACAAGGCCTCGGCCTAAATTTTGGCGAACCATTCATGCGAATGTCGCGCACCCGCGCCCATCGCCTACGCCCCGATCCGAGGCGAGGCGAGTGAGCACGTGTTTTTTCCTTTATTTCTCTCACCTACACACTTCAACTGGGTGTGGAGCAACCAACTATATAAACTGGTCTCGCTGCACTTCCACTAGCAATGTGGGACTAAAATAGTTGCACCACATTAGAATGGGCCTTTGAGATTTTTCTAGGAATTAATTGTAATACAATTGGGCTAGGCCCAAATAATTCCAACAATCCCCCACTAGATCTCAAAATCTCATCAAGGGTTCGCCTCATTCTACTGTTGTTTGATATACGAGTGTTTCGACGAAGGCTGTTAAGTTGAACACCCATCTGTAACAATAAGCTACACTTATTCACAACTTGCACAATAGACTACGCCTTGAATTCCAAGTTTTGTGCAAATAAGTTTCGCTTATAGTTTTAACTGATACTTGACCGCCAACAGACTAGTCCGCGGTTTGGAGCATATAGGTTGTACACCGTGGTCTCTTCGTGAGCTTAATAGAGATCACCCAAATCTCATAGACTGCGACCTTCCAACAGTTAGGCTCATATAGATGTATTCTTTCAAGAATGCTCTGCAGGATAGCATCTTCACTAATTAAAGCCAACAGAATACATTGAGGCAGTTGCCAACCCGCCATGCAGCATTTGAGAGTATTGCATCTGTGAAACCCCCATGTCACTTAAAATCCATCGAGCAAATTCTTGCACTCTGAAGCAAATTCTATACTTGAGCTAATAAGCTTTATTGTTTTAAACAACTCCAACAACCTCCATAAACATTTTGATAATTTTCTGAGCACTTTTATTAGATCAGGAGTTTTTAAACCACAGTACAAAAATCATTCCTTAGCAGGTAAAAATTTCATCACCTCTTTCAAAACCCATAAAAAATCCCATGTAACCCTAGTAATGTTTTTACATAGCAATTAAGTGCACTTCAAAACAAAAGTTTGGGGATTGTATCAGAATTTTTAAATAAGGTTTAGCCCCCTTAAAACTTCAAACAAACTTGATTTGAATTGGAAATTTCCAAATTTTTAGAAGCAGAATCAGGACTTCTTCCTTTAATGAAAGTTGTTCAAAATTAATCACTGAGTACCCACAAAAATTTTCAAATTTATCTAAACTCAAGAAATACAAATTTCATTTGGATTTAGAAAGGGATTTTGAAATAATTGCAAAAAAATCAAAAAAAAAATCAGCGCGCTGCCATAGCGGCCAACCTGCGCCCTGTAGCGGCTGGTAGCCGTGGCAGGCACCTGGCTGGCGCGCCTTTTCCCACTGTTCTGTCGCCTCGAGCGAATTCCGCTCTCTCTGCTCCTCTCGTCCTCTCTCTCCCTCGCCCGCTCTCTTCTCCTCTGGCGACGCCATCGCCACCACCGAGTGCACCAATCACCGCTGCCGCTGCTCTGCCCCTCTCGTTCACCACTCGCCCGCGCCCGCGCCATAAGTCTCCCGCATGCGCGCCCTTGTTCAAAACCGAGCCAAGGACGAAGCACCCCACCCTCCCCGTATTCTTCTTCTTCTTCTTCTTCCTCTGGGCACCGGGTCGCCGAGCCGCCATTACCGCCCCTCAAGCCGCACGGTGAGCACCCCTCTCCAGTTGATCTCCACTCCTTCCACGTTGTCCAACACATTCTTTCACTCCTCGTGCAGCTCACAGTGACCACCGTTCATCGGATTCCGCTCGGCTCGTCGGGAACGTGAGCTCACCGCCGTTCGCCACAACGTGCCCCGTTGCCGGCAAAGCTCCGGTGAGTTTCCGACCCCGTTGCGGTGTTTGCCGAGCATCCCAAGGGCACGTAGAAAGTGTAGGACAAAGTCTCGAGCGCCGCCTTGCTTCGCCGCACCGCCGCGAGCTCACTGGAGGTCGTTCGGAGCCGCCGCCCGCCGCATGATGCATTTCGGTGGTCGCCGCCGGCCACCATCGTGCCCCCGAAGCACCCCGCACCCTACGCAAGCCTAGGGGACTCTCCCCACAGCTCCCCATCGCCGGCAAGGCCGCCGCCGCCGAAGCTCATCGGAGGAATCCCCGCCGCCCACTTTCTCCCCTGTTCTCCCCATTTCGAATTTTAATTCAATTTCATCATTTCTAGCCTGTTTTGTAAAATGCCTAGTAAATCGGAGAAAACTCTAAAAATGTTAAAGAAATATTCCTTGGAATCCTTGTAAAATACTCTAATTAACTGCTAAAACACTTTTTCAAAAAGGTTCATAGAACTTCCTAAATAAATAGATTAATCCTTTCTGTTTTGAATTTTAACTAGAGTTCCATAGATCTTCTAGGTCTGAAACTTGAACCAAAGCTGTGTCACAGCATTATGAACCTCCTGTATTTTTTCCAGGATTTTAACATTAACAAAGTTCTATGCATGTCAATAATTATACTCAAAACCACCATTTAAATTTGTTATTTTCCAAGCTACATTGTGTAAGTCATCCAAAATTCCAATCCCCCTTAATCAAAACTGTAGTTTATGTACTCACTGGTACATCTATCAAATTTCATGATTTTACCACAAGGTTTAGTATCTATTTCTGATTTTATAAGTTTAATGAACAGAAATTTACTAAATTTTATAAAATCTAGAAAATTCACTTTAACCTCCACCCAACTTCAAAATTCTTATTTCAGAGAGCAGTGTCGACTAAAAATAATCTCCTGATAAGACATGAAGTTTCACTTAAGTCAATTATCATTGTGAATAATTGCTTGTAATAAAATACCGTAGGATGAATATGTTGGGATATCTTATCTCTTTCTCACCATCCTCATCAATATTTTCTAGCTGCTTTTGAAATTCCTAAATTGTATAGCTGGGATTCTGATGAACCTATTGCATAAGAGTATGCAAAAGAAATCAAGACAGATGATGGCTGCCGTTTCCCCTCCCGACGCCTCCCTTCCCACGAACCCTCCGCCGGCTTCCACCCCGGATCCAGCGGCCACCTTACCTGCTGCCGGCGTGCGCAGGGCTTCTTCTACCACTCCGGTGTCGGTTTTCACCCCCTCCTTGTCCCCTCACGCAGCGCCCTTCTTCCCTCGGGGCCGCACAAAGAAGGAACGCTGGAGTGACAACAGTCCAGCCTCGTCTAGCAATGAAGATGGCGCGTCGGGAAGACGAGTCCTGACCTTCCGTGACGTACTCTTAGCTCCTTCGGAGCCAGCTCCGTCTGCCCAATCTGCAGCTGGGGGCACGACTGCTCCTCCAAGGATCGTCCTTCTCCAGTGAGCTCAACACCCTACGCCTGTGAAGTGGCAGGCTCAAGTCCAGGATGACAGCGGATGGCAGAAAGTCGAGAGTCGCAAGTCTCGCCGTCAGCGTAGAGCAGGCCTTGTCCGTTGCCCTGTACCTACTTACTTAGCCGGACGGTGTTTCAACTGTCGTGCTCAGGGCCATACGGCTGCTCTGTCGACAGCGCACACGCTGCTTCCGCTGCAAACAACTTGGACATCGGTCCTATGTTTGCCCGGGGCTAGCTAACAGCAGTGTGTCACGGCACTGGCAGCAACCTCGAGCTCGTGTCTCAGTCTGGCGTCGGATTGTTGCTCCGGCTGCTCCGACGCAGGAGATGTCGTCCCTGGCGGTGGCTCAAGGCGCTGTGCTTGCTGCGGCGAGTGGTGCTACGGCTCAGGGCTCTGTGGCTGCTACGGCTGATTGTGAGGCTCAGACAAAGCGACCTCGTCGGGCTGGCCGCGCAAGCGCCAGAAGCTGAACCGGAGCCGTGACAATTCTTCGGCCGGGGCTGCAACAAAGACGAGGTCTTTTCAGATGAGCCGTCGGAGGCTGCGACTACAGTTGTGGCTCCGCCATGCATTGTCAGTTGGTCGGACCGCATTGCCAATGCGGAAGAAGATTTGCGCAGGGCTGTCATCGTTCACGTCGTCGCAGAAGGCGGTTTGCCCGCAAAGGAGGAAGTCGCAGCTTTGGTCGCCTCCAAGATTGGTACAGCTACAGAATCGCGTGTGCTGCGTCGCGCTAGTTCTACTAGCTACATCCTCTTTCTACCTTCTGATGAGGTGGTGGAGAGGCTGGTACGTCGGCAACAGCCTCTTTGCGCATCGGCCTTCAGCGTTTGGTGCAAGCGCTGGACAGGGCACGCTGGGGCGACTGCCGGCGTTCTCCCGTTCCTAATCGACGTCAAGCTCAGTGGCATCCCGGCCCATGCATGGGAGACGTCAACAGTGAACAGCTGCTAAACCAGTATGCATGGTTCGCCGTGTTTATTCAGAGACCCAAGGTCTGGAGGATCTATCCATCTTTCGCTGCTCGGCCTGGAGCTTATTAGATCCTTCGAGTCTTCCCAAGAGCAGAGAGCTGTGGATCACTGAGCCGCTGGTGCTGTTGAGGAGTTCCCTCCAGTGAAGAGAACGTTGGTCTACCCCATCCACCTTCGTTTCTCAGTTCTCCTCCAGCCTGGTATCACTGATCAGCCTTCCCCTTCTGACGACACTGACAACAACAACAATGACAGAGCAGAAGATGGTCCCCATCAGCGGCGCCGCCATGGTCAATCGCCTCCTCCACCGCCTAACACCGACGATGATGGTGGAGGTGACGTAAGCTGCTCAAGAAGATGTTTAGTTCCGGACAGGCTGGGTCCCAAGGATCCTCGCGGCGGCCACGTGGCCAAGCTGTCGGTGAATGATGGTCCCGGTGCTGCTGCTGGAACCCAGGAGACAGCGAGCCGCCGCTATTCTCCTCGAGTCGTGGCCAGCTTTGATTCCGTTGAGGGAACCGAAGGGGCATCAGCAGCGTCTTCAATGGATTCTCATGAAGTAAATCTTCTTGGAAATACTAAGCCCGCCGCTGCTGTATTAAGTGTGGCTGAGGAGATAGACCCCTCAGTGGCCTCCCCGACGCTAATGAAGTTTAAAAGTTTTGGCCTGATAATTGAAGGTGCTTCAAATTGGGCCTGCGGTATACCAACTGGGCCCATGCTCCCGACTTCAGAACATCAAGAAGACGGGGTGGTACTGGAAAATGTTACTGCTGGGCCCGTGGAGTTTACTAAAAATCTGATGTGCAGTGGGCTCGCCAAAGGATAGTGGGCTGAGGGGAGCAACGGACATGGACTCAGTTCCATGTGGTCCGGCCTCTCCACAGCCCCCCACCTCCTTGCAAACCACTGATCGCTTATCCTCGCCAGCCGCAATGCCGGCGTTTGACCAACTCGCCACACCACCAGAATTCTCCATTCCTCTACCTACAAGCAGTCCGAGTGAACTTCTCTCGCCGTAGATTCAGGGGGATCAATGTTGCATATGCTAGTTGTGCCTCTCTAATACCGCTACAAACTAGTGAGGAGTGTGCGCAACAGCTGGCTGGGAATGTGGCGACGGCGGACAAGAGTTTATCCACCGCCGTACAAGGAACGCCCTGCGAGCATACGACGGCAACTTCACACTCGGCACAGGCCTCAAGTTCTCGTCGTCGAGGCGTCAAAGTCCTTTGTGGCGACTCCGCTTCCGGCTGAGAACAGTGGCACTGCATCTCCATCCCCATCTATAGCCGAGAATGTTGCAGAGCTGCAGATATCTTCGTCCCTGGCAGAAGTGACATCTCAGCTGAAATACTCGGGAGGCTTTCATCGACAAAATCAAGCAACACACGAGCAAGCTGCTGCTGATCCCCACCATTAGTAAGAGGAAAAGGCTTTCACAAGGGATGACACCGCGCCGCAGTCGCCGACTTGCAGGCGCTGGGGTCGAGTTTCAAGGAGAATGACAGCAAGATCCAAGAAGAAGGCTATGAGGTCGCTCCAAATAATTGGGGACAATGAAAGAATAAATCAACAGGCACAAGATGAGTATGCCCAATTATTTTTTCAGCCTCTCTCAGACTCACACATCCAGGCTTTGGCAGCACTGTTTGGGTGGACGCCTCCTGAATGCAATGAAGGGGGAGTAGCTCAGATCGTGTGTTGACATCTTGTTGTAATCTCAGCCCGGTCGTTTCCTCTTGTAAGAGTTTAATGGATCCTAGCAACATTTTAATCTGGAAAGTGAGAGGTTTAAATTCCTCTGCTCGTCAGGATTCTGCCCGAACCTCTGTGGATTCTTCTCGTTGTGACATTGTTTGTATTCAAGAAACGAAAATGCCTGAAATTGCTAGGCGTACTATGCTTTCAACACTTGGTACTGATTTTACAGATTATGTAGAGCTACCCTCTGTTGGGGCAAGTGGCGGGATTCTAGTCGCTTGGCGCTGCACATTGGGTATTACAAGTGCATGTCGAATAGACAACCACAGTGCTTCGGTACAATTTCTTTCAGCCGGAGGACAGGCATGGTGGCTAACCTGTGTGTATGGACCTCAACGAAGTGATGAAAAAAATACAATTCCTTCAAGAACTGAGAGACATCAGGGCTTCATGTGCTGGTCCTTGGGCCATAGTTGGAGACTTTAATCTTATCTACAGGGCTGCTGATAAAAATAACACAAACTACGATCGAGCCAAGATGGGCAGATTCCGGAAGTTAATTGATGATTTGGCACTTAAAGAAATTCTCTTACATGGTCGCACATACACTTGGTCTAATAATCAGATTGATCCTACTTTAGTTAAGCTAGACAGAGTCCTATGTTCAGTTGACTGGGAAGAGTTGTTTCCTAATTGCCTACTTCAAAGTGCAGCATCGGATGACTCAGATCATTGCCTGTTACTGTTGGGTCTTGGGGATAACAAGCCAGGAAGAAGGCGGTTTCATTTTGAAGCTTTCTGGCCGAAGTTTCAGGGATTTCAGGAGGCCGTACAGGCTGCTTGGAGCTCTATCCCGGCCAGTCCGTGTCCGTTTATAACTCTGGATCTGAAGTTCAAAGTGGTAGCCAGGGGCCTTCAGAGTTGGAGTGACAAAAATGTTGGGCAAATAAGTTTTCAACTCAGCTTAGCAAGAGAAATATTGCATCAATTGGAAATTGCACAGGATGGTCGTGAACTCAATGCAGCAGAAACCTGGTTGAAGAACAACCTGAAGAAGCATAGTCTTGCATTGGCATCTTTGAAGAGGACCATTGCACGCCTCAGGTCAAGGATTGTGTGGCTGCGAGAAGGAGATGCGAACACCAAGCTTTTCCACCTCCATGCAAGGCATCGAAAGAGAAAGAATTTTATTGGCAAATTAAAAAGTGATGATCAGATCTATACTAATCATGATGACAAAGCAAGAGTCGTAGATGATTTTTACATCAGCTTACTTGGCTCAGCTGTGGATAGACAACATTCTATTGATCTGGATTATCTTGGAATAAACGCTCATGACTTGACTGATCTCGACATGCCCTTCTCGGAGGACGAAGTCTTGAGAGCAGTCAAACAATTGCCGTCAGATAAAGCTCCCGGCCCCGATGGGTTTACTAGGCGTTTCTACAAATCGTGTTCGACTATCATTAAGGAGGATATTATGGCTGCTATTTCTGCAGTTTGGAGCAGGAAATTCACAAATTTCAAAGCATTAAACAGTGCTTATATTACCCTGCTGCCAAAGAAAGATGGAGCTGATCAGGTCAAGGACTTCAGACCTATTAGTCTTGTGCATAGCTTTGCTAAACTGGTTATCAAGCTGCTGGCAAACAGGTTGGCAAGTCGCCTGCAAGATATGGTGTCCCCTAACCAAAGCGCCTTCATTAAAGGGCGGTTCATTCAAGACAACTTCATGTTGGTGCACCAAACAGCTAGGTTTTTACATCCAAAAAAGAGCCATGTATTCTCCTTAAACTTGACATTTCAAAGGCTTTTGACTCAGTTTCTTGGCCTTTCTTACTACAAGTTCTACAACAACTAGGATTTGGCTCGGTATGGAGGGATATAGTCAGTGGACTTCTATCTTCTTCAACTACACAGATTCTTCTCAATGGAATTCCAGGAGCTAGAATTGATCATATGAGAGGCCTACGACAGGGGGACCCCCTATCTCCCATGTTATTCATTTAGTTATGGATGTGCTCGGTTTCCTAATGAAAAAAGCCTCAGAAGAAAACCTGCTGCAGCCTCTTGCAAGGAGAGCATTGCAGCACCGGATCTCTATATATGCAGATGATGTTGTTATGTTTTTAAAGCCCGAAGCTGCTGATATCGCTGTTATGATGGACATTCTACAGGTTTTCGGTGAGGCCTCTGGGTTAAGGACTAACATGCAGAAAAGCAATGTTTATCCTATCCAATGTGGTGATCATCAACGGGATACTGTGCAGCACCTATTGCCTTGTGAAATCTCTGATTTTCCTTGCCGTTATTTGGGTCTACCTCTATCTCTTAGGAAATTGACCAAACAACAAGTGCAGCCCATTATAGATCGCGTTGCGGATTGTGACACCCCAAAACTTAAACTTGATCAATCCGATAAATAAGCAAGTCTATGGTGTTAACAATAAAGAATTAAAACCGTTTCGTGTCAATTAAGAAGGTCGAGGGATATTAAATAAAAGGATTATTAATTCGTAACCAAGATAAGTTATAATTGTCGCTGTCAATTTTTTTTACTATTGCTAACTTGTTAAATTGAGTTGAAGTGAGAAGAGAACACGACATCATTTATACAAACGAGTGGAAAGTGATTAAGGCGCGGATAGAGTCGAACCCCCGTAACCAATTCATCGAAACCCTAATTGTCGAGTAGGTTGAGCAGTGGGGGTAAACGGGACTTAGGGTTATTGGACTCCATTGTGGATCAAACCGTGGCTTAAGTTCCGGAACGGTCTAATCGAAAACCTAACTTGTGTCGGGATGTAGACAATAGGCGGGAGGCAACAATTAATAAAAGAAATTCAAAAGTTGCATTGAGGATTCAAATTCAAATTAGCAATTCCAGAATTCAAAATTTAGTTCCTTTCATTCCTAGTCACCCAACCGGATTAGGGAAACTTCAAGAAAAATTTGGAATTCAAATTTCAAACCTTACCCTATTTCTTTTCTATTCTTTCTTCCTATCCCCTGTCTGTTCTTCCTCTCTCTACTGTACTGGCGCCTGTTCTTTATCGCTCTGTTGCCGCTCTATTGCCGGACGAGTACAGTGCAGCGACTGCCGAAGACAGCGACGCCCATGCCGCTTCCTCCCGCCGGAGCTCCACCCTACGCCCTAGCCGCGCAGAACCGAGGAGACCCGACGAGCGTATTGATGAGCCTCCGCGAACGACGCTGCCCTGCCGTCCGGCGAACCACCCGCGTACGGGAAAGCGGCGACCTCCATCACCGTAGCCGGCCGCCCGATTCAATTCGCCCCGAGAACGCCGCTGCAACCCGTCCGGCCAGCTGCCTGTGTACGCAAACCGAACCAGCACACTTCAAATCGCTCAACCATCGGTCTATTTCTTCCTCCCCGCCTCTGTCTCTCTTCTTCTTCCTCTGCCTGCCGCCATTGCCGCCGCCCTGCCCCCAAGCCGATCGATCGCTCCGCTTCAATTCAAATCAAACCGAGCCCCTCCGTTGCACACGAGATCACCCACAACACCCTCCCACACCCAATTAGCCATTCCAAAACCGAAACCCTAGCCAATTCCGGCGATTCACTCTCGGGGCGCCGCCGCACCGCCATTGCCGCCCCCCCTGTCGAATTCTTCATCTCCGGTGAGAAATCTTTCAATTCCTTCCGTCGGCACGCCCCTCGTGTCCCCCTTGTTCCATTTCAATTAACCGCACTGGTTTTGGTGAAGCAACGGTGACGGAATCGCCGTGCCATCGACGGAGCACCCGCCGGGCCGCCACCTCACCGTCGACGACCTCTTTCCGGCCACTTTCAGTCATCTTCGTCGTGCGCAGAAGCTTCACCGTAGTCCACTGTTGCTCACACCGTCGCCGGTTACCCCTTCCCGATTGCCGAGCCACCGGAACACCGTCGCCGCCATCGACATTACAGGGCCACCGCCGCCGACCCTAAATCGTTTGATCTTTTTCTCTAGTTGAGTTTCAACTCAGCCTTATAAATTTAAGTAGTTTAGAGCCTCATCTTTTGTTTTAAGCAAATAAACATATCAAAATCTAGTCCCTTGATCAATCAAAGTCACTAAAATATCTTTTTCCACCCGTAGTCAAAGTATCATTCATTTCATAGAGATCTGAACGAATAAGTTTTAGAAGTGCCAAGTGTCTCTCCTCGACCACCTTGTGAGGTATTCGAGGTTGCTTTGATTGCACACAACTATGACATTTAGAACTTTTGACAACGGAAAATTTCAGAATTAAATTAAAGCTACTGTTGACGGTCGTTAAGCACCAAATACACCGTCAACATTTCTCTAAAAATGAATAAGGACATGCATTTCATATATGCATGTTAGTTCAAAATTAATAAAGTTCTTAGTTTAAAATTAATAAAGTTCCACAAGTACTTGGAAAGTTTATGCATGCAGATGATTATCATAGGAATTGAGGCATAATCTGCTCCGTGGCAAGAAAACACACTTCAGGCCAATCATAGCCTGCCACGGAGGCACCCCACGGATTGCTGAGATGGAGAAAACACAACTCCGACAAACCACAGGATGCCATGGGGGCAGAACACGGATTCATGGACCCACCAGACGCGCCAAAAGTACCAGAAAACCAAAGCAACCACGTATCCACGCTTAGGGCCCACTAGGCAATCACCCTGTCGAGGTGGGACCCGAGTGGGGCCCATAGTGGGTTGGGCGACCCTATGGGTCGACCGACCTGTGGTTAGCCCACTCGGCCCCCACTTCGGCCAGGTGGCAGTTACCGCCTCTCCAAGGTTGGTTTTGGAGTCGATGGCGGGTGTTTCGCGCGGGAAGCGGTCCAGAAGGGGGGAGGAAGCTCACTTGCTCAAGTCTTCTCCAACTATAAATAGCACCCCTCTCCCTCACTTCCAAGACACACAAGAAGAGTTTCCCACCTGCAAACACACTTTCATTTCAGTATTAGTGAAGTTTGGATTAGTCTAAGAGCTTTTCTCGCTCTCTAGGAGTCTCTCCATAGGGGCTCGTTTGGCAGTTGGTGGCAGGAAACCCAGGGAGGCTACCACCGACGGGGTACTTCTCGTCACACTGCACCCCGGGTGCGCACTGACCCGCAGGGCTCTGCCAGCCTGCTGCACTTTGGGAGTTGGACGCCTCCCACGCGGCCACGCGGGTGAAGTTGGGCCTCGTGGCTGGTATTAGTAGGAAATCGATTCTTTTTTCCAATTCAGCACACAAATTTTCAGTTCAGGACATTGATCATAAATTTGACTTATCAAGAGCATGGTACAGATTGGAAAAACAGCTGCACCTATCTCATCAACTAAAAAAAACTAATCTTGTTGTCCAGAAATATAAAAAGTTCAGTACAAATTATGCTCCAGAATCCAAGTACTGAATAAAGTGACAAAGATGTAATCATCCAACAGAAGATTATGGTAACTATAATCAATGTCACAGCGCAAAATCTTTCAAACATTATATCCGCCGAATTCTGTAAACACTTCGTAATAAGTTTTGAAACTAAAAGGCCAAAACCAACTTCTTCTTGTCAGGAGAATGATTGAACCTAACCATTACAATATCTGAGTTCTATGAAACTATCTGAACGAAATTGACAATTCTCTTATTGTATCTGAAGCACCATAGTTTTGTCTGTAGAGATGGCTTGCAAAATGATTGTTCTACTTTCTCCTGCCAGTATAAACATAGTGAAAGCAACGGTTATGAGTGAAGCAGTAGAGACATAAAATAATTATATTGAGAATGACACTACTGATCTGAACCTATTGAATGCAATACAAAATGTATGCAAGATAAGATTATGGCAACAACTATAAACAAGCCAACGACCTTCATCTCTCTTGTTATTCATTTGTTAGCAAACACCTAGTAAAATTAAGATAATTTCCTGGACTGATGCTTCACCAAACTGAGGAAATAAGATGTCGGTTATAGGTCAATTTCTATATGAAAAATGTGTCTTATTTTTCAGCTCCATTGCACTATTGCTGAAATAACGATTTATTATCAGTGCATGAAAACTGTTATATTATCAGTCCAAAAGACAGATCACACAGCAGGAAACAAATAAAGTAGCTCTCAAGTGCACAAAAGGCATAATTTTATCAGCTAATACACAGCAGGCAATAACTTTTAAAGTGATGACTAAGAACAGGGCAATACCTTCCAGCACCCTTGCTGCCTCTAGCTGTCTTTCTTGTATGCCCTTCTCAAATAGATGCAAGTCTGTTGTAAGTTCGAAAAAACAAAATATAACATGAGCATCACATATTTATTTTCAGATATCAACAAGAAGGCAGTGGAGATAGGTATGTACTACCGACCTAAGCTTCCTACGGAGCCAAAATAGTCGAACAGCTGGATCTGTGTGCATAATGAACATTTGCCGATTGATGTCACTTTCAAACACTTCTGATGCTGCAGCCTTCTCATCCTTCGTCAGCTCTTCCATTTCATACATTGTGGCAAGACATCTCTTAACAGAGTATTCCTCCTCTCGAACCTTCTTTTCGAGCATAACTTCCATTTTCTTGGATGTTTGGTCCTTCTTGAATTCCAAATAATCGTCCAAGACTTGTAGCAACCTGACTTTGTTTGCGCTTTTTTCCACTTCCAACTTGTGTTGAAGCACCGGAAGGTGCCGATTGGACTTCGCCATCCACACTTCCAGTTCCAGCAAATGTAGTAGCATTTGTACGCTCGCTTGCCTCAGAAGCTGATGGCATACCTTCCGTGAGTTGTTGCTGCTCAGCCAGGAAGTTTGCAATAGGTGCAGCAGGAGCATGGAAAGGTGCAGTAGGAGGTGCAGTAGGAACATGCAATGGTGCAGTAGGAGCAGGCCATGGCTCAGTAGAGGTAAAGCTTAAATCACGTGTAGCAACGCTCCCTATTTCAAGAAATAATTGTCACATAGTTGTAGTGCATATTTAAGGCAGAAAACTATGCATTCAGTTTAAAATCTAACCTGAAAACTGAGTGAAACCAAAAAGTAGAATATAGATTACCTTCATATAAAATCTCACATTTCCCATAGAGAGGAAATCCTTTCTTTTTACACTTCTTTAGTTTGGGAAATTTCTGCAACAATAATCAGAACATAAATTATCATGCCCATGTACAGAATAACACTATAGCTTAAAATAAAACTATAGCTTACCCCTTCACAATGCGACCACTGATCTGTATCCGCAATTATCATGCCCAAGGACTCATTCCAACCAATACCGCTCTCCTTCCTTGCACCTCTTATAGCCCGATAGATTGCTTTTAGATCTTTATCCTTTTCTTGAAGCTGTTTCTTCGTTATAAGTGCCAAGGGGAATTTGTTACTGAATGTCTTAGTAATACTCTTCCAACCTTCTGCATTCCATTCATTTTGTGCTCTAAATCGAGCATGATTTTTGTGCTCAATTATTATATCAAGCAGACCCTTCTCATACGAGTAGGTCCATGCAGCCCTTGATGTATCATCTGACATTGCTACATTTAATTACATTGCAACAATTAAATAAAATAGATTGCAGTAACGTATTACACAAAAAGAAAATACTATAAATAGCATTGTAGTTGATTCTTCTCATAATATTACATAAAGAGTAATCTAGCTAATACATAGAGTAATCTAGCTAAACATTGTGTGCAGCCCACATCTGCAGTGCAATTTGGTCCCTTAAACTATTTCCATCCAGTGACTCGAATTTGGCTGGATAGTTGTTATCTCCATCCGGGACTTCAACATATTGTGAAGTTTGGATATTGCTTTCGAGGTGATCTAGCCATCCTTCCTGACCATTGTAGCTTCTAATTAAATTGTGAAATACAACTGCTGCAGCAGGGATCTTAATTTGAGATTCAATAGGATAATGTGTGCCAACTTTTAGCATAGGAAACCTCTTCTTCAAAACACCAATGGCCCTCTCTATATAATTTCGAAGGGATGCATGCCGATGGTTGAAGAGCTCTTTGTAGTTCGCATACGAACGACGACTCCTAAACTCACTTAGGTGGTATCGAACTCCGCGATAAGGGGCAATGAATGATGGTGTGTTTGCATATCCACCATCTACAAGATAAAATTTTCCCTCTGGGACATGAAACCCCTTGCTAACAGCAGATCGAAGGACCCCGGCATCTGCTGCAGAACCTTCCCATACACATGAAATGAACGTGAATTTCAGATCAAAGTCACATGCTAGCATAATATTTTGAGATAAGGATCCTTTCCGATTCCTATACGGAGCAGCCCTATCTTCTGCAATGGTAATAGGTACATGAGTACCATCAATGGCACCAATGCAGTTCTGCATGCAAGGAAAGAAGAAGGAAACCAATTAAGGACCAGAAATGATTGAAAGACTGGAATTTTTTGGCATTTTTGTGGCTGACCTGGAAAAAGGGCATGAAGCAAGAGTCTGATGTAATTTTTTGATGGGTTTCGTCTGAACTTGGAAGCTTCACAAACCGATTAGTCAAGGCAGGAATTATATCAAAGACTTCATTTATCTTCCTATGGATTGTTTCACCGCTATGCTGAAACCATTTTTGTAGATCTTGATTGCTTGCATTATGAGAAAGCATATACATGAACATTCCAAGTGCTCCTCAATAGCAACACCTCGTGTGTCAACCAGAAAATTCTCTGTTATAAGAAAAGCTGCTATTTCTCTAAATACCTCTGGCTCCATTCTAAACTCAACTTTGCTCCATATCTCATGCCCTTCTAAGATTTCCCTAACCTTCACAGCTCCAGGAAGAGAAGAAGTGTGGACAGGATGCTTCTCTCTTGCATGGCCGAGAGAACAGCAGGGATAATAACAAAAAGCAACTCATCATCATCTTCTTCATCGTCTGAGAATAACTGTCTAAGATCCTCCTCCCAGGAGCTCATATCTAGTATATATATGTGTATACTAGATAATTTCTTGGACTGATGCAGTACAAAAAGAATAGAAAGGAAATGACTATCTTTTCATTCACAACAAAAGATGCAAGCCTATTGGATATAAGCAAGCCTGCTCATTATATCATCTTGCGAAAACATGGAACATGAAAACATGCAAATTAGCAAGCTATATTTCAGTACATGACAGATGGTGCTTGCCTACTTGGGCCATTTTAACATAGCAATTTCAGGGCCATTTTAACATGAGCTTCACTGGTTTATGTTCACACAAATCATCAGACCAAGTCCAGAACAAGCTCCATGCAGCATATATGATTTCAGTAATTGTAATGCTTTGCAAACAGGGCAATACCTTTTAAAAAACTAAGACTCACATATATGTACACTCAAGTCACTCAATGCATGTCAAGCCATGTCAAGCTCAGCAAAAAAAAAGTCAGTCAATGTCAACATTGTTCTCGAGAACAATACCTCAGTTCTTGGTGCACAATGGGAACGATCTTGGTGCGCCTCTGTCCCTTCTGGTTGTGTGTCGTTCGGATCTGGAAAAAAAGACTTTGAGATTCTTGGAGGGAGAGAGAGATGGACAGAGAGAGAGAGAGAGCAGGTCATCAGGAGCCGCGGCATGCTCAGATCTACCGAGAGAGAGAGGGAGGAAGGGAGGGAGGGAGAGAGAGATCACCGAGAGAGGCGTCGAGAGGTGGAGGCGGTGCGGCCGAGGGGAAGGCGGTGCGGGTGGAGGCGGCGGGCCGAGGGGGAGGCGGCACGGGCGGAGGCGGCGGGCCGAGGCGGAGGCGACGCGGGCGAAGGCGGCGGGCGGAGGAGAGACGTGCGAGGACGAGACGGCGGGGCGTGTCACCCGACCTCTCGACTCATGTTTTCTTGACCCCGTCGAAACCGGTGGAATGCCGTGGCTCTTGTCCCCTCCTTCCGTGTTCCAAACGACCCCACCAATTTACCCGTGACAGGCTGCCCCGCGTGGCTCGCCCCGGCCTCGCCCCGCCTCGCCCCGGGTGAACCCGGCGCTTCCAAAGGAGCCCGTAGTGAGTCTCATGTTTATTTAGTATACTTAAAATATTTATCAATTTCAAAAAGAAGTTTCCTTTCTCAAGAAGGCCGGCTTCAAGCTGTGGCCAGTGTGTTTGGGTGGGCTTTTAAGGACTATAGCTTTTCCAAAAAGCCAAAAGCCCAACCCAGCACCCTAAGGCCCTGTTTGGTTGAGTTGTACTTGTGAAAATTTTGGCTGTGTGACTGTGGGAAGAGCGGATGTGGACTCTGAGCTGTGGTGAAAGCTGAAAGCCATTTGGTTGAAACACTGTGATTATAGCTTTAAGGAGAAAATTTCTATAATGCACCTACATCTATCGACATCGGTCGGGATTCGTGATGGATTCGAGAGAAGAGAGCGAGAGAGTACGGTATGTTTCGTATTCGATGACCGTACGGGTAAAAAGTTCGATCAGTATTCAGTAAAAGCTGTCCACCTATGTTCGGTCACAACCGTTGTGAATAGGCCTCCTTTTGGTTGACTTTTAATCTTTTGAAAAAAGCTATGGCTCTAAAAGTCATAACCAAACGGAACCTAAAACCTACAATAACTTTAGGAGAAACTTAGTTTTTGTTTAGTACAAATTTCACAGCTGCTCTCGCCCTGCTTTTGATGACTTTTGCCCACATAGACTACACCTCCGGTAACCATCTCTGCAACGAGTGCGAGCTCCGCCTCCGGTGCGAACACAACCTCTGACGCCGACGACCTCGGGCTCGTCCCCAGCCGAGGAGCTCCTCAAGTGCGACCTTGAGCTCCTCTCGCCGCCGACAAGCTCCTCCAGCGCCACAAGCCAGAAGTAGCGTGACCTTCTACTCCTTCAGCGGTGTAAGATCGAGTTCCTTCCTCGGCATGCCACCTTTCTCCTCCGGCTAGCAAGGCAAGCTCAAGCTCCTCCGGCGTGAGCGAGCTCCTCCAGCAGTGCGAGCTCAAGGAGGAGGAGGATGCCGATGACCTTTGAATCCTCTAGAGAGAACTGGAGAACGGCTGCCCACTGCCGTGCGAAGGAAAAAGAGAGTTGACTTTTTGTTTTATGAAATAGACTTTGATTTTAGATCTAAAAGGAAGATTATTTTAATTTAAAACTTGCGCCAATTTTTTTGCAGACTCTAAACATCACGGTGAACATCTTTTATTTTGGCCACGTCACCAGATTCTACTTCGAAAGTGAACTGAATTTTCACCGATTTAATGAGATTTGAAAATTATCTGAATTTCTAAGGATATTAAATGATTTTATAAAATCTTATAAAAATTCTCCAAAATTCTATTTTATGCTCTATTTAATTATGGTATAAAACATTGACATTGTTTTGTAAAAAAATATGAGATCATTATTCTCAAAGTAACTTTTTCACAAAGTCACAGTTGTTTTAACCAAATAAGTTCTAACTTTCCCCACAGACAATAATTTACGGTAGTCTTTTCCACTGCCACAGCTCACAGTTGCTTTTACATACCCATAGATGAATCAAACACACCCATTAGTGTGATGACCTATATATAGGTTCGGCCAATGAAGGGCACTGACATTGCTCCTGCCTTGGTGTACCAAAAGCACAAACTGCAGGAAAGCAAGCTCCAAGAGCTTCCAAATCCTTCCTGGACACTAAATCATCACAAGAACTCAACCAGTTGATCAAAGCTAGTCACGTGATGCCCATTATGAGATACAGATCTACTACAGAACACCTGGAAGGAATATGGACTGAACGTTATTAGATAGCAAGGACTGGATAACCTATTGCTTGAAACCAGATGCAAGGCGAAGCTGAGACACGTGCACCATTAGATGCACATCATTGGACTCAGGTATATTAAGCCGATACGCAACATCACCTACTCAAGAAAGAACACGGAATTGTTGGATTTAATTAGTTTTACTAGCATTTAAATCAGAATTTGAACCCTCGTATTGATGCTATTGAAGTTAATAGTAATTAAAAGAATTATTGTGTCATTAGGTGCATTATTATGTTATCAGAATTTGAATGCTCACTTTGATGCTATTGAAGTTACTAGTAATTAAAAAAATTACTGTGTTAATGATTCGGTGCATTATAATGTTAAGAATGACCAATAGGAGAATGTAAATAGAGTTGACGGCACGCAAGGGCTGTGGGTCGTTGGTCTTTGATGCGTGCGATTAGATGCTTCAGTTTGGGCAGGTATAATTTGTAGCCAGCCACAAAATAAACAATATAACTATATCCGACAACTAATCTGGTTCAGCGAAACCAACTACCACGTACGCTGCGGTCAAAACTTATCCATTTGCAAGCTGCTCTTCGCCTCTCGCCTGTTGTCACACCTGGTTTTTAGAAACAAACCGAATGTATCTGTATACCTGCCAGGAATCAATTTTCACGCACACAAGATAATATTTATGGACAAGAATATTATCTTCATTAATTCGAGTATATTATTACAGAAAAAGACCTGTAGGGCAAAAGAAAAGTACATCAGAGTCATGGAACTACGATTATGCGTTGGTGTCCTTCATCTCCATAGAAAATCGACCAGAAGACCACGTGCCTAGTTCTCCTTAGCCATATTCTTCTTTGTCCCTCTTCATGGCATGCCCTTGTAATCAGCCTATGAACAACGGTATGATGCAAAAGAAAAAGAGAAGGAATAGTGTTTGAATACAAAATATACTCCGCAAGTGTAGGCAAGAATGACATGAGGGCTATAATCAATGGAAGGCCTGACATGGTTTATCGCACTATGCGCGCAACATTAACCTATAACTCTATAACAAGCATCCTATTTACTAAGTGTGAGACACAGACATTGCAAGGAAAACAACTCATCGGATTCCATCCGACTACCATGACTCACTATACGATTCCATCGTCTGGCTACCCAAACCATCCGAACCAACTAATCTTGTAGAAGTCCAGACCGCTCTTTACCATGAGCACTGCTGTCATGACAGTTCTTTACTCTGTAGATGTGCCCATAGTTACCCACGGAACATGATTTCATCCCTTGTTGCCAGGTGCACTATATCCTCCACTTTGTCCTGGTAGCTAGCCACAAGCACACTTCCTTTAGTGTGCGGCGAAGAGATCGCTACAAGGCCTTTACAAAGCTCCTGTTGATCTAACGAGCACCACACTAAGGTTTCACCGTTAACAATATAGTAGAGTCTATTTTACCTCCGCTGCAAAAGCTCCCTCTTGAGCCACTGCACCATCCTCAATGCTCGCAGAATCGACAGGGTAGCTAATTAATTGGCCAGGCCGTCCATAGCAGACCCCTTGTTGTGTTGTAAAGTCTGGTTACTCACTCCAAAGACTAGTTCCTAGAATCCCACGCAGTCACATACCACAAACAAACAGTGCATCAGCGCACCCATGCATTCCCACACCATCATCAAACATATCATCCCGCAAGGATCCTTATACTCAAGTTGCTACAACAGTTACCCAAGTTAAACCTGGTTCATGTCAAATTATTTAACTCAACCGTACATGCACTAGCATAGCTACTCTATTTCGCCCAATGACTCAACAAGGGGGACAAGGAAAATAATAATCAATATCTAGTAAACCCTAACATGAGATTCATTTTAGACAAGCACGCATAAAAAATAAAGTAGTCCTTAAAAGGAGAAAGATGGTCCAGGACACTTGCCTCGAAATGTGTTTCTGCTAAATGACTACCAATTGTCCAAATCTTGGTCTTCATGATCCTTGAACCATTTTAGAGTTCAATTTCCTGTCCGCATAAAATAGTCAAAATAAACAAACAATAAATACACATACAAGCTATAAATGGTAACAAAAGTTGAACAAGGGATGTTTGGATAGATTAGTTTACCATGAGAATTTAATCGCAACGAACACCTACATTGGAGTTGCGAATCAAAAGATACGGTGTTTTAAAGATCTAGGGACCAAACTGCAAGTAGGCAGAGCTGAAAAAGGATTATGGGTTGATTAGCAAAAATGATAAGGGCTCTGCAAAACTCACCTTTTCAAGTTTTTTCTGGATTTATTTTAGCGAGGGAAAACCTGTGGACTCGGTCTATGAGCCTATGGACTAAGAATAAGGGTGTTGTCCACTAGTTTATGCTGGACCAGGGGCACAGGCGGGCTGTTGATGGCGTATAGACAATTGAGGTACATGTTTCTGGAGATTAGCCATAGATATGGTTTGTTCAGAAATATCCACAGATATTTGTGACGCGAAGATGACACGATGAATCAGAACGGCAAGCACCTGAGATAGAGATCACTGCAGTGACAGCTTCTGCTTGGATGGCATTCCAGGAAAATCACTGCATATTCAAGGGTGCCCTCCTGAGTTCAGGATGTCAGGTTCCTGGAACACAGCACGGATCATAGAATGCATCAAGAGCACCGATCTGGATTGACAATTTCTTTGGATATGTTGAAGGAAACATGGAGGTGCAAATGCTGGTCGAAATTGGTGCTGTTATCATTGGGAACGCAAGTGCGAACCGGTGGCTCAGTGGCATGTCGCAAATAGCAGCAGCAAAAACATTGCATTCTAGGCTCTAGAGGAGCCGATTTGAGAGGGAGGAGGTAGAGTATGGCGTGGGCACTAGAGAGGGCAGTACAAAGGTGTTTTTCTAGGGTTGGGGGTGAGCCAAACGGCCTGGCGCTGGGCTTGCCTGAGCTAATGGCACGCAGAGGGCATTGATGGCCATTGACGATCGTTCAACCTTGTTGGTGCGTGTTAGAGGCTAGAAATGGGTGTTGGGGGGCCAAGGCCCAACCACGGCCCCTTTTCGAAAGATGGCGCAAAACCTACGAAGGCCTGCGATAAGCCGGCGAGCAATAATCCCGTGAAGGCTCGTGATCAAGAGACCCTTCGGGCCTGGAGGATCCTACTGATCTGAAGGATCCTTCGGTCGCTACATCCTTCCGTACCAGAGGGGTAGTCCACGACAGAAGGATGTGGCCCGTGATGTATAAAGCACGGAAGTCCAGCTGTGCCTGTACTAGAGAGAACAAAATTACGGAATGCCCTATGTAAAAGTAGAAAGAGGAGGGTATTACCGTAATAGGATTGATAAAGGTGTAATGGACTGGGGCTATAAATAGCCCCCCTTAGGGCACTGTAATGGACACTCGATTCCAATTGTTACAAAAACTTCCACTACTCAATTTCCCTTGCCCCTAAGCTCCGAAGAAAACCTAAATCCAACAGCTGGCGCCGTCTGTGTTGTTCGGACAAAAAGTCTGTTAGGATGGCCGGAGCTAAAGGGAAGGCGAAGAAACCATCTCGCGACGGCGAAAGTTCTCACCTGGAGGATGAAACCGAAGCTTCTATTCAAGCACCGGCGGTCACTGTGGCTGCAGAGGCAACAACGAGGACTTCCGCTCCGGCACCCTTACCGGAAAGGTTGATCACCGAAGGTCCTTCCGAAGCCGACGGTCAAGAGCTTTCACCTTCACAAATCGAGGCTATGGCGCGCCTTCAGCAAGAGAAAGATGCAGCCGTGGCGGAAGAGCGAAGAGCTGCGGAGCTCATGGTGGAGCTCGAAAGAGCTAAGGCGGCGGCAGAGGAGGAGCAGCTTCGGAGGCAGGCTCTGGAGAGCATGTCCAAGGAGGAGTCCGGGTACAAGCTCCGGCCCGAAGCTGCTCGCCGACAGCAGGAATCCCTTCGGAAGCAAATAGAGGCTCTGAAGAGGGTGGGCATTCCGGAAGCCGAAGCCCCAGGCTATGCCTCCTTCGACGAAGCTTCCCCGTCATCCCTATCGCCGGCAGCACCTTATGACAAGACCTCATCGTTGGCTCCAGAGCTTCAGCAGGCACCCTGGCCGTCGCGCTTTGCCGTGGTCAAGCTTTCAATGTACGCAGGCGTCTCTGATCCCAGGGAGTTCTTCATGAGCTACGAAGCAGCTATCGAGTCTATTGGTGGAGGAGAACCCGTCAAATCAAAGGCCTTCGTGCTGGCCGTCGAGGGAATTGCCCGAACGTGGTACACCAGATTGCACCTGCTGAGTATCTTCTCTTAGGGGCAACTGAGGCATGAGGTATCTGTGCACTTCCAGGGAAATCACGCGCGTCCTGTCAGCTCAGGAGATCTTCACGCCTGCATTCAGCGTGATGGCGAAAGCCTAGCTGCATATGTTCGACGGTTCATTCACCTCAAGTGCCAGGCCGAAGACATCAACGACGCAACTATTATCGACTCCGTCACGAAGGGGCTTCGGCTCGGGCCAGCCAGGTCTGAGCTGCACAAGGTACAATCAAGGACTCTGGATCATATGCTGAGCATCCTGGAAGCTCAGGTCCGAGTCGAGGATGACATCAGGCGGGAGAAAGAGTACCATGTGCTGCAAAGGGGGGTCACCCCGAAAGGCGCCGACCTTCCCTACATCACCACCACAGCAAGCCATATGAGCCATCTCATCGCGAAGTGCTGCCTATTCAGAAAGATCCTGAACCGTCCCGAGCCCGATCCCCGCCGCGCAATCATCAACCGGAGTCACGGCGGCAGGACAGGCATCGGGCGAGTAAAGACCAGGGGGGGCGTTTCTCTGGCCCTCAGCATCGCCCACCAAGAGGCCCCAGTAAACTCTACTGTCTCTACCACGGGGTTGGACAGGGGCACACTTCGAACTACTGCCCTGACCTCCTAGCCCTTCGAGAAGCCAAGCTTCGTGCGGAAGCTCTGGAAGCGGCCAAGCAAGTTTCGCACACTTTCAGGCGACACGAAAGGGGTTTCGTCGTCATATCAACCAACTCAGCAGCTTACGTTGCCTTCGCCACCACCATGTCCTGCTCTTGCATGGGCCCCTCCGACGCATAACACGCATCAAGAATACTTGCCACCGCCGCCGCCTCTACCGCAGCAGACGTTCGAGCAGGCCCCTTCTTCTGCCCAGCAAACCCAAGCGCGCAAGGTTATCTTTGCTATTACTGGGGGCTCCGGTCAGGATTTTCCTTCCAATTGTCAGTGCCGAGAATATATCAGGCGAGTCAATCATGTGGCAGCTCACCCACCTCTTGTTCAGTGCCGTTGGTCTCATGTGCCCATAAGCTTCACTCAGGAAGACCTCAAGCCGATGGACTATCCTCACAAAGATGCCTTCGTTGCAGCTGTGGATATCAACGGGGATGAGGTTCGTAGGGTCCTTATCGATGGAGGCAGTGCTGCTGACGTCATCTTCCTTAGTGCTCTCCGGCAGATGGGTATTTCTCAGGAAGACCTTAGAGCCTCCCCAGTACCTTTGCAGGGGTTCGGAGGTCAGCCGGTGTATGCAATCGGCAGCATTAAGCTCAAAGTGTCATTCTCTGGCACAGAAGGCCATCGTACTGAAGAGGTAGTCTTTGATGTTATGGACTTCCCGTATCCTTACAATGCCATCTTCGGCAGGGGGGCAATCAATGCGTTCAGTGCTGCAGTACACCATGGCTATTTATGCATGAAAATGCCAGCACCGAACGGAGTTATCGCGGTGTATGGTGATCAGGCAGAAGCACGCCGTCTTGAATTAGGCATTGCTCCGGGTCAGAAGCAGGTTCATGCGCTCACCTCGGGGCCGAAGAGTCAGGCATTTGACGAAACTCATATCACAGCACTGCCTAAGCCTCCAGTTCAGGCGAAAGCCGAAGTCGCCTCCAAGGCAGTTCACCTCAGCCAGACTGCTCCAGATCAGCTCGTCCGCATAGGCACCGAGTTGTCTCCGGAGCAAGAAGAAGAGCTCTTGACCTTCTTGCGATCCAATGCCGACATCTTTGCTTGGTCGCCCAAAGATCTTCCGGGCATTCGTCGGGACATAATGGAACATCGGCTAGACATAAACCCGCACTACCCTCCAGTAAAGCGGAAGATAAGGCAATGGACAGCCGAGAAAGCTGCTGCACTCAAGCAGGAAGTACAGAAGTTACTTGACACAGGAGTCATTCGACCCATAGACCGTACAACTTGGCTTGCCAACCCTGTTCTCGTCAAAAAGTAGAATGGCCAGTGGAGAATGTGCATTGACTTCACTTCCCTTAACAAGGCTTGTCCGAAGGATGATTTCCCACTAGCTCGCATAGACCAGTTGGTGGACGACACAGCGGACTGTGAGCTACTGAGCTTTCTGGATGGCTATTCTGGTTTTCACCAAGTGTGGCTGGCTCCATCAGATCAACCATTCACAGCATTCCAAACTCCAGAAGGAACCTTCTGCTACAATAGGATGCCTTTCGGTCTTAAGAATGCCGGGGCTACTTTCTCTCGGGTGGTCAGAGAGATGCTGAAGCAACAGTTCGGACGCAACGTAGCTGCTTACATCGATGACATCGTGGTCAAAAGCACAGTGCAAGTTACTCACATCTCGGACCTCACTGAGACATTTGAGAGCCTCCGAAGGGTCGGCATGAAGTTGAATCCTTCTAAGTGTGTCTTTGGAGTACGCTCCGGCAAGCTTCTGGGCTACATGATCTCGAAGAATGGCATTGACCCGAACCCCACCAAGATACAGGCAATCCTCGACATGAAGCCTCCTAAGACCATAAGAGATTTGCAGAAATTCACCGGGCGGCTGGCAGCTCTGAATCGATTCATTGCCAAGTCCGCTGAAAGGAGCCTGCCCTTCTACGAGATCCTCAGAGGGTCCCGGCCTTTCATATGGACTCCTCAACACAAGGAAGCATTTGAGGAGCTCAAAGCCTACCTCATCCGGATAACCACTCTACATCCCCCACCTCCGAAGGTCCCTCTGATACTTTACATTGCTGTTGCTCAGTGCGCAGTTAGTGTCGTTCTGGTGCACGAGCTCAAGCTGGATGAGAAACTCGTCCAACAGCCAATCTACTACGTCTCGGAGGTGCTATCTGGAGCTAAGTGCAACTATGTTCTGAGCGAGAAACTGGCTTTTGCAGTTCTAATGGCGGCCAGAAAGCTCCGGCGCTATTTCGATGAGCACCCCATACTAGTCCCTTCGGCGTACCCCATTCGTGACATTCTCGAGAACAAGAATGCTCCAAGTCGAGTCATCAAATGGGCAGCAGAGCTAGCACAATATAACATATCTTTTGTCGCTCGGAAAGCCATCAAGTCCGGTGTCATAGCAGAGTTTCTGGCAGAATTGGCTACTTCTGAGCATTCTGATATCCCTCCAGTAGACCCCTCCTGGCTTGCCTTCACCGATGGGGCTTGGGGAGCTTCTGGTGCCGGTTGCGCAGCAATTATCATGTCGCCTAGCGGGCAGAAGCTTCGGTACTCAGCATCTCTTCAGTTTCAAACAACCAACAATGGGGCTGAGTACGAAGGCATCCTGCTAGGCCTCCGAAGGGCCTGTGATCTGGGTGCGAAGCGGCTAGTTGTACTCAGTGATTCTCAATTAGCTTCTGGGCAGATAACAAAAGACTTCCAAACTAAAGAGCCGGAGCTTGCCCGTTACATCCAACTCATTCGGGACATGGAGAAGCAATTTCTTGGTTTTGAGGTTCGGGCCATTCGGCGCAGTGAGAATGAAGAGGCGGACATGTTGGCTAAGGCCGCAGCTTACCAGAAGGATAAACCAGCTGACGTCTTTCATGAAGTCATCAAATCCCCTTCTACCGCACACATCAAGCTTGTGGCTGCTGTGAGCTCCTCTCTGGCAGAAGATTGGCGCGCCCCTATCAGAGCTTATATCGAAGGGCGTCTTTCTCCTGATGATCATATAGAGGAGCAGCGTTTCCGCCACTGCGCAAGGGGCTATGTCTCAGTCGAAGGAATCTTGTACAAAGCTGGTGTCTGCGCGCCATTGCTTCGGTGCCTGTCTCGCGACGAGGGCCGTAGCCTTCTCTCCGACATACACCAGGGGCTGTGCTCGTCGCATCTCGCTCCTCGTGCTCTGGTTTCTAAGGCTTTCCGTGAAGGCTTCTACTGGCCTACAGCTCTCGTTGATGCGGAGTCTTTGGTCCGCACATGTCCTGGATGCCAATGGATGGGTCGGCAGTCGCATCGACCAGCCACCCCCTTACAACCATTTCCTCCAGTCTGGCCATTGGCTAGATGGGGCATCGATATCGTTGGACCACTTCCTACGGCTCCTGGTGGCTTTCGCTTCACGGTGGTCGCCATCGATTATTTCACAAAATGGGTCGAGGCCGAACCGCTGGTTAAAATCACAGCGCTTGCCATAAGAAAATTCTTTTGGAAGAATGTCATATGCCGGTTCGGCGTACCCTTCGAACTCACGGTGGACAATGGCAAACAATTCGAGGCTGAGCTATTTCGAGAGTACTGCACTAGCATCGGTGTTAAGAAGTGCAACATCTCCGTCGACAATCCCAGAGCCAATGGGGCTTGCGAACGCGTAAATGGCAACATTTTCCATGCTTCTCCCGAGCACTGGTGGGTTTGCCGAAAGGGAAGTGGGTGGAAGTCTTGCCCCATGTCCTATGGTCTCTACGTACCATAAAGACAAGAGCAACAGGGTTTACCCCATTCAAGCTTATGTATGGTAGTGAAGCTATGACTCCTGAAGAGATCAAACATGGTTCCCTTCGAACCAATCTTCCATCCCTCAATGCCGAAGACCTCACCAAAGACACCATCGAAGAGGTGCGTTTGAAGGCCGTTTCAAACCTCAGTCGCTACATTAAGTCGATGGAGAGCACCTACAACAAGAAGGTTCATCCTCGGTCCTTCGAGCCGGGCGATCTCGTTCTCAAGCTCAACCCCAATCCTACCTCCGTAGGGAAGCTTCAAAGCAAATGGACTGGTCCATTCATTGTCCACCGTTCGGTCAGACCTGGAGCTTATCACCTGCTGCAGTTGGATGGATCACCTATCACCCATACTTGGAATGCAGATGTGCTCAAGCGCTTCTATGCTTAAGATGTCATCTGTGCCCATGCCAACTCATACCTCACACGCATCCTCGTGAGTCATTTTGTTTTCTTCACTTTGGGCCGAGCTACAACTTCAGCGAAGCTTTGTGGGTTTCTTCTTTTTGTGCCGAGCCGCGTCTCGTGCGAAGTCCTGCAAGTCATTATATTTCCTCTTCACCTATGAGCCGAGCTGCGCCTCGAGCTAGGTCTTTCGAACCTTCTAGTCGCCGATTTGCTAAGCTGAGCTGCGTCTCACGACACTGTAAACCGAATTTGAGCTGCGTCTCACCACAATGTAAACCGAGTAACATCCGAAAGACGCCCCCGCAAACGTCCTATGCATACTTCGTGCCTCAGATGATTCCTCGTGCCTTCGATGCATCGAGATGCCGGCTCATGTCCGAAGAAGAGGCTGTGCCTCAGATGATTCCTCATGCCTTCGATGCATCGAGATGCCGGCTCATGTCCGAAGAAGAGGCTGTGCCTAAGATGATTCCTCGTGCCTTCGATGCATCGAGATGTCGGCTCATGTCCGAAGAAGAGGCTGTGCCTCAGATGATTCCTCATGCCTTCGATGCATCGAGATGCCGGCTCATGTCCGAAGAAGAGGCTGTGTCTCAGATGATTCCTCGTGCCTTCGATGCATCGAGATGACGGCTCATGTTCGAAGAAGAGGCTGTGCCTCAGATGATTCCTTGTGCCTTCGATGCATCGAGATGCCGACTCATGTCCGAAGAAGAGGCTGTGCCTCAGATGATTCCTCGTGCCTTCGATGCATCGAGATATCGGCTCATGTCCGAAGAAGAGGCTGTGCCTCAGATGATTCCTCGTGCCTTCGATGCATCGAGATGCCGGCTCATGTCTGAAGAAGAGGTTGTGCCTCAGTTGATTCCTTGTGCCTTCGATGCATCGAGATGCCGGGTCATGTCCGAAGAAGAGGCTGTGCCTCGAATGATTCCTCGTGCCTTCGATGCATCGAGATACCGGGTCATGTCCGAAGAAGAGGCTGTGCCTCGAATGATTCCTCGTGCCTTCGATGCATCGAGATGCCGGGTCATGTCCGAAGAAGAGGCTGTGCCTCAGATGATTCCTCGTGCCTTCGATGCATCGAGATGCCGGCTCATGTCCGAAGAAGAGGCTGTGCCTCAGATGATTCCTCGTGCCTTCGATGCATCGAGATGCCGGCTCATGTCTGAAGAAGAGGCTGTGCCTCAGTTGATTCCTCGTACCTTCGATGCATCGAGATACCAGCTCATGTCCGAAGAAGAGGCTGTGCCTCAGTTGATTCCTCGTGCCTTCGATGCATCGAAAAGCCGCCATCTTCCGCGAGCCTCCTTCATCGCTTCGTGCGCATGAAAGCCGTTTCGCTACCGAAAGTAATGTAACGCTCCACCGCTTCGTGCGCATAAAAGCCGTTTCGCGACCGAAAGTAACGTAACGTCCTTCACCCCTTCGTGCACATAAAAGCCGTTTCGTGATCAGAAGTAACGCAACGCTTCGAGCGATCCGAAGGCTTCTCGTCAACTATGCAGCGGTTCTCGCAAGACAACCAAACACGTTGGCCCGTACTCTCGAAAATGAAAGTTACGCAAACCGAAGCACATCTTTCGTCCCGGCTCACGAACAAGGGAAGAACATCTATTAAACACATTTCTTCGGTTACAACGACTTCAAAGTACATCTCTTCCGCACATTGATGTCATGAACATCTCTTCGATAAGTACAATGTCGTATACATTCCTTCGTTACAATCAATGTTTCTTCGTTACAACAATCATCCGTACGCACAACACAAGAAGCACTCCCTCGTTATTCACATGCCACTACAACAACCGAGTCACGGCGCTCGCCGACCGAAGCGCCCTAGACTGGGGAACTGCTCCCCCATCTCGTCTTTTTCGCGCCGAAGCAGCGCTAAATAGCTCACTATCTCTCCGCGACCGAAAGCGAAAGGGCCAGCTGCTCCAAGTCTGGAACTGGTTCTTTGGGTGACGAAGCCCCACTCCATATCTCAATAATCTCAACTCCCGGCTCCACCTTCGGCGCACCCAGCAGGAGGGCCGGGCTCTGACGGTCCCGAAGAGCCCTTCGTTGGTCCCGCTTCACACGTCGCCTCAGCCTCTCTTCCGAGCTTACTTTATTACACGACTCCTTTATAGAGGTGCTATGATTTCTCACGAACTCTCGGAACTCTTCTAGGGTTCCGGAGGGGTTCTTCCGGAACCATCTGCGCCACTGGTGTTTACTCGCGAAGTCGATACGGCTAACGATGGTGCTTCCCGAAGGGACGTACGACAGAGGCACCGTGTCAAGAATTAATCCGTCCTGAACAAAAGGAACTTAAGTCACTTTCCGAGCCAAAAGTTATATTGCAAAGCTTTTGCAGTGCTAGTTCCGAAACGTTCAAAAACCTAGGTACAATCTACAGCTAACTTCACACCTAGGGCTGTCCTTCGGCCGCCCCCCCCCCCCCGACGAGCCGCCCTCCGCCGCCGCGCCTTCGCGTTCGCCTTCGCATGCCCGAGCGGTGCTTGCTTCGCCGACTTCTTGCGTCGAAGGGCCCGGTCTTCCTGCAGCAGCCGGTCTTCCGCCTCCCGCCGCGCGGAGCGCAGACTCGCGGCTTAGCTCGGCGCCGCCTCGAAGCCAGAACCCCTGGGCGAAGGCCTTCGACACGTCGCGGAGAGACTCCCGGAGGTCTGCGTACGCTTCGAAGCCTCCGGCACAAGCCTCCTGCACCCTGGTGATAACTCTCTTGATGGGGGTGAAGTCCACAATGCCGCCTGCACGAACGGCGGCAAAGGCGCCGGTCCAGGAGACTTGGGCGCAGTGATTTCCGAAGGTTCGGAGGGCCTTATGGGCGGTTTCAATCCCGCGTCGAATACGCGATATGCCCGCCAAGGGATCCTCTGACGCGTCCGGTTTCCTCGCCGCGATGCTCACCCCCAGCGTGCCGAGGAGACCGTCCACTTCTTCCATCAATTGCCCCACCCCTTCAGCGAGCTGTTCCAGGGTCGTAAGCTGACCTTTGGCGGCGGTGAGAGCTTCGTGGAAGTCGTCCCGCTCCTTCTGCACAGCCCCAAGTGCTTGTTCTAGTTCTACAAGGCGGAGCTCGGCTTTACGCCGTAACTCCGAAGAATTCTTTGCTTCAGTCTCCGCGGCCCGGAATCGGCTTTGCAGATCTTCCCGGTCCTTTCGAGCCTGCGATGCTACATGCCGCGCCAGCATCGCACTCTGGCAAATAGGCAAAGGCAACTGTTAGCATCCGAACAAGTTAGTAACACGAAACTCCTATGCATATAAGATACCTGTATAGCCATCCCGGAGAGGGACTCTGATGCCTCGTCCGGACTCAGCTCCTCGAGCAGCTCGTCAACTGCGGCCATGTCAAGCAGCCGACCAGCCAAACCCAGAGCGTGCCGCGCACCTTCGCGCGGCTGGAAATCTTCTTTCCGGAGCTCAGCAGCTATATCGTCGGGCGTGGACCCCGGAGGCAGGAAGCTATACAAGCCCTACCCCCGGCCATGGACGGGCGGCCTCTCGGAGCTACTGCTGTCGGCGGCGCCCTTGCCGTCATCAGACCCCACCTCCTTCGCAGGGGAGGTCTCCAGCTCTACAGAGGATGCAACGTTAAACTTAAGTACATGTCTACCTGTACATAACAAGTCCAAAGCACGTA
Organism: Oropetium thomaeum; assembly: GCA_001182835.1. Taxonomy (NCBI): domain Eukaryota; kingdom Viridiplantae; phylum Streptophyta; class Magnoliopsida; order Poales; family Poaceae; genus Oropetium; species Oropetium thomaeum. The sequence continues at coordinate 241,083 of LFJQ01000040.1, read as the reverse complement.
CCTTCCCCGAAGCCAAAATCTACGTCTCCAACGAAGTAGTCATCGGAGGCCTCGGGTACGGCCCCTCCTCCCGAAGCCCCCGCCGCGGCAGTCGAGCAGCCCGGGCTCACCCCTTCGGCAGAGTCCTCGGCCTCCGGCTCCGCAGTCAGCGAGCCCGAAGCACTCGGAGAGCTTCGGCCTTGCAGCGCCGTGATGGCCCTTGCAGCAGCCCTCTTCGCGGCCCGACCGCCCTCTAGAGGCGAGGTCGCCTCGCCGCCGGCCTTCTGCTTCTTCGAACTCGAAGCTTCCCCGGCCGCTGCCTTCCCCTTTCCCTTCTCCTCCTTATCGGCCAGCTTCCGCTCCGGAAGCTGCGCGTGCGGGTCCTTCAGCAGCAGGACCCGATTGAGTCGTGGCCCGCACTGAGCACGCTCTCGGTGGCGTGCTTCCATCTCCCGGAACTTTCCGAGGTAGTGCTCGGCCCGCGCTTCGATCTCGTCCAAACTGAGATCTGCACATAAGTCATATGAGTCCGCGGCATGAAACTTTAAATGACGAAAGACCGAAGAAAGTAAGCTCGCGCAGAAAATTTACCGGGAAATTTCTCCGGCTGTAGCACCAGCCTTCTTTGGCCGCCGGGCAGCCCCACAAGGAACTCCCGGGACCAGTCCTTGAGCAGCGGACTGATTCCGGCAGTCACAAACTCTTCGCACAAATCCCGCATGGTCAGCTTGCGGGACACCTCCTCCAGCACCTTCATCCGATTCTTCGACTTGTCACTTAGCTCGATGTCCGGGCGCGGCCAGTGCAGAATCTCCGAGCAAGTGGACCGAAAGGGGCTTCCCTCTTCCACTTGGTAGTAGAACCACCCGGAGGTCCAGCCCCGACCCCAATGCTCGCGATAAGCCTTAGCCGGCAGCCGGTTCTCGTCGATTGGCACGAAGCCGACGGTGGCGTAAGGCATCATGTAACCCTCCCCTAGCGGGCTATCATGCTTCCGGTAGGCTGTCCGGTGCATCGCAGCGAAGACGTCGGCGTCCGGCATAACTCCCTCCATCCGGAAGGCCCACTCCATGATGCTCAGCCTCACGATGGCATTCACGTGATTTGCTGAATCTCCAGCTCGTAGCGCTCCCACACCTTGCCGACGAAACTTGAGCACGGCATCCGGAGCCCTCCGTCGAAGAAGCGAAGAAACAGCACGGCGCGGTCGGCACGCACCTCCGGCTGAGTCACCCCCTTCGAAGGCAGCGAGGCCAAATGCCTCTCCAGCCACCCCCGCGTCGCCATCTCGTCCAGTTGGCTCTCCGTCACCGTGCTCAGTCCGAGCACGGGACTGGTGGGCAGGGAGTCGGAGACACGGCACCGACCCTTCGAGCTCGATGCGCCTCCAGCTTTCGGCATGACTACTGCGTTAGATTGTGGGACTTCGGAGAAAGGTTTCGAGCTCACAGCTCAGGCTTCGGCGAAGCGGCCGCGAAAAGGGAAGGAGGTTTCGGGTCAAGTTCGGGCTTCGGCAGAGCAAACTCGCAAGCAGGCTGTGAGAACTTCAACTGAGCGCGCGAGGATGCGAATGGATCGCGCCCCTCCGCCCCGCTCTTGCTTTTATAGGCGCGACCGTCGTCACACACACCGAAACGTGGTTCATCGAAAAACGTGCCCGGCTCCGGTCCCATTGCGCCGTTATTGCCTCTTTTCGGGAAACGTGCCCCGTTCCGTTTCCACTGCGCTGTTGACGCTTCGTGCTCGCAAAATGCATTTCATCGGACACCGTGCCCGTTCTCTCCAACCGCGCGGTTGCCACTTCGTATTCGGACACTTCAGGACTGACATTTATTTCATCGGCATGTAATCTCTTTCGCAGGCCTTCTGAAGCACCGAAAAGAGGGGAGGACCGATGGGCCTGGCCTTCGGATCATGGTTTCGGTCCTTCCGAAGGCAGATCTCACCCATAAGGGGCTGCTGTTGGGGGGCCAAGGCCCAACCACGACCCCTTTTCGAAAGATGGCGCAAAGCCCATGAAGGCCTGCAATAAGCGGGCGAGCAATAATCCCGTGAAGGCTCGTGATCAAGAGACCTTTTGGGCCTGGAGGATCCTACTGATCCGAAGGATCCTTCGGTCGCTACATCCTTCCGTACCAGAGGAGTAGTCCACGACGGAAGGATGTGGCCCGTGATGTATAAAGCACGGAAGTACAGCTGTGCCTGTACTGGAGAGAACAAAATTACGGAAATGCCCTATGTAAAAGTAGAAAGAGGAGGGTATTACCGTAATAGGATTGATAAAGATGTAATAGACTGGGGCTATAAATAGCCCCCCTAGGGTACTGTAATGGACACTCGATTTCAATTATTACAAAAACTTCCACTACTCAATTTTTCTTGCCCCTAATCTCCGGAGAAAATCTAAATCCAACAATGGGGATGCGTTTTGGTGCTCCGTGCACCAGTTAGAGGGGATTGAAGGATGCGGCAGCGGTTCCGGCTGCTCAGCGTTTCAGTCCTGAGGAGAACGAAGCAACATTATTGTTTCCAGCTGGTAACGTGTGGGGCTGCTGCTGGGCTGCGCGTGGGCCAAGGGGGAGGGCGGCGCATGGGCCAAAAGGGGTAGGGGAGCTGGGCTGCTGTGTGGACTTTAAACCCAGGGCGTATTGGGGAAAGGAGGAGGAAGGAAAGAGGAGCATGGTGGGTTTTCCGGCCCAAGAAGACTATCGTTGTATTTTCAAAATTTATTTTCTAGTTTTATCCAACAAATAAAAGTTTTTAAAAGCATGGAAATAAATTCAGATAGAAAATTTCAAAGTGAGTCAAATACATTTTTTTCAAATGTTTTCAAAATCCATTAATTGATCAAACGAACGTAAATTTTATTCTATCGAGTCATGTTAAATACAAAACAAAATTTTATTTTTATTTATTTAGGATTTGAAGAAAACCTTAAGATATTTGAAAAAAATTGCATTGAGTTTTTTTTATAATGGTTCATATTCTAAATTCAAAAATTTGAGATGTGACACCGTGCTTCTTCCCGCCACGCTCTCCGCCACTCGCCCCATCTTCTCTGTCCCACGTGCGCATGGCTCAAGATGAAGGCACCTGTGGCGGAGCTTGCGACCACAAGTAAGACCAAAGTTGAGCGGAGGATTCTGGCGACGGAGTGCACGGTGTGTGTGGTGGTGTAGTGCTGCACCGTCACCGATGATTTAGCGTCGGCGGCATAGGGCCCTAGGTTGTCTAGGAGGCGGTGGAGTTCGGGTACAACAATTTTTCACGGCCGTAAGTAGATTCAGCGGGGAGGTGGTGGTCCGACGGTGGGAGGCGTGCAGTGGTGCGGCGAGGTTGTGAAGGCACCACCGAAGCCACGGGCGACGGGAAGGCGATGAACGGGGCTAGCGATAGATGCATCAGATATCGACAAGTTAGTGGTGGCGGCGGCTCGTTCGGCGGTGCAGGAACGGGTGGGGGATGCGTGTCAAGGTGGCGCATTGCTGCCGGCCATTGGAGATGGAGGCGGCGGTGGGAAGGTCTTGTTGGTGGCAGCGCCGAGATGGTGCAGGAGATGGTGGGTGTGAAATGAAGATGAAGATGTGGCACGTGTCATAAATGTGAAGCGATAGCGCGCTCATCCCCTACTACTGGTAGCTCTTTAGCGGCCTTCCAAAATAAAAGTATTCCGTAGCCAGACCAGCACACGGACCGCACCAGACAAGGTCCATGCGTGAGCACATGGGAAACGCCCGGACGACGGGTCTTTAGTTGGTTCCAGATAGAGCCGAGGATCACGCCCACGTCCGTGAACCAGAGAACGGTCCACCATCAGCTCAACCTCACGGGAAGCGGGAGCGCGGACATGGCCACAAACATGGATGCCTCCTCGTCAGCTACAGCCTACAGAGAGAGAGCATGCTGCAGTGCCATCGACGCTCCATCGGCGAGAATGTTGCGACGGTTCAGAGCGGATCGTAACCAACAGAAGGTTGTAATTGATTCCAGCATCATAACATTTCTCGTCTGTTATAGCCACGAGGTGTTATTTATTAGATAAAAAAAATGCCCACTAGCAGTTCCGTTTGCCTCGAAACTTTGCTGAAACTTGGATGGTTCATAACAAGTAAATTAGGAAAAAAAACAATTATTAGTAACAAAGGTATAAGTGGTAAACTGTCACTACATCACGGTTCATTTTTATCGACATGTATTACCTACCAATGATAAGTCGTTAAAAATGAACAACTAACTATAGGTCAGTAATTTTACATATACCGATCGAATTAGTTAATAATTATCTCAATATTGTAGGCGACTCACTGTTGGTCGATAATTCTTTGAACTAACAACTAACTACAAGTCAGTATATCTTTTAAACTAGCAAGAAATCATAGGTCGGTAAAAGGACGTGAGTTGGTAAAAGGAAGTACAGAGGAAGTACTAAACAATACAAGAAACCAACTAACTACCAGTGCGGTAGGCTGCGCGCATCCGGGGCAGGCCTGTCCCTCTCAATCAGTTTTTTCCACGCACTCATCCTTCCAGACAAACCGTCCAACACCAACGTTCCCTAGGTGGACGAGAGGATGGTCTTTTTCCCCATTGCCGCCCTCATATATCCTCCTCTTATCGTCACCGATGCCCAATTTCGCTCCGGCCGCAGCTAATCACCTGCGACGTTGAGCTATTTTACAGCATCTCGAGCTCGAGGAACTACCGTACGAATCTTCGAAAGGCCCCCTGCTGTGCCTTCGTGGCTGCAGTACGTACGTACGTAAGAACCTTTTTCCCCGTGTTTTCCCTTTTGGTTTTATCTAGAACTAGGAACACAAGTGGTACACGTACATGTGCATCCAAGGCGGTCCAGCGAGACGCGTCGACCAGATCAACTCAAGCAGCTAATTGCCGCGGAGTCGTCTCACTCGCAAAGCCATAGTTGGTCTTTTGAAAAGAAATAACAAGTCGTCCACTGGCCGGGTCAGGTCGAGTTAAAGTAGTCACAACTCACAAGGCGATCAAGTCCACATACCCCATCTCCCCATCTAACTATATAATAATGGGGAAGAAGAGGGCATGGGACTATGGGAGGAAGTGATCGGGCCGGCGACGTAAAGAGAGCCTGAGACTGTCAACTCGACTGCACCTCAATCAGCAGCCGCCCGATTCAACTGAATCCATCCATCGAGAAATCCAGCTCCGGCGAAGAAGGTGATCCAGAGAAAACAGTAAAGAAGGGGTAAAAAAACAGCCATGTTGGAGCACCTCGTCGGGCTGGTGAAGGTGCGCGTGGTGAGGGGCGAGAACCTCGCCGTCAGGGACCTCCGCTCCAGCGACCCCTACGTCGTCCTCCGCGTGGACAAGCAGGTTGATTCTCTCCCCATCCATACTCCTCTGCGCCCGTCTTCTTGTTCTCCTGCTCGCTCTGTTCGACTTTTGTGTGTCCCTCTCCCTGTTTGGATTCAGACACTTGTGCCGGTGAAGTTGTATCAAGCTAGTAACTGCCACTGCTTTCCATGTCTCAATTTGCAGAAACTCAAGACACGGGTGGTGAAAAAGAGCACCAACCCGGAATGGAACGAGGAACTCACCGTCTCCGTTGAAGACCCGGCCATTCCGATTAGACTGGTACTACGCACACCAGCCTCCAATTTCTTTCACTCCTCCTTTTTTTTTTCTTTTTCTGGCATGAAAAATCCCATTTCGTTTTGATATTTACCCTGTCAAACAACTCTCACGTTTAAGCGTCCACTAGTTTTCTGGCATGTGCGATACGCACGCACTATTCTATTACTATAATAACATATGTTGAAACAGATTTTAATTTCATACGGAGGAAATTTAAAATTTTATAAATTGTAATTAGTTCAATTGGTATAACAAGGACAAATACATATGGTCCAAAATTTAAAGGGCCATTGACCTCACATGCCTAATTTGTAAAATCCCGCATTTGACAAAGGTCTATGAAGCTACCCATTTAAAACACCGAGACCACAGTTCATATGGCTGTAAACTCTTACACTTGTTCTATATAATTAGTGGGTCCGATCTGAATTAATATTTAGGATTAAATCAATCAAAATATCATAGGGCTCTAATTCATGGATATCTTAATCGTAGGGTGACAAAAGGTCGAACCCTACATAAAGGTCGCATGTAACACGAGCTTTATAGTATAGATAAATAATATTCTCAAGATGGTTGTTATTTTGTAATGTAACCAGTTGTGGAAGCAATTCTTTATATATGCCAATCGTTGTTCAGGACTTACAAGCAGGTCTGGTTAATCACATATTGTAGTAATTTCATATGCCAATTTTAACCACTATTCCAGTCTCCAGCACACAATCTTAATGGCATAGCTATATATCTTATTCCTGAATTGTTGCGTTAATTATTACTACCTGCATGTAGAAAAATTCAACCCAAACAAATCTGACACATTACTATAACAAATTTGGACAAGCCATGTGCTAACCACCGTCATTTATACCAACTTGTGGGACGTAGAAAAATTCGGCCCAAACAAGTCTGACACATAACTGTAACAAATTTGGACAAGTCATGTGCTAACCACCGTCATTTCTACCTACTTGAAATCCATGTATTAGGCAAATCAGGAGTACAGAACGCATTTTCAACAAAGGGCTGAAAATATTGGCTGCGACAACGGAAATGTCACTAATAACATTGGGTCACTGAAAATAGGCACTTTCAGTGATTCAGTTAATCTTTGGTTCATTTGACCATTCATAACAACAAATAGACAGCTAGAATCATGCCAGTGATCACTTCTGCTGAAGCATATACCATAGCGGACTTATTCAGTGTCTGAGTGAAAATGACGAATTCACTACTTTCCAGCACAAATTCTGCGACATTTTTCCCTGAACTGCATGCTAATTATATTTTCAGTGAAGGCAATTAAAACTTAGGCTCTTTAATTTGTTATCAAGACTTTACAAGTGATGTTTGTTTCTCCTTTTTCTCCAGGATGTTTTTGACAAGGACATGTTCATGGACAATTCAATGGGTACTGCAGAACTGGACATCCGTCCGTTGGTGGAGGTTGTGAGGATGAAACTTGAAAATGTTCCTGACAACACTGTGGTCAAAAAGCTTGTACCGAACAGACAGAACTACCTAGCTGAAGAGAGCAAAATATTTTTCTCCGAGGGGAAGGTTAAACAAGACCTAGTTGTCAGGCTAAAGGACGTTGAGTCCGGGGAAATTGAGCTCCAGCTTCTGTGGGTCGACATACCTGGCTCTAAGGGTATATGAATTCTCTGTTGCCTGGCCGTGTCCCTTGGGACTCCAGTAAGATTCATGCGGAGAACTCATGTAACTGTTTAGTTTTGAAGCAGCATGTATGAGATGCTGTTCGTATGGGCATCTCCAAGCAGTTCGTCAAAGAACCTGACATTTGATCGAGGTGATTGTAAATGAGAATTTCTTGTTATCAAGCATTGTGTGGAGTCTATTGGATGGTGCAAAAATATGTAGGGATTGTAGCAGACAACTCAGAATACATATGCTTGCTTTTGAACATTGTAAAATAATGTTGTACTCTTGGTCGTATGCATGAGAAATGTAGAAGGCTGGATTCTGTTTCTGTTGTCTAAAACCCCAGAAATGTAAACATACATATGCTTAGTTAGGCGCCTTGCAAGTTGAAGAACACTTTTGTTTTGCTTTCCTTTTTTGAGATGAGTTGAAGAACATGTGATCTTTGTATAGGAGATCTTCCAATTTAACGTGTAAGCACATGGAGACCCAAAATAAATAGTCGAACTAATAACTTTCAGCACAACAACCCACGTAGCAACGGGTCGAGAGCTCTCGGTTGGTAAAGGCCTTGCCCACCCGGGCTCGACCCGAGCGCGCACGCGGGAGCAGGCCTGAGCCTTTACGGCTCCCCGTGTCTGCTCTCAGCACATGGCGCTGATGGGTCCCACAGCTGGCCCACTGTCTGTAGAAAAGAAACACGCCACGTAGCCATTACAACCTCTCTCTCCAAAACGTTGACGGCTGTCCTTGACGGCGAGCTGCTACCTTCATCCGACGATATAACCATTTCAAGATTTCATCAAAGTAAAATAATTTTAACTTTGATTATGAATATATAAAAATAAATTATTTTAAATATAAAAAGTTATATATTATTATAGTAACCGGGCTACTGTTTTTTTTTCTTTTTTTTGTTGAGTAGTGTATCCTTTATGACTAATAAGAAAGGATAGCTATACGATATGTGAGTATAGTTTTTATTTTTTTTTTACTCATTAACAGTTTACTGTTCCAATGCCATATATTTTGGTTTGTTATGACATTTCTTATCCTTATTTTTTCTTATCTAAGACCCTGGCTGCCGCTCGTGGTCACGATGGCGTCGGGACTCCACGTGACCTGCCGCGGCTAGAGTATATATATACACATTGGGTGAGCTGACATATGCAAAACACAGAGCAAAATAAAACTAGAGATGACATGAAATCGATCTAAGGAGATGAGGGAACCAAAACACACCGAGCATGAGGAAGAGGACCATGCATGTGGCGAAAACAGTCTTCATGGCCGTCCGTGCAGCCTTACTCCGCCCATGCACTGACTTGCCTGCCGCACCCTCCCTCAGAAACGGATGGTCCCACGGGCACCGCTTCGCCCTTTGCTGCCGGTCACAGAAAAAATGGACCATCTCTTCTACAAGACTCAATCAACCAAAATCAATCTCCATCCCCTTTGATCTAGATCAGGCGATTCACGCCGTGGCAGCTAGAGCACCATTCATTTTTTTGGGGCGTCCAAGATCTCGACAAGTGGAGCTCCTTAGATAAAGGGAGAGAGGCCGTGGCCATTCTCAATCCAGACGGATAGAGGCACCGCAGCCTCAGACCACATCAGTACATCACCGGCGTGCCATCAAGCCATCACCACACCTAAGGACGGAAGACGAGGGAGGTTTACATTTGTGGCTTGAGGCGCCACAATGAGCGGCATGGGTGGACCACCCCAGACAGCAGGGTGGGGCTGGGGCGGCTGCCCCAGCTACCGCCGGCGAGGATCCCCCCTCACCCTTGGTTAAGCTGTTCAGCGAGCTCCAAGCTGTCTGCTTTTTTTTTTTGAGCGAACTTCAACACTACGGCAAATGGGATCTTTGCCGAGTGTCTCTGGCAGTTGGCAAAGGCCAAATTGCACTCAGCAAAGCCTTTATCGAGCACTGCACTCGGCGAAGAACACTCGCCAAAGCAGGTAACGACAAATAGGTCTTTGTTGAGTGCTTTTTGTCGGGCCCTCAGCAAAGACTTTACCGACTGCCAAGTGTCGTTAGTGGCACTTGGCACAGAAAAGTGTCGTCAACGAAGGTCTAACGGTGAGGCCTTGCCAAGTGCTGGCACTGGGCAAAGACCCAGTCTTTGCCGAGTGCAATGGCTCTGGCACACGGCAAAGGCTATTGCTTTGCCAAGTGTTAAAGCTACTATACTCCATAAAGACATAGGCGTAGGACGAAATTGACGTTGCAGGAGCTGGTGCGAACGGTTGCCACGTGCGGTCTGGGACGCGCACGTGTTGTATGATTAGGTTGACCCTGCAGAGGTATAAAAAATCGGTTCGAATCGCTGTCGCTCTCAGCTATGAGTTTACTTGAACTCTCTGTCACATTTTAGTAAAGAAGTTGAGGTACAACGAGGATGATGCTATGATGATTTTATTACTTTGTTACTTCTATTATGCTTGACTAGTTCAGTGCCAATTAAAGTTACATTTTAATCACTTAACCTGTGCTAAAATTTGACCAAGAGCAGTTCAGGCTTGCGAGTCCACTTTTGCAAGTAAACCCACCCTAGTCAGCCTTCATGTTAGGAGTCGGCTGTAGTCAGCTCTGTTGACGGCTAAGCGTTATTGAGCTTCTTAGAAGCTCACGCGTTAGCGATATGTGATTTTCAGACGCCGACGTGCAAAACCAGGACGATAGCATCCACTGGGAGGAGTCTCACTCCGAGGTTGGGAATCTCCAGTGAGAACTGTGCGAGTCGTCGCAGTAATTTTGAAGTGGCCAGTAGCATGACGCCCCTGGGCATGGTGCATGCTTTTGCTTAAAGTAAGAGTGTTGGAGTCTGTAAAGATCGAGTCTTCCGCTGTTATGTTTTCAAAACATTATCTGCGCACTCTGAATCATTTGTAAGACTTAAGTTTCAATCTATGAATCAATGTTGTATTAAATTCTCTCTCTTTATAAATTATTACTGTTTATTCCTGCCTGTGTTGTATCGTGTGTACGCTCGCTTCGCCGAGCATTGCCCAACAGGATCCTGGCTCATCAACGACCGACCGGATCCGTCCCAAGAAGAGGTTTTCTGGGTGAGTCCGCGTCAGCTTGGTATCAGAGCTGTGTTGGGAAAACGGTACAACGTTTAAGGCATATTTTCGAAAATCACGTGCGAGTGAGGTACGAGCCCTATTAGGTAATAGGTTATCAAGTGGCAAGCTAACCTAGTGCAGGAGCTAACTAAACCCAGTCTAGATTTACATTTCTGTAACGACGCACCTACGCTGAGGTAAGCAAGGTAAGGTACGCCACTTGACTGCGGTGAAAGGTCGAGAAAACCCCTGTTGCGTCTGCAACAGTAGCGTTCTATACCGTGGTGGTATGGAAGGAGGTACTATGTTCGTTGTAATATAGTACACCCCCTTGCCGTTTAGGGAGAAAAGCGGACCTCTACCGTACGAGGTGTGGGTTACGGACCTGTTGCGAATGCAGACCTTCGCAACAGTGGTGTCTTGTGTCTTTGGCACACAAGAGATGAGTTTGTTCCTCACGACCTAGGTTTCGCGGAACACTCTCATACCTCCGCTGCCTGAGTAAAAGTGCAGTCTGTCGCCGCGCAGGGAAGGTCGGACACGTGATCCCCGTACTTGACCTACTCGGGACGACCCATATGGCAATGATATGGGTTGTTGTTTTACTTTGGATATATTTATATTAAACTGCCTGTGATGCCATTTTCTGCAGGTACACTAACCTCGGTACCGTAAGAAACGTGTAGTAATGTCTAACTTGAGTGCGATTCTGCCACCGCCTAAGCGTATTCTTTTACTTTTGTGAGGACGCATAGGGCGAGTCAGGATTGCATTTGCATGATAAAATGGTAAAATTCTTAAAAACTTACATTAAGTCATCCAGGACTAGAAACTTTGCTAATAATGGCTAGTACACATTCGGAAGTTTAAAACAAAAATCAACTTGGATACCTTCCTCCTTAGAGATTATGTGGCCTCAACCGAGTCGGAGCAGAATCCTTGCATACCATTGAGCCTTTTACAGTACTTTCCTCGATGGGAAGATTGCCTCCTTGACAGGTCAACTTAGGCGGCAAGCACTATGGGTATATTGGTTGTCGCTAGACTAGCAACTTTAGTATCAATCTTTGAACACCTTTTACGCAGGGATGAGAATATTTTACGTATCGGACGATTTAGCATGCCTTGAACTATATGCCAACATGTGGCTTCCGATTGATAAAATGTTGTCATCTCTGTGTTGCAGATGGACGACAACACGATCGAGCATGGGCTCGCGGAGATAGGTGTTGAGGACTCCACCCCTACCTACGTCACCAAGCAATCGGGACGCAAGGGATTCGTGGAGATACTCGTTCAGACCTTGCAGTCGCTGGGTTATGTAGAGACTCCTTGGTTTCAGATCCGAGAGTTTCGGCAGTATGACCTACCGCGCTGCTCAGCCATAGTTACACTACCCACGCACCCTCGACATGCCAATGGAGAGATTTGGACCAGTACCACATTTGGTTCGGATAAGACTGAAGCCATCGAGTCAGCCGCTCATCAGGCTCTATTGAGGCTTTGCGAGCGACACATTGAGGACCTGGCTGACAAACCAGCGGCGATGTTCCCGATACGGGACCAGGTCGACAGTGCCTGGCATCGCAACGTCAAGAATGCTCAGATCAGGACTCTCAAGGGAGAGATGGACCACGTCACTCCCTTGTTCACGTTGAGCCTAGCGCTGCTCAACTTGCATGAGGACACTGTTCTCACAGCTCAGATGGACCGTCAGGCCTTGCGACGGGCTCATGTGGAGATAGCCCAACTCAAGGAGAAGGTCCAGGACTTGGAGAGCAAGAACAATGCACTGCGTGCTCGCTGCGACGCCCGCGCTACACGCATCTCTGAGTTGGAGGTCGTCTCTGAGATTAAGACTGCCCAGATCCATGCTAGGGAGAATGATTGCAACCTCATGTTGCAACACATTCACCAGTTGGAGATACTCTGGGATAATGCGGTTCAGATGGCTGAGGACCTCGCCCATGAGAATCATCATCTGCAGCATCAGATAGCGGGACTTTTGGAGGCACAGCAGCCCCCTCCCGCTAACGATGATGCGCCTGAGTCAGAGGTATCGGATCCCGAAGATTCAGACCCAGAGCCAGACGAGGAGTAGATCGGAGATGGTTTCATGACGCCAAGTTTAACTAGATGAGTACTTAAGGAGTGCGTTGTGCCTGTCATGGCGTTAGCGTGTGTTCTCGTGAGTCTATCTTAGTAGCGTTGTAATCTTTTGGATGTAAGAGTGGTGGTTTGACAGTCTACGGAATTTGAAGAAACTAATGTACTGTCATTATTTTGGAAAGGAATGGAGTTTGTTTTTATGAGTTATCCATGCCATGCATTTTGACCTCCGTTTGCATATATCCAGCTATGGTTATAGAGTAAACTGCGCTAATGGGGACCGCTCTTCGCTTTTTTTTTCAGAATGGTGAACACCAGGGCTGGACGTCAAGATGCGGAAAGCTCCAACCTGCCACCCCCGCCAGCGGAGCCAACTCTGGCCGCGGCTATGGCGGCCATGCTCCAAAGCAGTCAGCAAACGCAAGAGATGCTGCGGGCCATTCTGGGGAATGGTGGCCCGAATCGGGGCGCAAGAAACCAAAACCAGGACAGCACGTATGCTGATTTCCTGGCCACTCATCCTCTAGAATTTCGAGATGCTCGGGAACCAATGGAGGCAGACCACTGGCTTCGTACAATCGAGGCTAAGTTTGGACTACTCCGTTGCTCGGAGACTCAGAAGACGCTCTTTGCAGCCCAGATGCTCCACGGACACGCTGGAGCTTGGTGGGCCAATTACTTGGCCACTCTCCCGAACAACACCCAGGTGCCATGGGCACAGTTCCGGGAGGCGTTCCACGCTCACCACATCCCCGCGGGACTCATGCAAAGGAAGGCCAAGGAGTTTATGGCCTTGACACAAGGCAACCGCGCGGTGCATGACTACTCCCGTGTGTTCAACCAGCTTGCTCTATATGCTCCAGAGCAAGTGAACACGGATGCGAAACGGAAATACCGTTTCGTGGAAGGGCTGAACCTTACACTCCAGGGTCGCCTGGCCCTGAATCAAGGCGGCTCATTCAATGAGTTTGTGAGCAACGCCCTCATCGCCGAAGAATACTTGGAGAAAGAGCAGCGGGAGAAGAGGCGAGCCAACGGTGGGTCATCAAATGCCCCACCACCAAAGTATCGTTTGGTGTACACTACACCAGATGGTAGGAAATACAGGACGACCCCGCCGCATGCTCCGTCATTCTGTCCGCCGCAGCAGCCATACCGGCCCCCGCAGAATCAGCCACAGGCTAGCTATCACGCACCACCACCACCATAGAGGAACCAGGGTGTCCGCCCACCTCAACAGGGCGCCCGTCCTGGACCAGGCATGCCTTGTTTCACCTGCGGGCTACCCGTACACTTGGCCCGTGAGTGCCCCTCGAACCAGCAGGCCAGGGGCAACCAGCAGGCAAACCAGGGGCAGGGCCAGCAAAGAGGACAAAAGAACACCAGAACCGGTCGGGTGAACCACACCATGGCCGAAGAAATTGCTGAAGGAGAGCAAGTACTGGCATGTACGTTCTCGCTCTTTACCCATTCAGCCTTCGTTCTATTTGATTCCGGTGCCACCCACAATTTTATCAGTAAAAATTTTGTCAAGGGAAAAAGCCTAGTCACAGCTCCCCTAGAGCCACCATTTATCAAAAAATCGCCTGGGGGCAACATATTGTCAAACTATGGCTTAAGGAAGACACCCCTAAATTTAGGAGGCCACATCTATCCCACCTCCTCATAATCCTAGATGGGCAGGGTATCGACGTTATCATCGGCATGAAATGGATGAGGCACCATAATGCCCTCCTCGATATCGCTAACCGTGTAGTCTAGTTAATCTCCCCACTTCACGGTTCCATATCTATAAACCTAGATCACCATAGATCTGTCCTCAAACAAGTCTGCCATGTTGTCGGGAAAAGCTTGGACGAGATACCAGTAGTTAAGGAATTTCCCGACGTATTCCCAGAAGATTTACCTGGCTTACCACCGGACAGAGATGTGGAATTCCAGATTGAGCTACAGCCAGGCACAGCTCCGATCTCCCGCAGACCATACAAAATGGCACCCAAAGAGCTGGCAGAGCTGAAGACACAGTTGAAGGAGTTGGTGGACAAGGGCTTCATACGGCGCAGTTCCTCGCCTTTGGGATGTCCGGCACTGTTTGTAAAGAAGAAGGACCAATCCCTGAGACTATGCGTGGATTACCGTCCCTTGAATGCGGTCACTATCAAGAACAAATATCCACTGCCACGCATAGATCTCTGTTTGATCAGCTGACTAGAGCAAAGGTCTTCTCTAAAGTCGATCTTCGATCTGGTTATCATCAGATCAAGATACGCCCCATGGACGTTCCGAAGACGGCCTTCTCTACCAGATACAGGCTGTATGAGTACTTGGTGATGTCGTTTGGACTCACTAACGCACCAGCGTACTTCATGTACCCCATGAACTCAGTTTTCATGCCAGAGCTGGATAAGTTTGTAGTGGTGTTCATTGATGACATCCTAGTGTACTCTAAGACAGCCGATGAACATGCTGAGCACCTTCGGATAGTTCTACAAAGACTCAAAGATCATCAGCTCTACGTCAAATTTAGCAAGTGCGAATTCTGGATTGAGCGTGTTCAGTTTCTGGGTCATGTAGTGTCCACGGAAGGTATTTCTGTAGATCCAGGAAAGGTGCAAGATGTTGTTGATTGGAAAGCACCCACAACAGTCCACAAGGTACGAAGTTTCTTGGGGTTAGCGGGATATTATCGTCGCTTCATCCCCAGCTTTTTCAAGGTTGCCAAGACTATCACAGAGCTGCTCAAGAAGGATCAGAAGTTCAAGTGGACAGAAAAGTGCGAAGAAGCCTTTCAAACTTTGAAGAAGCACTTGACCACAGCACCGGTACTCGCCCAACCGGATTTGAGCAAGCTCTTTGACGTGTATTGTGATGCGTCGGGCATTGGACTTGGTTGTGTGTTAATGCAAGAAGGTCGAGTAATTGCTTATGCTTCAAGGCAACTCCGTAAGCATGAGCTAAATTACCCCACACACGACTTGGAGTTGGCAGCCGTGGTATTGGCTTTGAAGGTGTGGAGGCATTACTTATTGGGAAACCTAGTACACCTCTACACCGACCACAAGAGTCTCAAGTACATCTTCACTCAGAGTGAGTTGAATATGAGGCAACGAAGGTGGCTAGAGTTAATCAAGGATTACGAAATAGAGATCCACTATCATCCGGGCAAGGCTAACATGGTTGCAGATGCACTGAGCCAAAACGCCCATTGTCACTAATTGGATCAAGGAGTTGCAACCGAAGAACTAGAGCCAACCGTAAGAATTCTACCTCACGGAGCCCTCTACAACCTAGCCTTAGTGCCAACACTTAGGGATTAGGTAGCCAAGGCCCAGAAACTTGATAAGGGCATGGAGATGATCAGATTAGGACTGCGAGAAAAGAAGATGCAGTGCTTCCGAGAAGACGAAGACGGAGTTCTGTGGTTCAAGAATCGACTAGTAGTACCAAAGGATCATGAGCTCCGAAGAAAGATCATGGATGAGGCTCACTTATCCAAGTACTCTATTCATCCTAGCAGTAACAAGATGCACCAAGATCTGCGTAAGAAGTTTTGGTGGACTAGGATGAAAAGAGAAATCGCTCGGTACATAGCGGAATGTGACACCTGCCGCAGAGTAAAGATCGACCATCTGAAAGGTGCAGGTTTGTCACAACCTTTGAGCGTTCCGTCATGGAAATGGGAAGACATAAGCATGGATTTCATTGTTGGGCTACCCATAACCGCCCGACAACATGACTCCATTTGGGTAGTCGTAGATCGCCTGACGAAGTCTGCTCATCATACCTGTCAATACCAGTTATAGAATGAAAAAGTATGCCGAATTATACATTGAGCGAATAGTGTGTCTTCATGGGGTGCCCAAGACAATCATCTCCGACCGAGGTACCCAGTTTATCGGTCGATTTTGGAAGCAACTCCATGAATCACTTGGAACCAAGCTAATTCATAGCTCAGCCTACCACCCCCAGGCAGATGGTCAGACTGAAAGAGTAAACCAAATACTTGAAGACATGCTCCGAGCTTGTGTCTTGGAGCATGGAAAAGGATGGGACACTTATCTGTCCTTGGCGGAGTTCTCCTACAACAATAGCTACCAGGCCAGCATCAAGATGTCACCTTTTGAAGCACTTTATGGCCGTAGTTGCAGGACGCCACTTAACTGGTCAGAAGCAGGTGAAAGAATTATATTGGGACCAGATCTAGTGCAGCAGGCCGAAGAGAAAGTACGGGTCATACAAGCAAATCTGAAGGCCGCCAAGTCAAGACAAAAGAGCTATGCAGATCGAAGACGTAGACCACTAAGTTTCGAGGTAGGAGACTACGTCTACCTACGAGTCTCGATAATGAAGGGAGTTCAACGGTTCGGGGTCAGAGGCAAGTTACCACCCCGGTACATAGGTCCGTATCCTATCACGGCCGAGTACGGACCAGTGGCATATCCAGTGGAGCTGCCAGAAGGATTATCGGGAGTACACAACGTCTTCCATGTCTCCCAATTGAAGAAGTGTCTGAAGGCACCCGTAGACCAAGTGATTCCAGAAGTGCAAGAGTTGCAACCAGACTTAACCTATCCGGAGCATCCAATTCGGATACTGGATGAAAAAGAACGAGTTACTAGAAGGCGGACACTCAAGTTTTACAAGGTTCTGTGGAGCAACCACACGGAAGACGAGGCCACATGGGAGTCTGCAAAGTTTCTTTGATCCCACTACCCCGAACTACTTCCAGCACCATAGGTACCTATGCCTACCCTAACCCTCTCCTTAAATCTCCGGACGCGATTTCTTTTAGGGGGGAGGGCTGTGACAACCCAGGTGTCACCAGGAACCAAATCGACAACTTTAAATCCTAATCGAAAAATTTCACACCTAAAAGCAAAATTTACTCTGGAAGAAAAAGAAATGTTGTTTGAAATACTCCAAAAGATCACTACAAAAATTTTGGCAAACAACAAAACACTATAGCTAGGTCCGGAAAAATTTCATCTAACAGTGTCGAAAATTCTGTTAACGGGCGAAATCCAAACCCTAACTAATGACCTGTCAAAATTCTCATAAAACCCTAGCCATATTTTCACATAACAATTAAGTTCACTTCAAAATGGAATTTTGGGAATTTATTCAGAATTTGAAAATATTTAGACCTATTTAAAATTCACGCAAACAAAAATCATCTTGGAAATTCATGAAATTGTAGGAGCCAATTCTGAACTTGAACCTTAAATAAAAAGTGTTTCAAATAAATCCTTGAGCATCCACAGAAATTTTCAAAATTTTTCGAGTGCAGAAAGTAGGGTTTCTCTTACATCTAGCTCGGGTTTCTAAATTAAATCAAAAAAATTAAAGGAATGGAACAGTGCCGATCGATTTGAAGCCCGCCGCGCCGCCCGCCAACGGCAGCACGGCGAGCCGTCGTCTCCGCCGGCCGTCGCTCCTTTTGGAGCTGCCTTAAAGTACGAAGATTTGGCAAATCTCTCTCCCCGATTTCCTTCCTCTCCCTCTCCTATCTCATCCCCGCTGCAGCATGCCACCCCGGCGCGGCACCGCCCGTCTCCGCCAATCACCGTAGCCGTGCTGCCCCGACTTGTCCCTCCCTACTCCAGCTCTATAAAATGCGTGCACACTCTTCCTCGCCCCCTTCCTTTTTCCCCCACAAGCGCCCGCGCCATTCCCTCTTACTCGCATTCGGTTGCCGCCACCGCCATTGCCGTCGAGAGCACGCTCACGGTGAGCTTCATGCTCCGGTCCTCCTCCATCCTCCTCTCCTCGCCTAACCTCTTCTTCTTCTCCCTGTGCAGCTAACGGTGCTCTCAGCTCTCGGGAATCTCGCTCCATTCGCCGGGAACATCACCTCGCCACCGCCACCGTCGCCTTTCCTGGTGAGAACCCCTCCCCGGTGTAGGAACTCGAGCTTTGTCGTGTTACCGAGACTCCCCGTAGTTTGTAGATGGTGTTAGGGCAAAGGATCGAGCGGCGCCGAGCACTCTTTCACAAGCAAATCACCGCCGGAGACCTCGCCGGACCACCGCCGCCATTTCCCCTATTTTGGCCGCCTTCTTCCTTTTAATTTTTTTTCCAATTATTTGTCCTGTCTTGTAAAATGCCTAGTAAATCAAGGATAAATCTAAAAACGGTAAACCCAAGTTTACAGAATCCTTGTAAAATACACGAAACATCTGCTGAAACACTTTTTCCTAAAACTCCTTGAAGCTACCTAATGGATAGGTAGACACCTTCTGTTTTTGACTTACATCTGTAGAACCAGAACTTCTGTTAGATGTGCGTCATGGCAAGCAGAACGCTTATGTTCTGATTTTGCCTAACATCTGAACTTCCAAAATTTTCTCAAATTAGAGCTTATGTCAGAAGTGCGTCATGGCAAGCAGAATGCTAATGTTCTGATTTCGCCTAACATCTGACTTTACAAAGCTATTCTCAACTGGAATATCCGTCAGATGTGCGTCAGACTCAGCAGAACCCAAGTGTTCTGTTTTTGCTCGACATCTGGAGAATTTCAAAACATCTGGAATGGAGACTTCTGTCAGATGAGTGTTGTGGTACTCAGAACTCAATGTTCTGATTTTGCGTAGCATCTGGCGTTCCCGAACTCCTCTGGAGTTGGAGTTCTGTCAGATGTATGTCACGTCACCCCGGACTTAAATAACGTCTGGAATTCTAGAGCTCATCCGGAGATGGAGCTTTTGTCAGATGTGTGTCTCGACAAACACTCCTCCTGTAAATTTTTCCCCAGAACTTGACCTCAATAATACCCCCTTTCCTACCTATGAATAACCTCCTAACAGAATCTGATAGATTTCATAATAGGCCATGGTTGTTAAGCAAATAATCAACTTGTCTAACAGCCAAAGTCAAAATAATAAATGATAGTTGAAACCACCTTATCAAAAGTAACCCCTTGATTACTCTTTAACAGAACCACCATATTTCCTTATTTAAAATAACAACTCATGTTCATATTGCATCATGTAGACACCGAAGGGAACGTTGTAGCTGGCAACCCCGGGTCCTCGATCTCCGTCGAAGAAGTCAACGTCAGCTCCGAAGAACCAGGCAAGCCCCGGTGCACAACCGATTTTTTTAAATTTTAATTTTATAACTCAGTGTGTCTTGTTTGTGCATTAAGTGCTAGGAGTTGATTGAAAACCCTAGTTTCATTTGTTCCCATAAGAAACCCTAACGGTAGCTGGTATAGATACTCCTTAGCATGCTATGCTTAGCAGGTATTGCCGGTAGAAGTCGAGCAGAGTGGACGCTGCTCGCGATTGGTAGGAAATTGAATGAAACTATCACATGAGACATGACACATGGTTATGAATAAGTAAGGAAAGATAAAAGATTGAGGGTCAGACCGGGTACTAGTAGGTCGGCGACTGGTCCGCAGGGTGACCGTAGTCTGGTCTGATCCGTGTGACACAGTTGGACAAGTATTGAATGTACTAATCATATGCTGGGAATAATGGGGCCCAGTAAACCTACGTAGCCTAATAAATGCAATGTTGAACTTACCCTACGGTGTCTGAATCGGAGGCGATCTGGGGTGGGCGGCATGGGAACTCCACAGAAACCATCTGGCACGTGTTGTCTGGTGGGATGCGGCGCTGCTGAGGCAGGCGTAGGACGGAATTGACGTTGTAGGAGCTAGTGCGAACGGTTGCCACGTGCGGTATGGGACGCGCACGTGTCGTATAATTAGGTTGACCCTGCAGAGGTATAAAAAATCGGTTCGAATCTGATGGGGACGGGGGTCCCGATCTTCCACAGGTTCTGATAATCAACGATTTGGACGGAGTCGCGACACAAATCGATCCGGCTTCCGAACGGCACGTCCCGAACCCTGCAATCGCAGCACCACGTCTCCTCTGGTTATCACCCGCGTGAACACGGATGACCTCGCCGAGAAGGCTAATCCTTGCCTGCGAATCGAAGAACACAAGCAAGAACGAAGTGAAAAGCAACCAAATTTGCAGATATAGATTAAACTCACAAGTTGGGGTCTCACAAACCGATGAAACGGCGACTCTGTGTATACAGAAATAATCTAAGCAAAACCCGACCCTAATGGAGGGGGTTACGGCTGAATATAAAGGACTTGGGGACGTGCAAGTCCCCCTGGACGAAACCCTAATGGACTCTAACTCGATACAAGGCCATCCGACCCAAAATCGGTGTCGCAGCACCCTGACAGATTCTGGATGGCTCACTGTTTTGGCGATTCCCGTCGACTCCAAAGGAATTTGAACATCGGACCAGTCCCGTTGGAAAGATGGTCTCATCCTCTTTCCGTGAAGTGGTAGATCGCCTAAAACGGAGTCCGTATGCAACCTGGGCGTCCGTTTTAGTGGAGACTGCTCCTGGACTCCGAATTGGATTCGAAGTCGACGTGGGCTGGACCTCCGACTTGGCTTGGACGTCCTTGGCTGACTCCAACCTGGTCTTCCATTGTTCCTCTGACGTCTTCTATGATTCCTAATCATAATAACACCATTAGGTAGTAATCTATCCTCAAGAATTCGTAATGGAGTGCTAAGGAACGAGCTGACCTCTATATTAAGTTGACGGGCGCGAGCTCTGGTGATTGGACCTTCATTTGTAGCAGCGGGAGAATTATTGTGTGTATCCATGGGTGTGATGTCCTCATCATCCTCCCCCTCTTGATCATCCTCCTCTCCCAAGTATGGCGTCAAATCAAAATCTGGAAGTTGGAGCAACGGTGCGTGTGTAAGCTTGTCCTTCAAAAGAGAAAAGGACTCCTCCTGTGATGGCCCCCAACGGAAGACAACGCCCTTCTTTGTCAACTCAATCAGCGGTGTCGCGATGGTGCTGAATTCCTTGACAAAACGGCGATAAAATCCCGCTAGGCCAAAAAAACTTCGCACGTGCGAAACCGTTGTGGGCGTAGGCCAGCTGTCAATCGCCTCCACCTTAGCCTTATCAACCTCAATGCCCTGTGAAGTCACAACATAGCCAAGAAAAGAGACTCGATCGGTGCACAAGGTGCACTTGTCGAGGTTACCAAACAAACGTGCATCACGTAAAGCATAGAAAACAGCACGTAGATGATCCATATGTTCAGTCATAGACGTGCTATAAATCAAGATATCATCAAAGTAAACCACCACAAATTTACTAATGAATGAACGTAAAACTTCATGCATTAATCTCATGAAAGTGCTAGGTGCATTGGTTAAACCAAAAGGCATGACTAACCACTCATACAAACCAAATTTAGTTTTAAATACAGTTTCCATTCATCACCGAGCTTCATTCTAATCTGGTGGTAACCACTACGCAAGCCAATTTTAGTGAAAACTATAGCACCACACAACTCATCAAGCATGTCGTCTAACCTAGGAATAGGATAACGATACCGTATAGTAATGTTGTTTATGGCTCTACAATCTACACACATACGCCATGAACCATCTTTCTTAGGAACAAAAAGAACAGGAACAGCACAAGGACTACGGCTCTCACGTACGTACCTGCGGTCCAAAAGATCTTGGACGTGTCGTTGAATTTCCTTAGTCTCCTCTGGGTTGGTTCGGTACGCCGCACGGTTTGGCAAGCTCGCACCAGGAATCAGATCAATCTGATGCTCAATCCCACGAATGGGTGGCAGTCCTAGCGGTATCTCATCAGGAAAAACTTCTCAAAACTCCTGCAAAAGGTTAGTAACCGCAGGTGGCAATGTGCAAGGCAAATTATCAATAGAAAATAAAGCATCCTTGCACACTAAAGCATAGCATACAGCAGTACTATCATAAATTTCAGCAAGGTCAGTTTTTGTAGCAAGCATTACAGGAGCTTTTAAAGTTATATCTTGCTGAATTTCAGTTTTAGCATGAGATTGTTGTTTAGCATTAGCAGCCCTTTCCCTATCAGATTCAATGATTGCAGCAGGTGTCATAGGTAACAAAGTAATTTTCTTCCCTTTATGCATAAAAGTGTATTTGTTACTACGACCATGGTGCAAAGTATCATTATCATGTTCCCAAGGACGACCTAATAAAAGAGAGCATGCTTGCATAGGAACAATATCATAATTTACAGAATCAACATAAGCACCAAGGGAAAAAGGAACGCGATAAAATTTTGTTACCTTAGCTTTTCCCGAGTCATTCAACCACTGAATATGGTATGGATGTGGATGTGGTCGTGTTGTCAAGCCAAGCTTCTTGACCAGATCTGAGCTCACCAAGTTGTTGCAGCTGCCCCATCAATAATCACCCGTGCTCGCCTATTCTTGATCACGAACTCAATCTGAAACAAGTTATAGCGTTGGAGCTGGTCGGGTTGAGTTACCTGAGTACTGAGGACCCGCTGGACAACGATGGCTCGGAAGGTAGTGTCGGCGCTGCCAAGGACTAAGGAGTCCGCAGCACCGTCCGTAATAGCAGCAACATCATCATCATCATCGTCATCTTCTATGTCGGAGGTGCTCGCATAACCTCCATCTTCAGTGGCAATGTAAGCTCGTTTGCTTGGGCAGTCACGCTGCACGTGCCCAAGTCCAAGGCAGCGATGACACTGAATGTCAGTCGTGCGACCAGTGGATGTAGTGGATGGTTGAAACTTCACTGGACCCTGTACAGAGGATTTAGAAAAATCTGCAGGGCGTGATAAGGGAGGCGTTGCTGTGGTGGACGGTCGCTTGCTGGCTGGTACAGGAGGTGGACGAAAGCTTGACGAGGACCGTGTGGCTCCCGTAGATGTAGACGTACTAGGCGTGAAGGAGCGACTGGTTCTTGTCTTTGCTGCTTCCTGTTTTCCCTGCAATTCCTTCTCTGCAAGCATAGCTATGTGGAACAACTCGTTGACATTGTTAAAGGTTTTATAATCAACAATATCCTGAATTTCACGCCTCAATCCCCCGTAAAAACGAAAAATTTTATCCTCATTATCCTCAACTACCCCACAACGCATCATGCCCTTCTGTAGCTCAGCATAATAATCCTGGACGGAATTACTACCTTGCTCTAAACGCTGCAGTTTGAGACGCATATCTCGCTGAAAAGAAGGAGGAACAAAACGATCACGCATAGCTGTTTTTAAAGCATCCCAAGTGGCAGGTAAACGTCCGACAGCAGCTAAACCAGTCCACCAAATAATAGCAAAGTCCTTAAACTCACTAGTAGCTTGTCGGACCCTATGTTGTTCAGGAACTAAATAGGAACTAAATTTCTGCTCTACCGTCATCTCCTAATCAAGATATTTTTCAGCATCATAGAAACCAGAGAATGGAGGTATGGAAAATTTAACCTTAGCAAATGGATCATCATGAGGGCGAGCATGTTGATTGTTGTTGTTACCTCCCATGCCGTGACGGTTACGGCGTAGTCGACGTTGAAGGCGAGCTCCCTGAGTTGCACGCTCGTCAATGTTGCCATCGGTATCATCGATAGTGTCGTCGACGTCGTCGTCGTCGTTGTGGTTGCCGGCAGGTGGACGTCGCTCCAACATATCAAGTCGCGTAGCGATGGCGGCCAATTGAGTGGTAAGGCCGTCAAGAACAGGGCCTAAGTTCTTCGTCACAGCGTCAGTGATCTTCTCATCGATGCCCTCCAGCGCCGTGTCAATTGCTCCCTTCATCTGGTCTTGGCTGACACACTCGTTGAAGCCCGTTGGGCTCGCCGATTCGTCACCTGCTGACATGATGAAAGAAAAATAAAACACAGAAGAAAATAGACAAAGGTTATCTATGTGAGTGGAACATAGATCAAAAACAGAAAGTAATACTGAATAAGTGTTCAAAGTATTGGTCCTAATTGCTGGCCAAATGTGTCCTATAACAGTTATGATACGTGGACAAAGATGATGTATAGGAAAAACAGCAACAAAGATCAATAGGCAAAGAAAACTCAATTCAGCCCAAGCACTTGCCAAATATAGTATGTCACCCAATTCTATGCTCCGTCGCTAATGCTTTTGTTGTCACCAATAGAACTCTCTCTACTAGTACTTGATATTTTTAGCAAGGACAATTTTTTATACCAAAATATTTTTATTTTTTCCTTTTATTTTTTGATATTCTTTTTAGCAAGCAGAGCATAGAAATAGGAACCACACAAAATTGTAGATCAACTGGATCAAATATGTGGTCTATGGAAATTTCCGAAGCTGCCTGAAAGTTGGGGCAGAACGTTCGGCCTCTGATATGTGTACCTTCCGGGGTGAATTTTGGGATTCTAAAAGCGGCAAACCCAGCAAAGCTGGGTGAAATCAAATGTGAAATTTTGTGCCGATCGTTTTGCATATAAAGTTTGCCTGATTTCGAGTTCGTATGCAAAAGTTATGGCCGTTTTATGGAAGGGTGTCCGAATCAGTATGCGTATTACGGCAGACAATGAATCGGGTCGCGGAAAAACAAGGAATTTGATGGCGGAAGCTGTGTATAAAGATGAAAACTAATGGTGGGTGGTCAAAATAAATAACAGATGTGATGTAACAAACTAAATTCAGGGTGGGATCAGGATGGGGGAAAAAAAATTGACGGCTAAGGTTTCACACAAGGTGGCTGAAGCAAAACAAACCGTAACAAGACACGATCTAAACCAGCAACAAAACGTAACTAAGGACACGAACTCAACACTACGGACTCTGAAATTGAAATATGCAATGGCTAAATATGGTTTTGGACAGGATGTAACCTAAAACTACGATTCTGTTTTTGGCTTTTTTTATGGACTATAGGATGAAACGAAACAAGGAATTAGGGTAAACAAAGGCGAACCTGAGGGAACACCTGAAGCTCTGATTACCACTTGATGGGGACGGGGGTCCCGATCTTCCTACAGGTTCTGATAATCAACAATTTGGACGGAGTCACGACACAAATCGATCCGGCTTCCGAACGGCACGTCCCGAACCCTGCAATGGCAGCACCACGTCTCCTCTGGTTATCACCCGCGTGAACACGGATGACCTCGCCGAGAAGGCTAATCCTTGCCTGCGAATTGAAGAACATAAGCAAGAACAAAGTGGAAAGCAACCAAATTTGCAGATATAAATTAAACTCACAAGTTGGGGTCTCACAAACCGATGAAACGGCGACTCTGTGTATACAGAAATAATCTAAGCAAAACCCGACCCTAATGGAGGGGGTGACGGCTGAATATAAAGGACTTGGGAACGTGCAAGTTCCCCTGGACGAAACCCTAATGGACTCTAACTCGATACAAGGCCATCCGACCCAAAATCGGTGTCGCAGCACCCTGACAGATTCTGGACGGCTCACTGTTTTAGCGATTCCTGTCGACTCCTAAGGAATTTGGACATCGGACCGGTCCCGTTGGAAAGATGATCTCGTCCTCTTTCCGTGAAGTGGTAGATCGCCTAAAACGGAGTCCGTATGCAACCTGGGCGTCCGTTTTAGTGGAGACTGCTCCTGGACTCCGAATTGGATTCGAAGTCGACGTGGGCTGGACCTCCGACTTGGCTTGGACGTCCTTGGCTGACTCCAACCTGGTCTTCCATTGTTCCTCTGACCTCTCCATGATTCCTAATCATAATAACATCATTAGGTAGTAATCTATCCTCAAGAATTCGTAATGGAGTGTTAAGGAACGAGCTGACCTCTATATTAAGTTGACGGGCGCGAGTTCTGGTGATTGGACCTTCATTTGTAGCAGCGGGAGAATTATTGTGTGTATCCATGAGTGTAATGTCCTCATCAGAATCGCTGTCGCTCTCAGCTATGAGTTTACTTAAACTCTCTGTCACATTTCAGTAAAGAAGTTGAGGTACAACGAGGATGATGCTATGATGATTCTATTACTTTTGTTACTTCTATTATGCTTGACTAGTTCAGTGCCAATTAAAGTTACATTTTAATCACTTAACATGTGCTAAAATTTGATCAAGAGTAGTTCAGGCTTGCGAGTTCGCTTTTGTAAGTAAACCCACCCTAGTCAGCCTTCATGTTAGGAGTCGGCTGTAGTCAGTCATGTTGGCGGGTAAGTCTTGTTGAGCTTCTTAGAAGCTCACGCGTTAGCGATATGTGATTTTCAGACGCCGACGTGCAAAACCAGGATGATAGCATCCACTGGGAGGAGTCTCACTTCGAGGTTGGGAATCTCCAGTGAGAACTGTGCGAGTCGTCGCAGTAATTTTGAAGTGGCCAGTAGCATGACGCCCCTGAGTATGGTGCATGCTTTTGCTTAAAGTAAGAGTGTTGGAGTCTGTAAAGATCGAGTCTTCCGCTGTTATGTTTTCAAAACATTATCTGCGCACTCTGAATCATTTGTAAGACTTTAGTTTCAATATATGAATCAATGTTGTATTAAATTCTCTCTCTTTATAAATTATTGTTGTTTATTTCTGACTGTATTGTATCGCTTCGCCGAGCGTTGTCCAACAGGATTCTGGCTCATCAACGACCGACTGGATCCGTCCTGAGAACAGGTTTTCTGGACGGGTCCGCGTCACGCGGACCCCGACGCACGAGCGGCGCTCCGACAGAGACAGCAGAGACGGCAACATCGACAGCATCGTCACGCGGTGGCTGGACGCCCGGGAAGCCGCAAGGTCCGTATTGTACGTGTCCTTCGGGTCCCAGAACAGCTTACGACGCGAGCAAATGACGGAGCTGGCAGCGGCGCTGGAGCTCACCGGTCGGCCATTCGTCTGGGCCATCAGGCCGCCAGTGCCAAGTTCCAACGACGAGAACACCACCGGCACGCAAACAAGCGCCAACGACACCTGGCTGCCGGAAGGATTCGAGGAGCGGGTGCGGGTGCGGGGTAACAACACGGGTCTTCTCGTCAGGGGCTGGGCGCCGCAGGTGGCCATCCTGGCACACGCCTCGACGGGCGCGTTCCTGAGCCACTGCGGCTGGAACTCGGCGCTGGAGAGCATGGCGCACGGCGTGCCCGTCCTGGACTGGCCACTCATCGGCGACCAGTTCTACAACGCCAAGGTTCTGGACGAAGAGTGGGGGGTGTGTGTGGAGGTCGGGAGGGGGAACGACGCAGACTCGCCAGTCGTGGAGCGGGCACGTCTCGCGGAGGTCGTGGAGATGGTCTTGGGTGCTCATTCGGCCAAGGGCATCGAGATGCGGCGGCGTGCGGCGGAGCTTCAGGAGCTGGTGAGAGGAGCGCAGAGCGACGGCGGGTCGTCCGTGCAAGCGATGGAGGCGTTTTTCTCCTCGCTGCAGCTGCGTGGTACGACGTCACGACCTCTGCCGACAGTTGGTGAAAATTGATGTCGTACTCTGAATCTGAATTGAAAAGGTATTTATTTGTGCGTCTCGTGCAACAATCTGTGTATAAACTAAGTGCAAACTAAGGGCTTGTTTGTAGGGATTATTAAAATGATAATTAAATTGCTTTGCTGATTATTTAAAACAAAGAGCTTTATCTACTTATATATAGCAACTTATGTGCATAATCTATTTTTATGTTTGGCAAAATAGCTTAGCTACTAATATATTATGTAGCTATCTATAGCTATAAGTTATAAAAAAAACTATTATTTTTAGCTTATCCAAAATAGCTTATGCTAGTATAAATTTAAAAACAACTTATAAATATATGTGACCATAATCACTTATGAGTTTTAGGTGTTTAGCACACATAATCACTTATAGGCTATAATCAATTTGGATAATTCAAACAAGTCCTAAGCTCTCAAGACATATATGTTTAGGGCTTGTTTGACAAGGATTGTCAAAGTGATTATAGAATTATTTATAGCTGATTATTTTAGAAAATAATTTATTTATTTATATCAACTTATGTGTATAATTAATTTTCTTATGTTTGAAGTGTTTGACAAAATAGCTTATATATGAAACAGATTATGTGGCTATATGTATCCATAAGTTATGAAAAAAAACTACTATTTTTAGCTTATCAAAACATCTTATGCTAATATAAATTTAAATATAGCTTATGAGTGCATGTGACCATAATTATGAGTTTTAGATAATCACTTATGAGTTATAATCAGTTTTATAATCTATATCAAATGGAGCCTTAGTTCTATCAGTTGGGGATAGTGCATCTCAAACTGAAAGATATCTTTGCAGCTTTGTCTTTGAATCACTGAAGCCTGCTTTGTACGCTGCTATATTGGATTCATGTTGGCTGTTATTTCTCGTAAAGCACACTAGCTCATGGTTTTAAGTAATAAGTTGTGCTGGCTGTGTGTCCTATTATGAATTATATAGGTTATGGTTTCTCTCAAGGAACGAATCAGGGAACAAGAAATTTTCAAACAACTGCATATGTTTCATAGAGAAATTGCAGATTTTTGTGGTACATTCGACAATTTTTAAATTACAATAAACGTTGTTTGAATTTGAACTAAATTGTGAAACATGATACACAATTGTCTGCAAGGTTCCTGGTCACTGTCAAATTATGTTCTACGTATTGCTATCAAATTTGTCAAGCTCTTTTGTGTAACCTCGTTTTTTATAATTTAAATTATGAAATGATCTTCCAACACATATTGCACAAAATTGTTGAGTTACCAGAAACGTTGAAGAAAAGTTTGGACCAAGTTTCACAATGTTAGGTATTTTAAATAATTCAGCAATGTCTATGGCAGATTTCAACATCAGAATTTTATTGATAAAAGTTTTCAAATTTGAAATAGGATCAAAAAGAAAAGTTATAGAATACGATTTCACCTGCCTCCACAAAATGTTTGAGAAATTTCTAGATTCTAGAAGCGTTTCATGGCATTTATCAAAATAAAAATGGGTTCAAACTACATGGTTGATATCATGGAAGGGAATTAATTATAATATAGTACCATACAGGGGATTTCTAATTTTGTAAAGTCAAATAAGAAATCAGAGGGAATTGCAATGTCCTTAAAGAGGATTTTCTCTTCTCAGAATTAACGGTGTCGACCCGGTTGATTAGAGCACCTTATTTGTTGTTTAAAATTTGGATATCGTTGGTAATTTCTCGAATCTTTTGAGATAAAAAAACTTGTAATAGAAGGGGGAAAAAGAATTACCGGAAGGGTCGCCGAAGCTAATGTTGTTTGTTCCCTTGGTGAATGGGCACAGGTAGGTGAGAAAGGGAACATCGCAAGTTTGACGCTTTCTTTTTTAGAGGGGCAGAGCTCCTGCGTTGCTAAAGGGACTGGAAGGTTTTTCTATTTCCTTTCCGCATAAAAAATATAACTTATTGTAAATTTTCGAGAACTCCTACCATAGCGACGATGAGAAGGTCGTGGCGCTGCCCACGGGGTGGTTCAACGACACGGCACGCTGCCGCCACCGCATCAAGATCACCGCCTCCAACGGCAACTCCGTGTACGCCAAGGTGGTGGATGAGTGCGACAGATGTGACGCGGATCACCACTTCTAGCCGCCCTGTGACAACATCATCGTCGACGGGTCACCGGCCGTTTGGAACGCCCTCGGACTGGACCAGAACATCGTCGGCACGGTGGTCCGATGAGTCATGATCATGAGTGATCAGCAGCTATCTATATTTAAGATGGGTAGCATCCACAGGTACATTACTATTGTTTATTTATTACACACGTCATGTGTGCTATTACTCTTTGTAGCCACTCGTCAGCTAATGGCTTTATGACGATATATATATACCTTACGGTTTTTCATTGGCTTTTTAATAAAAATGGCTCTATGATACTCTTGTGCTTTCATAAGATGGCAAAGGCATGACCTCCGTGCATGGGCATCTCAAATAATCGATGCTTGAGTATCCTGCTTAAGAATTTTGATATGGTTCTCGAGTCCAAGCACTGCCCGTAAAAGTGAACACACTTTAAGTTAGCACGGCCCAAGTGGGTTGCAGGAATAGCGAGGACCAACCACCTCCGATAACCAACATTCAGACCAGCATTCGCAAGGTTCCTCTTTTTTTTTTTTAGGGAAAGATGATGGTTCATGTTAAAACTCAAGACAGGGAAATTACTCTGGCAATGCTACAGTAACATACAGCAAAGCCATTGCATGGTTCAGATACCAGTACACAATGTGTGCTATCAGCTCAGTCTTTTAATGCATATATATATATATATATATATATATATATATATATATATATTGGCTCAATGCTACTACGCAGCTGGACTTAAACAACCATGAATGAGATCAATCATCAGAATTCCCGGAAACCAGATCATCCAAGTATGCCCGGAACTACCTTCTAATTTGACAAATTTATATATTAGCCCAGACCAACACCAGCGATAAAACCAGCCCAAGACAAAGGGGTTAGAAACTGCCCTGCCATCAGAATCCAAGTGTATATAAATATTAACACTCGCAAAAAAATGTATAGAAATAAGCAGATACAAAACATCAGTGTCATGACAATGCATGGTTATACGAAGAGAACACATTTAGTGAGCTTTGTAATTTAGTGTGGCAAAGGCACTTTATTATAAACCAGATCACTCATTACATCTTGCCGACCAATGGATCAAGGATAGATATCCACTTGTAGTAGTCCATTGGAGAACCAGAGGCGCTGATGAGTGGTATACCATTCACAAAGAAGTAGGGTGTCCCGGCCACACCTCGTACGCAACCATTCTATGAAATAAACGAAAAAGAAGGTGAATATAGCTGATTAAAGATTTGAATAGTGCGTCTGAATTAGGAAGTATCACAAAAATAAATCTTCTCACTTTGAAAGATATCCTTGCAGCTTGATCGGATTGTGAATCATTGAAGCCTGCTTTGTATGCCGCTATATTGGCCTCGCCGATAACGGGAACGACAAGGTTTCTTGTTATTTCGTCAACCACAGTAGCCCTTGATTTTGTATAAGTTGGATGGTTGTAATAGCCTTCCTGCCAGATGATTGTGACGTGTTATGAATTCTACCAGTTATGGCTTCTCAAGGAATCAGAATAACAAGAATTTTTCAGACAAGTGTACACACGTTTCTTAGTGAAATTCAAGACCAATCCAAGCCATAATTTCCACAGTTATGCAGCAATTTAATAACTCAGAGGATAAATTAATAGAAGCTTTATAGTTGATGTCTTAAGTAACAAAACATATCATGTTTGCATTAGCCTCTCTTTATATGGCTGTTTGGATCTCGCTATTCAAATTGCTTGTGCGAAAATTATCAAACGTCAAAATGCTGAATGGTTTCAATGTTCTTGTCTACCTAAAAGGTACATTGCAAGCAAAACTAGCTAACCTATGATTTTCGCCCAATTCCTCTCTGTATTGCTATTTTAGCTTAAAAACTTAATAGTATAGAAGATAATATTGCCAGACCTGGTACTTGAAGAATCTCTCAAGCAGGG
Source organism: Oropetium thomaeum (assembly GCA_001182835.1). Lineage (NCBI taxonomy): Eukaryota > Viridiplantae > Streptophyta > Magnoliopsida > Poales > Poaceae > Oropetium > Oropetium thomaeum. The sequence goes on along the minus strand of LFJQ01000040.1, from coordinate 209,382 downwards.
GATAAGGGAACATTGGATTCAGCTTGTTTGCTGCATGAATTGAGCGGCATGCGGTGAATGCATTGCTGTGATAACTGCATAATTTCGAGAGGGCCACTGAGTAAAAATAAATAAGCTATTAAGGAATTGTTAGTCATTTCTCCTGTGAAACACATAAACAGTGATTAAAGATATATAAGGAAGCCCTTTTTCTACTCCCACTTTATCATTTTTAGTGCAAAAACTAATAGGACTCCCTTTGAATTGTTTTCATGGTTATCATTTGGAATATCATAGATTTAGTATGTACACATGCTCAAAATGATAAATGAGATCTGTCACATATTAAGGGTGAGTTTTTAAAATGTGAAAGTAACTATAGTTGGTAGTAAAGTTGAGTTTTTCTTTAGAAAATGTCGTTGTCTTTAGTTTATAAAACATAACACTTCCTATGACTGTTTTTGACATTTTTGAATTGTTGTAGTCTTATGCGTCACTACTATTTTTATATTAGAACATAATAATAATGTCACAATAAAAAATATGGTTTTATGTAAATAATTATGGATCAGAAGTTATTAATGGTCAAACTCTTAGAGCTTTAATTTGATCATAATTAAATGGAGTAGTTAACTCAAGACATAACACTCCCGTAGCGAGAATGTTTTATTAAGCTAACCTAAAATCAATTTTATATTTCTATATAGATCATTAGATGGCACCTTAGTTTTCACAAACTTTTTAATAGTGATGAACATAGGAATGACTCTGATCACTTACAGCATGATTGGTTCCCTTGCTCACTCACAACTACAAAGCGTTTTATTGGGATCAGGTGCGGCTCTTTTCTTTTGGAAACGGGCCAATTATTGGCCTCAAACTAATAGAGTTTTTCGAGTACAAACTATTTTTTTCAGATACTAAGAGAGTATCAAGATCGGGCATAAATAAGCTATTAATAAATTATATCGGTATTGGGATTAACTGGTGTGTTAGCGACCCGATATTGATAATGTCCCTTTTTGTATTGGGGTGCATGCATTAGAGCCTAATACAAATAAATTTCTTTAACAATGTGCATGCGACTAGGCTCATTAGGCCCAATTCGTAGTCACACCCTCTTAACCTACTATAAAAGCCCCACACTTCTGTTTTCCCCCACAAATCTCTCTCAAACTCGTCCGCCGCCACCCAAACCTCTTTACACCACGTCCCTCAGATCTCATCTCCACCTCTCCCTTAGATCTTGTCTCCGCCTCTCCCTGAGATCTCGTCTCCGCCTCTCCCTCAGATCTTCTTTCCTCTCTCTCTTGTCTCCTGTGCGAGGTCCTAAGACTGAGGCAGCGGGGCTCCATTGTGGCCCGAGAGGCGGCAGCGGCTCCCTTAGACCGACGTTGTAGTGGCGTCAGATCGAGGCGATAATGCCTCCTTCATATTGACACAATGGTTTCAGCTCCCCTTGCCACTGGATGGCAATGAGTGGAATTGAGGCCAGTATCTACAATCGACACAACGACAGGCGACGGCTTGGAGCAGCTTGAGGGCGGCAGCATCTAGTCGTGCGAACACATAAGGTATCTCCATCTCTCTCTCTCTCTCATATTGCTTGTTTTGTTCCTTTCATGTTTTGAGTGATTTGTTTTAAATTTCCTACTTGTTTCATTTGAGTTGCCTCAATTATTCTTGTGTTGTTCATAGATCGAGTTGTACACATATAGATCTAGGAAAATATGTTTGATCCTTAGAATTATCGATGTCATCGAGCTACCTTTTTGATTGGGAGAGCTCAACAAGAGAGGCACTCATTGTAGATAGTGCAACACCTGGGGATCAAACCACGGGTAGGAGCGAGCTGACCAGTCTTTTCCTATAACACATTGATCCCCTTCATATTGAATTGCATTTTTAATTACCTAATTGATAAATAGTGGAAAAAATTAACTGTATAGCTAAGCTTTACTTTACTTTAGTAACTTCGATGTATATATATATGGATGAGGCCCAAATGCATTTTTGGTGCCCACAGAACATATATTATATGATGAGTTTCCTCAGTAACGTGGTGACAATTCTAAGGTTAAATAAAAATGGTACATGCCTTTCTTTGTGAAAATTAAAAGCACATGTTTCTCTCATTTGAAAAGATTTTTGGTGCCCACAGAACATATATTATATGATGACTTTCCTCGGCTGAATGAATTAATAACGTGGTGACAATTCTAAAGTTAAATAAAAATGGTACATGCCTTTCTTTGTGAAAATTAAAGGCACATGTTTCTCTCTTCTGAAAAGTAATGTGGCCTAAATAAGAACACTAGTTTCTCTGTCTTCCTTTATTCCTTTGAAAAAGTAATGGCACTTGTTTTTCTTAATCTTTCTTTTTGCCTGAATAGTGGGCATCGGGACTATTAAGAATGTTTTGGACTACGTGAGTTGGGCACTTGAGCTGTATCCTACTCAAAGCAAACTTTCTTTTTTGATCGGCAAACCAAACTTTTGTTATGTTCTTTTTGGAAATATGTTTCTTATCAGGATGTTCCGGTAGCTGTCAAATTGTCAGCTCGTTGCAGTTCCATGCTACATAGATTGAACTTATTTTCAATTTTTCCATATATACCGTATGTGATAAGAACTTTGCATATTTTCATCACAGAAATTTTAGTAAATTCATGGACAGTAAAAATACAGGATAGAACATACCTCCTCTGTCACCATTACTTTTAGTTGTTCTAGCCCTTTCTTTCTTTGACAAATATTAGTGAGAGGTATTTTTGACTGCTGGTTTTTTCTAATCTTTCAGTTATGAAGAAAGGAATTTAACGGGGAGGAATGGGATTTTAGTGCACTCACGGAAGTGGAAACAGATGCACGACGATAGAAACACGTGAACCGTAGTGCTCGACGGTCTTCTTCAGCACCGGCCAGGCGTCGCGGCTGTCAGGGCATACGGGGTCGAAGAACGCCTCCACCACCACCGTGTCGCCCCAAGCTGGCGGCTTCCCGTCATACACGAACCCATCCGTCCTCGCCGGGATTGGGAACTGCGCGAGGCTGAAGCACGCTCGGCATCCAATAATCACCAGCTGCAGGAGGGAGATGCAGTGTCTTTTGGTTTGCATTCTCTCTCTCTCTCTCTCTCTCTCTCTGTCTCTCTCTCTCTCTCTCTCTCTAATCTCTAGCTACCTGCTGGCCTTTTGCACCAGTTTCACATTCATCTAACGTCTATATATACTCAGGTTCAACTCGTACGCACAAATAGAACTTTTCCTAGAATAATCGGTAAGGAGAATATATGATGATAATGATAACAAATTTGTAGTGTCGAGTAGTGCATGCACATCACCAAAAGTGAAAAGTGAGTGCCTACGGCTACCCCTCAACGACTTCATGGGCAGGGTGCACAATCCAGTGAAGCTGAAGACGACATCACAATGATGAATCTCAAGTGGAAAATAAGGAGTGTACAGCAACACTTGAGCAAAAAATTTCAGCTTCATAACGGTATAATCCCTACAAATTTTTTTAAGAAAAAAAAATCCTTGTTCCAAATTTCATAATTCTCATCTCTTATCCCTGCTTGCAAAATATCTTGCTGCAGATATTCATACATCTAGTACTGTCCATCAGTGTCTAAATTTCTAGCACGGTCCATTTGAACATATACAAATTAATGATCATTGGCCAGTGAGGAAAAATTATTCATAAACAGAATATATCAAATAATCACCATCCACAATGCCACACTAAGCACATCTTTCTCTCACTGCTCAGGTGCCAGTTGCATACATGCTATGCCCAAGTTTTGAAAATTTGAAATGCAAAACGCTCAATCTGGAAAACTCAATAAACCATCATGTCAAATCCGTGCTCAACACAAAATAAAAGGAAAACCATATAATTAGGATTCAGTTCCAACATGCATAATGGTATAAGCAAATGAGAACAGAAATCATGAGTCATTACCCCCGTGATATAGCAAAGGAATAATAAAAAAATGAAGTTAATGAGTCATCTTTAGTAGCCAACGGACACATAGTAGCATAAAAGTAATAGATAGACGAGTAACACCTCCATAGCTCCATGGCCACGGTACCACAATCACCTTGCTGATAATTTCTGTGGGAAATGTTGTTACATCATTTTGGACTACCCAATCTTCTCTTTTCCTTTTCTAACATATGAAGCAATTATATGACACTACTTGCACGCACAAAAGAAAGTCACTTGATTAAATATATACCGTGGTAGATTACCTAGTGTTGCTTGTCGATGATGCTTAAGGGATTGGAATATCACTAAGGAGTTAGCCTTAGATACAAATCTGTAGAAACTGGCGATACAGGTGCCAGAACCTTGATTTGCTTTTTTCCTTTTTCTTCTTTTTTTAATCTTTCATCGCTCTTGTGTTGATATTTGATGTTGACTGTTTTACCCCCTTTTTTTTTTCCTTTGGGCTAGCTGCCGTTTGGTTGGTTTGTTTTGTGTTGTCTTTCCTCGTTTGTTTTCTCTTATTTCCTTTTGAGACTTGTTCGTGTTGGATCTCTTAGGTTTCATCGCTAGCCTACTCCAACTTGTTTGAGACTAAAAGACTTAATGGTGGTGGTTGTTATTGTTGTTGTTGTGCTTATTGATGAGCCTTCTCCATTGGTTCTTGATGTTGTAATAGATCTAGCTTATTGAGGGCGAGCGTGTGGTGTAAAAGATCCAGGACCTTGAGGGCGACTAGGTGGTGTAGAAAGTTCAAGTGCTTGAGGGCAACTAGTGTCAAGGAAGGAATGGTTAAAGTTAATTACGCTACCGGTCATGATTCCGGGCCCCAAAGGATAGGCTAACGCACACATCTTATGATAATGGGCAGTGCCAAGTTCAGTTGTGGTACTTGCTTCAATGTGACAAATGCACTTCTTTTAGGCTGGAACGGCCAAGTTGTGGTACCACCCACTGAACCATGAAGCATCTAACTTGAAAAGTAAAACATAGCCTGGTGATACGGGTCAGCGGGCAAACATCTCCAGGTGCCGCTCAGCCACGTCCCCAAAGGATATGATCGGTCATCTCGCCATAACAGAAACTGTCATATTAAACGCCATGCATCAACCTCTTAATCTAAATACACCTCTTTATCTAGATTCTGTAGATCTAAATAGCCTCTTAATCTAGATTCAGCAAATTTGTATTATTATAAAGGTAGGCCTTCATTATGTGGTAATGCATCGTGTCAAACTACTCGTTGATTTAAATATACATGATTCTACTTCATCATATCATGTATCAACCAATAGAGGACCAACAAACTTGTTTCTTGAAGTGCAAAAGTTAAAATGGCTCATGATTCACCCCTGTCCCCAACTATCAGCTACCTCCAGCTAAAATGCCTGAAATCAAGGATTCTATTGATCAACCATGATGAGCTCCTTGATGAAGTTAATTGGGAAGCACCCTCCTCGATAGTAAGCATACATCCATCTAAGATAACCTAATTTTTCATGGCTTCTCACGCAACATGACATCTAATATATAACAATCCTTGTTACAGCTAGAGATGACCAAACATATCCCGTAAAGCCTTTGTGAAGCAGCACCTAGTGTCCCCATTGATCCATACAACAAATCTATGTTTTCAAGTAAGATGTCTTATAGTTCATTCAAGGGATGCACAACTTCGCCATTCCAGATTGGAAGAAGTGTATTTGTCATATGTATGCAGATGCCACTGTTGAATCAATCCATTGTTCCTCTATCATTATGTTGTGGGATTCTTGTCTACAAGGCACTCACAATGAGTCAATTGGTCTTTAAGACACCAAAAATTTGATTTTGTCTCATGGACACAACAAATTGTGATATTTGTCTGCAACACACTCAAGTAGAAAAATAGACTATTTTAAAGTTGTTTATCTCAATGTATAAAATATGATATAATCTGAAATTTGACATCAAGATAAAATGTTGTATTACCTATGCATTATGATTTTTTATAGTTTTTTCATCATTACATGGTTTGGTTATAAAATAATATACTATTTCTGCCAAAAAGTTATGAAAACAATCAAAATAAAATCAGTAAAAAAGCACATAGGTATGAACCCAATATTATCTCTTTTACCCAGGTTTCAAGTTGTAATGAATTTTTTTGCATTGAGATAAATGATTTAAAAATAGTTCATCTTCGTGCTTGAGTGTGCTGTAGCAAATATCAAAAGTTTTAAAATTGAGAATATCTTATATGTTTCAACTGAAAATTTAACAGTCAAAGCTGCTATGCTCTCATTTATGACAGATATATGACGTGACACTATCCTGACCAATGTATATCCTAACTCCCTTATATATGCAACAATTTTGTTTACACAACATTTGCACATTATGCAATAGCCTCAAAGCAGCAACCAAGTTACAGGCGTACAAACGAAGGTGATAAATATCAATGGTTGGTGTAAAATAAATGCCCAACTACTAGAAAAAGCTAGTTTCTCTAGTTTAATAAGCAATCAAGGGAAAGAAAAAGGTTATCCACCAAGAACAGGTGAACATTTTAAACAGAAAATTCCACAATCTTCAAGCATAACGTAAACGACGCATAAGCGATAAGGTGCCCTGGGGTTGCCACATGAGCCCACCCAGATGCATAAAAACTATGAACACTGACATGAATATGACAGCAGTGTACACATGCAGCGTAGATTGTGATGAAACAGCTATCGATAGAGGGCCAGAACATCCTCCTTTTGCACAATATAATTGAACACCGAAATCAAACTTTCTCAGCTAATTATAAGAAAAAACTTAAGAAAAACTCAGAATCCTTGGTTCATCCGAGCACTCTCTTATAATACAATCACAACTCCCCACCAGACTGACAAACCGCATAAACTCAGATGTTCAAACCCATTGGGAAATTTGCACCAAGTTTTGAAACAGAAACACTATAGAAAAAAGCTCCATTCATCTGCTGAGGTATTATCTTCCTCACGCAGTTATAATGTTGGTTTTCCACATGTGTCTATGCTGGATCACTGAATGCAACTTTGAAAATTAGTAACAGCTCACTGCTGAACATGTTAAGCTGAATGGTACCCAGGATCTCTTTTAGTATGGTAAATTACCTATGTTCAACTCCATGCAACAAACGCATGTAATTATTATTGTGAGACGGCTGGTAGGGAGATGGCCATAGAGTAATCGACAAAGGCTGATCTAGTCCAAAAAAGGTAGTCAAGCAGATCATGTCACACTAGAGTCATGGGTGTTAGAGAGTTATGACACGCAAAGGATGATTGTATTCCTCCATGTATGAGGTTACATATATACACAGCCAACCTAGATGATGTGCGTGTCAGAGGGCGCCGACCCTAGATGGCGGCACCGGCTCCAATATAGGGCAAGGCCCAATAGACTATAGAGCCGCTGGGAGAGTAGGACCGCGGGACGAAGAGCCGGTGGCGACGAGCGCTAAGGTGGTTGTGGAGGCGGGCTTCTGATTGATCTTTTCAAGCTCCATATCAGGATTTCTGGTGTGTGATCAGCACGGACATGTACTGAAACTTTCCATTGAGACAACGCAAGATGTTAAGGACAAGGGTGCGATCATGGATGGTCTCACTAAGTTTGTTGAGGGCGTCGGCCATGCCCTTCATGTGGCGGCAGTATTTGCAGATGGGGAGACTGTCCTGGACGAAGTTGCGAAACTTGGCGTCGAGGTGCAGGGCGCGGGTATCACAGTTGCCAAGGAACTGCCACTCGATCCCCAGCCAGGCAGAACAGGTCATGACACCAACGCGATATTGGACGATCTCCATCAAGTCGGGGTGATGCTGTTGAAAAGCCAGGAGGGGACCGCTCACTCCATCCGCGCCGAGGCAGGGTTATGGTGGCGGGTGGCAGCGGAGAGTACGTGATCCGATAGGGTGTAGCGGCTGAGCGTCAGGAGAACAAGGCCACGCCACTTTTGTAGTCCGTCGACAAAAGGTGGAGGACAACGGGGACAAGAGCCTATATGTTATAGATGGTAGCCGCCTGAGCGTGAAGGTTGGCGATGGTCGTGGCCTCATGCTGGTTGCGCGAGTTGGTGTCTTCGCAGTCGATGTCGTCTGCGTCCTCGTTAGAGGGGTCCGGGTTCTGGTGGGCTCGCGTAGCGGCAGCGGGCTTCTCTAGGGCCACGGCCGCGTCACGCACTGACTAAAGAGCAAGTTCGACCTCGCGGACGCGTTCACGAGCCTCGATGGTGGTGGTGATCGCGGCTGCGTCGGCCTCGGCCTCCTTCTGCTTCCTTGCCGCCTCGAGAGCCTTCATCTTGGCGGTTTCTTCATCAAGGCCGGAGGAGAAGGTGATGCCAAAGCCATGGTAGGATGATGTAACACCCTACTTTTACAATTACTAAAAACACCAACTTGTAGTAATTTATAGTTCATTTAATTAGCAAATAAAATATTATATTAAATTAAAATGCTAAATATGTTGCATTGCATTTCATTTCATCATAAAATATTCTAAACCTTGCATATGTTTTTGTTTCTTTTATTGCTTAGAAAGTCCTTACAAGATTATGAAAATAAGAATAAAAACAATTCTTTTGACCTGAGTTGAAAATCATTCTTTGGACCTAAATCTCTTTTCTCTTCCTTCACTCTATTTCTTTCATGCTTGGACTTTGGCCCAGCTCACTCCGCTCTTGCGGACTGACAGCCCAAGCAGCCCAAGCGCATCCTAGTCTGTCTACGGTGGCTCCAGCAAACAAATGAACATTGTCCTTCTTCCTCGCTTGAACGTCACCAGAAACTGTCATCCCAATCAACGATCCACTCCGCTAGTCAATGAATCGCCACAATAATGCTGCAAACGGACGACCCACTTCGTCCTCTCGATGGCAAAAGATACCATGTTAGAGAGGTACGACACGCAAATAATGAGTGTATTCCTCCACGTATGAGGTTACATTTATACACAGCCAACCCTAGATGATATGCGTGTCAGGGCCGTAGACCCTAGATGGCGGCACCGGGCCAAATACAGGGTAAGATGCAATAGATTATACAAGCCTATACAAGTCAATTTAACAATGGGGATGCAACAACCCTGAGAGCAAACAATGGGGATGCAACAACCCTGAGAGCATCAGTGATGTAGCTGGTGCTGCCTAAGCGTGTCCTCACCGCGGCCGGTTCTCGCGGCTCGCATCCTCATCGCAGCTAGAGCTCACCACGGCCGGAACTCATCGCGTGTTCTCGCCGCCTAGGCTGCCATACTCAATTGGGAATTTGGGATTAGCCAGTCTCTGCCCTGTTTTTCTAGAGCACTAACAATTTTCATCCATAAATTACTAAACTACCCTTTAGTGATATAAATAAAATAAATATTAAGCCCACTATTGTAGGTACTGGCCCACAACTTAAAATACCTTTAAGCAGGTACCTCCCTTTTCTCCACCCTTGGATCTGAAGGAATGAATGGTTGTAATGCACCATAACAAGTCTCTATATAAATATTAAGCCCACTATTGTAGGTACTGGCCCACAACTTAAAGTACCTTTAAGCAGGTACTCCCTTTTCTCCACCCTTGGATCTGAAGGAATGAATGGTTGTAATTAATTCCATGCACCATAACAAGGTACTTTAAGTTGTGGGCGACTTGTTATGGTGCATGGAATTAATTACAACCATTCATTCCTTCAGATCCAAGGGTGGAGAAAAGGGAGGTACCTGCTTAAAGGTACTTTAAGTTGTGGGCCAGTACCTACAATAGTAGGCTTAATATTTTTTTTTTATTTATATCACTAAAGGGTAGTTTAGTAATTTATGTCCTAATTTTTTTGTCTTCATCTATAGTTACCCTTTTCTCCTTTATAATCTTTCATCGCTCTTGTGTTGATATTTGATGTTGGTTGTTTTACCCTTTTTTTTCCTTTGGGCTAGTTGCTTTGTTGGTTGGTTTTGTGTTGTCTTTCATCGTCTGTTTCCTCTGTTTCCTTTTGAGACTTGTTCATGTTGGATCTCTTAGGTTTCAGCCCTAGCCTACCCCTACTTGTTTGGGACTAAAAGACTTGGATGTTGTTGTTGTTGTTGTTGTTGTATAGTTACTATCTCACTGATTTCAGGTAAGGCATAGAAGACAATTAACCATGTTTAGTATCAGGATATATCTCCTCAGTAATGAAAGCATTGGAAATCCTTCGCAAGATGATTAAATCAGATTATGAGATCTCCTTATTATCTGCTGGTCAAACCTTGACTGAATTATGCAGGGTACAATTATTCTATGTTGTGAGAATATCCTAGTAGAATGGCAGTAAGACATCTAGAACTGAGTAGCAAGGCTAGTCACCAGTACTCAAGTTCTCACACAAAAAATTAAATAGACCCCTCGTTTATTTTACCTGCTTCTGGTGCATTCCTTTACGGCCAACCTTTGCGTCTTTTCTCGATCTGGTGCAATGCCTTTGAGATGCTTCTCACTTTGGAAAGTGTTTTCTATTAATGATTCTGTGTAGTAATTCAGACGCATCAGCTTTCACTGCATTATGAAAATGGCTGTATGTATTTAGGAATTCTAAGATAACAGATAAATATGTTTTGCAGAAGCACAATAAAAGCCAGAGAACAAAGGCAGCGACCTCCAGAGGACATGACAGATATAAAAATTCAATTCTTTTCGCTTGATTACTACATTTCTTCTAGAACATTGATTAAGCATCTCTCCTTTGGTGTTTCACATTTCATCATTTTTAATAATGCATAGTAATAGTATGCCTCATCGTGGTTGACTGCACACGATCAATTTCTGTCACAATTTTATTTGCCCTTTAATCCTTCACGCTACAAAAAGTGCAACATCTATTCAGTTTATTGTTTGGGAAACCCTTGTATGACACTGCAATTGTGTGTAATCCCTTATTTGACATAGCAAAAAAGGAAATCCTTGTATGACATCGAGTAATAAATTTGCAACTCGATGTCATATAGGGGTTGGATTGTACACAATTGCAGTGTCATATAAGTGTTTTTTCCTTGTTGTTTGCAGCACCATTTGCACTGTAATCCTTGACTCTGTTGACAGAAAAATAAATGTTTTCTGATTTTGAACATTTCTGCTAAGAATAATGTAAATGAGCTTACATACCTTAAACATGGTTTCATATAATCTCAGAATTTGATCATCAAGACAATATCAGAACAAGCTTGGGAGCACCCAAACCTGCGTTCGTGCAACATCTGTTTCTGGTGCACCTTGGTACTCAATACTGACATGTTCACAAGTGCCATCGACTAAAGAGTAGGCGCACCAACCTGCAGCACTTCCTAGCGCCTGATATATGCAATCCTGACGAACTCCCGGCAAATCTGGACCAAGCCAGGCATCAAAGCCATTGTTTGACATGAAAAGTGTTCGCCCTCCTAGGCTCATTGTCCTCAACCACCTGCTCTCCTCAGATGACCAACGGAAAATCTTGTACTCCAGCTTAGCCAACTTGAAGATGAGCAAGGGCTCACCAGCGCACTCCCCCAGCATGAAATTTCTACTCTCCATCCAAGCATCCCTAACACACTCATCGACTTCACCTCCGAGCAGCACCAATTGGACCTTGCTGACCGTCAGCTCCGCCATGGCGAGCTGACATGTGTTGAGGAGCGCATAGAGGACGCCGTTGACAGAGCGCATGTCGACCATCATGTGAACCCCATCGAAGTAGGCCCCGGGCCAGAGGCCACTGGACTCGAGCCGGCAGTACGCCTCCCGCCATCGGCCGTCCCCGAGGCGGCAGTAGTGGACCCACCCAGGAGTGATAAGGAGGAGGAGGTCCCCCGCGAGGATGGTGTGGGAGAAGAGGGTCGGGGTGTTGGGGATGCTGACCCGCTCACCGGAGAGGAGGTGGGTGACGGCAAGCTCGCGGGTGACGTGGTCGAGGGTGGCGACGCGAATGCCGTCAGAGGCGAGAATTATGCCGGAGGCCCGGAAGCGGAGGAGGCGACGGTGCGGGAGGTGGAGGAGCGCCAGGGAGGGGGACCGGTGGTGGGGCACTAGAAGGTGTGGCGGCTGCGCAGCGAAGACGGCACGGGAGGGGGGCAGCGCATCGCGGTAGCCGCGGCACGAAGCTCGGAGTGAGAAGAAGTCCTGGAGGGTCGTCAGGTGCCGTGCGATGTCCGGGATGAGCTCCACCGGGAGGTACGGCGCCCCGGCCACGCAGGCGGCGATCGGGCGCTTCTCCGAACGCATCTCTCGAGACTCGAGACTTGAGGTGAGGAATCGGGAAGCGGACGGCGCCTGATGTCGCCGGATTTGGGGAGAACGCTGACCAGGTACCTTTTTTTTTTTTTTAGGGAGAACGCTGACCAGGTAGCTTTATTTTTCCGCCGGAAACACGGCAATTGCGCCACAGATTTGCTTTTGTACGCTGACGCAGGAGTGTTTTTCCGTCTCGAGTCAACTATTCACAAATTTATTTGACACCGTGAAACATTTTTAAATCGTTTGTCTTATTTTAAAATATACTAAATACTAAAAAACCAATCAAATATAATATTAAAAGTCAGTGGTATAAATTATTTATAAATGAAGAACTACCCATTTGAGCAACACTTCATTTTGAATATTAAATTATTATTCTAACAAATTTATTCACCTTGCTTGACGGCTTAATATGAAATCAAATTTCATAATTTTTAATGTAACTCGCCAGCTTATGAATACGAATTGTAATTACTAATCAGAAGAAAATTCGATCATCCTAAACTACTTGACGCTGTTAACTTTGATATTATTTTAGACTATTTCTCTAATTCAAAAAATAGTTTAAATTATAAATTAAAAGTTATATTTAATTTATTTAGTAATAAAATAAATTCTAATTAAATAATTAATTAGGACAAATATTTCTGAAGGGATTAGTAACGCATAATACTATTATAGCATAAAAAACCTTTTTAGTCCCTCGTCTCAATTTATTTGTTCATCTAGGATTCTATAGTTTTCACATTTTAATCTTTTGTCTCGCTTTTCAATATATCTTTCTCTCTATCCAATACATCTTTATTTCTATTTCTCTTTTTTTTATTTTGTTTGCACCTACTTTATTTCACTTTTCATAATTTTCATAGCAAGAGCTAGATGAGAATTGAGATGGAGGGAGTAAGACTTTAGAAAAATGCAACAAAAATCTTCTTAAGAGGCCGTCTAAAGTCATCCGCAAAATCTTTATAGGAAAAGAAGGAGTCATCCACACAATCTACCCTCCTCCCCTACTCAGAAAACCATTTTCCGGATATCAATCTGTAGGTGGAGCGGGATTGTCCACTGACCTACTAAGCCCGTCCCGCAAAGAGCAACAACGGCGTTTGTGATAGACAACGTGTTCTCTTGCGGTTTGAAATGGATAGTTACTTCGCCCACTGAATTTTGTTGTGGTGCCCGCGAACACCCACGACACCATATATCCACACATACTCCTCCATCCTTTGTTATGTGACGTTTAAGACAACAAAACTATACTATCTACAGTACTAATCTGCTGGTCGGAATGTCATATAAAAAAGGAAGGATGAGTATTAGATTTCGGCAATGAGGAGCAGATAAGATTCTATTCACAATTCATATGGGATTGTTTGTTTCTCTTTCTCAGACAGGTCATGCTGAATCATTTGTTCTTCACCCATATGAGCAGTTTTAGACACTGAGGAACCCGTAGTAGTAGTTCACTAAATTGTCTTGCCTTTCCAGCGATGTGAAAGAGGACCCTGAAACTCCATGCTAGTGCCATATGTAGACGGTACAAATCAATTGACATTTGTATTCAATTTATGGAGCACGAACAGTCTTTTTTCTTTTTGCTATGTATCACGAGTTCATGATCCGGCCCTACGACGGACCGACCAGAGGTAGCATCGCCATTGTCACCAAATGGAGCATTACTTAGGGGGAAAAGTTGTGAAGTGAGTTAGCTTTATACATGAAGTTGAGAGGCTCCTTGGTGTATTCCAGAGTGTTATAATGTTTTTAAGCGCTTGAGTGCGATGAACTTGTAGCACAATGCCCTTGTCAAATATATTTATTGTAGGTGAAACAAGAAGAGCCTGCAAACATTAGAAATGGAATAAGATCCAACACTTGTACATTAAACAACATTTCTCAGTCCATGTATCCATTTTATTGCACAATTTGGTTCTGAGATGTTCTATATATAATATATTTTCTACTTTGGGGAAGAGCTTTTATGCTCTCTCCCAAACTTGAAGTAAAAGATGGACAGTTCGGATTTGCAACCTGAGTCCCCACTACTAACTTTAACACTTCAGATTTATGCATATGGTTAGATATGATACAAGGACCATTAAAATCAACGTGCAAACCAAAAATTGCTTTTAGGTATTGCCAACTGACCATCAGTCAGCTGATATTAAAAAATAATTTGGATTGCAAGGTGTTTGTTACAAGTGCAAACAATATAGGTATGAAAAACACAATTGTTCCACCGATTGAACTATAAGATGTATGTAGGTCGATGCATCAAATAAGGTGGTAAAAGAAAGGCCAGTGCAAAATATATTATTATTGTTACTACTGAACTACCATTATTCAGCTAGTATTTAAAGACGATTGCAAAATCGAGTGCTCATGGTATAAAAAAAAAAGAGTCTTGATGAATTTCACCTTATTGGATTCATGTTGATGGTGTCATGCAGCTAACAAGGTGGTATTAAGAAGTTCTTGATGTAGGCTTCTGCAAGCATTTCACCAAGCTTTACTTGTGCCTCAGTGGTAAGATGTAAATTATCTTTGTTCAGCGGCAGACCAATAGCATCAACAGTCACAACATTGAGCAGGTTAATACTGAGCTGAGCACTTCTCACTTTCTCAATGTTCCTTTTATTCCCCGATGCAAGAGCGACCTGTTTAGATCATACAACACAATATTGATCAAAATAGGAGCATGGTTCTATGCAGACCAAAAATAATTAAGGGAGATGCTATATTTCAATCCACTGAATTTCAAAAAATTTCAATCGACGAATCTCAGCCCTCCGATCTAGATCCGACGGTCCGTCCACCTCCTGCCCGCACTGCCCCACGCCACCGGGACGCCGCCGCCTGCTTCTATGTCTGCTGGGAAGGTCACCGGACAGCCTGCCCTCCACTCCTAACTGCCGGCGCTAACCGCCAGCCCACGTCACGGCGGCCCGCCGCGATGCACCGCCTGCACAGACCAGCGCTCCGCCACCGCCGCAGCGCCCCGCAGCCACCGCCACCGCCGGCGATAACCGGCAGCCCGCGTCGCACGCACCGCCCACAGCCACCCGCGCTCCGCCGCCGTGGCAGTGCGCCACCGCGCGCGCGCGTCCTTATAGGAGCGGCGTCAACTAAAGGGAGGCACGATTTTCACTCGTTCGAAAAGGAGGATTACCGAATAATGAATCCAAACTCAACAATTTACTTTCCTGGTAGTACCAAGTACCAACCATAACTACTTAATTTGTCAATCAAAATTTGTCTAAAAACCATAATGGCGCAATTACTAATAGGACGAAAAGGCCTCACAAAAGCAACAAAAATTTTAGTGGATTCGGTTCAATTTGCCCTGAATTGACCATCACCTGAATGAACGGCAGCTGCGGCATCCCAAGGTCCTTCCTGATATTGGCGATGAGCATCTCCAAGTTCTCACGATATGCCGCCGTGGCGTCGTCGGATTCCGCGTCGCTTTCCCCCTGGTACCACAGCACGGCCTGGATCTCGCCGCACCCGGCGGCGGCGCGCGTGCGCGACACCATCTGCTCGTACAGGCGCTCCCCGCGCGCCCACTCCCGGATGGCCGTGCCGCCGATGGCGCACGGCACGAGCCCGATCCCGGCCGAGGCGCCGGGTCCGGGGGCGTCCAGGCGCGGGAGCACGGCGCGCGCGAAGGCCATCCCGGGGCCGACGCCACAAATCTTGGTGGTGTCGATGTCGGCGTGAAGCGGCTCGCCGGCCTCCTCCCATTCCAGCGCGGCGGAGAGGCGGAGGATGCGAGGGTCCGGAGCGCACTCGGCAGGCACGACACCATCCCAGTGCCGGTGGTGCACGCCGCCACGGCCCGCCATGTTGCTCTGCCCGGATAGCACGAAGATGCGCATGGTGGGCACCGCTCGGCGAGACGAAGCAGGGACGGGGAAAGGGAGGAGAGTCAGAGGAGAACGCTGGTGCCTGACTGTGGTATCTGGCGTCAATTGTCACTAGCTTTGATGGCAGAGGGGATCTCCGAGCTGAGCAGCAGGGCTACGCGCGGCAGTCGCTCGGTGGCGATCCGTTGGGATTGGGAGGTCGCTTGCTGTGCCCACTGAATTGCTTGGGTCGTGCAGCCGTCATGTGGACACATCACATGCAATGAGTCAGCTCTCACAATTCCGTTTTTTTCTTTAAAAAAATATACTCACGTTTTCGAAACTTATTTTATCGGTGTTATCTAGATTCATAAACGTACAAAACACATAAATACATACTTGCATGATATCATCTAGATCTATAAACTGCATAAAATCGTTTTTAAACTTGTTACACGATGTGAATCGTGTCCAAACATTTTTTTTCAAAAAACATATATTCTATTCTATTCTATTACAAAATTATAAAACTAAAAATTGTATATACCAAACAAAGGAGCATTTGCATTTAACGAGGGTAAATCGACCAACTGGGTGTGAAATTATGCATAATGGTACAATAATGTTACTTATTAAGATTTTTAGAAATAATATAAAAAATTATAAAAAAATAATACATTCATATCCACTATAGGAGGACACATATTTTTTAATGTTAAATATATGAAATTACAGTTTTTGAACTTTGAGTATGCAAAGAAGAAAAAACTCCTCCGTTTGTCGGTTGTTTGATGTTTCCAATCAAGGGAATGAACTAAATTTGACTTACAACACTATCAAAACGATAGAAAGAAAAAGGTCCAGATGAGCTTATGTGCTTTGAATATATGAAAATACTGTTTTTCTAGCATTGACATACAATGTGAATGTTTCTTTTTTTTCATGCTTTTTAATATATACAATATTTAATTTTGTAAATATAAAATAAAATATATTATTCTTCTTTTTTAAGTTCATGTTTGGAACTGAATGACATCATATGACAAGTTTGAGGTTAACCTTGTGCAACTTACACGTCCATGGACTTAGATGACATTGTGAGAAAAGTTTAGGAATGTGTTTATACGTTTTACAAGTCCATTGACCTAGCCTTGTGCAACTTACACGTCCATGGACTTAGATGACATTGTGAGAAAAGTTTAGGAATGTGTTTATACGTTTTACAAGTTCATTGACCTAGGTGACGCCGTCAGATAAGTTTAGCAACCATGAATGTATTTCACTCGAAAGGTAGTCGCTACTTTTCGATTAGCTGAACATTTCCATCATCCCCTATCTTGCATCGTGGACGCCTCTGCCGCCTCACTGCGCCGCTCCAAACTTTCGCTATATACGTCTGCAGCGATAGACACCAGATAACCTTCAACCCTGTATAGATTTTTTTTATAGGATACAGGTATCGAATGAAACTTTTAATTGATTAAAAGGATTCTCTAGGAAAAATTTTCTACCTTTCAAAAGTCAAACCGAGTACAATATAGACTTGCACGGCACGATTCAACCTTAAGGAACCACGACAACGTTTTATAGAGAGCCAACACGACACAGACTAACGGATTCAATGGGACATCTCAGTCTGTGTTGTGCGAGAGGTGGGGATGTGAGCCCACGACACGGAAAAGACATGGTGTCCTGAAACATGATATTGGAGTTAGAAGATCTGAACGACAACGTATAGGGAAAGAGAGGAGAAAAAGGAGCAACGTTTGTGGCGGAGCTCAGGCGCTCACCATACCTGAAATTTTCCTCCTGTTGCCAGATAACCTTCGTGCAATCTGTGCTTTCAATGTCTGCGCCATCACTTAATACGCAGGAGCTCCAATGTTGATATGATTCTTAAGTATCATATTTGACCGTCAAATTTCTACATAAATAACAAAAAGAATACACTAAAATTAGGAATAGGTTTATTATTAAAGAAGTTCCACTAAGTTTTAGTGAATATTTGTATGCAGGTGATTTATCCAGAATTATTGAGAGAAAAAGATAAGAAAAGTATTATCCAATGAGACATAAAAGGATCCACGGACAATTAAACTAAAATTTGTCCAAATACCAAAGCCTACCATGGAGAAGGGAATGAAACCCACTCAGGAGAAGCCCAGAAGAATCCAGACCCGAGTAGGGCCCATCATAGATCGGCCGACCTAGGGGTCGCCCGACCTGCCAATGGGGTCAATCAGACCCCACTTTGGCAGGAAGCTTCCAACCGACGTACCAAAGACGGTACTGATCGGGCTCGAGACTTACTGACTCCAGATGGCGGGAAAAAAAGAGAAAGAAGGAGGGGAGAAAACTCACCCCTCATGTCACCTCCACCTATAAATAGGACCCTTATCCTCACTCTCTCGCATCAACTCTTCACTCCACTTTTACATTTATGCTGCTGTATTAGACTTAGGCTCTAGTCCTTAGAGTTCTAGAAAGAAAGAGAGCGAGGCGGAGGTTCTCCAAGAGAAGCGCCGGCCTATCGGTGCTCTCTTGGCATAGGATCCTCCACTAAGTCGAGTCGGAGTGGTGGCATGTCATCACTCTGCTTCGCACTCGTACCTTAACGAATGTTTTATTTAATTAAGTAAGTATTTGTGCACACTTTATAACTATATTGTCTTAGTCTGATAAGTAGTGTTTATTCTTTGTTTGCCAGTTCACCGTATACTACTTAGTATATACTTTAACTTAATTACGGGCTAGATCCCTGCGTAAGGTTGAAGTAGTAATAGTCTGTGTAGACGTGGTGTCTAGATAGAATATTACCTGTGAGTGGTGTGTATCCCACGTAGCTAGAGGTAGGCAGCTTGAAGTGCCAGCCTTGTTCGTCCTTCGTAATCCTCCATATCCGGATATATAAGTAGCCTTTATAGTTACTGGAGTTTTTTCTCTGGATTGAGAATCAGAGACCGAAGCAAGCGAGGATAGAATAAACCTTCTTGCTTAGATTATGATTTATCTCTTAAGTAGCCTCTTTATCCTTTGCCCACTTTTTAGTGAGATTGTTCCCTGGACTTGACTAGTAGTTAATCTACACACGTTCCCTGTGAAAATTACGATAACTTGGAATACTCTAGGATGAAGTACTACAGCGGTACTCCGTGCGCTTGCGGATTTATCTGTGATCTAAGAAATACCAACATCCAACAAAGGAAGCAAGATATGTTTGGCTACTATTTTCTCCTTTCACAAATGTAAGCATTTGAAACCCTTCTTAAAAGTGTCTAAATTCATTGTATACTCTATGTTTCTAGACACAATATTTGTCTAGGCTCATAGAATGTTCACTGAATCTAATGAATAACTTCAAATACTTACATTTGTGGATCGAGTGAGTAGCTATACACAGAAGATATGTGGGTCATCAGGGTGTAGCCACTGGCCAATACCAGAGTACCAAAGATAAAGAAAAATTTGATCCCATGATACGTCTAAGGACAAACATATCCCGAATTCTGGATTATCGAATCTAGATGGTAAAACAAACGGTTGGATTGTAGGATCTAGATTTCAAAATCTGAGTACGAATAGTATCAGAATCCACAATATAGGTTTGAGTAGCTTTTGATGGATTATGAAACATCAACATGAGATTAGGTTTATAATTAAGAACAATTAACACATATCAAGCAAATTTAAAAATATTTGTACTAAAAAATAAAGCATAGATGATAATTATTAAATTACTATATACAAATAAAAGTCAATGCCAGATAAAAAAAAGCAAAAAGAATATATTTTAGAAACAGATAGAGTACTATATTTGACTTTCTATCAATAATCTAGACTGCTAATTTCGCCGCACCTTAAATTCTTTCCATCCTCTGCCACTGGACGAGCCACGTAGCAAATGCAAGAGAAGGAGAGAGCAGCGATGTGCAGAGGGACCAAAAAGACGAGGGTAGGGAAATAAGTGTTTATTTGATTCCATTATAAAGGTGTAACTCTAATTAAAGAAAATTTAGTTAACAAATGGAAAAGAAATGAGAAATGATGGTTTTGTGGTAATAAGGGATAATTCGTTGTATGTCATTAGAAATTTATGTTGGTATATGCCATCACAAAAGTAACAATATACTATATGTTATTATTTTTGTAAACCTTAATATTTTGTGCCAATGTTGAGATGCTTTCATTAGACAGGACGTGACGGTCATATTGACCAAAGGTAGTCGAATCAGTACTCAGATTTTAGAATATTATGTATTTTAATTGTATGTATGAACATTTTTTATGTTTTTTGACATGTGAATATATATTATGTCATCTTTAATGTGTAAATATGTTAAGGGCAATTTTTGTTTACATAAAAAATATAAATATATTTATCCATGCAAGTAGGATACAAAATATTACAAAATCTCGGCACTGATTCGGCTGTGTGGATCGGCTGTCACGTCTTAGCTAACGATCGGTTAACGAAAACGGCATATAGCATTAAGGTTTGCAAGAACGATGACATATATCATATTTTCATTTTTACGATGATAGATATCATATTATACCAGTTTGCAGTGAGACAAAGAAAATTGACTCTAATAATAATAAAACTATGCAATATCTTTTCATTGACTGTTTTCGCTAAGTTTGTTTGAAGGATTGTTGAATGTGTACTTTTGATCTAACTAGGCTCATGAATATTTCTCATCTCTTTAAAAATTGATTGAATGATGTACTAGGTCCACAGAGAAAACAGATCGAGGTTAGAGCAACTGCTATTTTCTAAACGATGTGGTGAAACCGTAATGATAATTTTTTTTAATAAAACAACAATCCCATCTCCTATGCAGGTGATTTTTATGGTAATATATTGGAAAAGATATTGAGCTGTGCTACAAAAGAAGGAATTGAGACTGGTCCTTCAAAATGCATGCCGCACCATAGAAATCAAGACAATGAATATCTTTGCTAAGCATGGATGGAGATTTAGCAATAGGTTACTTTAAAAACAGTTTTGTTGATTTCCATTTTAAATACTTGTGACAGTTATATGTTTGGTTGAGGTGTGTGTTTGTTGTGTTAGATAGAATCTTATGTATAGTGTAAAACTTTGTAATAATTTAAGGTTGGATTACTCTTAAGATACGTTTCATTTGTTTGATGCAATATATTTTCTTTTGTCGAGAAAAGGGAGAGCAGAGAGAGAGAGAGCAGCAGGACCGGTGGATCCACCAGAGTAGTGGGGAGGGAGAGAGCAGCATCGAGCTCGAGCCAGTGCTGCGCGGCGACCTCCTGGTGATATGAAGACGGTGGCGACTAGCGGCAAGCATCAAGGCAAAGACTGATGCCGAGTTGCTGACTTGACGAGGTTTGCGCGATGGAGCAGAGGCGAAGGTGGTGTGATGGCACGCACGAGGAGCACTGGAGCAGAGAGGAGCGCAGTGGGCGGCCTGCTTGCCGCATGCCAGCCCATTTTAGTCCGTTCAAATGAGGACTAAATATACGCTATATCTTTTTTTTTAACGATATAAACACAGTACTTTTTATTCAGAAACTGGGACGCGTGATCTAAGAGATATGCGTATACCAAATTTTGACAACCTAGGGCTTTCTTGTTTCAGGAAGATGGTGTCGGTCAATTTTTCCTATAAACTAATGTTAAATTACATGAGACATCGGCCACCATGGGACCACGAGAGGGACAAGGAACTATAACCAGAGAATAAAATAAATTAAAATAAAGGGTGCATAGTAGGCGCATGGGCCTCAACGGCACGAAGACCCGTGGTCGATGCGTGCGGTAAGGGTTTGCCTCAACCATATCGATGTTGACGATTATTAAGTATCAAAAATACCGTCAACATATTTCTAAAAATGAATAAGGATTTACATTTCTTACGTATCTGTTAGTTTAAAAATAATATAGTTTTACATGTACTTAGAAAATTTGTGCATGCAGTCAATTAAGACAGGAATGAGGCATGATTCCGGCCACGTGACAAAGAAACACAATTTTAACTAATGACAGGGTGCCACATAGGTAGCACACGGATTTATGGACCCACCAGACATGCCAAAACACTGTGAAAACCATCAGGCACCCTGTACCTACACTCAGGATCCACAATGTAAACGACCTGCCAAAGTGGGACCCGAGTAGGACCAGTAGGGGGTCGGCCGACCCTTAGGATCGACTAACCTTGTAGTGGGCCCACTTAGGCCTCACTTTGGTGTGGTGCGAGTTACCACCTTTCCAAGTCGGCTTTGAAGACGGTGCCATGGTGGTGTGAATGAGTGGTGAAAAATGGTCCATAGAAGAGGAGGAAAGAGTCCCACTTATTTCAAGTCTTTCCCACCTATAAATAGACCTTTTTCCCTCACTTTCAACACACACAAGAAAGAGTTTCACTAGCAAACACACTTTTAATTCAGTATTAATGGAGTTAGGATCTAGTCTAGAGCTCTTCTAGCTCTCTACTAGTTTCCATAAGAATAGGTATGAGTCTAATAGTCTCTCTTATTCCTTATATGACTTGAGTGCTCTAGTTTATCATTATGATGGACATGTGTCTATACTTAGATTATATACTACCTTACTAATAATAATCATAGGTATAGTTATATATATAGTTATACTTATGTGTCTTATATTTAGTATAATTGATAATTGCTTTGGCATTGTTTCATTGTGCTCATTAAAGTATGCTCTAGTCGAAGGACTAAGGTTCACCGAGCGGTTTAGAGTACTATTTAGGAATGTAAGCGTGATGCTTATATTACTAAATATCCATGAATGTTGTCTGACCCATAGAGCTAGGGGTAGGCGGCTAGAAGTGACAGCCTTGTTCGTCCCTTGTAATCCCCCACGTCCGGTCGTAAGGTTAGAGATGTATAATTGCTGGAGTCTTTTCCCTGCATTGGGACTAAACCGGTGCCCCGATATGTCTCAGCCATGATTCCTTGCTAACATATGACATGTATGTATACTAGTATATATGAATATGTATAGAAATCCAATGAGTTTCAAGTATAGTCTTAGATTTAGGTCTACTCCATGTTAGTATTTTTTACGACCACAGATAAATCCACAAGCGTATGGAGTACCGTCGTAACACTTCACCCTAGAGTATTCCAAGGTATCGTAATTTTCTTAGGAAACATGTGTTGGTTATCTATAAACTAAGTCCAAGGAACAACAACACTAAGGTTGGGCAAATGATAGAGAGGTTGACTATGAGATAAATCCTAATCTAAATAAGAAGATTATCCTATCTTTGCTTACTCAGCCTCTCTAGACTTTGGGAAGGGTCCCATAAAGTCTATGCCTCAGACATCAAATAGCTCAACTTGCAAATTATATGTCAAAGGCATTGCATCCCGAGCAGTGATTCCACCATGTTTCTGACAGCTTGCACATCTTCGTTTGAATTCTTTGGCATCTTCAAACATGGTGGCCAGTAAAATCTAGATTGCCAGATCTTGGCTTGTGTGCGGAAGGCACCATAGTGTCCTTGATATGGTCCGGCATGACACTTTTGAATGACCTGGGCAGCCTCTATTGTTGGAACACACCTTCTTAAGAGCCCATCCGCGTAGACTCTATAGAGGTACGGGGCGTTCCATAGGTGACGTCGGCTTTGATAGAGGAGCTTCCGTTTTGTTTCCACATAGGGGTACGTATCCTATGACAATGAAATTGACAAGATCCGCATACCAAGGGGTGTCATTCGTCACCTTGAGCAGCATATCATCTCGTAGGAAGTCATTGATTGGTAGTTCCTGCAGGTTAGTGTACTACATACGTGACAAATAATCCGCTACAAAAATTTCTATTTCTTTTTTTTATCTCTTATTTCTAAATCAAATTCTTGGAGTAGAAGGATCCAACTGATTAGATGAGGTTTAGCATCCTTTTTAGTTAGGAGGTACTTAAGGGCTGCATGGTCTATGTAAACAATTACCTTGCCGCCCACAAGATAGGATCTGAACTTGTCTATAGCAAAAACTATAGCCAAGAGTTCCTTTTCTGTAGTGGCGTAGTTAAGTTGTGCCTCTGTCAGAGTCTTGCTAGCATAAGCGATAGCATGATGCCTTTTATCTTTGGTTTGACCTAAGACTGCTCCAACATCATAGTCGTTAGCATCACACATGATTTCAAAAGGTAGCTTCCGATCTGGCGGTTGGATGATTGGGGCTGAGATGAGTGCTTTCTTTAAGATCTCGAAAGCCTTGTGGCACTCATCATCAAATTTGAAGGGCGCATCCTTAGCTAAGAGGGTAGTGAGGGGCCTAGCGATATGGGAAAAATCCTTTATGAATCACCGATAGAACCCCGCATGGCCTAGGAAGCTGCGGATCCCCTTTATGTTGATAGGAGGTGGGAGCTTTTCTATAACATCAATTTTAGCCTTGTCCACCTCGATACCACGTCCGAACACTAGGTGTCCTAAAACAATCCCTTCTCGGACCATAAAGTGACATTTTTCCCACTTAAGCAATAGGTTCTTTTCTATGCATCTTTCCAAGACCTTATCCAAATTCTCAAGACAATATTTAAAAGTTTTTCCATAGACGGAGAAATCGTCCATGAAAACTTCCATGATTTCTTCTATCATGTTTGAGAAGATGGACATCATGCACCGTTGGAATGAGGTGGGTGCGTTGGACAGGCAAAAGGGCATTCTACGGTATGCATACGTTCCGTAAGAACACGTGAACATGGTCTTGCTTTGATCATCAGGGTGGATAGAGATTTGGTAAAAAAAACTAGAATACACATCAAGGAAACACAAGTAGGAATGGTTAGCTAACCGCTCTAACATCTCCTTGATGAAGGGGAGCAGAAAGTGGTCTTTCTTTGTTGCCTTGTTGAGTTTTATATAGTCTATACACATTCTCCACCATGTGATGGTTCATTGTGGGATAAGCTCATTCTTTTCATTTTCAACGACCGTTATTCCTCCTTTCTTTGGTACGACTTGGATCGGGTTAACCCACTCGCTATACGGCACATGATATATAATCCCTGTGTGTAATAGCTTCAAAACCTCTTTTTTCACTACCTCTCACATTGCATTGTTCAGCCTTCGTTGAGGTTCTCGCGAAGGTGTGCATGATGGATCTATTGGGATGCAATGGGTGCAAAGAGCGGGACTTATTTCCTTTAGGTCTTGGAGGACGTAAGCTAGTGCAGCATGATGCTTTTCTAAGGTGGTTAAAGTCTAGCAGTTTGTTCCTCAGAGAGTTTATCACTAATGATAACAGGACTCTCGAGGTTGCCATCAAGGAAGGTGTAGCACAAGCCAGGAGGTAAGGTTTTAAGCTCAACAGGAGGTCGCAGTGGCAATTCATTTCTGGGTAGCTCAAAAACCTCCCCAGTCTCATCCTCTTCCAACATGAGTTGCTGGGGATCAAGTTCAAGGATGGCTTCGGATGATTCAAAAGGAAAGGCCGCCATTACTTCCTCTACTAAGTCTTCTTTGTTTGTTTAGATTCATATAAAAAGGAGGAACAAGTTAGAGCACAAAAGGTTGAATAAGTTGGTGTATGTTAGCTACAAACGGAAGATGCACAATAGGTTTCAAGAAATCAGAGACCTTGGAACGACAGAGAAGCAATCCACTCATGCTTGATGAGTTTCAATGGGGAATGAATGGGTTGTTGAAAAATTACTCGGTTCATGAAGGTTATGGAGCTGATGTTACTTGGGCCAATTGGATGAAGTAGTAGGTGCGACGCACGGTCTACAAGGTCGTAACTTGCCTCGTTACTTGTGCTGCTGCAACCTCTGCCTCTATCCAACAAGCCAAGTGTATGTTCGGTCTGCAAAGCATCAAAGGACTAGGATCACACAAGCACTAGTTACAAATCATGATGACGATATTGATGAAGGAGAAGGAGATGAACCGGCAGGGCAAATAGCAATGGAGGA
The DNA here is from genome assembly GCA_001182835.1 of Oropetium thomaeum. Classification (NCBI taxonomy): domain Eukaryota; kingdom Viridiplantae; phylum Streptophyta; class Magnoliopsida; order Poales; family Poaceae; genus Oropetium; species Oropetium thomaeum. The sequence goes on along the minus strand of LFJQ01000040.1, from coordinate 183,413 downwards.
GAATGATGAGGAGTCTGGATCTATTGGAGCTGCTGCAGATGCTCAAGAAGGCTTCCATTTGAATGAAGATTTGCTGTAGATCATTTAGTTGACTGCTAGTGTTCATGTGTTGAACTATTTCCATTTTCCATTCTGTTTCATACTTTTATGTGTGCTGAGCCAGTTAGATTATGTGCTGCTTTTGGTTATATAGTTACTGGCCTACGATGTCTTATATTCTTAAATTAAATTATGTGCTGCAATGCTGCTAGTTTGGCATATATAATTATATATTACGTACCTCGATTAGCCTAAATACATACTAGACGACCGTGCAGACGATTGATCAACCAGGGGTCGACAATCGACCTAGTTGATGATTAGTCGCGACTAGTCGCTTGGTCGGTCCCATGAAATGACCAGGTAACCAGCCGACTTGTAAACAATGATTCAGACTATAACACTTACTATGGACATCTTGAAACCTCTACACATAACCAGACACTGATTCACCAAGTCTCTGTCTAACAGCGAGAGGATCTGTCAGCTTCATTGCACTAACCCTAGCAAAGAAGTAATTGTGGAAGCTGCCCTCCAGACCGGCCCAATTGCTTATCGAGTTGGGAGGTAGAGATGCAAACCATGAAAAGGCCGATCCGGATAGAGACATCGAAGAACCTGACGAGCAAGGCAATTTTTTCATTGAACGAGGTTTCCCCGCACTATGCCAAGAAGCGGCTGACATGCTCAATAGTTGATACCCCATCATTGCTAGAAAACTTCGAGAAATCTAGGACTCGATAGTGATGTGGTAGGGGCTCCTGATCAAACCAGCTGGGATACGGTCGCTGATACATGAATGCTTGTGATTTTGGTTTGAGCCCAAACTATTGCTTCATGATATTGGCGTTGGCGATTTTGACAGCCTAATCTTCAGCCCTGGATGGCTGAGCCCTCTGATATTGTTTCATCGGCAGCTTGGGAGCATAGTGTAGCTCACCATCTGCCCGATGCCCCTAGAACCCTTGCCAAACTGTGACGTCCTGTAGGGCTCTGGAGTTGAATCCCATGCGTGGCGATACACATGTGGGGGTTCAATACTGCAGCCTGCTTCTCATATGCCTCTATCATCTCACGGATCTTTTGACGGTGTACCTCACTCAACTTGTCCATGGTTAAGGGAATCCTGTTGTGATCACCGACTTCACTAGTCTTGGTGTTCTTCCCGTGAGGTTTTGCTGCCATGGGGTCCCACTGGGCGTGCCAAAAAGCGAGTTCACCCGAAAAGTCGCACACGTGGCAGCCTGGGAGATCTTCTTAACTCTAGTGCAGGACCAAATTCTGTCGACCCGAGGCTCCTTGCTTCAGCAAAAGGGCGTGCCAATTAGTTTTCCCGGCAAAGTAACAAAGAGAAAAGGAGAAAACGTTAAATTGCAGGGGATATCGGCCACCGTGGGTCAATGCGCGGCCGATACCTGCCCTCCAACCTTACCTGATGGATAAGACCGCGAGAGGGACGAGGGACTATGGCTAGAGAATAAAATAAATTGAGATGAAAGGCACAGTACGGAGGTGTATCAGTCTCAGCGGCATGGGGACCCGTGGCAGATGCGTGCGGTAAGTATTTGCCTCTACCATACCGGCCGTCAGGATACTAACATTTTGCAACTAATATACAGAAACAAAACAGGAAGGTCTCTAACGGATTCATAGACTTTGCCATTACGCAAGCAGGGTGAAGAAAGATAAACCGAGAGAGAAGCAAACCACAGCTCTGTTTGATTACACGACCCATTTCGAGCAGAAAACGTCGGGATCGACCATAGGCAGGTATTGCATATGACCTCTCTGGCCGGATCGGAACTCAGATCCCGCTCATGACTCGGCCCAATGGGTAAACAACAGGGATACATTTCTGACCGGCGGCTCTATTTAAACAAGACAAAAAGGGATTAGTCACGCCGAAAGAGCCGTACATGCCGTGACGGATGAGAAACGCTCATACCGGCCAAAGGAAAGGTATAGCTTTATGACCTCTCTAGCCAATCGAAACCCAGATCACACCCTCGACCAGCAACACTCGAGAGAAAAGAGAGAAAAGTACTGTGACTCCATCCGATCTGGAGCTGACCGAGCAAGAAACATACAAATCTGCCCAAGAAAAGGTGTGACGTATGACCTTTTGGCCGACCAGGAACCAGATCTCACTCGCATCCTCAAAAGAAAAGAATCGAAAGAAGAACGAAAAAGCCCTCGAGAAGGGACGCAAGGATATCCAGCACCGCACGTCGTGTCCATCAGGGATCAAACCGACAAATACCCGATCGGCCGAGGGAAAAGTATGGTGAGGTGACTTTCCGGCCTAAACACCCTGGTGGAAACACAAAAATGAACGAAACAAAATCGACGAGAACAAGAGATGGATCGGAAACCATCCAGCACGCATGTGGGAGATCGGACTGAACCGTTGCAGCCCCATGCACGATCGGCAGATCCCGTACACATCCCGCGCCACCGAACAAAACAAAGGTTCTTGTGATGATTCGAGTACCAGGATTCAGGCACCAAAACATAGCATCAAACGCAGAAGATCGACACGTCAAGACAAGACAGTTCGCTTCCTACAATTCTAACGATAGTTCGAGTAACCAAAGATCCACAACACCGGATAACTACCAACGTGGATAACACAACAACAAAACCTAATCGAGAAAGTACCAATCATAAACACGCTCAGTCAAAATGTGATTCAGCCCACGCGCCGAAAAAGAGTAGTTACTTTTCTTGTGGAATTGTGTTCTTTTTTGCTACAGGTTCGGCCTCCCCTTTTATACTACGGGTCGGAGAGGGCTTTAACTGTAATTGTCCATCAAAATGTGATTCAGCCCACGCGCCAAAAAAGAGTAGTTACTTTTCTTGTGGAATTGTTTTCTTTTTTGCACAGGTTCGGCCTTCCCTTTTTTACTACGGGTCGGAGAGGGCTTTAACCGTAATTGTCCAAGGCTACAGAAACCCTAAAAGATATTTGATAAGAATAAGCTAGAAAAAAAGAGAAAAGATAACTTAGCAGGCTGGGCTCCAGCGGGTCCATCTTTCTTTCGCGCCAGTCAGATTCTTTGCTCCATGCTTTCACCGGCCATACCGTGTAGTCGATTCATCTTTGCTTTCCTAAGTCCAATCGCTCCCAAGCCGATGGCGCTAACACATGGGTTAGGCTTCAACTGGTTCATGGGTCCATTCAAAATCCGGTGTCAACAACGGCCCAATCTTCAGCCTTGGATTGTTGAACCCTCTGATACTGTGGCATCGACGGGTTGGGAGCATGGTGTTGTTCACCACCTGCCCGATGCTGAACTACCACATCCTGTACGGCTACGAAGTTCTATCTGCTGCTTGCCGATAGATGTACGGAGGCTGAGTACCACCTCCTACCACCTGTTTGATCTGCGGTTCTGGCGAACCCATAGAGAAGAATGTAGACCCTTCCTGTTGCTTTTCACCACCATCTTCTAGAATCTGTTTCATGATGTCACTAACAATGTGCGCCAGAGGCTGAGTACCACCTGATACCACCTGTTTGATCTGCGGCTCCGGCGAACCCATAGAGAAGAATGTAGACCCTTCCTGTTGCTTTTCACCACCATCTTCTAGAATCTGTTTCATGATGTTACGAACAATGTGCGCCAGAATAGGAGAGTTGTTGATCAGTGCATGGTGTACAACCTGATGGATCATTTCCCTCACAGATTCCTCATCGTTCACACCGGGCCATCTGAGGATCCGACAGGAGTGATCTTCAGGAGTTCGTTCTTTTGAAATGAAGTCCTGACACGAGAAACGGTGAATGAATCAAGACACATCTTCTCATATGCCTCTGTCATCTCACAGATCTTCTGACGGTGTTCTTCACTCAGCTTGTCCATGGTTTTGGGAATCCTATTGTGATCACCGACATCACTAGTCTCAACATACTTCCTGTGAGGTTTCGCTCCCATGTTGTCTCACCAAGCATGCCAAAAACGTGTTCATCTAGAAACTCGCACGCATGGCCTGTGAGATCTGCTTAACTCTAGTGCAGTACCAATGTCAAGCGACATGAGGCTTCCTTGCTTTAGGAAGAGGGCGTGTCAATCAGTTTCTCGGCAAACTAACAAAGATAAAGGGGAAAAACATAAAAATACAAGGGACATCGGCCACCGTGGGCCAATGAGCGGCCAATACGTGCCCTCTAACCTTATCCGGTGGATAAGACCGAGAGAGGGATGAGGGACTACGGCCAGAGAATAAAATAAATTGAAATGAAGAGTGCAGTACAGTAGGCGCATTGGCCTCGGCAGCATGGAGACTTGAGGCTGATGCGTGCGGTAAGCGTTTGCCTCTACCGTATCGGCCATCAGGATGCAAACATTTTGCAGCCGATACACACGAACTAAACAGGAAGGTCTCTAATAGAGTCACAGACTCTACCATTACAAAAGCGGGGTGAAGAGATAAATTGAGAGAAAAGCAAACCCGGGCTCCGTTTGATGACCCAACCCTTTTCGAGAAGAAAATGTTCAGATCGACCAGAGGCAGGTATTACGTTTTACCTCTATGTCCGGATCGGAACTCAGATCCCGCTCGTGACTCAGCCCAAAGCGTAAACAATAGGATGCATTTCTGACTGGCAACTCTAGCTAAATGAGACAGAATGGGATTACGCACGCCGGAAGAATCGCACACGCCGTGATAGATGAGAGACGTTCGTACCAGCCAGAAGAAATGTATAGCTTCATTTCCTCTCTAGCCGATCGGAACCCAGATCTCACTCTCAACCGTTGGCGTCCGAGCGAAAAGAGAAAAGAACCGTAATCCATCCAATCTAGGGCTAACCAAGTGAGAAACGCATAGATCGACTAAAGAAGGTATGGTGTATGACCTTTCGGCCGATCAAGACTCAAATCCCACTTATGATCATTGATGCCCGAGGGACAAGAGAAAAGAACTCTGGCTCAATCCGATCGAGAGTGGACTGAGTGAGAAACGCACAAACCGGCAAAGAAAAGGTATGGTGTATGACCTTTTGGTCGACTAGGACATAGATCTCACTCGCGTCATCAAAAGAAAAGGATCAAAAGATGAACGACAAAACCCTCGGGAAGGAGCGCAAGGATGTCCAGCACCTCACGTTGAGTCCATGACGGATCAAACCGACAAACACCCCGATCAACTGAGAAGGACGTGTAGCGAGTTTCCGGCCGATCGGGAGCCCGTGTCCTGCTTCGTGGAATGCAGGCACGTGGGAGAGGTCTACCGGCTAAACACCCTGGCAGAAACGCTAGAACGATCGAAAAGAGATTGGCGAGAAAGAAGAGACGGATCGAAAACCATCTAGCATACGCACGGGAGGTCGGACTGAACCGTTGCTGCCACGTGCACGATCAGCGAGTCCCATACGCATCCCACGCTACCACACGAAACGAAGGTTCTTGCGATGACTCGAGTATCAGGATCCAAGCATCAGAACACCGTATCAAACGTAGAGAAGCAGAAGATCAACACGTCAGAATGAGACAGTTCGCTTCCTACAGTTCTAGCGATAGTTCAAGCAACCAAGGTCCACAACACTAGATAACTAGCAACCTGGATAACGCAAGAACAACTAAAATATAAAATCTAATTGAGAAAGTATCGATCACAAACACGCTCCAGATTGCAGGGGGGATCCGTACCTCTCGTGGGGGTCAAAATGCTGATTCAGCCCATGCGAAGACGAGATCCCCCGCCAAGAGGAGTGGCGATGAGCCCAAAAAGAGTAGTTGTTATTTTGGAAATTGTGATGTCTTTCACGATAGGTTCGGAGAAGGCCTTAACCATAATTGTCCAAAGCTATAGAAACCCTAAAAGATATTTGATAAAATAAGCTAGAAAAAAAGAGGAAAAATAACTTAGTGGGCCGGGCTCCTAGGGTCATTCCTCCTTCGCACCAGCTCGTTATTCTGGTCCATGCTTTCATCTGCCCTACCATGCAGTAGATTCGTCTTCGCTTTCCTGAGCCCAACGGCTCCCGAGCTGACGCGATTGACCTGTGGGTCAGACTTGAACTGGTTTGTGGGTCCAATCAAAATCCACAACAAATGCGTACAAGTACTCCTTCCTATGAACACACAGACACACACGCTACTCCTATGAGCGTTAACGAATGACTGAGTCAGTTGTTCTTGAGATTCCACAAAATCATCATAGGCGCCTCGCTGTCGATGGAAACGTCGACTGCCACTGAATGAATAATTAGTCGTAAATGCAATACCCATGTGTCCATGTTTGAATTGGCAATAGCAGCATGGATATGCGATGCGATGTAAAAAGTGGGGATGTACGAGACACGAGGGTTTATACTGGTTTGGGCCTCCCGGAGAATAATAACCTCCAATGCTGGATTGTTTGTATTGTTGATTTTGAATGGATCTGAGGGGGTCCTGCCCTCCATATATATGCGGGAGAGCAGGGTAATATCGTAGAATCCTAGTCGGTTACAATATATAAAATCTATTGACAGGTATTTCTATATCTACAAGGTTAGTCGCCAAGTTATGGGATACCTAGCTAAAGGAGAATGAACCAAGTATACTAAGACCTATGTATCGATACATAGGAAGTCCACACCATGTCACATATAGTATTTAAATATGGATTGGTTCCACCAGAAAGAGCCTAACCAGCTCACCTGATTAAGCTCAGTTTGTAAGTATATACTATATCTGTTTTCTCACTCTTTACTGTAAAATGAACCGTTATACTCATCTTTTCCCAAACTACCACGAGGCTCGAGGCTCGATCTTCTACTCATGCACACGCACAAGTAACCCACACATCACCACTCATTGCAGTGATTCTCTCGATCTTCCACGGGCTGCATGTACACTCAGTCTCACCAAGCCAACGGGCAGCCACGATTGTCAACCATGGGTGACGTCGCGGGAAGAAAGAAGAGAAAGAAGACAGGTTGCTAAAATGACTAAAATATCACCACCGTGGATTTTTTCTCGCTCGGTGGTTTGAGGGTGAAAAAACAAAGTTCAACGACAGTTGAGGAAGATTAGAAGGACTTCTTTTACCTCTAATAACAAGGGGTTAATGGAATAATGGGCCTCCTATAGACAGGACACCCTACGTTTTAAAGAAGTATACAGGACGGCTATTAGGCTTAGTGGAACAACCGCGGTCCGCATCGTGACCGTCCACAATAAACCATTTCTATGTTCATGTTGAAGTGGAAAATTAGATGTACTAACCCTTTTTTTCAAAAAAATAAGAGCCCTTATAAAACATGAAATTTAAGTTTTCATACTACAAAATTTAATTTTAATTAGAAAAATTCGGCTATAGGACACTACTCATTGTGTAATTTGTTGTTAGACACCCTTCGTTGTGAATTTAGCTGCAAGATACTGGGAATCAGTAATATTTGTCTAGGACACTATAACGCGCGAGAGGTGTTGAACATTTTTATCTCAAGGTACAAGATACATACGATTTCAAATTTTGCAAAAAGATTCAAGGCAAGATCCTTTACCTATGTGAATCTTCTAAAAAAATATTCATATTATTTGTATGACTTTTTAACTTAAAGCATATTTACTTTTTAGATCAAACTTTTCAAACAATTGAATTTAATTTTATAAAAAGTTAAGTAGATAAATAATGTAACTTTAAATCTTTATGCCAAATTTCAAATCGTTATGTATCTTGTGCGTTGAGATACAAAAGTTCGAATGTACCCTTTTCGAATGTTATAGTGTTATAAAGTACTCCCTTCGTTCTTTTTTGTGTGTCGCCATTGTAACCTCTCATCTTATTCAAAAAATTAGTTCAAATATATAAAATAAAAAATTATAATTCAAAAACCTTTAGTAATAAATTAAATCCTAACAAAATATTTGATATTTCTCATATTTTTTTGAATAAGACGAATGACCAAAGTTATTGGTCAAAGTCAACAGCGACACAGAAAAAGAAATGGAGGGGCTACATATTATTGATTCATATTGTTCTGTAGGTAATTTCAAAATGAAGATTCTCCAGCAGCAAAATACGCAAACAAACAGTGTCCTATAGCCAAATCAACCTTTTAATTACTAGAACAATTATGTTTGAATACACTACATGTACCATGGTACAGAATCAGCATCTTATTATTAGTCGCTAAAGCGCCTTTAATGGCTTACGAAAGGTTGCTAAAAAACTTTACCGACCAATGACTTCGGTCGTAGTAAGTGGCATCGGTAAATCTTTTACCGACCTATCATTAGTCGCAATGTTGAAACAATTACTGACATACGGTGTGATGCTATTTATGTAAATTACCGGCTCATAGTATGATGGTGTAATTTAATCACCAACTCACAGTCCATTGCCATCAATAAAATGAATAAATAATTAATTAAACTCACAATTAGCACTAATACACCAATGATTATCAATCCACAGTGCACTCTACTCTTCAACAAGGTCAAAAAATAGTACACATTGCAAAATAACCATAGGTGATGCCTGAAATGTTAATAGGCTTCTCAACAGTACATAATAATCATTTTCATAGAAGTTTTGTCACAATATTTCAACAACCACTTGACCACCCATAGATGTTACAAAAGCACAACACCGAAGCTGTTTACAATCATCATGTTTGTTTTTTGCAAGATTTGCATACTCATCTACAATCTCACAAAAGGATCTAAACCCAAAAGATACTAGACATATGTCTGCAGCTGGTTGTAGTTGCACAAAATAACTTATCTCATCTGATAGTAACCGCTTTCAACTAACACTGCACACTTCATGAAAATAAAGATCAAGTCAAGCCATTGCAGCATGCAGCATAATGGAAACAAAACTTGTCAATTGTGTATATGCACAATATGACTTCTTTACATTTTCAATCATTCACAACTAGAGAGAACGCATTGTACAACCTGAAGCATGCGGCATTGATGCGTTTTGTAAAATCCTCAGCTGTCATAAAATTAAATAACAACAGTCAGTCGTCCCATATAAATGAAAAGAGAGAAGTTTGAGTTTAGTTTATTACTCTCGTGTATGGCCATGCAACTGACATGAGGCAAGCATCAGCCATTATGTTCACACTGGCGTAAGGACGATGTAAAACTGCATCTCTTTTCAGCACACAAGTCACAATAATTCACAAAATTCTCTTCCAAGGGGCTGTCCTCCAAGTATCGGACTCAGTGTAGTTGAAATAATTGTTCCTTTAACTACAGGCTGATCGGATCTTAACAAGGCATGTAATAACACAACTTTTTCAATCTGATGCAAGAGATTAATAAGAAATGGGTACCTGACTTGGAAAATTCAGAAATGATAAGTACATAATATGTTAGAAGGATGAGAGTATTACAAGAGCATTCTGTTCCAAACGTGTGCCATTAGTCCTTGATGTGCTTGTAATGTGACCTGCAGCTCTTGAAGAGGTTGCACCAAGTGCGTGGATAGGAAAGTGATGAGTATCTTCATCATAGAATTCTTCTTCAGAAGTATATTCTTCCTCGTATTCTCCAGCAGCACCAATTTCATGTGAATCTAAATTCTACATTGAACATTTTGATAATTCATGAGATGATTGACTAGATAAACATTGTTTTGTGTATGAATAAAAAATAGTATTATACCGGAGATGGAAGTGAAGTAGAACCATGATGTGATCCGTCTATACTTGTCCTATCATGGGTTACCCTTTCTGCCATTTGGGCCTGCAGCTCAAGTACATGTTGTTCTAGAGCAGCCTTCTCACTTTCAATTTCATATGGGCAAAAATCTCAATTTGAAGTCGTGTTGGAGCATAACACTTCTACCCCATAGTCCCAATATCTTAAGGAGTTGGGCCTAGACCCATACCACGGACATATCCTCTTGGCTCTATCTCTCCACAAACAGCAGCAAATGCATCACCTTCTGCAATTGTTTGCTCCTTTAACTCTGGATGAGCTTCAACAGTTTCTTTAAGTTGATTCTACAAAATGAAACATGTGCTCATGTCATAAAACATTTCCTTACAGTTCATATTATAGCTAGAAAAAGGCTTACAATTATTGGTTCTGCCTGCTGAGAAGGAAGTCCATTTTTTCTTATATGGGTTTTGATGAAGTTTTCATCTCTTCATGGGCGACATCCGAGTTTAACAGCCTAGACCAATTTGTAGTGAGTTTTCTGGTGGGTAACAAATAATATACTCAAGCATGAAATTTGCAAACAGATTGAATATTATCAGATCATGCATAGCTCACACTGTCAGAATTATGCAGCAACTATAACTTAGCCCAGTTTGCTTTTGCCATCCCCGAGCGAGCCTAATAGAAAATTAAATGACTAATTTATCACATGTGCAGAGGTTTACATCTACACTTTACAAATAACATTTCATAGTAGATGTTACTTACTTGAAATTCAGAAGACAACCAATAGGCATAAAGAAATTTCCAATCAGCAGCATTAACCCTTTTATCTGGGCATTCACCAATATCCTCCAAAGACACATCAGGATTAAATACAGCTCCTTTACGATTGTCTTGAATTCTTTCCATTTTCTCCCAGCTGTACGTGTAACCCAGTTTAAGGCAGCATCATGAATATCATAATACTCCTATTCTAAGGTATAAATTAGGCTATCAATGCATAAATCATAAAAATTTAGGACATGAAGAATAAACAATGGACTACCTTCAAGCGAGTCCAGAGCTCATACTTTTGTTTGGCATCCACAAGTCTCCAGTCCAGACTAGCAAGTGAAAATATCTTTCTAACTAGACACCCAATAACACTAGAAAGTTGCCTAGAATTTTTACTAACAGGCTGATCACGCTCATTGAGTAATATCTTTATTTTAGGCATTTCAGGTGTCCTTTAGAATATGTCATCCTTTTTTGTTATGCCCCTTACTTTCCTCTTCTTTGTTGTACCACCAGCAAGGTCATCATCTTGAGGTTCTTGAGCAATATAGCACATGAAAATACACCTTAAGCAACTGAGACACTATGGCACATGAAAATACACAAAGAGTATGAATATGCCTTCATTATTACTGAGAAAATCTCCAACTGGGCTGCAAATCAGCAAGCAGCAGTTCCCTTTCAAGCTGGCGTCTGAGCATTGATTCTTTGTGATCTTGGGCGCAAGATTGGACGTTGACTTGGTGCCACACTTGTGTTATGCTTTTTCTACAAGGAAATGTTTTGTGCATGTAAAATAACTATTGCACGTCACAAATGCCTAACAGAATTTGTACAGCAAACTTATTGTACTGGACCTTTGCAGCTTTCCTGGGCCGACCTCGCTTTTGCATATCGTTATTGTTTACTATTTCAGGGATCTTAAGAGCTTCCAACCTCCTTTTGTTTTCTGCTATACGTGTAATCCTTATTTGCTCATGCTCAGTTGGTGAAACTTCATCACTGTTTCCTCTTGCGCTTTACATATTTTTTCTCCTGAAAAAGTGACAATGAGATTAGCTATCAGTGCTGAAATGATGAAATAAATATAAGGGCATGCACCTGAAAATACACTATGAGATAACAAAACTTGAAAACAGATGAGCAAGACAAGAAAATAGAAATAACAAAACTAACTTTCTAGATTTCTTCCCCTGTTTTATTCCACTAACAATTATACCATCTATGTCTGTCCTAGCACAAGGGACACGTCCAGTAACCACATTTACAGGCATGCTAGTGTTTAAATTTGGTGCTGGCACTAGAATACTGGTATCATCAAGGATTTCAATGTCAGCAACATCACTTCCATACAAATCTGGAGGGTTGGGCTGAACAATGGCAACCCACTTAGTATCAATTGGATCAGCAACATAGTAAACTTGAGCTGCCTGTGATGCTAATATGAAAGGTTCATCTAATATTTTTTCACCGGTATTGAATAAGTGCTTGAAATTAACTGTGGTGAAGTTAGAGCCGAACTAGCCAAGTTGGTGGTTAGGAAAGTTGTAGGAAATTTTCTGTAGAGTTCGAAAGTATATTTATTTGCATCTGTTAGTTAAGCCAATCAACAGTTATGAGTTAAACAGTTTTGAGATCAGGTCTTGCCACAATGTTAGATTTTCAGACAGATGAATTTTTTCTCTTTGCTTATATAGTAAGGTGGGGATGTGTGGGTTGCTTTGGATATGCTCTAGGAACGTTTCTAAGTTATGATCCTTATTCATAGGCTTGGACTGTTCAGATATCGATAGGGCGTCTTCGGATTATCATCGCTCTTAATTGAGGCAAGTGCATGACGAGCCTATGTGATGATATATATTGCTGTTTTGATTTTCCTGACTTCTTTATAGTGTTTATCCGTTATTCAAATCCTTCCATATTCAAGTGTTTCATTATTCGTTTTCAAGAATTCAAGTTCAAGTTGTTCATTTACTTATTATTCATGTTCCGGTTGATCCGAATGTTGTAATCTGTTTTTATATTCATGTTCTTGTGAGTAAGTGCTGGCTCCACTTGCTCAGCTTTACCAGTAAATGCTAAGGATGTATTCAAGTGTTGTCCGTTTTAGATGGAAACTACAGTTTCATTGTTTCTCAAGTGAAGTTCTATTTTTCTTCGCTTTCATTCATGGTGTTTCAATGGTTCTTCCGGCTCTATAGTGTACTTGCTGAGAAATTTTACTCACTCTTGTGTTTCATTTGGTTTTAGCTACCCGATGACGAAACATGCATGGGATTGGGAGTGCGCCATCTTCTAAGCACACTTACATCCATTTTATCATCACTTAGTTAATAAACTATACCATGGTTTAATTAATTAACTTAATTTCTCATTGTGTGTGGCTGTGGAATGTTATGCTGTCTTATTGTTTCAGTTTATGGTTTAATTTCGGTTATGATGGTTGGTTGATGATTATTTCGCATTGTTATGCTAGTACTCATTATTGTGAAATATGTGTCCATGGTAGAAAGGAATTACAGGGGAGACTATGTCGAATTTTTGTGAAGGTTGTACCCTTGTTATAATGGATTTAGGTTTTGAGGTAACATCTAGGTGTTAGGTCACCTGGGGTGTTACAAGCTGGAGGAGTGGTGCTGGGACGCCATGGAGCTCTGTGCGGGGGTGGAGTGGACGGAGGTCACCCTCTTCTCGCAATCGCCTGAGTCCCGGCGAGTTGAGCAGCAACCGGTGGCCGGCGGCGGCATCCACCACAGCAGTGAGGAAGAAATTGTGCTAGGCTAGAGGAAGGGGAGGATCGATTCGACCCTAATGTACGACAGGTCACTCTGTTTTGCATCCCTTTTGATGCAGGGTCGAACCGAACTGAATCGAAGGACAATTTCAGGTGCGGGTCGTGTGGTTCGACGGGTCGATGATGGGAACGGGGTCCCGATCTTCCTACAGGTTCTGATAATCAACGATTTGGGCGGAGTCGTGACACAAATCGATTTTGGCTTCCGAACGGCACGTTCCGAACCCCGCAATCGCAGCACCACGTCTCCTCTGGTATCACTCGCGTGAACACGGATGACCTTGCCGAGAAAGCTAGTCTTTGCCTGCGAATCGAAGAACACAAGCAAGAACGAAGTAGAAAGCAACCAAATTGCAGATGAAGATTAAACTCACAAAAGTTGGGGTCTCACAAACCGATGAAACGGCTTGTTTTTAACAGGAATAATCAAAGAAAAACCCGAACCCTAATGGTGGGGTGACGGCTGGATATAAAGGAATTGGGGACGTGCAAGCCTCCTAGACGCAACTCTAATGGACTCTAACTCGTACAAGGTCAACCGGCCCAAAGTCGGTGTCGCAGCACCATGACAGATTTTTGGACTGTCCAATGTTCTAATGATTCCCGTGGACTCTCGAGTAATTTGGATGTGGAACCAGTCCCATTGAAAAAATAATCTCGTCTTCTTTCCATGAAGTGGTAGATCGCCTAAAACGACGTCTGTATGCGACCTAGGCGTCCATTTTAGTACAGGCTGCTTCCGGACTCCGAATTGGATTCGAAGTCGACGTGGGCTGGGACTCGGACTTGGTTTGGACATCCTTGCACGACTCCTATCTGGTCTCCCATCGTTCCTCTGTCTTCTCCATGATTTCTAATCATAATAAAAGCATTAGGTAGTAATCTATCATCAAGAATGCGTAATGGAGTGCTAAGGAATGAGCTTCCTCTAGATTAAGTTGTCGGGCGCGAGTTCTAGTAATTGGACCTTCATGTGTAACAGCAGGAGAAGGATTATATGTATCTATGGGTGTGATGTCCTCATCAGTCGAACCGCATCATTTTTAGGTGTAATCATGGATGTCGAGGACAGGAGGGTGACCCACGATACCGGTTGGACAACTGAAATGCATCAACTGAAAATAGAAAAAGAGTTCAAATATGGTATGCTCCTAGAGTTATCACGTTGGTCGCAACAATTTTGAAAATACGTATCTGGTTCAACATATATTTGATTTGCAAAAACAGAGAAAAGGGGATGGTGGACATGGATTTAACAATGTTTCTTTTTTTGCTCAACTTGTGCCTATGCTTAGAAGTGAATCTGAATGCAATGTCATTTATATAGGACGAGAACAGCAAAATGTACTTGAAATTTCACAGGTTGATCTGAGCTGGTAATTCTCCGTGGTGCTGCTCCTTCAGCAATGGTTTACTGTACTCACTGCACTGATTACTGTATCGCGTTAAAGGACCCTGACAAAGGATATATGTGACACCTCTTTCTTCATCAATTGAGTTGATTGCAAAACTATCCATTATGATTCTTATGAAAATGGATTTCTTGTTATCTCTAATTTGTTCGCCAACAGATTTTATGAACTGTTTGTGCATGCATATTGATACTTATTTCTTGTGTTGGTGTTCAGATGTTGTGCCTCCTGTGGTAAGGTTCTTGATGAGGAGGTTTACACCGATGAACCTAATTTTATCAAGGATAGCTCAGGACAGGTTGCTTTCCTACTATGCTCTGTAGTATTATACGGGGGTTTATTTAGTTGTTTACTGAATTTAGTATAATATACATTTTGAACTAACAGAGCCGGTTGGCTGGAAGTATTCTGTCAAGCATAGAGAGCGGGTATTCCTTATCCCATGAAAGAACCTTAGCAAAAGGTATCGTTGGAGAACCTTATCATACTAGTTATGTCCTTTTCTGAACTAACTTTTCCTTTCTGTATTAATAGGAAGGGATGAGATTTTTCAGATTACCCATAGCTTAAATATAGGTGGTGGAACCACTATAATTGACAAGGCTCATAAATTCTATACGGTATATTTTTGTAACCAATCAATGTTCATTAGTTGTGTTTTAGTGAAACATTACACTATGATATTGTTATTTCTTCTTTGTGAAGTGGAGCTAGCTGTTGAACAAAATTTTACAAAGGCCCCTCGAACAACCTATGTTGCTGCTGCTTGTCTTTACATTGCCTGCCGGTACCACATAATATTCCCTCTTGTTGTCTTTTATTATTAGAAGTATTCTTATCCAGTATACTTATTTGCGTTCAAACACGCCATTTTCCATTTGTCTTATCTCTATCCTGATCACGTTTTTGGGACTACTATTTAGTGTTCTACTACTGGATTTTCTTTTTATAAGGAAGGCCAGCTACAAGTTCTACTTCTATTATTTCTCCGTGGAAGACTGAAAGTTGTTTTCCGTTTCAACGCTGACATAATGGATGTCAGAAATGTCTTTTCTTTATTCACTTTTGTGTCCATGATTTTGGTCTCTAACTAGAAACATAAGAGTTGACCCTGTGAAGCTTGGCACCAGACCTCTCTCCCTGATGTATGTAAAATATCAAGTGACAAAATCAATACATTCAGAAATATGACTATTAATAAACGGTCTGCTCAGTTTCGAGTGCCTAAACTCTAATACAAATACACAATATGTCAATAAAGCTTTTTTGAGTACATGCACACATGGAAGTTCAAATGACCTGGTTGCACTACTGACTTGCAATATCGTTCCAGAAATATAAGCCACAACCTGCACATAATCCGAGTTCTCTCTTCATTTATGTAGAAAGCCCCACAAGGCCGATAATGAATATTTGTGTTGCACTCTAAATTTTCACTGTTGAGATCATAGCAGCCTGGTTGTATCAGATTGGTTCCCTTTCCTGTTCAGAAAAGGGGAAGAGATCCCTTTACCTAAGAAAGGCTGAAAATTACCTAAGATTTGTGTTCCATTAATTATTGCAGTGCGTCTAGATTTTTTTTTTATTACGTGCTTCTATTTTTGTCTTCCAAAAGATTATATGTTTCATTAATTATGCTGTGCGTATAGAAATTTTATTTCATTTATTATATTCTTCATCCTACACTGTTATTGCTTTTAATTTTTGTTTTTATTGTTGCCTTGTCATGATGTTTTACTTTTTTTAGCAGAAAAAGTTCAATTTAACCCCCTCAAATATAAGCAAAGACTAGATAACCTGCTAAACTATTTTTTGGTTCAGTTTACTCCTAAACTTATGTCATTTGGTTTAATTTTACCCCCTATTCTTTTTTGTTTCTCCATACTATTTTTTTAGCATTATTAGTGGACATCATAATGCATGTTTAAAAATATATATTTTAAATTTTTTCAACATTAATTTTTATATATATTTGTATCCCGATGATATTTTACTATTAAATGTCTTTCTCTATCAGAATAACAATAAAACTTTTTTGAAGTATTTTTCTAAAATGTGTTATGCTGTCAATAACCATCATGTAAATTTTTAACTTGTGACGAAACTTATGCATGGAGAAACGAAAAGGAAAAATTCTATTGAGGGGTAAATTGGACCAAATGACATAAGTTTGGGTGTAAAGTGAACCAAATAATAGTTTAGGGGGTTATCTAGACTTTGTTTATAATCAAGGAGAGTAAATTGGACTTTATCCTTTTTTAGCAATGTACTATATGATTATAATACTAAGTGCAATGTTATATTTATTGTCAGGCAAAGTAAAAAGGCTTATCTTGTAATGGATTTCTCTGACCATCTGCGAATAAGTGTGTGAGTACTCTTGGCTCTTTTGTCTCTTATTATTAAGTGAAGGGGCTCATCAGGATTTTGTTTCAGCTATGTCTTAGGTGCTGTTTTTCTCCAGCTTTGCCAAGTTTTACTACTTTCGGAGCATCCTTTTGTTCAAACGCTAATAAATCCTAGCCTTTTCATCCATCGGTTTACAGAACGTAAGTTGGCAACACATTCTATTTTCTTGTATATCTGGATTTGCATTTTCATGTGCAATGTATAGGCTTGTCTGTAATCGAGGTCAACCTCATTTGGCCTGGTTAATTATTAACAACTTCATTGAACCTCATGGCATTGTGCAAATGTGTAATCTAATGATATATTCATATTTATACTGAAATTTTTTGTCTGATTATTTTTCCACATATTGCAACTTCCATGCCATAGTCCATCAAATATTGCGCTTCATTGTCCATGATATCATCTATTTGCAACTATCAGCGAGTTACTTGTGGCCTTTTCTTCTTGGCTGGAACAGAATTAGTTTTGGACGTACTACATAGGGCTGAATTGCCTTCATTTTCCCTTATATTTGTTTTCAATTTTTAGGTTTGCTGAGAAGAAAGGATAATGAAGTTTCACAGACAGGTTTACACATTTTAGCAAGCATGAAGCGAGACTAGATGCAGGCAAGTAATTCGTCCCATGTTTTCTTCGTCAATTTCCTGTGTAAGGAGCTAAATATTGAAATAAGATTGTGCCCTCTGTTTCTTTGGTAAGGTTTCAATAAGCTTGCTCTCTTGCAGACTGGGAGGAAGCCTAGTGAATTATGTGGTGCAGCATTATATATTGCTGCACTCTCTCATGGGTATAATTATACTAAGGCAGATATTGTAAGCCCAGATGCTCATAGGAGATCTTCAACTTGTTCTTCAACATAAAAATTTTCTATGTACAATATTAACATATAGTGATTCAACATCATTGTATCTTCTGTTATTGTTTTCAGGTTTCTGTCGTACATATATGTGAGGAAACTCTAACTAAGCGGTTGATAGAGTTTGAAAGTACAGAGTCCAGTAGTTTAATGGTATGCTTCCCAAATTTTCATGGCATTATATTGTTGTAAGCAAATTAATGTTGTCATACTTATGAGATCCCAGTCCAAAAGAATCGTCCTGTGGGCTAGCTAGTGTAGCGCGGCCACTAGCAGCATGGGAATAGCCCCAAATTGTGAGTTTCAGTGGAGCATGACCAACTTAAATACCAAAGTCTGGATTGCAGTAATATTCGGGTTAACCCTTTTACGTGAAGTGAGGACAAAAGTCTAAGTTATTGCTGAGTGCAAGTGGGTCTAGATCCATATTTTTGGACTGGAGCATGACAATATTGTACCTGTGAATGATTGACAATCGATTGGCACAAGCATTTGATATCAATTCTGTTTTGCTCTTGTGCCCCAGCTATACTATTCCCGACCCATACGTGGTATCCTGGTAGGTACTGGTGTTTTTCTCATATGGTTTCATTTGTCAACTTTCAATGTAATATTTCCCATCATAGTTCCCGTATCGGGATTTCCAGACATTGCCCACATCAATCATATTCTATCAGCTTGAATTCAGAATTTGAAGTCTGTAATTAAATGCTCCTGGTACCTTCCAGGTGAAGCTGATGCTTTTGATTTGGAACCCTGATCATTGTATGAATAGAAGTACCAACCACGGCTGGAATTGAATGATGCAACCTATGCCAGCTA
Source organism: Oropetium thomaeum (assembly GCA_001182835.1). Taxonomy (NCBI): domain Eukaryota; kingdom Viridiplantae; phylum Streptophyta; class Magnoliopsida; order Poales; family Poaceae; genus Oropetium; species Oropetium thomaeum. The sequence goes on along the minus strand of LFJQ01000040.1, from coordinate 164,693 downwards.
GTCAGTTTCAAGTGAGCGTTTTAGTTTTTCTTAGTTGTGGTGTGGGAGTGTTAAGTGCACACGAAATGACGAAATGGTGCCCTTTTCTGTTCTGCGGTATGTGCTTGTAGATTGGTATGGGGGTTGGGGGTGGCTGGGGGGTAGGGATTGGACATCAGAGAAGGGGAAGACCAGGTTAAGTATTTAATTACTTATTATTAGGTGATTCATTGTGTTTTATATGATACGAGCAGCGTGTTTTGTTTTATATATTTCTCATAGGAGGAACCCATTTGTACTTTTATGCTGCACTGTCAGATTGAAGAATTTTTAGCAAAGGCTGATGAAATTAGTCAAGAGCCTATTTCAAAACCTTCACCCAAGTCTGGAGAGATCCTCTGGAAACACAAAGATGAAGGTGCTGAGCATTTTGCTCATGGACTTTGTGAGAAATGCTACGACAACGTAAAGCACCATTATTATTCTCTTATAACAGTTATATGAGTATTTGAATCACTTTTTGACACATTGTTTGATTGTCCAGTTCACTGAACTGTCGGGTGGCCTGGAAGGTGGTGCTGACCCTCCAGCTTTCCAGCGAGCTGAAAAACAAAGGCTAGAACCTCAATTCTTTTTTTTGAACAAACTAGTGCAATTAAAGAGGCTGACGAATCTATTTCTGGATCATAGAATTCTGATGTCGAAAATACCCTCATGCGTAAGGTAATAATTTTGAAGAATTCTTTTGTTATATACTTAGAGCGAGTAACTAGAGGGCTAGATAGGTTTTCCCTATGAATGAGATACAACATTTCTCCTCTCTTAGAAATCTTAACGGATTCTATATAAGCTATTAATGGAATCACATCCATAAGATCCTATCCTTCCTAACAATAGATTTATTCCTTGTTAAAGACATAACTTGGCTTCGGGGTTGGTGAAAGCGCGGGTGAGGAGGTAGTGTGAAACCTCGTTATATTCATCTGACACTAAGCATTTGATGCTGAAGAAACTTCTATAGCTTTTCTAACAAATTGCATACCGCATTATCTGCTACTCCTGAAGTCACATTAGTTAAACAGCATTGTCTTATTAGCATTTGATATTATTTCTCAATTGTATTCTCCACGTAGCAAGCATTATTTCTCTTGTTTTTTTTTATTTGTTTTGAAATATATACAACAAGGGAAGCCCCTGCTGTGTTATTTATTAATTAAAAGGGAAAGACTACAGCCATTACAAAGCATTTATACAAAACAACTGTGAAAAGCCAAGGGGCCCTTCCACCCTGAGCCAGAAAGATTATCTATACACAATGATAAGGTCAAGAAAGAGGTCCTTTTTGGCCTGTCGAAGCCTAGAAGCCTGTAGGGTGGCTTTCTGAAGAAAGGTAGAAAGCCAATTGCTGAAAGAAGGCGTCTCTTTTATAAAGATTTGACCGTTGGGCTGCTTCCATATTTCCCAAGTTCCAATGATGAAAATGTCCCAAAAAGAAATGTGAGGACTGAGGACATATGCTTTGCTTGTTGCATAATAACAAAAAAATCGGCCGTATAGTTCTAGTGTATTCCAAGATGCTGCGAACACGTTGACTGAAAGGGTATGTGAAGAATAGATGAAATGCTGAAATGAAGGGCTGAAGCATTGAAGTTGAAGAAAAGAAATGAATCAGCGCTGGTGCAAGAGTCCTAAGTTGATAGCAAATCATAAGATTTGGATTGTTAAAAAAGGAAAAAAGTTCAATTTACTCTCCTCAAGTATGACCAAAGTCAACAAGACCCCCTGAACTATTTTTTGGTTTAGTTTACCCACACACCATGTCATTTTTTGCTCATTTTACCCCCTTATAAATTTTTTCTTTTTCATTTTCATTTCTTCATGCAGAAGTTGAATTTTTAATCAATATTTTATAGGGTGATAGTAGACATCATAATCTATGATAAAAATATAATAACATTTTTTCACGATAAGGTTATATATATTTTTATCCTAATGATTAGTTTACGATTAAACAATAAATATCATTTAAAAAATCATGACATATTTTTCTAACAAGTACTATGATGTATGTTATCATCTCGTTAAATTTTAATTTGAAACTCCACTTGCGCATGAAGAAACAAAAATGATAAATTTTATAAGGGGGTAAAACGAGGCAATATAGCATAGGTGTGTGGGTAAACTAACCAAATATTTTAGGGGGTTATCTAAACTTTGGTCATACTTGAGGGTAGTAAATTGGACTTTTTCTTTAGACACTTAGTTTGTGCAGAATGTTGGCTAATATCTAGTTACCGATTGGTTTGGGGATTGATGCGAATTAACACTAGGTGAGGTCATACCTGTTGTTACTTTTTTAAACAAGGGAACAAAAGTTCTATACTTCTACCGAGTTAGGTATACTGTTAGTTGAACTTTCTTTTGGGAACATTTAAAATTCTGTAATTTGACATCCTTGTTTTTGATGCTTGTCTGTGGCTTGGTGGCAAATAGTGTTAGGAGATATTTGGTCCTTAGCAAATGGTGGTTAATCGGGGTTAAGGAAGAGGAAAATAATCTACATTCTTCATGCCACGCAGTTGTCTTTCTCTGACAGCATAAGCACGGGTCTCACAGCGAAAAACATGAGTTTTACTCTGACTTTTCTTTAGATAATTTCCGGCCTTTAGTGTCTTCCAGTGCATACATCCAACTTTCTTATCACTCCAATTCTCAAAAAAAAAGTTAAAAAAATCTTATTACTCCTTCCGCCCCCAATATCTGTGATTTTAGCACTTCACATTTGCTCGTCAATATCTATCTTTCTCGCCTCCTAATACACCTTTCTCTCTTCCCAACACATCTTTGTCTCTATCTCTCTCCCTGTTTCCATGCAACCCACCCTTTTTTTCGCCTTTCCTTAATTCCAACACCTGGAGCCAAACAACAGATATTGAGGGATTCACCACTCCTTAAGTCCTGCATCCGGTGCCAAAACAACAGATATTGAAGGATTCACCTGTCCTTAATTCCTGCATCCGGAGCCAAAACAACAGATATTGAGGGACAGAGGGAGTACATTGTACTTCCAACACGACAAGCGACAGCCAAAATAACTTCTGAAACCTATCTAGCCACTTGATTTGCCCCCCGAATTGGAGTCTTTATTGGCACAACGATGATAAATCTGGCCAAAGAAAACATCCACAACAGCATACCATACCTTTCATTTGTTCACTAGCCATTTCTTTCAGAATGGTTTGTGTGATTTATATATTTTCTGTTCTCAATGAACGTTATTTTCAATCAGGATGTAAGCGGGGATAAAATTTTGCCAAATACGTCGTCGGATATCACAAACGATTCTGTACATCCAAAGATCCTGGAGGTGGAGGTTTGTTATTCCCCACATCGCCATAGTCAACAATAGTCAGTTCAGTTTTCTGATTTCAGATCCATGTTAGCTTGATATTTCCACCATCTTGCATCTTTAGGTGAAAAGTGTAAAAGTGGTGATGATCCAGAAAGTCTTTCTGATATCGATAATGTGGAGGTAATTTATTTATGAACCTTTTCTTATCATGCTTTGTATGGCACTTGTCTCAGGTGGAGAGAGAGAGACGGCCATACATTTCTTGCTGTATTTCTATTAATTTTGCAGGTTGATTGGTATCTTCACAATGAGAAAGAAAAGCAATATAAAAAGATTATCTGGGAGGAAATGAACAAAGAATACCTTGAGGTAGTTACAAATTGATGGTAACTATCCACTGTACTGCCGTTTGTTTTTATGGTGCAACAATTTGCTGATTGCTTTTGCAGGAACAAGCTGCTAAGGAAGCATTGGCAACTGAATTGGCAGCTAGAAGCGTGGGTATGGAAGCTGGAAAGAAAAAAGTATGAAAAGTTCCTGAGCAATTTAGCTTGCTGTGCAGAATAATAACTTTTGTTTACCATTTTATATCCAGTTCATGGCTAACCGTGAATCTTTGAAATACAGAAACGGAAACGTAATGAAGATGCTAAAACATCATCACCTGCTGAAACGCCAGTAGAAGCAACTTATAACATGTTGAAGCGAAAGGTATTATTAAACTTCTATTCGCCCACATAATTCAATTCATTTTGGATAATAACACGGTTTTCAAAAGGTAACTTGATTTTTATTTTCTATTAAAGTACTTATTGAAATGTAATATATGTATACTTTCATAAAATTATTTTTCATGACAAATCTATTCATATGAATTTAACAACTTAAAAGTTCTTCATGATTTATATTTCATATGATTGACCAAAACCTTGTGTAAACTCACTTGAATTTTGAGTACGGAGGGAGTATATTTTTCAATTTGTTGTTGTATCTATTTATACTAAATTACACACAACCTCTCATCTGTTAGGGACTTGGGTCAAAGATCAATGTGGAAGCCGTTGGTGGATTGTACAATGTATGTATCTCCTTTTAGAATATGCAAACTATTATTGGAATAAGTATTTGTTAATTACATGTTGCTGTGAGTTGTATGCATTGTTTCCTGTATCACTATTATGTGCTATCTGGTTTTCTGATCTACTTTTTTTTTTTTGAGAGAGAGAGAGAGACCTTGTCATTCTTACTTACATCAGATGATAGCGGGCTAGTATTTTAAAAAAAAATGATCTGCCGGTTTGACTTTATTATTTGTTCTTGCATTTTTCACTTGCTTATATTTTTTCTGCAAGCAGACAAAAGATGAGGATGGCAGTGGAAATAAGAATGAAGAGAGATACTTTGAAGGGGAATATGCACATGATGACAATGGTGATACTGAAACACTGGCTCATGGTGGCTACGACAATGATGGTGATGAAGCTTTAGATGATATTTTTGACTTCTATTAAGCTATGTCCTATCTTGTGAATAACGAGGACACTGAGCCCGTTCGTAGTAATTACTTTTTTTTAAGTGTTTGGAACTAATGGCTATGAGCTTGTACCTGGTGTTAATCTCACTTTACGTCTTAAATATTCATTTCAGGGAAATTTTTTGTGACAGACAACTCATATATGGATTTTGTTTCTAGACATCCTTTATTTTGAAATTGGGTATCATTATTCTTGTCCTTAGAACACTAACGCTTAAGAAGGGTTGTTGAAATTTTTTTTATTTCAATACACAAGATACATGATGATTTAAAATTATATTTTGTATATGTGTTTACTATAAAATATTCAATTATTTGCATAGTTTAATCTCACGCTATAAGAGTTCTAGCCTTCTATGACAATTTTATTTCGTCACAAAATGTAATCTATAACAAACTCGTGACAAATTTTTTTCATTACAAAAGACTCTTCATAAAAATCCTTTTGTGATGATTTAATTTTTTTTGTAATAATTTTTTTGCGATGGTTCTTAAGTTCTTTGTAATTTATGACGCTTTAGATTTTCATTACTTATGGTAGGACCGTATTAGAATTCTGGACCCTTCTGTGACGGGGCGCTAAAATTCAACTAAATATCATGAATGCCACACTAAAATCAATGTATAAACAATTGTTTTGAATAGTATAGATGATGGTACATTAACTAAGTTTAATATATTCCTTGTAGACAAAATTAAGTTAATATAAATTTGAAATTTAATAGAACATTATAAGATTAGATCCAAAAAAGTTTAAGGATTTTTATTTGATGCAGTTTGGAAATTAGGGAATTATGTTGCGAGATCGACAACATTAACTTGCAACCAAAATATCATAGTTTGACCTCAATTAACATCTTTTTTCTCTTTGTTTTCTTATATGGAGAAAAGTTAACTTGCAACCAAAAGTTATGACAATTTACCAATGTCATAAAATTATGATGTTTTTAGTTTGTCATAATCCTTCATCATAAAATAACATTAATTCCATTTGTGACGATTTAGGTTTCATTTTCATGACACAAATATAATTTCGTCACTAAACTAACTTGATCGTAAAAAATAAGAGTATTCTATGACGTTTTAACTGAATGTCACGACCAAAATGTCATATCTCTTGTAGTGTAAAATTCAATTATTTGCAAGTTGCAAAGTCATACAAACAATTAATTTTGAAAAAATTACTAGGCTCCAAAAAAGTTCATTTTCATTTGAATTTGTATTATATTTTTTGCCTCCAAAATTTATAGAGTTTCTTGTTTGGCCTTTAGTTAGAGTTGGAAGTAACACCGTTAAGTCAAATAAGGATCTTTTTTGAATTCTATGTGATTGTTTGTGTATGTTTGTAGTGCAACAGAAAAATACAATACGATATCTTGATTATATTCAATAAAATAACTACATCATTTGAAAAATACTATCTACCTATTTGGTTCACGGGGCAAATGTGCAAAACTTTTACCCCATTTGCGGCAAGGAGCTCCAAACGTATAGTGCAAACGAGCTAAAACTCTATCCCGCGGCGAAAGCGACGCACGCGGCTGCGGACAAGCGTGCCCTCCACGCCGGACGACGGGCAGAGCGCCACACGCGAGCGAGGTAGCCCCCCCCCCCCCCCGGCCCCGGCCCGGCACCCCGCCGCCGCGCCCGCCCGCGGCCCCCAAGCCCCCCCCCCCCCCCCCGCGAGCGAGATCTGAGCCCCCCGCCCCGACGCGATGGAGGTTGAGGAGCCTCCCCCGCCCTGCGCCCGGGCGAGCCCCCCCCCCCCCCCCGATCGACCGGCGCCCCCCCCCCCCCGGGGGGCACCCCCGCCGCCAAAACCGCTCCCCCCCCAGGGCGGCGCGAGCGGCCCCCCCTCCCCCCGAGCGACGCGAGAGGCCCCCCACCCCGGCGCCGAGCGGGATCCCCCCGCGGGCAAAATCGAGGGGGACCCTCGGCGCCTCCCCTCCCCCCGGGGGGCCCCGGGTCCGAGCCGAGCGAGGTCTCGCCCCCGCCGACCCACCCCCGCGGCGGCGCAAGCGCCGCTCCTCGGCCCCCCCCCCTCCCCGCCCCCTCGGCGGTGCGAGACGACGACGCCCCCCTCCCCCCGCGGCAGAGGGAGCCGAGGGGCAGCGGTGCGACACGGCGGCCACTCACCCCCCCCCCCCCATCGGGGCCCGACGACGCCACCTGAGTCGGCAGCCCCCCCGCCCCTCTCCGGCGGTCCGACCGCGGTCGAGATGTAAAGCGTCCTAAACATCGAGCGCTAAAGTTTTAGCCCTAAAAGATTAGCGCTAAAAATTTAGCGTAGAGACTAAAATTCCAAACATCACCTAGATCTTCACTGTATTTGATCAAAACCGCTGGCGGAGCCGAGGGAGACCCCGGGCCAGGACACCGACTAGGCACTGGCGCACGAGTCCACGACCCGCGTCAGGCCGCCACGAGTCAAGCAAAGCGACGCTGACACATGAATGCAAATGGCTGCTGGCTCTGGCTGCTGCTGCTGCATGAACAGACGTGCGACGGTGCGAGAATGGAATGGAGCAGACGCTAGGTCGGTAGGAGAAACTGACCAGTCAAAACTTCAATTGTGGAATCAATGTCATTGTAATTGTGGAACGTTATTTTAATTCCGATTGTAATAAAATTATTGAGTTAATTATACCGTATAAAACTTCAATTGTAAGATGATATTCTACAATTTTTTCTTTTTTTTTTGTTTCGGGCCACCTTAGGTTTCTTCGCCACCGATCAAAACAATATCTTTTTTAAAAAAAAATATTACTGTTTAACAAATATCTTGTAAAGGTTTTAAAAGATCCACTTATACAATTGAAGTGAAGAAGTTACATATACGTGAATAAGTTACATTCGCAATGAACGTTTAGACAAAATCCAATTGGGTTGTTGAGATAAGAGCGCGTACAAACTATAGGGTGGACATAATTACGTGGGCCGTCGTGTTGAGTTGATGAGATAATCTCAGAAAAAATGTTGAAATATTCAAAAATATTTTTCTATTAAATACAAGTAAGTATATTATTTTTTCAAAAAAAATATTTTTGTAGTGAATTACAAATATACTCATACAAGCACTTGGAATTTAAAAGTGTATTATGTGGCAAAAATGGAATAAAAATTGAAATAGGGCTGAGAAAGGAAGAGCAACTTTCTGGAGGTCAAATAAGTAATTTTGTTTTTTTAAAACAAAAGAGAAAAGACAAGTAGATAACGAAAGTATTCATGAATCTTAATGTGAAATTTATGTTATCGTGTCTCTTGCATTGATAAAAATGTTTATAAGAACCCTTCTTGTATAAGTACCAGACTATGGAGCATTTGTATTTTTTTTTACAAACACACTGCGTACGAGGCGATGTCCTATAGCAATTTTTTTTTTAACTACAGCTAATAATGGATGCTGGTTAGGGTATATCGGCACTAACCGACGTCATTATTTATTAAGAACATGGAGGTAGCACATAACAGTATTAGAGGAAACAAGAACTTCCATCCAGGTGCACCCTGTACTTTGAATGGAAAAATGAAATTAAAGAACTTCATGTCATGCAGGTATATTTTGAATACTAGCGACGTTACAAATTTCAGAAAAACAAGAATGCATTTGAACTTTGGCAACGAAGCTCCAGATCACTATTAGCTTACTCACCTATAGCTTAGGTTCCATATCCACTTCGTTCAGTGATCCAACTAAGATTTAATTATGCGGTTGCATTTGACAAAAAAAAAGTACCAGTACAATGTTTGGCGGTGAATTTCTTCTTATAAAAACTAAATAGAGAATTGCCTCATAGCGATCACTTTCCAGTTCCGTCAGCCATCAGAAAAGTCCAGTTGCCTATATGTCACATTAATTTTCCTAATCTTCAACTGATTGAAATCGCCTTGGATTTCAGTCAACGTGCAATTGACCTCGCGCTCAAGTAGCTAGTACCTCTTAGGATATTGATGTTGACCCATGAACCATCCAATGGTGATCCTATGCAGGGTTCACAAAACCGCTGGAAACCGAGCGGCTTTCGCGGTTTCCGCTGAAACCGCTCCGGCTCGGTTTCCAGCGGTTTACGGTTTTCAAATTCAAATTGAGGATTTTGAAAAATTTTAAAAAATTTGTAACAAAAAATATGTAAAAAAACTAGACGAAAAATGAAGAATTATGGTGTAAGTAAAACTTAAAATTTTTTAGTTTATGGAGGTAAAAAAATAGTAAATGAAAAAAAGAAAAAAAAATTTATATAAAACACTTACCTTATCCACTCCTCCTCCTTCCACTACTTCTCCATCTATTCTCCTCCTCTCCTCTTCCCCTCTCTCCAGCACAGCCAGCGCCTGAAATCCATCGGATCTACCGACGAAACCGCCGGGGAAGCGGCGGAAACCGCTCCCAAACGATGGCTAGCCGAGCGGTTTGAGCGGAAGCCGCGGCTTTCGAGCGCGCGGTGGACGGGTCGACGAAATCGCGGCTCCGAGGTCGGTAACCGCGGCTACAGAGCGGCTAACCGCGGCTCCGACCGAGAAACCGCGGCTTGGGGCAGCGCGGCGCGCGGCGAGGGGAAACCGCGGTTTGGGGAGAGGTAACCGCGGCTTGGGAGCGGTAAGCCGCGCACCGGCACCAGGAGCCGCGATTTGGATCGATTTCTTCGCACGAGTAGGGGTTGCCGCGATTTGAGGTTCAACCGCGCGGTAAGCAGCTCACTTTCCTTGATTTAGCATACAATAACCGCGATATAGTGCATTTTGGATTGAATATATCGAATAATTTCGTGTTTTTCGTTGAATGGTGGATTGAGTCATGTACGAATAATTTCTTTTTCATTGCAGTGTAGAATGGCCTCACGGAGGGAGGGTGATTCCGTTTGGGAGCATGACGAGAACACGTACCCTGGATTTGTCTGCAACTATTGCAAGACAGTAAAGAAAGGCGGCGGTGCGACCAGGTTTAAGCAGCACTTGGCGGGACGCGGCACCAGTGTGGTGCATTGCAATCATGTGCCAGCGGATGTTCGTGAATATTTTTGTCGTGACCTTGATCGAACTAGCGGTCGGAGGAAGGAGAAGCAAACAACGACCTTACGCAGTGAAGAAATAGCTGCGGAAGGAAATGTTAGGTCTGATGAAGATGAAGAGCTGCAACGTGTCCTACATGAGTCGCGAGTAGAAGAATCATATGTCAGACAGACTCGAGAGCGGGGTGGGCAATATGAGCGAGGTGGTGGGAGTGGAGCTAGTTAAAGTGGAGGTGGTGGTACAAGCGGTGGAATCATGGGCGCGCTGAGGAGATCGATGTCTCAGACTCATAGAGGTAGTAAAGGTGGGAAAGAACCCGTTCAAACAAGGATTGACACCGGACCGTGGACAGCTAAAAATAAGCTTGCCAAGACGGCAATGGTAGGGCTTGGTCAAAATTTTTCCACACTGAAGCTGTCCCTGGAAGGAAGGCCGACACTCCTTACTTTGTATCCGCTATAAAGGAGACACAAAGATGGGGTAAGGTTATTTAATTGCACATAAAGTGATACTTATTTTGTGTTGAACTTTCTCGTATATTATATTTAATAGGCGAAGGCATCGGAAGCCCATCTGGCAGAGACATCGATGGCAAATATTTAGATGAGAACTATGAAGACATATTGAAGCAATTTGCAAGGTTCAAACGAGACTGGCCGTTGCATGGTGTTACCATCATGTGTGATTCATGGACGGGACCAACGGGGATGAGTCTAATTAATTTTATGATCTACTGTAATGGGATAATATTTTTCCACAAGTCAATCGATGCCACTAGCCGCAGTCAAGATGCAAAATTCTTTCTGAAGGTGCGTTCGTTTTTTGGCAAAAGTTAAAACATTTCTGTGTGACTGTAATGGTTTTTGTTGCATGTAAATTGTAGGAAATGACCAAAGTGGTAGAAGAGCTTGGACCAGAACACATCGTTCAGATCATAACCGATAATGGCTCGAACTACAAGAAAGCAGGCACGCTTCTTAGAGATAAGTATGCAATTGTATGGCAGCCATGCGTAGCGCACACAATTAATCTTATGCTGAAGGCAATAGGTGATTTTCCTGAGCACAAAGCTATGATTGAGAGTGCTCGTAAGATTTCGCGTTGGCTTTACAACCACAACCAATTACATTCAATGATGAGAAAAGCTATTGGTGGTGAGTTGATCAAGTGGAATGCCACTCGATTTGGAGCAAATAATATGTTCCTGGAAAGCATGCTTCGACGAAGGGATAAGTTTATGGCCTGGATGGGAACAGAATCATTTTTGGAGAGTCGTTTCAGCAGCTCCGATATTGGACGTTTTGCTCATTCATGTCTGAGCAATATATCATGGTGGGATAACATGAGCCATGTGGTTCGATCTGTTGAACCACTGTATGAATTCCTTCGCTTTGCTCATCAGGATAAAGTTCCAAATTTGAGTGAGGTACTTCTAAGGTACAACATGGTGTGCAACAAATATGAGAGTATATTCGGAGCGGGTTCATCGGATTATACTCGTTATATGGAAGTTATTGATCCTAGGATGGCCGCCATTGCAAACGATACTTATGTCAACGCAGGTAACATAATGGTACTCTAGTGTTTCATATTGAATTGATATAATTGTGTTTAACCATCGATTCTTTGCAGCTGCCACGTTAAACCCCCGGGTCCATTATGTTCATGGGACGTCGCATGGCATTCTCAACGACCTCCGTGAGGCTTTCGAGTTTATGAGTGACAGTGATAGCACAATGCTAGCACTTGAAGAAGCTGAGAGTTACCGGAGGAAGTTAGGTGCATTCTCCACTGATTTGGCTCGAAGGATGGCCACTGATAGTAATACTTCCCCTTGTAAGTTATTCATCCAGTGAAAATTTTGTAATATTGATTGAATTAATGAAACCTAACACGTTCTGATTAATATTTCAGCACAATGGTGGTCTATGTTCGGCGGTGATACACCCAATCTACAGAAGTTTGCTTTACGCCTCGTATCACAGTGCTGCTCGTCAAGTGGATGTGAGCGTAATTGGAGCACTTTTGCATTGATCCACACACAGGTTCGCAACAGATTATCATATGAAAAACTACACAAGTTGGTTTATGTGAACTACAATCTTCGGATCCGGCTCAGAGAATCTGGACTATATAGACCAGCTTCTAATACAGATGACGACCCCTTTGACCGTCTTATGGAACTTTCCCTATATGATTCTTCCAATCCTATTCGGGAATGGATGGAAAAGGGTCGTTCAAATTCAGAACCGTTGCTTGATGAGGATGACGATGATAGTGAAACCCCCATTCCCTCTCAGCTTGTTTAGGATGAGAGCACACAGTTGCTAAGGATTGGTGGCGCTTCTTCTTTGTCTGAGTGGTCACAAAAGCATGTGGGTGACACTCACATAGGCAAGAGGAAAGAACAAAGAAGACCCCGCAAGCAATCAACAAAAAAGCAAAAGCAAACTGTTCAAACGGAACGAGAGGTGCTCAGTGATGAGTCCATAGATGACGGAGACAAGAGAGCTGGCCCCCCGTACCAAGAGTCAAATGATAGTAGTTCACGAACCTCGTCTGATGATGACGACGATGCAGGGAATGCCGGCGCAGGTCATACGGGCGGTTCGGCAGCACAACCCATCTCACCCCTCCGTTTCACAGGTACAAACATGTGTCTATTAGTTAATATTTTATATTCATCACTGACGATCTTCATATTGGCAGGTGAATCACAATTCACCCACGCTACCCAGGATCAGGACCACGGAGCTCCATCTTCACAGAGGACTACTGCGTCTGCGAGTCGTACACGTGGACATGGCGCATATATGTTTCCCCAGGAGTATGAGGGCTCAATTAACACAGGTAGTGACTCCTCTTATGACTACAGTTGTCCTCATATTAGTAGTCAATCACCTACCAAATGGGTCTATCAGTGGCAAGAGCCAGAATTTTATAAAATGCTCAAACATGAATGGGAAACAACGGCCCCGTGGACGGGTCAAACATGGAATGAGTATAAGGCACAATTGATGGCTACTCGTGGCATTGCACTTCTGTCAATTCACGAATGTAATACGGCCTACCATAATTGGAATAATATTCCATGGGAGTGAACATGTTTGATCTGTATCGTGCTATGTATTATATTATTCGAACTATATATTTCTTATTTATGGACTACGAACTACTTCATCATTTCTATTTTATATTATATGTCTCTGTGTTCTTAATTGCTGTATCAATATATTAGAAAATTAATTCTGGAAATTTTTATTAATTTTCATATTATTCACTTTTTTTTTCTCCAAACCGCGGTTTCTGGAAAAACCGAGCGGTAACCGCTCCAAACCGGCCGGTTTTCTCTCCGAAACCGTGGTTTCCATTCAAATCCGGTTCAAAAATTCAAATTTGCAACTTCAACGGTTTTTCGAGCGGTTACCGCGGTTACCGCGGTAACCGCTCGATCGCTGCCGGCCGGTTTTCGCGGTTCAAACGGTAAGTCGAACCCTGATCCTATGGTCCAGTTGCGTTGACCGAGAAATTAGACTGAAAAATAGATTCTCTTTGCTTTTTTTTCCCTCACAGCCGTTGCCAAATTCCAATAAACAATGAAAATTGAAATGAAATAACTTTTTTGTGCCAAAAAGAAAAACGAAATGATTTCATACTAAATTGAATCTCAATTTCCATCTTTGGTTAAATATTTTCTTGATTGCTATATCAAAATCTCTGGAGAAGAACGGACCTTAGCTTGCAGAGTGTTGATGGCATTTTATGCCGCATAGGTTGCTGTACCGTGATTTTCTTTTCTTGTTCGCTTTAGAAGGTTAAGGCTGCCTTTGCTACCAACTTAATGTTTTGGCCCATCTGTACAATGATATATTGATTTATCTCTCATAGATTTATCCTTCAGCTGGTTAGCCATTGTTATTTGTGGATAATTTTAATATATTTTAGTTGCATGTATTCAAACATTATTACATACTGCTGTCCTTATCGGTGCCTTTTGGTCTTAATATCTAGAGCCCTCCCATTACATGTCGCTGGATAAATCATGGTGTGGAACACGGTTGCGAGTATTCTTAAGTGCCTACCCAATCTAATGAATATAACTTTATACTACTCCTTTTTAAAACTTACAGTCATTGGGATAATAATTCAAGTTTATTTTAAAGTAGAATTAATATATGAAAAAGGAGGAGGTGACAACAAAGCAACTGAAAAATCCACCATGCCTTTAAAATAGGGATGTGTCGCCTTGTTAGGCGCCGAGATTTTGTGTTTTCTCGATCATAATTTTGAAACAATCTATATCAACATGTAAAATATTTTGTTCTACAATTGACAACTCAAGCTGAAATATTTAGTGTTTTAGGTGAATAAAATGTTAGGTATTACTTTACGTATCACATGGAACAAATCAAATACATGTCAGTAACATTGTTCTTTTCAAACTAGAACATATGTTCATTGAAGACAAAACAATTTGTTAATTAACATAATACTTTTTTAATAAATGATATTTAAAAACTGTTTCATTAAAACACTAAATTTTCCATCTTTGGTTAAATATTAAAATTAATTATTCTAAAAATATGACTAAGAGATATACAAAATATAAGACGCTTGACAAGAAGCAAATCTCTTAAAATATACTAAACCAAAAATTATAGAGGAACCCATGAACTAATTTAACTGAGTCTTAAACTCTAAACCCACCGTGCACATGCCTGCTGGTCTCGTACTCCCTCTGTTCTTTTTTAACTTGTTGTCATTGACTTTGACGAAAACTTTGACCGTTTGTCTTATTAAAAAATTTGTTCAAATGTATAAAATTAAAAATTAGAATTTAAAAACCTTTAGTAGTAGATTAAATCGAAAACAAACATTTGATATTTCTTATATTTTTTGAATAAGATGAATAGTTAAATTTATTAGTCAAAATTAATGATGATAAAAAAAAAGAGGGAGTATATATTCCCTAATAGCCTAATACTGCTCCGCTTCAGCAGCGTCCTCGCTGCCGCTGTCAAGGAAACGCCTCACCATCTCCTGGCACGGTTCCCACACGAGCTCCTGCCAGGCCTGGTGGTGGCACGCCGTGCCGTCGGCCATGCGCGCGAACACGGGAGTGACGTCGACGCGGCGGACGTCCCAGCCGTCGAGTGTGCTGAGCCGTCGGATCTTCTCCACCTGCTTGCGGGCCAGGCCAAAGGTGTTGTCCTTGATCTCCCGCACGGCGCGCGCCAGCACGCCCGCGAGCTCGGCCGCCTTCTCGCCGCCCTCGCGCTCCGCGAGCAGGTACGCGTGCATCTCCGGCAGGCCGATGGCTCGGCGCACGCTGCGGGTGTAGTCGACGCGGCTGGCGTCGAACGCGGCGCGCGCCTCGTCCACCAGCCCGCGCGCCATCATGTCGTCCACGCGCAACGCCACGTACCACTCGAGCAGCTCCGGCGCCACCGCGTCCATCCAGAGGAACTGCACGTCATGGGCTCGTCGGAAGGCCGCACCATCGCCTTCCACCAGCGCCTCGACGTACCGGTTGAACCCGCCGGCCACTACGGGGAGGCGGCCAGCAGCGAGCACGCGGGCCACGACTCCGGACGCCTCGTGGCGGAAATCCTCAGCGGTGAGCTCGGCGTCGGGGTGAAGCACGCCGAGGAGGTGGTGGGGCACCCCGGCCTGCTCGTCCTTCGTCACCTTGTTGGTAATGATGGCCACGCCTTCTTGCGCCTGGATCGGCGTTTATCACCTCGCCGTTGAAGCGCTTGGCAATGGCGATGGCGAGCTTGGACTTCCCGGTGGCCGTGGCCCCGAGCACTTCGACTACCTTGGGCTTCCTCTCAGCAATGACTTCCTTGTGCTCCATTGTTATCGCTCATCGGAGAGAATAATAGCCCAAACTACTGATATGCTTATCGATAATTCCTCGACTCGACAATGAAGATCTGAGGCAGAGCGCGCTTGCTTATGTGGCTTGATCGATCATCTCGAGAAGGTAACATGGTGGCGATCAAGTAGATCATCTGTTCAAAAGAAAGGTAAGTCCCTTCTGATTTTGAGCAAGAGTAAAAATGGAAAGCATTTGTCATTGTGCATAGTAATGCTTCCTCCTTCCATACGCGTTACCCTTTCGGGCAGGTTCATATCTATAGTTACTGCGGTGCAAATATTTTCCATCAAGCTGGCAGCAACTCCAGCATTGCAGGGTTAGTGGATTTTATCGCTCTTGCATCGTGTCAACTCGATGTTGTTCATGCTTACACTGCTTAGATGAATTATTCTTATTGGCATAATTTTTCATTTTACTGTAGGAAGGACTCACATAAAAATTTTACGATCAAATTTAAAATCCCTGGTTACACAACAGTTATGGATGATGGCAGTAGATTCAAATTGAATGGTACGGAGCATGTTCTACAAGTGTGTTCTGAGCGGTACCTCATGAGGGACCTTGAGGATGATGTAGCAAAAAATACTAAATGGGGTTCATGTCAAGAGCTTAAAGTTTGATATTGGGATGTGGAGAAACGAGGCCTGCATTGTGTTGTAACCAATCTGGATTTGCAATCAGTATTTCAAAAATTTATGTCTACTACAGTTGTATCCTTAGTTGCTGAGATTGCAATTAAGCCTACATACAAGTGTGGTATTAGTTTGGACAAGTTGGAGAAATTACCGGTGAGGAGGAATCCTAATATGACAAGGAAGACAGAGAGTGCAGCTGAATCTGATGATGAAAGTGTAGAGGAAGAGGATAATGTGAACCCTGGTTTGATGGATGATGAGGACATATTCATGGATGATGATGAGGTGTTTGTGTCTTTAGAATTGAGGGCCGAGGAAGTGGCAACATGAATGAACATGGGAGTTGAAATGGATTCAGAAATTCCGGTTGATGATTATGCTGATGATGAACCTAGGTTTGTAACTGATCTAGAAAATTCGAAGATTGAGAAGGGTGAGACATTTCCAATAATGAAGGATTTTAGGAAGTCTTTAAAGCAACATGCAATACTAAAGGAGTTTGAGGTTCATAAGATTAAGACTGATACAAAGAGATATAGAGCTGAATGCAAGGCAAATGGATGTCCATGGAGGATTGTTGCAAATAAGCTTGTTGACCAACCAACAGTTGAGGTGTATATCTTAAATGTTACAATGTATTACATTATTTTATAATATGTGAAGCTGTCAAACTAATAGATTTTTATATCGTTTTGCATATTACTATGCTCCCTCATGAGCATGAGTGTGTGGCCACAGGGAAGTTGGAAAGCTCCATGGCAACAAGTTCTTGGGTTGCTGAGAAAGTTGTTGCAATGTTACGAAAGAAACCATCACTTGGTCCTTCTGAACTGCAAACAGATTGCTCGAAAAATGTAATGTGAATGTAAATTACAATATAGTGCGGCTTGGTAAACAGAAAGCAATGGATTCAATCTATGGGGCTTGGGAAGATAGTTTCAAAGCTTGTTTAACTTTAGGGCTGAGCTGATTCAAAGGTCCCCAAGTTCAATTCTTGAGATTGCCACCAAGACAGTGTAAGATATTATCTTTTTTGACAAGCTTTTTCTTTGCATGAAGCCATTGCATTGATGGATTTCACATAGGTTGTAGGCCTTATCTTGGTATTGACTCAATGACATTGCATGGTAAATACAAAGTTCACCTAGCCTCTGCTATAGCTTTGGATGGTAACAATTGGATGTATCCTGTTGCATGGGCATTCTTTGATTCAGAATCTTACGACAATTGGGTTTGGTTCATGAGGCAGCTTGAGATTGCTATTGGCCATCCACCAGCTCTAGCAATATCCACAGATGCCTGTCAGGGTTTAGCTGCTGTAGTGAAAGAGGTATTCCCTGAGGTTGAGCATAGGGAATGCATGAGACATTTGTAGACAAATTTCAAAAAGAAGTATCATGGTGAAGTATATGATAAGAACATGTGGCCAGCAGTAAGAGCTTATAGGTCTGACAGATTTGATTACCATTACAACAAGGTTATTGTTGCAAACCCCAATGTGGTTGAGTATATGAAGGGCCATCACAATCTGAAATGTAGTCGATCGATGTTTTCTAATGACATTAAGTGTGATTATGTCAACAACAACCTTGCTGAGAGCTTCAACAAGTGGATAAAAAAGATAAAAGACTTGCCTCATGTTGACTTGCTTGATAAGCTCAGACAAATGATAATGGACTTGTGGGATAAAAGGCGGAGGATTGGGGCCAAGCTATTGGGAATCATTCTTCCGACAGTAATTAAACAGTTAAAAGCCAAAACGAGGGTTGGGGCATATGAAGGTTCACAAAGGGCCACATTATGCAGAAGTGTTCGGAACCTACTATGACATGACACCATGGAGGCATGTAGTATATTTGAGCACTAAAACATGCAGTTGTGGCGAGTGCGAGATGACCGGTAAACCATGTCTTCATGCCTTAGAGTGGATGTTGATATGGAATGTTATGTCCATGAGTACTATACAGTTAAGAGATTTAGGGCTGCCTACAGTGGAATCATTTCCCCTACGCCAGACAAGTCACAATGGCCTAAGGTTAACATCGGTTTCAAAATGCTACCACCACCGTTTAAAAGATCTGTTGGAAGACAAAGGAAGAATAGGTTCAAAGCTAGCCATGAGCCAGGTGCAAAGAAGAGAAAAAAAAATGCATGGAATGTGGTGAATTTGGACATCGAAAGGATGAAAACTGGCCCTTAAAAGAACCTGCAAAGAGGCAAGTCAACTTCCTTCTATTTTGCAATTAGAATTGTCATACTGCATTGTAAACATTACAAAATGTGTTAACCACTTCATGTAGGAAAAGGGCGCCTCAAACTAAGAGGAAGGCACAAAGGCCTAAGACAGTACCTGCTGATATAATTTCGTCCGGGTCCATCACGCGAAGGCTATGCAAATTGGTGCATGATGGTCGTGTGCATGAGGTTGGCTCCACCTCTACTAGTTCAGCTAGGCGCAATTTGGAAATGTTGCAAGAAGATGGCAATGCAAACAGTATATAAGTATCTTAGTTGTGCTTCCGATGACATGTTTTATTGTATGTAAACAAACTTATTTATGTACTTGCCTGTACGTGTGAGGTGGTGAGGTATGGTCAGATTATTGTTATTCTCAGTTGAATGTTGTATGAACAATGTTGTATGCCTAATAAATGTGTTACAATGTTGTTGTGATTGCCTTAATTTTAACTTATAATGTTAGTGAATTAATCTGATTTTTTTTGAGAAAATATGGTTTGTTCCAATTTTATTGGAATTTTTGAGGTGTAAAATAGATTATTTATGATTTAATCTGATTTTTTTGTGAGATAATATGGTTTGTACCAATTTTGTTGTATTTTTTAGGTGTAAATGGATTATTTGTGAATAATCTGAATTTGTTGTGAGAAAATATGGTTTGTAACAATTTTATTCAAATTTTGAAGATGTAAATGGATTATTTATGAATTAATCTGAATTTTTTGATAAAATATGGTTTCTACCAATTTTATTAACATTTTTAAGGTGTAATGGATTATTTATGAAATGTCTAATTTTTAATTTTTTTTAAATTTTTATGATTAAATATATTCTTCATCATTTATTTGCATTTTTACAAGTCTTTATAATTATTTATTTTAATCTGGTCATATAGGAAGGTTACACAGAGGTAAAAAGGTCCTATTTATATTATTTGACTGTAAAAATAATTTAAAAATAATAAAAAATGAGATGATGATGTGAAAGAGAGGAAAAAAATAAAAATAATTATATGAGAAGGATGCGTCCTAAAGTAAAGTAACCATGCGAGAGCGATACCAGCGTTTTACGTATGCCACGGTACCAATTATCCCGGCCGTAGTGGCCACTCACTCCGCTGCTCCTGTTTTGCTATCCACATCGGCACATCCACTTCAATACAGCTGCAACGCCGCTGTCCATCAGTCCCTGCCAGACCAGCACGCCCCGGCCAAGAGCTTCCGAGCGGACGATTTCCTCCCAAAGCACGGCGTCTGTCGCACCAGCTGGCCATGACGTGGACTATCACGCACGCCTCTGAGCATGGTGACAGCCGCCCGTGACATGGACGAGCCCGAGGC
This sequence comes from Oropetium thomaeum, assembly GCA_001182835.1. Classification (NCBI taxonomy): domain Eukaryota; kingdom Viridiplantae; phylum Streptophyta; class Magnoliopsida; order Poales; family Poaceae; genus Oropetium; species Oropetium thomaeum. The sequence goes on along the minus strand of LFJQ01000040.1, from coordinate 144,724 downwards.
CGCCGCCGAGCAGACAATTGCTGCCTCTGCCGCGCAGCAGCAGATGTCCTTGCCGGCTCGATTCCCTTTGCCCAGGGCCAGCAGGTGCACCTTGCCTTTTTGATGAGCTTGCAGCGACATGAATCATTCATGTGTTTAGGAAGCTGTACTGTATTGTTATCAGGAGGTCCGCTTGTTGCTTCTTTTAAAAGCAATGCAATGATGACTATCATTTTATAAACACATATGTTGGTATAGTCGCTTGTTATTGGAACTTAAATACACACTGATGTCATAATCCAGAATTGATATGAAATATGCAGTTATTTGACATTAAAACTGAATACTGACCTGATAAAAAGGAAAAATTTAACTGACATAACTGAACTGAATTTTTTTGAAGAAATAAAGTTACAGGTAGAATCAGTCCTAATGAACTAAACTCAAATATAGTTCGAGACATTCAGCAAACATTTACGGTTTTTATATCACAATGAGACATAGAACTAGTCAGTCGCTGGAGATTTGTTCTTCATTTGAACTGTTCTAACAGTGCTCCGTGAAGGCATGTCATCCTGAGTGCTGCTTGGAGTTCCTTCGGTCTTCTTCCTCCTCTTTTGCAGCTTGCTGCTAGTCTCAGTATCTTTACATTTTCTTGCAAGTTTTTGAGGCTTACTTCCTTGATAAACCGTTGAAAGGAATATTAAATAAGCGGGGTGTTTGGATTGAGAGCGAAAATTTTAGTTCGTATCACATCAGATGTTTAGATGTTAATTAGAAGGTTTAAATATTGACTATTTATAAAACTAATTATATAAAAGTGTGGTAATCAACGAGACGAATTTTTTAAATCTAATTAATTTATGATTAGCATATAGTTACTATAGCACAATATTGTTAAATTATAGAATACTTAAGCTTAAAAAATTTATCTCGTCCATTAATCTTCATCTATTAAATTAGTTTCGTAAATAATTAATATTTAATATTTTAAATTAATTTTTAAAAAATTAATATAACAATAGCTAAACTTTTAGCCTGGAATTCAAACAGATTTAAGGTCACAATGCAATGCAAATATGAGTAGTTGTTTTTTGAAGGGTAAATATGAGTAGTTACATAGTTCAAATAGAATAATCACTTGCCTCTTTTGCATTCTCTAGTGTCCTCCTCCTCATGCCTCCAATAGGTGCTGCAGGGCACTTTCTTATGTTGTGATCTGTTTTCCACATCTACTACATCTTCTAATAGTGCCGACATTTGACAGCTTTGTGTCCTTTTTGGCCTCACCTTGCTCTCTCCTTCTCTCTTTCCTTGGCCCGCCAGACATTTTCACATATCCTAGAGGTTGTGGCTTGGCATGATCAGTAGGTGGCCACTGCTCCATTCCCTCCATTGGCATCATGCAATGGTCATGTCTTGTTATACACATCAACAGAATAACAATCTACTCCGTAAGCTTCAGGGGCCTTTGAACTAAACAAAGTGCAGTAATTGTATGAGCACAGAGGATGTCAGCAAGTTGCCAATACCTACAAGAACAAGTCCTTATCTCTATGTCAACTTTGTATTTCCTGTCCTTTTCTTTCACTTCAAAACCATCTTTGCCATTCCAAAGGGCAGAACAATTTTCGTGCTTGATCTATATGCTTGTTCAACTTCTTGGGCTAGCATGGCTTTGCAAAAGTTGAAGGATGGGGGAGAAGAACCTTTTCACATGCCAGAAGGGTTTCTGGAATGCTTGATCCCTATACTTCTTCCTCCAATTAGCATAAATGTGTTTTGTACACATCCTATGCTCAATGTTTGGAAATAAATCTCTCACTGCATTAAGAAGACCCTAGACAATGACAAGGAAATATATTAGATCTCATTGCAGATGATGGATGTACAATACCATTATCTGAGGAAAAGATAAACAAATCTAAGTACCTTTTTCTGGTCAGATATGAGTACCCAACCATTTCCACCAATTGGAATTTAATGTCCTTGTGTAGGAGCCCCAAAAACCAAAACCAAGAATCTTCTGTCTCCTTCTCAACAACTGCCCATGCTATAGGACAAATCTGGTTGTTTGCATCTCTACCTAATGCACATATCAACTCTTCGTTACAAGCACCTTTAAAAAAGCATCCGTCAAGTCCAATAATCTTCCTGCAACCAGCGAGGAATCCTTGCTTACATGTTTCAAAATAGACATAGAACCTTTGGAACACAGATGCGTCGGCATATGCATGATCCAAATTAACAGCCGCTGTACTACCTGGGTTGCTTCTGAGTATCTCTAACTGGTGCTCGAACATCTTGGGATACTCTCCTTTGGCTGCTTCATATATCCTTTCATAACAATTGACTTTGCTCTCTTCACCTTGGAGAATGTCACATCTGCACCCATTTCAGTAAGTACTGTCTCCTTTATACTTAACAACTTCCATGATGGATTAGCTCTGATTATGGACTCATACTTATCAGCAATTCTTGTGCTTGTAACTAATTTCTATCCTTCCTTTTGGGGCATACATGCACATCATTGAAGGTTGTCACTTGAAACCAATCTGAATCTGAGCGGTCGGAGCCAAATATCATCCATGGACAATTGTTCCAAGAACACTTCGCCTTGATCTGGTTTTTCTCATCTTTTGTGAACATCAAATGCTTCCTAATTGCAAGTTCGTACTTGATCAGAGCTTGTTTAAACTCATCTCTACCTCTAAATGTCATACCAAGGCAAAAGCTAGGAATTTCTGTGTTACTATCAAATCTTGCAAACCGGTTCTTCCTTCTTGTAGCTTCAACTTCATCATCATCATAACTAGCTTCATCACTTTAGTCCATTACTGGGGGATCAGGTAAATCATGATGAATGTCACCGTCATCACTCTCATATATTTGCACCTTACAACTGTTAACTAGTGTTGTAAGTGCATTAGTGGAAGCTGGATTCTTCCTCGACTTCATTGCATTCCTTCTGAATATTTCTGCTTCTTCATCATCTTCATATGTATCTTGATCCCCTGGTAAATAATCCTCGTCTTTAGACTCACTATCATCGTCAATCCCATCTTCTTCATTGCCTTCAGCATCACTATCTCCAGCATGCAGTGACGTTTTATGATGAAGATTGCCTTCAGCATCACTATCGGGGCAGCATGCATTACTCTCAGGATCAGAAGACCACATTTCCACAAATATTTCAGGTGCTTGACCCTCTGTCATGCAGTCAGACATGAAGATACACGCATTGTCATCATCAAGTTTTTGCAAACCATTGCTCAGCTCTTCACCAGGAAATAACCAGTAGAAATCAGTGAGATATTCAGGTGCCACGCTAGTGTGATATGCCAATAGTGCCTTCTTAGCTCTAGTAAAGACAACTTGTCTCTCTCTGTGTGATATCCGAATGCAGCCACCAACATAGTTCACATAATGTCCATCGATATGAAACTGACCTCCAAAATGAAATGAAACTGGAAGCATGTCAGACGGATCCATTATCCCTGCCAAAAAAAATCAAAAGTCAAAACCTATTTTTCTGAGAAAAAAGAAATATGGAACTACATTTATAGGAACTACCACTGCAAGCCAATCCTAATCGTCAATCAATCAAATCCAGGATTATTTATTTGGGGGAAAAAATTGTCAAGCACACGTACTGCATAGAAACTCCAATCAATTCCCCCCCTAACACAGGCTGCAAACCCTAGATGTTTCTCTAGAAAAACAAAACAGATTCACGTGTGCAGTCCGACGTGAAGATGTGAAGACAACATACCTCACTGATTGTCTCCGTCGATCAATTAATCTGATCGCTGCCACAGCAGATTCACCGCCAAAGAAGATGAATGGTCTGGAGCCTAGGGAAGACGAGGAGTGAGAGGCACGATCGTAAGTCTACGTCAGGTTGGTGGGGTTATGTGAACCGTGAGCCTGTTGTACACATCAGCATGCCTACGTGTCAAGACGAGTCAGCAAAACCACTCTGTCCTCTTGCCAGATCAGCACAAGCGGATTTGATTACCACCAAAGGGTGAAAACTAATCTGGTTTTGCAAAAGGTGGGGGTTAAGTAAACCAAAAATTAGATTAGGGGGTTATCTAAATAGAGGCCATACTTGAGGGGAGAAAAATGGACTTTGTCCTAGTTTAATATAGTTACACATGTACTTGAAAATTTTGTGCATGCAGGCATTTTATCGTAGGAACGAGGCACAATCCGGCCCGTGCCAAGGAAACACAACTTCGGCACGTAGGCAGCATACGGATTCATAGAACCACCAGACGTATTAAAACACCGCAAAAATCATCAGACACCCCGTATCCACGCTCAGGGCCCACCAGGCAGCCACCACGCCAAAGTAGGACTTGAGTGGGGCCCATAGGGGATCTGCCGATCTCCAGGATCGGTCGATCCTTGGGTGGCCCCACTCGGCCCCACCTTTGACGTGGCGTGAGTTATCACCTCTCCAAGTTGGTTCTGAAGTCGGTGGCGCGAATGAGTGGCAGGAAATTATCCAGAAGAGGGGAGGAAACACACATGCCCAAGTCTTCTCCACTATAAAATAGAACCCCTCTCCCTCACTTCCAAAACACACAAGAAAGAGTTTTCACCTGCAATGCACTCTCATTTCAGTATTAGTGGAGTTAGAGTCTGGTCTAAGAGCTCTTCTAGCTCTCTAGTGGTGTCTCCATAGGAATAGGTATGGGTCTAGTAGTAGTCTCTCTTATTTTTTTTTAAGACTTTGTGATATTCCATTTCAATATACTTCTATGCTTTTTTTCAAACATAGTTTGTGTGGTTATGTTTATTCTTATGACTGTTATGTGTGTATAGTTAGATTATATACTAGTTTACTAGTTACAGTCATAAGTACTGATATGTATTTAGTCATGTGTACATGTTATATGCTTAGTATAGTTGATCATTGCTTTGACAATGGTTCATTGTGCTCTTTAGGGTATGCTCTAGTCGAAGAACTGAGGTCCGTCGGGCGGCTTAGAGTAATCTTTAGGAATGTAAGCGTGGTGCTTAGATTACTAGATATCCTTTAATATCATGCGCCCACGGAGCTAGGGTAGGCGGTTTGAAGTGACAACCTTATCCGTCCTTTGTAATCCCCCACGTCCGGTCATAAGCTTAGAGGTGTATAATTGCCGGAGTCTTTCCCTAGGTTGAGAGTAAACCGGTGCTCCGATATGTCTCAGTCATAATCTCTTGCTAGCATAGGACAGGTATATATATTAGTATATATGTATAAGTATAGGAATACAATGAGTGCTTAGTTTAGCCTTAGATTAGTGCTACTCCACCAGCATAATTGACTGTAGGTTCTCTTCTTCGTGTCACACTACTCATATATTTATATGCTTATCCCTGCATAAGTATATGATACTTTAATATGCATAGCTTAGTGTCATATTTCATATGCATCATCCTTGTTAAGCATCCTCCCTGTGGAAATAAATATGACAACCTCGAATACTCCAAGGTGAAATGCTACAGCGGTACTCCGTGCGCTTGTCGTCTTTTCTGTAAATGTTACAATACTAATGCAATTATTTCTGGCGCTGTTGCTAGGGATTGCCCCTTAGGCAAAACTTAGTAATGTCGTAAGAAATACCAACAGTATGCCATCACCAGGGACTTCATCGTTGATCCCATCAATGCTGCTACTATGCCCTCAGACGACATCGACGTTGAGTTCAGAGCCCTCAACAATGATGCACCGATCATCTGTTGGACGAAATGTCAGGGCCTCATCATCGACGTTGTGGCACCTACTACAGTGCATGTCATCATAGATTATGTCATCATGGACCCCGTCCACACAGCTGCAGCTTTGTCATCGTAATTCCACCACCACGAGCGACATGGGTCATCCTCTCAGATAGCCCATGGGTCTGCCTGGGATGTTCAAGCTACAGCGAGCGACATGCTTAAATACACAACCATTTGTATTTGGAAGTGAGTATATTTCTGATTGGGTGAACCAATAACATGACCAGCGCCTCTACTTCTCAACTCAGAACAATTATATTCTCTATTGTTTGTGCAATTGCTCTTCTACTATGAAATACAAAGAGCTTCACTGTTGACGGCCACTTTCACTATGTTTGATGACATGTGACCTTGGTAAGCTTCGTCCAATACCCTCGCCATCTTTCCATTACTATCATTTTGAAGTTTCTTGTGTCCGTTCGAATTTGAACCATACTATTGTGCTAGAAGAGGAAAATATTATAGTTGGAGGCCATATGCTGAATTTCGTCATGGGCATTTGGGGAACTATATGTCAGATGTAGCTGTTTGGAGTTCAAATTAAATTTAGTACACAAACTGCAATGCACAACATATTCAGCGTATGCAACCGTGGAAGTGCATTGCCAGATTGCATCGTTGAGAAGCATAGTTGTGAGAAAGCAATAGCAGGTTTGATACTTGTACCAAGATGCGCAAAATTACTAAATGCAACTAAGTCTGAGACAGTGATTTTAGTTCAAGATAAGATGCCAGCACTAGAATACTTGATTTGTATGGACTGTGAAGAATCAGATTGGCAAGATGTCCACAGCAGGAGATGAGTAGTGGTGAATTTAGTTAGCTGATATGGTTTACCAGGAACATAATGTTTCTGTCCAATCAAATAGTTTAGCTAACTGTTTGGCTGTCACTTATGCATGCTGGGAGACCTAGAACCAACTTCGTGTCAATGCTTTGTTCTTACTTATATACTGTTGTAAGTGCTTGGTTTCATGCGTCCCCAAGTCTCATCAGCAAGGTAGCTTTCTCACATTGCATACTGAGGGCAAGTGCATGAGTGACAAACGAGATCTGGCTCATGTTTACATTTTTTTTAACATGGTGAACTCCAAGTGCACATTATGAATCCTAGACTGAAAATATGCTGCACGAGGCATCCTAGCAAGAATGTGTTGTCCCGCTCTTGTCACATGTGCAGTTGAGGTGGATGACACAGTACGCGGTATGTTTTCAGAGCTGTGACTCCTCAATGACTCCAGAAAACAAGGCAGTACAAAAATTGAAGCAATGAGGCCACTACAAACATGAAAGGATCTCTTCTCATAATGGTCATGCTGTCTGATGTTGAATAAGTTGACATGGTTTTCATATGAGAACCAGAAGACAAGTACTTTGTTCTGTTGCAAGCATGTGGAGTCAAGTACTACATCTTTAAAAATAACCTGCCTTACTACAATAATCAACACATGTTGTGGGACTGTGAGGGACTATGATGCTACAAGGGCCGCAAGCCACACAAGCAGGTTGTGCTCACCAAGCAGGTTACGGTTGAGGCACTACAAGAGCACAATGAGGAGGGATCAAGAATTCATTCAAGGGTATTGCCATACATCTTATCTCTGTTAATCTCCTCCACAAGTTGCTCCTCTCCTTCCTGTGTGTTATATTTTGCTCTTCTGATCCCACCTATCCATCCTTCTCCAATGACTCCACCTTGGGGTTGCTAACAGGCGGGTGCAATTTCGTGCGTTGGCCATGGATCCATTATCTGCTAGGGCAAGCTAGATAGCTAGTTCAGTTATCAGCTACCAAAGTGCCAAACAGAGTGCATTTTAAGAATTTCTACAAACAAGGCCACATCATCCATCACAAGGATATACAGGGTAATGGTCAAGATATGCTTATAAAGACGCTTACTACTTTCTTCTGCCTGCTTGTGGGTGTTGGTATTGTTCTGTGCGGCAAAGAGGAGTCCCAGATCGTCTACTCTGGCTTCAAGGGAAGAAACCTCCCACTCGACGGTGGAGCGAGGGTCACGCCAAATGGCCTGTTTCACCTAACTGATGGCAGGGTCCGACAAAAAAGCCATGCATTCCACCCAAGTCCACTGCTCTTCCAGGAGCCCTCCATTGTAAAAGGCAAGGTGCAGTCCTTCTCCATATCCTTTGTTTTTGCCATCCTCTCTACCGAGCTAGTGAGGGGTCATGGCCTTGCCTTCTTCGTTGCACCAAAGAAGAATTTCTCGGATGCGTTCCCAACCTAGTACTTGGGACTGTTCAACGACCGTACTAATGGTGACCCAAACAGTCACATATTCTCTGGTGAACTAGACACAGTCTAAAATTATGATTTGGGTGATATCAATGGCAATCATGTTGGCATCAATATCAACGGCCTTCAATCTATGCAATCTTTCGATGCGGACTACTACAACAACAAGAGTGGTATTTCAAGAATTTGATACTTGCTAGCCATAGGGCGATGCAAGTGTGGGTGGATTATAACAGAGAAACCACTCAAGTTGATGTGACTATTGCTCCCCTTGATGTGGCAAAACCCTTGAGGCCACTCTGTCTGCGACCTACGATCTCTCAACACTTATTATTGCTCTAGCATATATTGGTTTCTCATCCTCAACAGGCACAGTGACCGAACAACGCTACGCCCTCTGATGGAGTTTTGGCATTGATAGTCCTGCTCCATCAATTGACATTACAAAACTTCCTGAGTTGCCTCGTCTTAATCCAAATGTTCAGTCAATGGTACTGAAAATAACTTTGCGAATAGCAATTGTGATGCTGCTTATTGGTGTGACTGCTAAAATGTTTATATATTTGAGGAGGAATACAAGGTGTGCTGAGCTACGTGACCACTGGGAGGTTGAGTATGGTCCTCACAGGTTCTCATACAAGGATCTGTTTGATGCCACGGAAGGCTTTAAAGAGCATTTGCTAGGCAGAGGAGGGTTTGGAATGATATACAAGGGGTTGCTCCCTGTATCGAGTCGAAGGTCGCTGTGAAGCGGGTGTCACATGACTTAAACCAAGGAATGAAGGAGTTTATCGCAGAAATTGTTAGCATTGGCCACCTTCGACATCGAAACCTTGTGCAATTGTTGGGATACTACCGGCGGAAAGGTGAGCTCCTCCTGGTGTATGATTACATGCCGAAAGGAAGCCTTGACAAATACCTGTACGGTAAAGAGGGCAAGACTACATTATTGGAATCAAAGGTTCCAAATCATTAAAGCTGTGGCATCCGGTTTACTCTACCTGCATGAGGAGTGTGAGAAAGTTGTCATACATCGTGACATTAAGGCAAGCAATGTGCTGCTAGACAATGAGAACAATGGGCGAATAGGTGATTTTGGTCTTGCGACGTTGTACGATCATGGTGTTAAGAGCAACTCCAACAGCCTCTTTATATGGTGTTGTATTGATAAATATAGCCAGTTCACGGTAAAACGGGCCTCCAACAGCCTCGTCATACCGCTCGGCAAATATTCACGTTCGCTGTCTGTCTTCCCCGCCTCGCCATCTCTACCTAGCCTTCGCGGCTCGCCATCACACCGCGCGCGCCGCTATTTTCTCCTTCCTGCATGCTCGCGCCTCTTCTATGCGCTCCCGCTCCTCACCTACCCACGCCCCAGCACTCTTCCGTGCGCCTGCTCTTCCCCTTCCAGCGCCTCGCTGAATCTCGCCCAAATCCAAACCACCGCCGCCATGTCCATGCCGCCTCTTCACCGTGCTATGGCGGCTGCTCGCGGAGGGGTTCGAAATCAGCCCTCCCCATGGTCTTCCGTGCCCCTGTTTGCAGACATAGATGCAGGTCATGGTGGAATCCCTTGGTTGGGAGGATGATTTGGATCTTGATAGGATAGAGAACATGTGCGTTGGATTGCTGCGTCGTCAGGTGGTTCGTCCCACAGGATACGTTGACCAGCTACCGCAAGATTTCTTCCCACAGGGAGTGGATGTGGAGGATGAGTACCCAGGTGAGTTCTGGACTCATTCATGTTTTGGTACTCCAGATTGTTACGTTCACACCAATTCAGATTGTTCAAGTTTCGGTAGTTCAGAAAGTTCAGTACTATTGCAGATTGTTTTGTGCGTGCTCATTAGTCCTATCATCGGTAGTTCAGCTTTTGCTTAGTGCTTGGCAGATTGTTTCGTGCTTGTTTGATAAGCTTATTTTCCCTTTTAGTTGTATGAACTACCATAGTACTAAAATAAGCTTGTCATTTGCATTTTAAATGGACCCAAGGATGCAATCTCAATCAGTAGTACTAACTGAGGATATTATATGTATTAGTTGATAGCTCTGGATGATAATTGCATGCAGCAAGAGGTTCAGGGGTGTAATGTGCACTTATTCTAATAAAATAAAATGGAGGATTATATGTATTAGTTGATAGCTCTAAAAGTTCATTAGCTGAAGTTACAAAAAACTATAAGTACTAACTGATGAACCTGATTAGAAGGCTCATGTCAGTTTTCCTGAAACTTTGTTTGCACACTCCTCTTGAATTTCTCATAAGCATAAAAAGGGCGGGTATTGATCAGATAAATGATTCAGTGAATTCTGCTGTAGTTCCTAACCTTCCCTTGTGTGCCTTGCCATTGATTTTAATTTTTATTGTTTTGCTGTAGCAGAAGGCATGGACTCAGGAACATACTTCCGTGACCTGCTGCATAAAGATTTTTCTCCTCCTGATGAGTCCAATAGTAACTCCTATGCTTCACAAGCAGTATCAAATTCAAAGACGCATGCAGGTGGCAAAGGAAGATCAAAAAATTTTACAGATGATGAGGACATACTTCTTGTCTCAGCCTGGCTAAATGTGAGCATGGATGCAATTCAAGGAGTTAATCAATGCAATCTGACATATTGGAAAAGAATTCATGAATATTTCCATAGGTGCAAGAAGTTTGAGTCTGACCGTTCAGAAAGCTCCTTAATGAATCGTTGGTCTGGTATACGACACGATGTGAACGTCTTTTGTGGATGTGTGTCTAGGATTGAGCAAAGAAACCATAGTGGCTGGTCTACTGACGACAAGGTTTGATAGCAGAAGTAAATTCATATTTTCGTGTATATGTTTATTTGGTCATGACCTTATTCTCATATGTGCTTTTTCTTACAACTTTTCAGATTGCTAATGCATGTACATTGTTCAAGGCTGAGGACAAGAAGAAAAGAAACTTTGCATTCATGCACTATTGGAGAATTCTAAAAGACAAACCCAAATGAATTGAAAGGAACAACCAGAGTGATATGTCAAAAACAGCCAATAACAAAAAAAGAAAGGCAACAGATAGTTCAACTCTTACATCTGAACCTGTACGAGCCAATGCTACTGGAGCTGAGGGTCAGCCGTCAGAGAGTGTTTTAGAGAGGCCCGCAGGAAAAAAGAAGGAGAAACAGAAATTATGCCAACGTTCAAGCATCGAAGCTGTGGACTATCTTTTAGCAAAGAAGAAAGAGTTAGATGCTGAAAAAATTTTGAAGAAAGAAGAAAGGTGCAATAAAGCCTTCGCATTGCAGGAAGATAGGATTAGGTTGGAGAGAGAAAAATTCGAGTTCAAAAGGGATTTGGAAGAAGAGAGAATTCTGACTCTAACAGGAACATAATGAGACGCCCTGCGAGGTGATTGTCATGGTGGCCGTGGGATGGAAGTGTGAAAATAGAGGGCGTCGCCTGCCGATTCCTAAATCTAAATCCTCGCCTTCGACACGCACTTTCGCATTGGCAAAACGGCAAAAGGACCCGGAGCACGTCAAAAAGCTCGGAGTAGTGTGGTGCATGGTGAAGACGAGGAACTAGAGCATAGGAGGAGGAGTATAGGAGGAGCGCAGTGACGGTGTGGCGCGTTAGTTGAGGGACTCGGGATAGCTATTTTGTAAACGAGCAATTGTTTTTTTTTTTACCCTTTTTTGGAGTCGCATTGTTTTTTTGGCCCTGTTTTTTGGTTTTCACGGTTTTAACCCTACTTTTCAGCAACGAAGCTGCAATCTACACCCTATTCTATTATGTGAGGTTAACAGTATTAAGTTAGAAGAAAAAAGAATATATGCACAGATCCTCAATAACATAACCGATTTTTTAGCCTTGTAATTATCAAACAACAATAAAGATTTGGACATACTTTTCACAAAATTAACTCAACATATGCAGCAGAATCATCAACAAACGTCATTGCTAGGTCATTCCACAAAGAGAGAAGAAAAGAAAAACAACGCAATGAGCACTTAAGAACCGAACCAGAAAACCATCCTCCCTCCTCATCCACCTCTAGTAGCTCTGGGATCAATCTTCTGACATTGTTATAGAATGTTACCACGTGATATTGTTATTGTAACCATTCATTTCCAGGTCTATGACCATAAATTAACATAGTATTGATCATTCTTTTTTACAAGAGTGAAAAATATTATTTAATGATTTGGATAAAAAAATTCAGAAACCATAAATCTAAAAATGAAGGGAAAATTGTAAAATCCCACACATAAGCTCACTCTAGTTTGATATTCCCGTATAAGATGATTTGTTGCAAAAACCCACCCATCCACAACATTAGGTAAAATCTCCTCCCATCCATCCCACATTGCAAATTTTTTTGTATTTTCTAATAAACTTTGTAGATTTGACTTTTTTAATGGTACAACTTAAAAATTTTATTCAAAAACTATTCAAAATATTTATTTTATGTCAAATCTACTCAAACATGATTTGTTGTGGGATAACTCAAAATATCCATGAAAATCAAATGTTTCAAATTTGAATATATATTACAAAAGTTTCAAAATATTTTCAATTATGGATTTTTAAATTTTAAAATGTTCAAATTAAAATACTTATTACAAAATTTCAAATTTGAATTTGGTTATATTTTTAAATTTCCTCTTAAATTTGATTGTTCCAGTAGATTTGGTGTACTATTAAACTGTTCCAATTAAAATTTCAAGTTGTACCATTAAAATCAAGAGAATTTTTAATGTAATAATTTTATTAGAAAATATAAAAATTATATCATGTGTGATGGATGATGAAGAGGAGAATGTCTAAATGTTGTAGATGGGCGAGCCTTTTAAGGGGGTGTTTGGCATGGCTCTGCTCCACCACAGAGCAGCTCCACTCCAGAACTCCAGGGAGCAGCTGCTCTATTGTGGAGTTGGAGCTGTATATTGAGGTGTTTGGCTACAAGGTTGTCTTTAGCTCCAAGTTACATGATAGTGAGGGTGTAAGAACATTTTTACCCTTAGATGTAACTTAAGCACATGTAATGAAACGTATATTATTTGAAAAGACTTTTTTAAAGAATATAATAATTAATTTTAAAACTTAATAAAAAATTAATTTGATTTTGACATTGTGCCAAATTTCAAATTTTGATTTCGCAAAATTTGCCATGATTGTGCCTATATTTGTACCACATTTACAGTCAAGTATCTCAAACAACAATTATATCAAACATAAACATATAATAGTCTCCATTTTCCAACGACGAAATGAACTCCAAAATATTACAAGTCCATGATATTTGACCAACTGAAATGCAAATGTTTTAAATCCTAAATTATTACAAGTCCATAGTTTATTACGAAACATGTCCATTGTTTGAATACTAGATTCACCACCAACAGTAGATGATGCATTGGCCATATGAGGAGACCAATGATCAACACCAATACTTATGATATCTGCAAAACACCTCTGCAGCTCGTCCTCATTTTGTAGCCCCAATTTTATGAATTTACCACATCCTGGGATATCCTGTAACATAATGACAAAATCAAGAGACCAATCTGATTGTGCATAATGTTTGAAAAAATGGAAAAAAAAAAAAGAGAAGAAGCACTTACAGGCGTCCACATACCCATGCACATTCACAGGCGTGACAGATATCTGCAGATTATGAAGTGGGCCAAACACTTAGCTCTGAGAGTATCACACATGCCCAGAAACATTCTCCTCATTCTCAGAAGATAAACCAACACTATAGGTTGCCAAAGGAAAAGGTGTGGTTTGGGCAACAGAAACAATGTATTTTGCTAAATTAAAATCCATTGGTAATACAATTACCTCAGCGCGGAATAATTTCTTGACTACTTCTCGAACTTCTTGTTTCCTGGAAGCTGCAACAGACTCAAACCTCAACTAACTTCCGCTGGGCATTAACCCTGCGTGCTGCAACCTGAAGATCAAAGCAAGAAAATCAATTTGAGAATGAGCTGAGAATGTAAACAAATTTGTGTGGCACAAAACGATGTGTTCTTACTGCTGCAGATGCATCCTTTCCAAGCTGCGCCAGCTGAATGCCAAGGCTTTGATGCATGCCCATAAAATGAGTAGCAGATGAAGGTCTGCTTGTTGATACAGCCTGCCAACTTTGAGCAGGACTGTATACACTTTCTTTGGTCAGCTTGAAACCCTGACATCAGGAGAGATATAAAAGTAAGTACATGTAAAAAGAAAATCGAAATTAGCCTATGCAATAAGTATTTAGTTTTCCAGTTTGTGAAAAGAATGCAAACTAGCTCAAAGAAACTTCTTGTTAACCCCTTCATTCCATTGTCAGCACCCCAATCAATCAACCAAGGAATCTGGTGCAACATGCAAGCAGTAAGAAGTCCAGTGTGCTGCATCGCTCCATGCGTTGCCCTCCATTATTTCTGCTGCCGACCGCCCGGGGGGCGGGGGTGTGAGCAGAGCGGCGGGTCGGCGGGCGGGGGAGGCGGAGCGGCGGGGCGCGGGGCGGGGGAGGCCGGAGCGGCGGGTCGGCGGGCGGGGGAGGCGGAGCGGCAGAGCGGCAGGGCGCGGGGCGGGGGAGGCCGGAGCGGCGGGTCGGCGGGCGGGGGAGGCGGAGCGGCGGGTCGGCGGGCCGGGGGGGGGGGGAGGGGCAGAGCGGCGGGCGAGGAAGGCGGGGGAGGCGGAGCGACGGGCGCCCGCCGGGGGGGCAGAGCGGCGGGCGCGCCCTACACGGGGGTGGGGAGGTAGACGGACGACGAAAAACAGAACGAACCGTTTTTTTTTTAACCGGTGGCAAAGGTGGATAATTACCCCTCAACTCTGAGGGGAAGTCTATTTTAAAAGTTTTTGGAGTAGGAAAAGAGGTACTCTAGAAAAATGAACAGGAGCTCCACCAACTCCATAGAGTTGGGCTGCTCCACCTTTTTTTAGAGTTTGGGTGTTTGGCTGAAAAATGTTTGCTCCTTCTTAGAGTTTTGGAGTGGAGCTATGCCAAACACCCCCTAACAATTACCTTAAGGCCTCATTTGGTTTAAGGTGGCTAGGAGAGTAATGTTGCGGATTGAAGAGTATTCCATCTATAGTGACTTGTTAGGATCTAATTTCTTTCATTATTCTTAAAATCCACTTATAAAAAAAATAACCGAAGGAGCCTGAAGAGAGAATATCAAAATTGTTACATGACGACATTTGCATCCCGACCCTGCCCAGCGGGACTGCGCATGCGGCCGCTTGTCGAGCCGCCACGCCCATACCATGCCCGCAGGGCTCGACACATGGAACCCTCCCCTTCCCACCCAGTTCTCCCTCAAAGGACCCAGATCCTCTACCGCTATGTGGTCGCGAGCGTGGGAGCAGTCAGTCACATGTGGAGTCGATCCCACGTGTCAGTGACTCACGTGTCAATGACTCTGGACGCGGCGTGCGTCGTCCCCCCCCTCTTCCCCGCCGGCCGCCCCATCCCCAACGGCTACCACGCCGGCACGGTCCCGTAGCAGGTAGATCCGTGCAGCAGAGGATCGCACGGATCAAGCTACTCCCGCCTCCCGAGCCGCGGCGAGGGAGTGGAAGACGTGGAGCACCCGTTGCCATCCCTCGAGAGGCCGCAACGCTCCCTCCTGGGGCCTCCGCTGCCTCTCACTCCATCGTCGGGTCTTTCTCCGCCTGCCATGGCCTACCGTCGTCTTCTCCTCTCTGGTCAACTCCAACAGCGGCTCCATCTCGCCACAGCTACTCACCACCTCTCCGGAACAGCCGCCGCCGCGGTTCCCGCACCATCGCGCGCCTTCGCCTTATCCACTCCCGAGCGCGTCGTGCCACCGCTCGGTGTCTTCCGACCTGGTGAGTGTGGGTTCTACTAGGTGGAGCACACAGGGACCTCGTTAGCATCAGCAATTTGCTTTAGCCGACATGTTATCATTATTTATTTGTATTTTCTTTATCTATATTCAGAGTAAAAGCTGACAATTGTTCATAATAAAATGAAATAAAATAAAAAAATGACGTGCTCAATGACATGTTTGTGGTGTCTTTTTATTAATAGGCCTTAAATTCTGCACTGTGGACATGCAATGCTTGTTAGTCAATTTTGTTTTGTGCATATATGATTTCTATGCCAATCTTTGTTCTTTATGTATTCAGACTCTCCACATTTGCATTCATATTTAGCACTGTCCAAATCCAATGGTATGTGAGTCTGACTGCATCCTTGCTAGAGTTATGTATATATTGACTTAGGCTTGAGCATTAACTTCTTTAAAACAATCTTATCATTCAATTTATTTTAGAATTTCTGGATTTGTTTTTAGAGCGTAGAAGCATCATGCAGTTTCTTCCTTTTATTTGTGATTTGATTTGATTTATTTCTATATGCTCCTAGACAATATATTAAATTTTAATGCATGGTAAACTAACACTGCTTGATTTTCCTTTTATGAATAACACTTACAAAGTGCTTCTATTTTTTTTTTTGGCTCAGGGTTTACAAGTAACAATAGTTTCAATTATAGCTGTCCTCACAAGTCGGGTTCAACGGTTGATGCGCTACTTATTGGACAAGCAGGTAGACAATTTCATATATTAATCCTCAAAATCCTTGATCCCTATTTTTTTCTTGCGTTTGGTTGCTGCTAATGCAATTGTAAGAGATAGGTACAATTGTTGATGAGCTCAGTTTGGGCTGTATTTATTGTATGACTATTCCTTGTGTTACGAATTAAATGCCTTTGCATCTAATTCAAGCAACAAATTGATAGGCAGTTATTTCTATTTTTATAGGATACCAAACCTTTCCTTGGATTATTTGTTAGAACTGTAATAAATAATTTATTAGGACTATAATAAATAACATCATAGAATATTCTTCTTGCATAGCTATATGGCTGATGTTTGTATTCATCATATTGAACTTAATGACTTAGCTTTTGTTCTCACCTGTTGTGTCCTTGGCTTTCAAAAACTTGGTTGATCTCTGTTCCTGTCATTTGCCACTACTGTGAAACACATTAGGATTTCAGTCGAAAGACAATATAAATTTAATTTCATATTTGTGCCTTCCAATACTAATTTCAATCTATACAGCCATTTTTATCGGTCTGAGTGGCGGCTCTGCATTAGCTCAGGAAGACTCAGTCAGTCGAGCAGCTACAGCAAGTGAGCAAGCTGAGGAAAGTGCTACTGGTCTACAAAGGATTGAAGATGGCTCGGTGATTTCAAATGAACACACAATCAAATGGAGAATCTTCACTGATAATGCGCGTGATTATTTTCAGAAAGCAAGTAACACATCATCCCTAGTTTGCTTGAGAATCGTTTGGTCTATCAAACTTTAGAGGGATCTGTTCTGTTTGTCTGAATAGTTTTTAAGACTTCTTTATTTATGTAGTTTTAATAATGTACCCTACTGTAGTTTTTTATAGGTTCCCCATTATTTTTTTCCCAAACTGTTTAACCTATGAATGATGCACAGTCATACTACAGAAACTACTATAGTTCTCCTGTAGGTCTCTGACTTTCTGAATGTATCCGGTGCACGTTTGGCGTTGGTCTTGGAACTGTTGGTATAAGCCTTCAATTTAAGCATTGGCATCTGATGTTTTCACATCATACTGTGGAGATATCAGGTCATCTTGCATATTAATATGTTAAACATAAAAATGCTTGCCTTTAGTAGCTCCTGACATGTACCTTCATTTTTTTATAATGTTGTTTAGTTGAAAATTGAACTAACGAGTGCCATATATATACACACATATAAAATGGAGTGAATACATATTTTGGAACTTGGTGAATTTGGGAACCTGTGATGGTTGATACAAAGTTCACATTCATCTCAATGCACTTTAATATAGCAAACTGACAGGAGCTCAATTGGTGAAAGCCTCCAGTTGTGAAGCTACCCACCAGGTTTCAAATCCTGGTGTTCACAATTTCTGGTATAAAAAATCCCTCCTCGTTGGCAACCCACAAATACTGGCGATGTCACATGACTGGGTGCTGGTCCTCCAGGCCGGGGGCTGGTTTGGGCCCTCCAACCTGGGGGTAGTTTCAGAGGCCGACAGAATGGTCATTGGTCGATGGTGGCCGGGCTGGGTTTTTTTAGGCACTTTAAATACGCGACCATTATTTTTCGTTCAGGTAATAACCCAAGTGAAGTTCATAATTTTTCTTGCTATGCAGCTACTAATTTCAGTTTGTCCTGGTGGCATCTAGATTTCTGCAAATTCCAATGAATGAACTTTTTACAGCCACCATATCATTACTTGGGCTTATTTCATCTACTGTACCCTTCGATGTTGCTTGGCATATGAGAATTCCTCTTGGTTGTTGTGGGTCTCGTTGCTAACCTACCTGAATTTGCTCGGGTTGTAACTGTTTGTTGGTGTTGTTCTATGAGCAATCGAGGAAGGGATGAATGAATCTTGATCCTCTTTTACTTGTGATTTTGATGTTCAGTTTTCTATCCATTTTGCAGAGACAGCTGGATGACGCTGAGAATTTTTTCCAGGCAGCCCTACATGAGGCAAAAAAAGGATTTGGAGTGAGAGATCCACATGTTGCTTCAGCCCTTAACAATCTGGTAAAATCCGTACTAATTATATGTTGGGTATAGGGAGCAGAAGTGAACCCATCAGTTATTTGTCTTTCGAATTACTGCAGTATTTACGTTGAATACTTAATTTTCATGTTCACGAGTTTTCACATTCTAGTTTGTTAACCTGATCTATTGACTTCTAGTTATCTGAATCCAGTATTGTGATTCAGCTATTTTGTTAATTCTGTTCGTTTGTTAAAAAAAAAAAAAACTTGACCTACGGGGGGTATGACAGCCCCTGAACGTTTGCTTTATAAGAGAAGATCTCTCACGCAGATCAAGAAAACCCCCCAAGCTCCTTTCACCCTTAGAACAGGGAGCTGCGAGCCCGCGTGAGTCAGGCGAGCGGATTTTTTTTTTTAACCTGTGCTTTGGTGTGGAGTCGGGTGAGGGGATTTTTTTAACCTCAGCCTGAAATCCGCAACCACGGGGAATCAGACCCAGGACCTAAGCAGTGCTGCTTGAGCTCCCTAACCACTCGTGTAGAGGCCCTTTGGTACAAGAGCATAGTTTTGGTCTTAACTTTGTATGTCACATAAGTTTCTTCTTTTTTCTCGAAAAATGTAGGAGATCTGTGCATCTGTGCCTTAGCTTCTTGTTGGACACTAGAAGACACAACTGATTGCATGGGAAGTCAGACCTAGGGCAATAAGAGTATTGTCAACCACCGCCATGGTCGTCTCTTGAGACTGAATAGGAATAACAATTAACAACACAGCTTTTAGACAGATTAATTTATAACCCTGAGTTTTACCAAAACAATCCGGAATATCCTTGGTAGTTGAAATCTCTTGTTCAGTTGGTCTGATGAATATCGCAACATCATCTGTGTACAAGTAGACCCTATGACCAGGCTATCATCGTGAAAGAGGTAATAAGAGCCCCGCTTTCCCTGCCTTCAAGATGAGGCTGTTCAAGCATAGGCGATAGAGGGTTACCTTGCCGAAGACCCCTATCATGTCTAACACTCTCTCCAGGTTGCCCATTGAACAAAGCCTGAGTTGAGGCCATAGATCGAATGCTGGAAATCAGATTCCGCCATACAGGACCAAAACCCATAAACTGTAGCACTTCCATTAAGAAAGCCCATGATATTGAATTGAAAGCTTTGGATATATCTAACTTTAGAAAGGCGCTCTGAAATAATATATCTAACTTTAGACAGAGGCTCGGAACTTTCCTCTGATGCAAGGACTTGATTGTCTGTTGAACTATGATGAAATTATCATGGATGCAACGACCTTGAATGAAGGCTCTTTGATTAGTTGAAATCATCGAATTCAACAATGCTGAGAGGTAGTTGGCTAAATTTTTGTGACCAGCTTGATTGCATCTGGTTTCTTTGGGAGAAGAGTCAGATAAGCTGAGTTTGACATCCATAACTTTTGTGTGTTACCTTGCCACAAAATAATAATAGCTGCCATGAAATCTGGTTTGATCAAAGACAGCAAGATTTAAAAAACCTCCCCGTATACCCGTCTGGACCAGGAGCTCTATCCGGAGGTAAACATCTGATGGTTGACCAAACCTCTTCCTCTGTTATTGGTGCATCCAGGCCTGACAGATCCAGCCCTCTATCCTTCCGCCGGCAGGCTAGAGCTATGCCTTCCACCCTGTGGAAATAATCAAGATTCAAGGTAGTGGAGCGGGATGGGGCTGTCCCTAAAAGGCTTTCATAATATTCTAAATAACCCGTTGGCTTTGGTCACACAGCAGATAAGCTTGCATGCTTACAGATCTAGATAAAAGTTTAACTTGATTTTATCTTCTGTCCCTAAGCTGCTATGACATTTGTCTTTCTAAGATATGACATTCCTTGAAACTTTTGTATTTCTAAATTATTGCAGGCAGAGTTTTATAGATCTAGGAGAGAGTATGAAAAAGCTGAGCTGCTGTATCTGGACGCAATTGAGATCCTCAAGGAATCATTTGGATCTGATGATATACGGTACATTTCTGATTACATTTTGGTTTTCTCTCCATTATCTTACCGCCTTTTGATTCTCTTTGAAGAGCACTGTAAGTATTATTTGTAGTTGTTGGTGAAAGTTCCTTTAGTTCTAGTTGTTGGTGAAGGTACAGCCTGCTGCAGTGGGTATGTCACCACACTTGTGCCAAGAGGTCGTAAGTTTGATACAACCTCTCTGCAACAATTGCAGGGGTAAGGCTTGCCTCCTACAATCCTTCCCCAGACCCACCTTTTGCGGGAGCTTCCAGGGGTCTGTGCTTTATATTTGATGGTTGAAGCTATCCTAGTGATATCCACTGGAGCCAAGGTTTGCAAAACTAATGTAGTATTGTAGTTCCACAGGTCCACAATATTACATGCATGAATATAATGTGGTGAGCCTGAGCCATGATTTGGATACCATTTTGATACTCAGGCTGTCAGGTCATAGCCATCCTATCTGAAAAGGTGTAATGCCTGATAGACATAACTCTTGTAGGCTTGTTATGTAATTATGTTACACATGTCTAAAGTATACACTGATAGTCTGATACAGAAGTACAATGCCATATCAGTGAGCAGCTATAGGATTAAAAATTATAAATTTTAGCATGATACCATCTGATATTCCAAATGCTTATAGTCTGAACTTAGTCCTTAGAAATGAAACATTAATTTGATGGTGCTGGGTGCAGGCAGAACCTTGCTGAAATTTAGTTCATATAAATCAAATTTCTATCTAATTGTTTCTGTGGTTGATCACATCTGTTGGAACATTTGATTTATGATGTATATTTTTCATGCCGGTTCATTGTCTCATTTTGTTTTATCATTTTGCCAAATTTATTTTGCTGTAGGGTTGGAACAGTTTTGCATAGTCTTGGAATATGCTATCATATTCAACACAAGTTTCCTCAAGCCCAGGCATGTTATGAGGTATCTTTTTGTGGCCTTATGAAGCTTTCTATTTATCCTTTTTGGTTCAATAGGCTAGCTGTGCTAGACCATTCCTTCTGGGGCCTCGTTCTTACCCCTGGTCCGTGCTCTAATACTGATTTTACTTTCTTTTTTTCAACTTATCGACTTTGCCCCTACTTGTTATAAACGAAGGCTGACTTTGCCCCTAATCCGTCATAACATGTTAACGGTGTTAACTCTGGTATAAAAAGACTGAAATGCCCTTCTTATTTTACCCCTATTTTTGTTTTAAAAATATTGATTATACCCCTGTTTTGAACTTGTTCAAATATTGACAAGTTTTTTACATAATTTCAGAAACATTCTGACAATATTTAAACAGATTTCAGCAGCGTTTATATTTAGACAATATATGTGCAAATTTAGACGGATTTCAGCCGAATTCCTTGGAACTGCTCCCTCCAAAACCATTGATCTATAATTCCTAAATTCCT
Source organism: Oropetium thomaeum (assembly GCA_001182835.1). NCBI lineage: Eukaryota > Viridiplantae > Streptophyta > Magnoliopsida > Poales > Poaceae > Oropetium > Oropetium thomaeum. The sequence continues at coordinate 122,786 of LFJQ01000040.1, read as the reverse complement.
AGACCCACATCCTGCAGCAAAATTGCATACACCATGATGTCGTTACATACAAATTCAGAAATTCTACAAGCTTCCTAAAGCGAAGCATCCTTGATTGGTTTGAGGAAGCACAGGGTGAGGACTGAGAAGCACCTCTGAGCAGCTTGCCTATACGAGCAGTGACGTGCGCCGTTGAGCCCACCTACTGCCTTAGCTTACTTGCTTGCCTGTCGCTGATGGTGCTGAACAAAGAAGGCCTACCGCCGCCTTGACCTGCCTGCTTGCCGCAAATGGCGTGGAATAGCCACCCAAGAGCCCGTGCCGGCGTGCAGCACGCCATGCGCATGTCTTGTTGCCGCTCGAGACTGCGCTCGCGTCATCCACGACCCCTTGCTCGCACCACTTGGGGTAGGGTACTGTGACCTCGGGCTTTCACACTTTGGGCGCACCGAGGCATGGGACAAAGACGAGGGAGATCCGGATGAGGTATAGAACTTAGGGGTACTTTAGTCTTCTTACACCTTTCCTATTTCTTTTCTATTTTTTACGAGTTGGTCTTGATGGCTTCAAAATCTATGGGCTGACGGTGCCTTTGTTTTAAAAAGTAGGGTTAAAATCGATAAGTTGAAAAAGGAAGGGTAAAATAAGTATTCGAGCACAGGCTAGGGGTAAGAAGGATATGGCCCTTCCTTCTAAGAGCATGTAGTAGGTAGCTAGCAATAATCTGTACGTAGGGTGGTATATCTAGCTAAAACCAGGCATATTAATTAGTAAAGTGCACTGGTGGTTCTCAAACTATTCGCGTTTTGTCACTTAGTCCATAAACTCTTAAAGTGACCATTTGGGTCCCTAAACTATTTTTGATGTGTCAAGCAAGGTCCAAATCTTATATGAAGACTAGAAAATATGACATGGGCGTTCTAGTATGGATTAGCACGCATGATCGGGATTTTTAAAACCAATGAAACCCGATATGTTTTTTGCGATCTCCAGCGAAAGTCCAGCTCGATTACTAAAACCAAACTTATGTACTATGATAAAAACAGTTTTTTATCAATTTTTTCTGATTTTGGTTTTTGCGATAAAAGTAAAACGCTGAATCCTGACTTCATGTGTAAGATACGTAAGTACTAATCCACATTGGAATGCTCACAATATAATTTTTAGCCTTCAAAAGGATTTGGACCTAGCTTGACACAGAAAAAATAGTTGGGACCTAGATGGTCACTTTAAAAGTTACTGGACCTAACTGACACAATGCGAATAGTTTGGGACCCAGATGGTCACTTTAAGGGTTTATGGACCCAAGTGACACAACGCGAATAGTTTTGGGACCTCCATTACACTTTGCTCATAAATTATTGTATCAATTGCAATATGCAATGCTGTTTCTCGCGGGAGGAATCAACAAAATGTTTGGGCCTTATCCTTAGGCCTGCAACTTAGCAATTAGAACTATAGTACTGACTCTATGCAGCACTAATTTAGTCATGCACAATGAAATTTAGTACAGAACTACAGATTTTGAGGAAGGTAAATGAATTGCATATAATTGTAGTACTTATTAGTATTTTGTTGTGTGAACTTCTTTGTTATCATCTTTTCAGTTTAAATTTTCTTCTTATACCTTCTTTGTTTACCTTTCCTTTTTGCAGCGCGCTCTGAAGGTAATTTACTTAACTTTCATGTGCATGCTTCTTCCATGTGTAAAATATATGGTCTCTAAGTTGATATGGATTCTTTGAAAACAGCTTCTGTAAAAAACTTTATTTTCCCAAAAAAAATGGCTTCTCTGGAAAAAACAATTCCTATGCAAAAACACTTTTGAATTTTTTGGCAAAAAAGCTTCTCTTGTGGCTCAATATAGAAATTAATGGAGAAGCCAAGAAAAGTTACATTTTTTGTGCTTTTGGCTGCTAGTACAAATTGGAGAAATGCTTCTTGAGGTGGGGGTCTCGGAGAGTTTCTTTTAGAACTGTTTGGCTAGATTTTTAGGTAAGCAGAAGCTGTTTGACAAGCTGTACCAAAGGGGGCCTAAATCTTTCCTCCCTATGTGTCATAACTTGTACCAATATACAAAAGTACACATGAACAATAGTTGAGTTAATCCTACACTACTATGCTTGACCACATTATACCTGTTTGCTGTCGAGTTATGTTATCCATGTACTGGGTTTAATATTTTTCCATCAGAACTATGCACTGCTGACCACACTATAACCATACACCACCACTATTTTCACCACCTGCAACCTGTTTGATAGAATGTACAAAAAACGAACAATGGTGTCGATATGCTAGCCATTCTCGTTTCAAATTATAAAATTTGTCATCCTGTCATCTGTAGATAGAAGGACGTGTTATGGGGCTTGGGCACCCGGAATATGCAGGCACTATGTATCTTCTAGCCAAGGTACACTGTTCTGTTACTCTTAACGGTACAGTCTTCTCATTACTTCAGATTAGCCCTCCATACATGACATTTTACATTCTCAACAGCCCCACAGCATCCTTATAGGGTATAAGTACACATTTTGCTGGTTAAGATACTATTTGCATTCTTATTCTGTTCTCAATTCTGCTCTTGAAATCTTTTGTTTTGTGATATATATAATTGGTAAGGGTGCAGATGAGCACGGCAGCCGACATGCAGCAGTGGCATCAATCTAATCCTGTTATATCAGCTATTTTTTTTATTATGTTTCTCATTTATTAGTTTTGAGTTACTTTGATCGATTAGACTATAGTGTATAAGTATAATCTTGATATTGATTAGGCTACAGTGGCACCAATTTAATCCAGTCTCTTACCCTACAGTATTTATCCTACGAAGTATGGTTCTTAAGTAACTTTGCCTTCTCTGAAGAAGTGAGGCCTGGGGGTCTTTGAAGTAGCATGTGTCATGTATAATGATTTTACATATAACGGCTACCACCTTTACTATTATTAGGATCGTCATTAATTTCTGCTCCATCAAGGATTCAAGGTAGGCAGCGAAGGTACATTGAGGATTGATGTAGTTTTAGCAACCCTCTGACGCTAGTGCAGAAATTCATTAAACTTCGTCAGATATATCTGAGGTGTTGAAGTGAGACGTGAGTCCTTGGTGTTATAAACATTTACGTAGTCACCTAAAGTAGTTTCAATCATCTTGATGATTGGAAAATTTTCAAACATGATGAATCGTTTTGTTAGGCATACTCATGAAAATTATTAGTACGAGGTAAACCAATGACTACCATTCTAAGCATTTCCATAAGTTGCCAATGCCAACCCTTGTCTTTGTGAAGAGATGATTTGATAAATAATGATGCAAAGGTTATCTATTTTACTGTCGAACCAATTTATCCTTTGAACTCTTATTTTTTGTTGCTACAATGAAATATAAGCAAATCATGAAAAATAGAAGCATATGGAAATATTTCTTTTTTGCTCTTAGGTGCTAAGTCTACAAGGAAAAACAAAAGATGCAGAGTCCCTTACTGAAGAATCTATTAGGATACTGGAGGTAATGTTTATCATTCCAATTCATAGGTCCAAGTCTTTCGAGTGTGCATGTGATTGTCTTATGAAGATTATGGCATGTCTTAGGAAGCTGGGCTTGGCGAGTCACCTACATGTATACAAAGAATGCGATATCTTTCTACGGTAAGATCATATTCTGTATGATTTTAGTCGACTGCAATTATTGTTAGGACATTCTAAGGCAATGCCTAGGGCCTTATAGTATATGTATAAAAATGCTGTTCAAACTCAAATGATAGCCATCTACTCCCTCTAATTTTTAATTGTTGTCGCTGTTGACTTCTTACTTCAACTTTGACCATTCACAAAAAAATTGTTTAAATACATAAAACTATAAGTTATGGTTAAATATCTTTAGTGATGAATCAAACTATTACAAAATATATCGTTTCAAAAAGATATATATATCATTCTTTTTTGAATAAGACAAATGGTCAAAGTTGATTTACAAAGTCAATGGCGGCAACAATTAAAAAACGGAGGGAGTACGTTGCAGTGAGTTCAACATAAGGGAAACTTAATTCAATTTTCAACCAAATTTTGTGGTGTTTTACATCCAAGTAGCATATGGTTGAGTCCTAAGAGAATTGTGGGTATGAAAGCCCAGCAGTTTGGTGGCATAGTGCACACCTTTTTGGCCTGGAGACCCAACTATTTGGTGCATAGTGAGCACCTAGCCCTGTGGTCTTAGGCTCCTAGCACGTTACTGGCAAAGTGGACACAAACTGCCGTAGTTTTTTATCGAGTAAAATGCAATTTAGGTACATAAACTATTATTGTTGTGTTATTTAGGTCCACGACTTTTATTTTTTTGTTTTTGGGTAACTTATTTTCTATGCCATTTAGGTGAACAATTGTTTCCCTTTTAGCAAGCCTATCTGCAGTCCGCCACCTATCCCGAATGACTATGAAATTATGTCAATACTTCTACATAGATGTCTAGCCAAAAGAAAATTTTGCATTTAGCTGGTGCCCACAACTTCCGTACCCGTTTCCAAGGATCAAATTGGTCGACCCATAAAATATGCTTTGTAAGCCGACTTGGTAGTGAACTGGCTAGAATTGAGAAGCTCCACAAGGACCATTGGAGTTCATTGCAATTGCTTGTACGTAAACCCTGAAACCGGTGAGCTCGTCGCTGCTCTGATGATTCACGCAAAAATAGCTTCAGCCCATCATCCCTTGACATGGCTTGATGAGCCTTGAGCTCGGTCTAGATATTTATATAGTGATGCATAGTCGTGCTTCCTTGGTTCTAAAATACTCAGGAAAATGGTATGAACATGTAGTGCATTGCTTAAAAAGTTGTTGGATCTAAAATGCAGAAGTAAAAGTGGTGGATCTAAATGACACAATAATAATTCATGTACCTAGTACCTATGCATTTTATTCATTTTATTTTATTTATGTACAGACAATCGCTGAACTTGTACTATTGTGTTAGTTTGGTCCTAAAACCTGAAATGCAGATTTGGACCCCTAAACTTTCTAAATGACCCACGTGAGGTTAACACCGTGTTAATCTGCATCTGGTTAGTTCCGTACCATGCTGATTGGTTGGTGGCATCTTGTCACATTTGTGCACTGCTGTGGTTCTAGAGACGAGAGGACGATAGAGGAGTGTGGAGGATGAGAGGCTGCACTGACTAGGGTTTTGATCTTGTGTGACTGAATAAGACACGACCAAGTGTGATGCTCTAATATATTCTTAGAAATAATGTTTCTTGTTTGATACTTCATGACAGGAGTTGTTAAAATCACATCGACTTCCTGAAGCTGAAAACTGGCAAAGGAAGATATTACATGCATTGGAGCTCTCAAAGGCATGTTTGATCCTTACTTTTTTATTATGTGCTACTTGTTCAATACTCCATGTGGCACTAAAGTTTACTGTGAAACGATATGAAGCATCGTGCATGATTTGGTGCTTGAGTTCATACATGTCATTAACTGGTTCCACTAATTTGTTACCGCTACACTCTTTACTTTGAATCATAATATGTCAAGATTGTTTTTTCAATTCATTTCAAGGAGGTGCATGCAAATCACATTGCTCCATATATTAGAGGTGAAGTTGCAGGCGCTGTAGGCAGAACCTCAACAGGTTGGCTAGCTCTGCCGCATGTTTGTAGCTGCCGCCTTCTCTTTTGGTCTAGGATTCTTTTCAACTTGTCCCCGTACTCCCTACATTCTTTTTTGTGTCGCCATTGACTTTGATCAATAACATTGATCATTCGTCTTATTAAAAAAAGTATGAGAAATATCAAATGTTTTGTTGGGATTTAATTTATTATTAAAAGTTTTGAATCATAATTTTTAGTTTTATATATTTGAATTAATTTTTTGAATAAGATGAACGGTCAAAGTTTTCGGTCAAAGTCAATGGCGACAAGTAAAATGAAATGGAGGGAGTATTTTCTTTTTCCTTCCATCGTTCCTTTTGTCTATCATTTGTGTTGGGTGCTTCACATTTTTTTACTTTAGTTTTTTTTAGCATTTTTTGGTCTTTCGTGCTTTGTCTTCCTTGTCTCTTATTTGTTGGATTTCATGGGTTTCATTTCTAACCTAACCCATCTTGTTTGAGACTAAAAGGTTTGGTTGTTGTTGTTGATTATTCTCTTCAACTTGTCGTGTAAGTATTTTAGTTCTAGGTCAAATCATGACTTGACTTGATATCTGTGTAGATTGATAGGAATCGGAACTCTATTGAAGCTTGATTGCTTACAAATGACTGTTTTGCCTCTGTTTATATAGAGGTAGAGCTGGATGTAATCCTAACAAACCTAAGTAATCTAACTCGAGGGCTAAGGGAACTAACCTAGCAATTGTGGTAACGCGTCCCAAATTTTAGATTATACTCTAACATTAAAGCTGTCATCATTTTATTTGTTCTTTTTTGTGTGTGTGTGTGTAAAGGACACTCAAAGAGTTGACTGGTTGGTAGAACACCACAAAACTTGATTTTTTCTCGTTAAGCACTTTGAAATTGTGATATTTGTCTACAACATGCTTTAGCATGAAAATTGATTATTTTGAAGTTTTTTATCTCAATGTTGAAATGCATTACAAGATGATACAATGTTGTATTTTGTGTGCATGTGATTTATTATGGATTTTTTTCTAGAGAGAATTACTTAAAAACAAAGATTGCCCTCCTTGGCCCTTTTGAACTTCTCTACATGACCCAAAAATCCTATAGCAGCTTTTGTAGTAGCTTTTTTTTTTTTCCTTCTGTTTTTCCTTTGAAAATCCTATTTGCAGAGCTCCAACAATTATGCTAATTTTTGTGCTGTCTGACCAAGGCATGGAGAACAAGTTCAATTTTGTGCTGGTAGTTAAAATTCAAAATCAAGGTTGAATTAAAAAAAATCATGACTTAACATAATATTTTAAATATAAGTATGTATAGTAACATAGATATAAGTTATATATATTGTAAGAACAATATTGTCTCTATAATGTATAAAAGATTAGAAAATCAAAAGGAAATAGTAGGATCATCTTCCTACTCTCAGTATGTGTATATATATGAAGCATAAGAACAAATATAAGAATACAGAATGGACAAAATAATGAAAAAAAAATGTTGCCAATGTAAGAAAGAATCAAGTTGAATTAATCATGAAAATTGGATATGTAATAATTCTGCTTACATTTACTGTTATTTTTTTTTTCAGTTTTGAAGCAAGAGAAGGCATGATTATACTTAAATCATGCAAGCAGAGTTTAGTTGATAGCAGAATAATGAAATAGTTCTAGATCAAGAAAGGACAACAAAAATCTATCTCAACCGGAAATTGACTTATATGTTTTAGAATATGTTACTGATCTGGACCATGTTTAACTACTTGCCATGCTATGCCTTTGCCCTCTTGTGGATGGATATGCATGTGTCCTGCCTCCTCTGAAACACACAAACAGAGTATGTAAAATGCAAGTCCTTTTCTTTAATAAATTACTAAAAAAGGGTTATATATGTAGCTAATACAGATAAAAGTGGATTTGGTGAAGCATCTGCCTAGGAACACCCGAACTTGCCAACTGATAAAACATTAGAGAGAGAGAGAGAGAGTCTTCTCACGATGGTGCCATTCTATAATGTGAGTATATATAGAGTATATGGGATGAATTTACGAAGACATGCCAATGGATTGTAACTGCCAATGGTGTTGGCTTTTATATTTATGCAAGGCTTGGGTGTGTGTTGTACTGGGTTTCTTGTACCCTTTTTATTCTTCTTAATATAATGAAGCGCAGCTCTCTTGGGTTTTCGAGAAAAAAAATTATTAGTAATTAGTTTGGGTTAATGTGGGGCAGTAGGCTGCATATGAAGGGAGGACTTTAAGGCCACACCAATGGATTGTAACGGGGAGGAAGGAGAGAATGGGAATTGATGCCATGATGAAAACTTTATGAAGGGTCAGAAAAGACGTAGGAGTTAGCCTATGTATGGACGGATAGATGTTAATATTAGGGTCATGAGAATTTGAGCTGATGTGGCTCACTGTGATTGTAGAGAAATAAGAGTTAATGGTCTTGAGTGGGTTGTGTCTTATATAGATATAGATTTGACACACAGGTTTCTTATTTGACCCAAGGGGTAAAATGGTCTATTCACTGCTCTCTTAACACTGTTAGTTGGCAGAAGGGCAAATGAGGAACCAAAAATTGATTTTTGGGTCATATACGGTAGTCCAAAATCCAAATGAAAAGAGTCAAGATTGAAAGAGTAGAGGGAAGTCTGAGTTTTTTCGAGGACAAATAAGTAATTCTCTTTAACTGTTGTGACAAAGTGCCAAGGAATTAAATAGGGGCTTAGAAAGGCACAAGGTCCTAACAAAGTACGTTAACCTCATTAAGGATAGGTACAATAATATCGTGACGAGTGTCCAAACGAATGATGGGGAGACTGAGATTTCCCAATTAACACGGACTGCACCAAGGGTTGACTTTTAGTGATGGATGAGGTCACAAGGTACATACAAGGAGATGCTCCTTGGTGTATGCTTTTTGTATATGATGTGGTGCTAGTGGATGAGAGTAGTTTGGGGGTTAATTAGAAGTTATAATTATGGAGAAAGACTTTAGAATCAAAAAATTATAAACTTAGTGGGTCTAAAACAGAGTACATGAAGTGTGATTTTAGTGCCACTACACGAGGACGGAGTGGTCATACTCAACAGTTAGGTAGTACCCAAGAAAGACGACATTTATACTTGGGGTCAATGTTGCAGAAGGATGGATTTATTTGGAGATATTAAGATGGATGCCAATTATAGAATAAAGTCAAATGGTTGCAGTGACGCCAACCTTTTGGTGTTCTCTGTGACATTAGGGTGCCACAAAAGCTAAAAGGAAAATTCTATAGGACTATGATCCGGCCTGCCATGTGCCCATGTGTTATGGGCCAAAGCTGGTCCAAGGCCCAGCTGCTGCCCAGGCGGGTATTGTTTACGTCTATGAACAGTACCACGGCTACTGTAGCAGCAGGTCCACATTAGAACTCTTGCCCATCAAGTTAGAAAGGATTAGATTTAGAACTTTTCATATTGTAATAGTTTACTTAGGGGTCAAGTTGTACCCTCTCTATATAAAGAGAGGCAGTCTATCAATAAAGGACAAGCAAGAGTAAAGGGGTTAAACGCTAATATCTCCCTCTCTCTATCTCTCTCTCATGCTGCAGCCGTGCACATGCGCCATCTCTCGCCTCCACGCAGCAGCTGTCATGCGCCCAAGAACCCTAGCCGCCGCCCCTGTAGCTGCTATGCCGCCGCTGCCCTAGGGCGTTCGCCCTAAATGAGTTTGCCCATAACACCATGTTATATGGAGCAGAGTGTTGGCCTACTAAAAGAAAACATGTCTAATAGCTAAGCTTGGCAAAGATGCGTATGTTACGTCGGATGTGTCCATACAAGAAGAGATCGTGGATTGTGTAAGGAATGATGGCATAAGAGAAAGATTAGGAGTGATACCAGCACACGAGAAGCTTGTGCAACATTGTTTGAGATAGTTTGGACGTATCCTACAGAGCGGAACCAACATCGGAACATCGGGGAGGGGGGGCTTGAACAATAATATTGATGCAAGCATCGCGACATAAACTTTGGAACGTTGTTTTCACATGATGGAATGTGTAGAATAGAGAGACACATTGATTTACTCTGACATAATATGAGGTTGTTTCTTTTGTAAATTGTAAAAAAACAAAAAGCCCATGCCATATGTGAGCCCATTAAGTAAATTAAAGCCGATACCCCTTGCCCTTCTTCTACCACGGAGAGCAGGCAGCAGCGACACAGGAGCTTCTCCATCCATGGTAAGGCATAGGGAGAGGCGTCTTCTTAGGCCTTGAAATTGGAGCAAGGGGTGCTGGCTCCGCCATTGGCTGCAAGAGGCACCAGTAGATAGCGAGAAAATAAGGCGCCCTGACAGCATGAAGAGAGGGAAAGGAAGACCAAACGTGACATGGGAGGAGTCCATAAAGAGACATGTAGCATTGGAATATGAATAAGGAGTTAGTCATAGAAAATTCTTGAAACTCGCAATAGACGTGCCAGAACCTTAAGTTACTTTTTAACCTCTCTCCTTTTTTACATTCCATATCAATAATTTGTGTTTGGGTGCTTCACCTTTTTTTACCTTCGGTTTTTTGTGTTTTTTGTCTTTCGGCATCTGTCTTCTATGTTTTTTTGTGTCTAGTTTTTATTCAATCTCATGGGTTTTCATGTCCAGTGTACTTTAACTTGTTTGGGACTAAAAGGCTAGATGATGGTGTGGTTGTTGTTTCGCTTCCATAGTTTGTTTTTGAAATAGACATTATTTTTGTAGAAAAATTATGAAAACAATCGAAAGAAAATCAATTAAGAAAACATATGAGTAGCAAACACAATATTGTATCTTTGTGTCAAGTTCAAGTTGTAATGTGTTTTGTGCATTGAGGAAAAAAATCTCAATTATCTATTTTCTTGCTGAAGTGTGTTGTAACCAAATATTTTTGAGGGATTTACAGTAGGGGAAGCCCCCACTGTCTGTTCTAACCAAATATCACAATGTTAGTGTCCATGAGACAAAATCGAGTTTTATGGTTCCCTAAAGGCCAATTCGCTCTTTTTGAGTGTCATGTAGACAAAAGCCCCTTCTATTTTATGTTAAGCGCATGAGCGAAAATCCAACACAACCTTTTGGCCTTGTGATCTAATTTCCTTTCCATCATTGGTTTTCATGAGCTGACTGGAGCTAACTTGTATCAATGCAAGCTTTTACAAACCTAGCTCGATGAGCTGTGTTGGCTTGTATCCAGCCTCAGTGTATGTATTTTATAATATAAGTGTTGGTATGTTTGCAATGTCTTTCTTCAGATCTTATCCCTCAATTTGCTTTGCTAGGATGATAGCTATACAAATGGGCATTTGAACTGTCATCATAGTTGTGTTATCACCTGGCTAAATTAATGTAAGTTCACTATTCCTGGTTGGGAACAGTGGTTCTAATTAATATTAATAGTTCGATATAAGTTTAATCTGAAAGTTCAATTTGCTAGTTATTTTAAGTGCCAGATTTGTATGATTTGCATGCTTCACTGTTGCATATAAATTCTAATTGCAGTAGGTGACAAGAAAACTTACGCATCTGTGGACTACATTACATGTGAAATACGTGTTCGTTACAGTCCTTGAGTCTTCTACTGCAATTCATCTATATTTTTGTTTGAAAGGGATGGGATTCCTTGGATACTGCAAATGCGGCTGCACTCTTAAGTTTAACTCTGCAATCCATGGGGAACTTCAAGGAATCAGAAGAACTATTGGAAAGGTGACACTCGATATGAGCTGCTGCCTGTGTTCGTTTCATTTCGGCCATTTTTAGTTTCGTACTTAAGCTTTCAAATGTTTATACTGTTTCTAGATGCCTCACAATCAGAAGAAGGATCCTGCCTGAAGCTCACGTTATGGTTTGTTTTTTGGCTCATACTTACCTTGTGGGCTTTTATTTGTTATTGCAAAATATTTTGTAAGATTTTTTTTTTTCTCGAACATGTAGGAGAGGTAGGAGAGCTCCATATCATTATACTAAAAAGCCTTGACCTGTGGGGGTATGAAGGCTCCCGAGCATTGCCCCCCTCACTACTTGGTCCGAAGTGGGTGGGGCTCCTTGTAACGGACCGTTCTTCTCTTAATACAAAGATACGCAGCTCTCCTGCGTATTCAAGGAAAAAAAAGAAGGCTCCCGAGCATTTACGTTATAAAGAATATCTCTCACGCAAATCAAGAGAACCCCCCATACAACACACGCCATACACAACCTTTGATTATTCAGATTACATTCGCCGCTTTTAAAGGGATAAAATGATCTCTACCAAAAAAGCGACACCTACCTCCACCTGGGAGCAGGCAGTAAAAGGGAAGAAATTCCTCTTACCCCATCTATCTCCCACAGCCTCCTTTCCTCACCAGCTTCAACTAAGGCAGCATCTAGGCTGGGAGGTAGTCCAACAAGGACAACGATTTGATGATTCCAGATGACCCAAGCACCAAGAGTGATGTGAGAATTAGGATCTCGTCTCGCCAAAACCCCTTGCAGCCTCTACCCGAGTGTTACTAAATGGAGGTCCAGGGGTGTTCATTAATCATAAGCGTGGCCTTAGGCAAGGGGATCCACTTTCACTGGTGCTTTTCATATTGGTCATGGATGTTTTGAATAGTCTCTTTGCTAAAGCTGATGCAGCAGGATTACTACGGCCCATATCTCATCATAATAGCAGTCAACGCCTATCCTTATATGCAGATGATGTAGTTATTTTTGTCAAACCACTGCAGGAAGATCTGAACCTTACTAAGGAGCTACTGTCCTTTTTTGGTGCTGCTACTGGACTGCAAACCAACCTGCAAAAAAGCTTTGCAGTGCCTATTAGTTGTGAACAGGAGGTTTCCAGTTTGGTCGCTGATTGTTTGTCGTGTCCGGTTAAGGATTTTCCTTGCACCTACTTGGGACTTCCAGTTTCTAATAAAAAGCTAACGACTGCAAATCTTATGGTATGGCTTGATAAGGTTGCAGACAAGCTTCCGGGTGGATTTCTTCCCTCATGAACATGGACGGACGGGCAGAAATGGTACGCTTTGTGTTATAAGCCATCCCTCTATATCTTCTAGTTGCCATCAAAGTACCAAAATGGTTTATTAAAGCCATAGATAAAATCAGAAGGGGTTTCTTCTGCAAAGGAAGAAAACAAATTAATGGTGGATGTTGTTTAGTAGCCTGGGAAAAGGTTCAGCGTCCGATTGAATATGGGGGCCTTGGTTTTCTCGATCTAGAAGTAATGGGATGGGCTCTGCAAATAAGATGGTTATGGCAACAAAAAGTTAGACAAGATCAGCCATGGCAAGGTCTGGATTTGCCTTGCTATTCCAAAAGCAGAGAGCTTTTTGAGGTAGCCGTAAAGACTCAGGTGGGTAATGGGGAAAATACCTTGTTTTGGACTGATCGGTGGCTGCATGGTTGTTGCATGGCCGAATTAGTTCCTGATGTTTTTAACAATGTTCCTCGAAGAGCCATTAAAAGCAGAACAGTTGCTCAAGCCCTACAGCATGATACTTGGATAACTGATGTCCCAAGTAGCCTTAATTTAGTTGCATATGGCAGTTTCTTCAGCTTTGTGATTTACTGGAGGATTCAGTGCTATCTGACCAAGTGGACCAGCATCTATGGATTTTTTCTAGCACTGGAGAATTTTCAACTAAATCTGCCTACAAAGCCTGTTTCTTGGGTTCAACCACCTTTGAGCCATGGAAACGTTTGTGGAAGTCATGGGCCCCTGCTAAGTGCAAAATTTTTATTTGGTTGGCAATCAAGAATAGGTGTTGGACAGCGGATAGAGTGGAAAAAAGGGGACTTCCCCATCCAGATCATTGTCCTCTTTGTGATCAAGAAGCGGAGACAGTGCAACACCTCCTTTAAACATGTGTTTTCACAAGACAGTTTTGGTTTCATCTCTTCACTCCTATTGGTCTGCAACATCTAACTCCCACACAGCATGAAGTTTCTTTTGCTGATTGGTGGAGGTCATCAGCCCGGCACACTTCGAAGGAGAAAGGAAAGGATTCAATTCCTTAATTATTTTAGGAACATGGATCCTGTGGAAGCATCGGAATGCTTGTGTTTTTGAAGGTGTTTCTCCTAATATTCAGGAAGCTCTTCGCAATTTCAAAGCTGAGCACCACCTTTGGAGCTTGGCAGGGACTAGGAAGTTGCAAGGTCTAGCTGTGTCAAGTGGTGTCTGAGTGATAGTTTCTTCAAGCTTTAACAGCCTCCCAATTCTTGGTCCAATTGGGCAGGCGGTGTTGTACAGGACCTTTTTCCTTCTCTTAATATAAAGATACGCAGCTCTCTGCGTATTCTAGAAAAAAAAAAAAAACCCTTGCAGCATCACTTGCGCCTGTCGACCAATCTATGAAGGAAGATGCGACAGGTTGGGGGGGAATTCTTGGATGCCAACCTCTCTGAGGATATGGAATCCGATTTGGGACGCAAAGAAGCATGGTAGCAGGACATGATCGATTGTTTTCACTCTCCTGATTGCATAGGTGACATTGGTCAGGATGTTACAAATCAGTTGTGTGGCACTAACACAAGAAGAATCAGCATTTTTCTGGCGCCCACGTCTTCCAAACCCTTTCCCATGACTCAAACTGAACCAATCCCAAGGAAAATCCTTCATATGCAGATTTTGTCGAGTACGTTCGACTTGTTGACAGCCTCCAAAGATCGGTATCATTGACGACAGGTTGCAGCTCGATGTTTATTAGGGATTCCGAGAGGTATTTAATCCACAATAGTTGAGTATGTTCAACTTGTTGATAGCCTCCAAAGATGGGTGTCATTGACTGCAGGTTGCAGCTCCATGTTTATTAGGGTGTCCCATACGTATTTAATCCACAATAGTCGAGTATGTTCACTTGTTCATAGCCTCCAAAGAATGGGTGTCATTGACTCAAAGGTTGCAGCTCCAAGTTGTTTAGGGCATCCCGAACATATTTAATCTACAATAGCACCTACCGCAAGTGCTCCTTGGATGTTAGAAATCCATGTTCTCTGGGTAAGATGGTAAGTTCTTTCTTCCTGAATGATGCGCTTACTAAGGCGAGGATCAACGAATTTGATGCCCATGCAGCCAACAGTCTCTTCCCAATAAAGTATTTGCTGTATCACCAGTTTCAAATTGCATTGTTGACCGGTTAGGATTTGTTTTCTCCAACCATAACCACCTCACCTTCAGTTCCCAGCCGAGCTCCTTTAGATTAGAGATGCCAAGCCCTCCCCCTAAGGGCGACAAACCATTCCCCACGCAACAAGGCAGTGGCCACCCTTGGCATCTTTGTGGCCTCTCCACCCATTGTATTTTTTCTATAACCTTCACTGCCCTAGGTGGGAGATCTATGGCCATCACTATGAGCATGCCAGGAGCTGATCAGCCCTAATCACCAAGTTCGTTACCTTCCATTTCGGGAGCTGATTAGCAACGCTCTCGGTGATCGGTTCATTTTGGTCTTGGTAAGCTTCTGCAACAAGAATGGAAAACGCAGATGCTGCCTTGTACGCCCTGTTT
This sequence comes from Oropetium thomaeum, assembly GCA_001182835.1. Classification (NCBI taxonomy): domain Eukaryota; kingdom Viridiplantae; phylum Streptophyta; class Magnoliopsida; order Poales; family Poaceae; genus Oropetium; species Oropetium thomaeum. The sequence goes on along the minus strand of LFJQ01000040.1, from coordinate 107,680 downwards.
GATACAGCCTATGCTTGTTAAAAAAGTGGCTTATTCTTATAGCTTGTGAAAAGCTGCTGAAAAATAGGCTGCTTTTTAGTTCATTCTGTGACTAAGCTGTAAAATAAGTTAGCTGTTTGGCACAGCTTCTGCTTATTTATGTTCCAAACAGGGCTGTAGGATGATCCACATCATTATTGTTCGGCGTGGGAGGAGGGCATGGACTGGAGTGAGCTGGCAATCAAGAAACGAATGTCAACAGTCAACAGTGTAAATAAAATCCCCTGCAGGTGGAATGGAAGTCGGATCACCTAATGTTATTTTTATAAACAACCTAGGTGGTGTTTGGTTTGCTCATTTTGCCCCGTTAATCTATCACGCTGTGATCAGTTGACATTGTATCGTGTTTGATTTGATCGGACTGTAATCGCTTCACGGTGGCATCAGCTCTGGTCCTTACAAAGTTGTTACTATGTGACAACGCTCCCACCGCTGAAACAAACAAAATACAGAAATGGCGTTCCAGCCGCTCATCACGCTGTGAAATGGTCACGTTACTGTTGTCGTTGCAGCTCCACAAACCAAACACCACCCTAGTGTTATTATATCCAGAAACCAGTACCATGTATCCCCATAAGGGCAGAGTTTACATGCTAATAAAGTTTAGGAAACCCTGCTTACTATTTGAGATTTCTAAGCTTTTACATTGTTTCACGGTGGCTGATTTCCTATTGTTCTCTGTATTACAGATAGCTTCTACATTGGTACAGTTGGCAAGGTTAACATTGGAGAAATTTGCAGTACATTTGAAGAATATAAACAGTGATGTTGCTACAAATTACCTTTGCAGAACAAAACAGCTTGCTGATGATTCAATCAGGTTTTTCATTTTGCTCTGTTTTTTTCCAATTTGTAATGCTTTGAATTATTTGTTTCATTCAATTTCTTTGAACAGATTTATACAGCTATTGGCATTAAGTTCAATGGCTGTCAGTTGTATATGCAAGAAACTAGTTTTAATTAGATTCAATAAGAAATATACCTGATAAGCTAGGCACAAATTCAAGGTTCCTGTATTTCTAGCTGTAGTACCAAACACGTGCATGTGGTGACCACTGACATTTTCTAGAAACACTACAATTTTCTAGCTAGGCATGTTTGATTGTATATGGGCAAGTTATAATCATAGATTTTAATGTTTTATAGACATGTAAGGGCTGATAAAACCAACTATATATTGGTAACAATATTGTCCTGTTCCCAGGCCGGGGCCTGAGCCCAACTGCCCAAGAAGAGACAGACCTTGAATTTGTTTTTAAATTTGTATTGGTATTTCAATTCCATCTTTCAACTACAATTTCTGTTAACTTTAAGAAGTTTGAACACTAGCCATGAGGTCTATTTCACTGACAAATCTGCACTTTAGTAGTTCAGGGACCTAGATGACATTGTGTGAAAGTTTACTCTTTATAAAAACTGCATCTATGGCAGTTTATGCTACACCCATGGTTTTGTGATAATGCATTGGCCATGCCTATAGTTCTGAAATGTTCACAACAGCGTAGGATTGTGATACTTAGGTGTTCTTTTCTTCAATTTATTGTAGGATTGCATATCAAAGCCATAATTGAAGTAGATGCTCAAATTATTGAACATTTTATTATTGTAGGATCACAGATGGAATAATAAAGTCCTCAAGCACTTCTGCTACAGATACGAATAAGATTGCAGCAACACTTGTTCTTGTATGTATCTAAAATTGTGGATTGTGGGCTTTCATTTATTTATGTCCTCACTTGTTGTATGCCTTCAACGCTCTTTTATTCCATTCCATTCTCCTGCTTCTGGTTTCATTATACTTGTAAATGTGCACTACAGCTACACTTTTGAAAATAACCGAATAGGATGCCTCTTTGTAATGGTATTAGAGAGAAAATAGGCTAAGACCTTGTGGGGCAAATATTTTAGTTGCAGCATGTTGGGGGACACTATGTATTGGGTGGCCATCAGGCTGAAGTTGAAGGTGGCATGGGCCGGAGGATTTGGTAAGTGCTCGGTTGAGAGGGATCGGGGCGTGAAAGAGGCCATATGCATTGAGCCCAAGACACAAGGGGAAATTGCCTCATTGCCCTTGCCCCATGTCTTTCGTGTCTGCCTGTCTTTCTGGCTGCACTGCTACTGTGTTAGAGAGGTATGACACATAAAAGGATGATAGTATTCCTCCATGTATGGGTTACATATATACATAGCCAACCCTAGATGTGTCAGGGGCGCCAACCAAAGATGGCGGAGCCGGCCCGAATATAGGGCAAGGCCTCAACGTAACCCCCAACACCCTCCAGTGCTGAGGACATGCAGGACCCGGTCATCACCAAGAGCCACACGCTCGTGAACAAAGTGGAGATCAATCTCAACATGCTTCGTCTGTTGGTGCTGGATGTGATTGGAGTAGAGGTATACTGCACTAACGTTGTCACAATAGACAAGGGTAGCTCGGCGCAGTGGGCGATGCAGCTCGGCAAGGAGTTGGTGAAGCCAGGATGCTTCTGCCACACCGTTTGCAACGGCGTGGTACTTAGCCTCGGCGCTAGAGCGGGAGATGGTGTGATGACACTTCGAAGACTAGGGAGACTAGCACCAAGGAACAATGCGTAGCCTGAGGTGTACCGGCGAGTGTCCGGGCAGCCCGCCCATTCAGCATCAGTGTAGACAATGAGCTCGGCACGACCAAACCGGGGAATGAGAAGACGTGGTCGATGGTGCCGCAGATGTACCGAAGGATGCGCTTGACAGCCGCTAGGTGGGACTCCTGGAGGTCATGCATGTGAAGGCATACTTGATGGACTGCATGGGAGATGTCTGGACAAGTGAAGGTCAAATACTGCAGTGCACCAACAAGGCTGCGGTAGGTAGTAGGATCAGCTACTGGCGGACCGTGAACAGCATCAATCTTCGGAGAGGTCCACAGGAGTTGAAACAGGTTTGCAAGCAATCAAACCCGCGCGCTCCTCAGCATACAGTCGCTGACACATGAAGAGGCCTTCAGGCTTACGCTGAACAGAAATCCCAAGTGATGTAGGGAGCCAAGGTCCTTCATGGCAAATGCCTGTTCGAGCGCACCAATGGTGACAGAGCAGCGCAATGGAGGAGACTGTCAGAACAATGTCGTCGAACGCTGAACAGAAATCCCAAGTGATGTAGGGAGCCAAGGTCCTTCATGGCAAATGCCTGTTTCGAGCGCACCAATGGTGACAGAGCAGCGCAATGGAGGAGACCGTCAGAACAATGTCGTCGACATAAAGGAGTAGGTATGTTGTGTCAGTGCCACGGCGGAGAAGAAACAGAGACATGTCATGGTCTCAACAAAACCCAATGGACTGAACTGTGGCAAACCTGCTGTACCAGGCTCGTAGGGCTTGCTTGAGACCATAAAGGGACTTGGTGAGTCGGCACACGTGGTCTGGATCAGCAGCATCAACAAAGCCGGACGGCTGAGAACAGTATATGGTCTCTGTTAGGGTGACATGAAGAAAAGCATTCTTCTGTCGAGCATTCTTCATGTCGAGCTGGTGAATGGGCCAATCCTGAGAGTGGGCCGGTGAGAATTGTGCGGACTGTAGCTGGTTTCACCACCAGGCTGAAAGTCTCATCGTAATTGACCCCGGCGATGTGTGGGAGGGTGGATCTGCGATGGTGTGCCAGAGCCACTGGGGAACAGGGCCCTGGGATGAATAGCCGGTGGTGGCCAGCGTTGTGGTGGTGGTCGAGGCGGGCTTCTGATTGATCTCCTCAAGCTCCAGATCAGCGCAGACGTCGACGTACGTCAGGAAGGGTTTCTGGCGCGTGATCAGCGTGGACGTGTACTGAAACTTTTAATTGAGACCATGCAAGATGTTAAGGACAAGGGTACGATCATGGATGGTCTCACCAAGGTCGCCGAGGGCGTCGGCCATGCCCTTCATGCGGCTGCAGTATTCACTGATGGGGAGATCACCCTGGACGAAGTTGCAAAACTTCGCGTCGAGGTGCAGGGCGCGGGTATAACAGTTGCCAAGGAACTGTCGCTCGATCCCGAGCCAGGCCGAGTGAACCGTGACGCCGGCGCAATCTTGGACGATCTTCATCAGGTCTGGGGGTGATGTTGTTGAACAGCAGCAAAGGAAAGCACACTCCATCTGCGCCCAGGCAGGATCATAGGGCCAGCGAAGAGTAGGTGATCCATAGGGCGTAGCGGCTGAGCATCAGGAGGATGAGGCCACACCACTTTTCCAGAGCTGCAGGAAAAGAAAGAGAGAGTAAAGAGATGGGGAGGCTAAAGAACAAATACGGGTCAATAACTTTGGTCAGTGACCTTGTGGAGCCAGCAGCACGGAGCGACACTTTCTTGTAGACAGTTTTTGAATCGTAGGACGGTACTTATATGTGGACTGAGGGAATATTTGAGAGTTATGTGTGTTATTTCTATCCTTTCTAAGCAAAGAGGGGTATATTTGTGATTTTGCTCATTGTACTGTTCATCCTTTTAACTGGTAATTTTGTTTACAATATAGCTTTTGGCCACTTCAATCTTTAAAAAAAAAAGAAGAAAAATTACCCCACCTCATGTTTCTCTAGGCACCCTTTCTTTCTTATATCCAATATTTTTACCATTTATTTATTATGAAGGCATTTTGTTTATAGTGTAATTAGATTGGATAAGCCATCATGTCATAACCCACCTCATGTTACTTTGGATTGACTTGTGTTTGCTTGTGCGCTTGCGCAAGGGAGGGTGAGGGCATAGAAGCCACGGATTAGTGGTGATGTGCTACACACTGAAATATGTTTAATCCTGAAAACAAAAATGGAGAAAGTTAGAATGAACATCATGATGCTATTTTTTCATGGTTTTGGTTATTTTCTTTTCTTTTCTAGACCTCTCCATGCAACTGCCGATATACAGCAGCATGCATTTAAGTTGTAACCCATGTTCCACTGAGGCACACTACTAGAAAACTAAGGGTATGAAAATATTAACTAATCTGAATGACAGGTAATATTCCAAATTGTCAGAACTATTTGAACCATTTATTTATTATATGCTTGCTATGATCATTGAACCGGGTTTATGCATATGTTTTTATAAATGCTTCCTTATGAAAATACATGTACCATGCTTGTAGCTGCATGCACTTCATGTTGTTGGACTCCTTGAAGTCGGAGTGAAGGAGATGCTTGCTCCCGGGGTAATGATCTAATTATAGACTTCAGTATGGATTGACAACAATTCAATGATATCTGTTACTCTATTTTAATAATCTGTTTCTAATATACCATGTTCTCTTAGTAGTTGGTACTCTTGCTAAGGCTTCCTCTCGAACGTATGAAGCATGGGTCCTTCAAAATTGATGCTGTATCCATATCAGACACATGCCGGCTATTTATATGGCCCGACATTAATCCAATAGTTGTCAGATATACTACACTGCGAATTCAATTTAAAAGTTACATTGGAAAGGTCTGGCACACAACTAAAGCATGCTAGATGTACTTAGTTTTCCTTTTTGGAAGGGATTAGATAAAAATAATTACTTCATTTCTATACATGCTTGCTTTGTGTCAATATTGTTGTAGGAAAAGTATAACCAGATAAATTATTTTTGTTTGAAGTTTTACTCAATGGTTCGTGAAGACAGTATTGTACTTTTGGTGGCTAGAATTTGGTGTTTAAAGCCTCATTTAAAACCAGAATTTCCTAGGAGCTTATAACTTGACAAATTTTCTCCTTCAATTTCAGGAGCAAGATCATAAACCTATTGAACAAGCTCTGAATAAGTGTATTTCACTTTACAAAGAGGTTTGTATCAGACTCATTTTTTGTTGTTTATTAGAAACGTGTCTAGTTAATGGCAGGATGCTGTTTTGAGTTAAAAAAAGAATACAGTACTGAACAAATTAGGGGTGAACCATAAAACCATTAGGTTCACCTCGAAACCTCAGTTTATAAATGAATTAGTTTTTCAAAAGTGAATCCACTTTTTGAAAAACTAATTTATTATTATTATTTAGCATAGGCTGTTTGGAGGGTACCCTTAGGTGCACCTCTTTACACAGTGAATATTCTTATTTTTGTGTAAGGTTTCACATAATTTAATCGTACTACTTTCATTCTTGCAGCCTAACACACGGAGCATAGTGTCAAATACTCTCAAGCAGGACTACATATCGTGCTTGAGGAGGCTTGCCTCTATAGTTGAGACAGACCTTGTTGTGTCGCAAACAATGAAGTTGCAGGAGTTACTTGGTGAAGCGCAGCAAATAATGGAAGAATTGGGAGATGCGAGTGATTGGAAAAAAAAATTGAAAGATGGTTGGTGAAGTTGCAGTGGTCTCGTTATATGTAGCTCCCACCTTTAGGATGTGCTGTACGTGCGGACGTTGCGGGCATCTGTCATGAAAGGACAGGTTCTTTCACTTACAACTAGCTGGAGACTTGAAGGTAAATTGCAGGAGCCTTCTTTAATTTTTAGGATTGTAGGAAGAAAGCAAGAAACGTACCTGTTGTCATTTTGCCTGGAAATTCGAATCATGTTTCTACACATTTCATATCCATTTATTCCAGCTCTGTTGTCGTTATGGATTTATTTCTTCAGTTTACACAGCGTAATAGGACATTTCAAAATCATTGGAGTGCTAGATGCTTCAGAAGTATCCGGTTCCTTGCCACTCCCACCAGCCATTCGTGGTCCCTACCACACTTTTCATTTAACCCTTCTCGGTCTTCTATATGGTCCAATGCATTCTATGGTTAATTGTTAATTTCATATATGTATATTTACATCTGCTATTCTTCATCTAGGGTAAATAATTCTTATTCTTCACTAACTCTATTTACTGAATGAATTCCTCAGTAAAAAACACCTACGGTGATTATTGAAACAATATAATATTTATCCAATCATGATTATAGAAAAAATCAGTAATTTACGAGTTTTTTGATTCAGTAGTTTTCGATTTTTGTTCAGTAGGATGGTGAAGAATTAGTAGTTTCACCCTAGATGAAGAATAGCAACTTCATATATATATATATATATATATATATATATAGATATAGATATATAACATTTTGATTCGTTTTGACTGACACACAGCAGTAGTTCGTTTGAAACTGTGCTGCAAATGCGTATAGGCAAACAGGCAAAAGAAAGCCGCATCAGTAATAGAAGAAGAAATGCAAAGAAGCAACAGGAGTAGTGAAAAAGAGTCTGGAAAATATAGCGAGTATCAGTCTATGTTGCCGAGATCGACAAAGTGACGGGATAAAGAAGAGTGAGGAACGTTGGAAAAAATATGGCGCGCGCGTACTGAAAGTTAGCTGTGATGCTTCGTTCATGCCGATGGATAGTAGCAGGACACGCGGTCATGTTTATCACTGTTGAACTCGCGGTAGCATGTTTATAAGGTGATCAGGACATGTCTAGCTCGGATACAATAAATATACTATAAGAGTCTATGTTGCACATCAACAGATTAAAAGTTAAATGTAAATATGTTTCATATTGATATATGTAATTGAATAAAGAATACTACACCATAAGTTTAAAACCACGTCTCCCATATTTCTAAGAATTAGTAAGCGCTTTGCTAAACTCTATTGACAAAATTAGAGCTCACATATCGCTATGACTTGATAATTATGACTTGTTACAATTCACGATTGTATGGTAAGCTACGTTCTCAAACTGTAAGGTTATCGGGACACCTGTGCACTGGAATCAGCGGGTAGTAGTAGTACACGGGCACCAAGAACATCGGGGCAGGACACGCCTGAAGCTTCTGTTCTGTTGCCACCGCCGCCACGGCCTCTAGTCCGCTATCGGCTGGATTTGTCGAACACGATGAAGGGTTCTGCGGCTCCTCTGCGATAGCGGCCAGCGCTTCGAATCCGCTGTCGGCTCGAGTCAGATAGCCTGCTGTATACTAGCTTCACCTGACGCCGTCGTCGTGGCAGACGAAGAAGAAGCGGCCGCCACGTAAGCCGCTGCGTCGCTCCGCGCCCTCGATAACGACGCTACCACATCCACATCATCGTCGTGTCCCACCTCGGGCGCCGTCGTCGCAGAGCACAACGCCGGCGCCGACGCGCTGTACCGCATGCACGGGACCGGTGGTGGCAGCGCGGCGGCGGCGGCGGCGGCAGGGAGAAGGAAGGCTCGCACGCGGCACTCGTCGTCGTTGACGGCGGCGCGGTAGTGCAGCATCATCAAGAGACTCCAGAGATCGCCGTCCGACTCGACGTCGTGGAGCGCGTCCAGCCCTTCCTTGACGATCGCGTACCGGATGCGTATGCCGGAGGAGTAGCCGGTCAGCGCCGCCAGCCGTGCGCGGAGGCCGGCCAGGCGCTCGGACAGACCGACCTTGACGAGCCGGTTCTCGCCGCCGACGTACCTCGCCTTGCCGCTGACGGGGCACCGCCGGATCTCCCCGCCGTAGCTTACGATCAGCTTCACCTTGTTACTGGCGGCGGCCATGTCGAAGAATAATTGCGGAAGGCAGGTAAAAGTGGTGTTGACGGATCTGGGAACAAGGTCGGTTTATTGCTGATCATATTTATTAGACATGGATTTGGCGGGGGAATTGGATTCGGAGGCAGAACAGTTTTGTTTTCTTCCTTTTTTTTCGGAGGGGTAGGAGGAACAGCTAAAGGAAGGACAGAGGCGGAGAGCCCGGGCCGTCCTTTATCTCTTCCGACTCCGAGTCTATGTGGGCTCGGCCCACAAGTCGCCAGGCACAGCACAGCTGCTCGCATATACTATATGTTTGGGAAGCAATTGTGTTGGGGTTAAGGAAATGAAGTGGTATATATGAGTTGGGTTTAGGTTAAGGATATAATTTTGTTTTTTTTCCATATTTGTCAAGCACTTGGATAGGAATGTGGAAATAAAATAAATGAATCTACGAATAGTATTTTTTTTTGCTGCAGCATTCTCATTTTTCAAGCTCAACCCACCACCTCCATTGGGTTAAAACTGCTGGAAATGAGCCCCTCATTTCCCTATCCCTAACCCACCTTATTTCCCTAACCCTTTAAACAAACATGGTAAATAATATCCAGATTGCCTCATTTCCCTAACCCGCCTTCCATTTCCAAGCAGCAAAACAGCACCTATACGTAGACAGTACGATTTTTCCTTTGTTACTCCGTTGTTACATGACGTGTGGGTTCGAGCGCTTGGATTTTGGATTGTCAGCCCTAGATTTGGTCCCCCCCCCCTTCTTTTTGTTTACCACACCTGATTACTACTCCCTCCTTTTTTAAATTGTTGTCACCGTTTACCTTGACTGTCAACTTTGACTATTCCTCTTATTCAAAAAATTATGAAAAATATCAAATATTTTGTTATGATTTGATTTATCACTAAAAGATCTTCAGAAATAACTTTTAATTTTATACATTTGAACAAATTTTTTGAATAAGACGAATGGTCAAAGTCAACAGCGACAACAATTTAAAAAAGGAGGGAGTAATTGCGTTTATCGCTACGGGTTCATGTGCCCGTCGCACAGCTGAAGTCTGACATGTTCCAAAAACTCCCATCCTCCAGTTCTACCATGCAGGGCATTTAGGTAATGCAGGGCCAGTGCTGAGATTTCGGTGGCTCTTGACGAACTTGAAATCAGGGGCTCCTAAAATCGTTCACCGAATCATTGATCTAGAGTCAAACTTCATGTTTACTAATTTGCTATAGCTTTTATAGACTTGTAGATAACTATGGAATTATTGGAAGAGGAAACAAAAATGGATTTATAGAGTTGTTAGATCAAACAATGGATGAATTAGCATCTATAATCTCTATATACCTCTATATATAAGGTCTCGGAGGGGCCCTTTCAGACTCGGAGGCCCCGGGCGGTTGCCCTGGCTGCCCCCCGCCCCCCTCCTGAGTCGACCGTCAGGTAGTGTTCGGATGGAGAAGTATTAGTCCCTGTATCATCGGATCGTTGCTCTACATCATGCGCACCCTAGTATTCCCTCTCTTTTTTTTCGGCGCGTTTGTATGTTGGAATTGAATTTGATGTAGTTTAGACACATATTTGAGCTACTCAAATAGTATATTTGGAAGAGAAAGAAATGAGGCTAGAGAGTGCAAATATAGTATAGTGATTTATAGAATTCATTTCTCATCTCTCACCCTGTAAATTTAAAATAGTCTTAAAAGTGCACCTTGGAAAATGGTGCAACATTAAATTCAACCCAAGTAGTCTATTTTATTATAGTGATTTCAATTCCACCAAATGAAGAGAGCCAAATGGACGAATTAATTGGTTTCATGACATTACAATTTTACCATTTCGTAGATGTACCATTACAATTCTACTTGGTCTGTTTAGATGTTGGAATTGAATTCATTATTGTTTAGACACGTATTTTGAGCTACTATATATTTGAAATGAAATGAAATAAAGTTGAAAAGTGTAAACATAGATGGCGATATATAGAATCAATTTCTCATCTCCCATCCTATGAATTTGAGATAGGCTTAAAAGTGAACTTTTAAAAATGTTGAAAAGTTAAATTTTATACCAAATGGACTAGTTTATTATAGAAATTCAATTCCACCGAAATAAAGGAAACGAAAAGGTTGATGTCATATAATTCTTACATAATTAGAATCATACCATTTTGTACGTATGCAATCACACTAAGCCCACAAGTAGATGACAAGCTGTCACTGTATTTTTATATAGACTAAAATGCCCCTGCTACTTCTTTACCTCTTCTCACTAACACACGGGTCACACAAGGACAGAGCGCGCCTGCGTGAGGCCGGGCCGCCTCTCGCGCACTCCATAATGGCCAACGATGATTTTGTGCGCGCACCTTTCAATGTGGGCCCCCACCTATTTTGCTCCTAGCCCGTGCGGTCACATCACGTTTCGTTTATTTGCGCGGAGCCGCGAACAGTTAAGTAAGATTATTTTTTCAAAATACCGAAAAATAAAAATAGCAGTTAGAACAATTTTTGTTAAAACATAAAACAAATAAAAACAGAAGCTTAGCTGGAACAATTTTGATTCAAACATGGAACAAATAAAAACAATAACCAGAATAATTTTAGTTCAAACGTGGAACAAATAAAAACAGTACAAAAATAATTTTAGTTCAAGTGTGGAACAAATAAAATAACAGTTAAATCAATTTTTATTCAAACATAAAACAAATGATGGTAGTAGCCAAAACAATGCTTGTTCAAACATGAAAAAATATCAAGATAGTACTAGGTAGTAGCTGGAACAATGTTGTTCCAACAATGAAGCAAACCAGCATAGTAGCTAAAACAGTATTTATCAAACATAAGTAGAACAAAACGAAATAGTAGTTGGAACAAAAGTAGACGGAATAAATTAATTTGAGATATAAATAAGTAAAATTTTAAAAATAATCGTTCTAGTTAATAATAAAATGTTCTAGATTACAAACATTATTTTTTCTTTACTATAATAAAACATGAGCCAGTGGTCCTCAACGCCGGAGAAAAGTCGTGCATATGGTCCACGAAGGCACAAACACGTGCGTGGGTGAGACAGCGTTCTGCGGCTCTCCGTGGTGTGCGAGAGGCGGCTTGCCCTCACGTATGCAAGGGCGATGCCTGGCGGCAAGGGCCAGCCCTCTGCCTCTATCTTGAGTCCCGTAACATGCTAAATCCTAATAGCATGTTTTTATGTATCCGGCTCGCCAGCTTGCAGAAGAAAGCCGCCGCGTGGCTAGAAATCCGGACCTCTGGACTACTCGCTGCACGGACGCGTATTTTTGGACGTGTAGCCACTACCACAAAAAGGGACATTAATGACAGCATCATTAATGATGTGATATAAAAACACGTCACTATTGATTTGTCGGTGACACGAACCAAGCATACGTCACTAATAATTACGTCACTATTGAGTTACTAGTGACACCAACTTAAAACACGTCACTAATCTCAGCGTTAATAGTGACACAGAAGCGACAAACCCGTCAATAATACTAAGACGATGACAATAGAGACGATATTAATAGAAACCCGTCACTAATAGGATTTATTTTTAGAGACGGGGTTTTATTATTAGCGACGTGTTTCATAAACACGTCATTAATCCCAGCGTTACTAGTGACGCAAAAATTACAAACCCGTCAGTAATACTAGGACGATGGCAATAGAGAGGATATTAATAGAAACCCGTCACTAATAAGATTTACTTTTAGAGACGGTATTTTATTATTAGCGACATGTTACATTTTTGAATGACAAATTTCATCACTAAAGAGTAAAAGCGACGTGTTTTGTACGCGTCACTACTTTTTTTAATGATAGAGACGGTTTATTGTACCCCGTTACTGATATTGTATGAGCCACTAGTCCTACTAAAAAAGTATTTTCTTTTTGAGGGAAAAAATATTTTCTTCTGGATAATTTATTTTCTTGTAAAAGTTAACCTAAGTTATTTTCTGTTTATATATTTCTGCCTGTTTACGAAAAAAAATTTAAAACTTGCATATGGCTGGATCGAACCCAAGACCTTCAAGAAAGATGAGGCAACCTTTACCACTACAATACTTCGTCATTACATTCCGAACGGCAGTTAACATTTTATATATTAACATATTAACTAGCCTTGCCAGACGTATCTTCTCGGAGCACCAAGACGAGCGAGCTGCAGGCTATTCCCGTCCTTCGCCATCTTGCCGCTCTCCGTCCATCCTTCCGGTCGCCCCTCTCCGCGTCCTTCCGCTCCTTGGCTTGCCGTCCTAGCCGCTGCGGCCCGCCGGCCCCTCCTCGTCTCCGATCCCCTACTGAACCAGCAGCGCCGCAGGGCCACCACGATCCTCTCGTCCTCCCCTGCCAAACCAGCGACGACGCGCCGCCGAGGGCCGCCATCCCCTCGTCCTCCCTATCGAACCAGCGACGCCGCCGAGGGCCGCTAGCCCCTCCTCCTCCTTTAATTTCAGCGTCGGCGCTATTGCCTTCAATTTCAGCCCATCTATCTACGGACGCACCCCGTTGGCCGTCGACCCCCACAAAGTCAACCGCCAGCCGGCGCTGCTGCTGGATCCTTCACACGCAAGGTAAGCAGTAGCTGTCCTTGATCTATTTTCCTCTGCTTCGACCCCGCCTCCGGCCTCGATCCGCCCTCTCTCCGCCTTCGGATCCAGGTATATCCTCGTCCTCCCCGTTCTGATTCCTTTATCTGTGAATGCTTCTTCCACCCCAAGTCTGTGTGTCCCGTAGTTGCGTGTCCGATGCCGCGACGGTTGGTGCCTACATTGGAGTTCGTCATCTAGGTCTAGGTCCGATGGCGGGGGTAGTCGGGGCAGCGCGTCTGAGTTCGTCAAGGAGAGGCTTATGCCGCGACGGTTCCTTATTCCTTTTGCTATGACTTTTGCTATCTTTGAAGCCGCCAGATCGGTGGATTGCAGTTGAATTTGTGGCATTGTGAGGTTTTGAACTGCACGGACCTGGCTCTTATCTCTTTAATTACTTACTGGTAGGTAACCTAGCTAGTTTACTAGGAGTGAATTGCTGTTTGCTTAATGGTGGTTGATAGTTCATACCCACTAGGTTCGTTGTTTGTTGTAGCAGGTCTTACGCTGTGGTTATTATACACACTTTAATAGCTATAAATTGTGCTTTTGCTTGTTAAATTTTGTGCAGTGATATTTTCTGTTGGTTCTTGTTAAACTTGCTATTAAGCGAAAAATTTTGCTTGCTAAATTGTGTGCTTGTTCTCTTGCTAAATTTTATGCAGTGATATTTTCTGGTGCAGTGATATTAGGTGCAGTGATTGAAGTGTACTTGTACACACATTAATTGCAAGAAACCTGCAATGTTTTTATAAACCTATCAGTTTTGTTATACTTTGGGTTTTCCTGTTAATTTCTAACACTATGAGTTAACTGACTTTTTATATGCTTATAATGTCTTATTTTAGATGTCTTCGGATGAATCGACTGGCTCATCTGACGAGCAAGATGGCTCTGAGTCCAGTGGGTCACTTGACCCACAATCACAAACTGGGAGTCTGACTCGAAGGGCAACATCTGAGACACAATGGCCAATCGGCACACTTGTTGTCACAGCAATAGGTGATGATGGGATGCCTACTGGTGTAAATGAGAAAAGAAGACTAAGGAAACTAGCAGGCTTAATTGCTATATGTGCTAGCAACAGAACAACTATGTAGATTCTCTTACTAAATTTAATTTTTCAATCCACCAGAACATATTTTTATGTTTGTCTTTCTTCTATGGGACTACTTTTTCCAAACTAATTATCACTCTTGCTTGCTGCTATCATTAGATATAGAACCATATGTGCTAGCAGTAGAACACTTATATAGATTCTCTTACTAAATTTAATTTTTCCATCTATCCTGAGCAGTAGCAGCAGCAAGAACTATATTACATGCTAAAATTTTGTATATATTAAACAGGAGTTCAGTGTGCCTACTGTGCCGCTTGATCCAAGCGTGCTCTTCAATCTGAGAGAAAGAATAGCCATGTTTCTAATGTCAGAGGTTATATCCGAGAAAAGCGAGTTTCACTCTCACAATGGGACCTATTAGTTAGCACTTGCCTTGTCTTTCTTTCAATATGTAAATTTCTGAAATCTTGTACTCTTGTGGTTGTACTCCTGCTACCATGCTCACTCTGACTATTTGATTGACTATGCAGAAACGTGGATGCAGTGGGATGCGGGAAGAAGCCATCAAAATGCTAATGTAGATATGCTGATATCAGTTGAAAACGAAAACTTGTGGATAGGTCTTTATAGAATTGTACCAGGTTGGTTTATGGAGCTATTTAGTTGGATAGGTTTTTGTAAACTAAGCAGCTGGATTAAGATTCTGAATTGAATTTGCGCATGAGGTTCATGGAGCTGTTTTAGTTGGATAGGTTTATTGAAACTATGCAGCTGTATTAGGATTTTGAATTGAATTTGCGCATGAGTTGAATTGAGATTCTGAATTGAATTTGTGCATGAATTGGATTACTGTGTTACACAATGTGCTATGTATTGTTCTCTGGTTAAGATTCTGAATTGCACTTGATAGCTTTAGTGACCTTGAAATGGATACTGTCAAACAAGGTTTAGTGACCCTGCTGAAACACACATCACTATATATACATTAGTGACCCTGTTTAGAAACCCGTCACAGTAATTAACAATGACGCTGCTTAAACACGCGTCACTATATGTATTAGTGACCCTGTTTAGAAACCCGTCGCAGTAACTAACAGTGACGCGTCTTGAATGCACGTCAGTATAGGTCTTAGTGACGTTCTTTATAGACCCGTCATAAAAATCACTAGTGACGCGGATTTTTATGCGTCACTAAAGATAATAGTAGTGACGTCTTGAAACCCGTCACTAAAGGGGGTCACATTAGTGACGTTTTTTTAGTGACGGTACCATTTTCAGTCACTAATGGCCTAAAAACCCCGTCACTAATAAGGCTTTCTGTAGTAGTGAGCCACTCTCCGATGCCACCACGTCACCGGCTGCGCGTCAGCCGGCCAAACCAGCGCTGAGGTCCAGCGTGGCGCGACGAGGCGACAACTGGCAGCGGTGACGGGACGTTCGGGACGACGAGGTGACGCCCATGGCACTGTCTGACAGACGTTGCGCCCGAAGGAGGCGGCCTCGACAGCTACTTGTATTACCGAATCATCAGTTTGACCTAAGATTGATTCCACGTACATTCGTAGCCTGTAGAAATGAGGTCTGCAACGCAGCAATCTTGTAGCAGCAGAGCGGGCGCATCTGCACGTGGGTGATGGCGCGGCATGGGCCCTGTTTGGATATTTTTTTATTTCATTTATTAAAAATCTATTTTTTAATTATCTTATTTTTTTATAAGCAAAACTTTAAATAAGCATGTCGTTTGGATACGCTTATTTAGACTTCGCTTATCAATTTGATCGTAATACCTCATTTTTTAGAATTGAAGAAGAATTCAACAATTATATTAATATTAGAGTTCGCTAAGTAGAAATATTATTATTATTATTATTTCACACCAAACGCGTATTAACTTCAAAAAACAATAAATTTAACAAAAGTTCATTCCAACTGAAATATAATTCCATTACTCACATCACATTCATATTATAATTCAGTATGGTCATGCAGACATCTCATACAGAATTATCAAAGATTTCAATAATATGAAAATTAGAGTCACTGCATCTTTAACCTCTATCACTGCCAGTGCTTGTCACTGTGTATACATCAGTCAGATATGACTTATGGGAACATCACTTGTCTCTTCATGGTGGGCGCGAGAGCAGCAGCGTCGCAGCCACACGCACGTGGCACGCAATGCCCAACTCAGAGGCAGCGAAGGCACGCGTGTATATGCGGTACGGGAGCAAGGCGATTGCGGCGGCGGCCGTCCTTGGGCCTACATCCTCGTATCCGCCGATAGTAGCCTCAATCCTCGAATCCTCGGCCCCAGCATCAAAGCGACCTCCTTACCAGGCTTGGCGCTTGCAGCTAGATCTAGGTGACGACTGCGGTGATCTTCTTCCTCTAGTCGCCGGCAATGTTAGAAGGACAGAGCAATGGTGGCCTGATGGGGGAGGGTTGAGATTGGGAAAACAGAGGAGTAGAGCGAGTGAGAGATGAGGGTGCTTGGGATGGTTAGAAGATGAACCGTACTTCTCTATCAATAAATATAAGAAAATTTGTCTGAAAGACACTGAGATTTCATGATTTGGTTTCAAAGACACTATAAAACTCAAATTTGTCTGAGAGACACTCCAAATTTGTGTTAATTTATCTGAAAGACACCGCATCGCACAACATGACCATTTTGCTCTTCTATCTTTTTTAGTATTACTGCTTTTTAAATTTGTTGCTATGAACCTAGAAAAAAATTTCAGTTTCACCAATGTTGAAAGTTGTACATTACCAGACAATTTATCATCACAAAATTTCACAAACTTTTTTGAATGAATTTAAGTATTGTTTTTAGCCTTGAAAAATATTTTATCATCCAAAAATAACACTTAAATTTATTCAAAAAATATGTGAATTTTTGTGTTGATGGATTGTCTGATGTACAATTTTTATTATTGATGAAAGTGAAATTTATGATAGATTTGTAGCTATAAACTTGAGAAACAGTAATACTAAAGAAGATCAAGGGTAAAATGATCAGTTTATAAGATGTGATGTCTTTGAGACAAATTTCACAAAATTTGAGTATCTCTCAAATAAATTCGAGTTTCTTAGTGTCCCGCGGACCAGACTATGAAATTTTAATGTGTCTGAAACAAATTTCCTATAAATATAAGTGTAAGTTGACTTTCAGACATTACGACTTAGACCATTCATCTTATTAAAAAATTTATAAAAATATCACTTATTTTGTTATGATATGTTTTATTATAAAATAAAATTTAAATATAACTTATTTATTTTTATTTTTTTAAATAATTTGAATAATATGAATAGTTAAATGTGATCGTAAAGTTGACAAATATTTATATTTGTAGTAGACTTAGGAAGTAGCTCACGAGCCGAGCTGGACCGTTTTAGTTGAGTCGGGCCGAGTTCTCTTTTGACATAGAGTCGAGTCGAGTGGATCCAGGCCTACTCTGCGATTTCAGTTTGTTTCGGCCTCGGTCCGTGCTGGTCCTGTATTATACCCGAGCCCTGTAGCCTGGTGGGATCCCTCTGCCGCCGCAAGCTCTCGCGGGTCTGCCGTTGCGCCACCCGTTCCCATCCCGCCCCCTCCCCAACGAACCTGCACGTCGTCCTGGTTCATAGGGCGCCGCCTGCCTGCCTGCGGACGAGCACAATTGGCCACACCCCTCAACAACTCGCGGTCCAGGAAGCCAGAGAAGGGAGGGGCGGCCTGGTGCCCGTCGAGAAGGCAGACCACCATCTGGCCGGGTCCGTGGCGCCGCAAGTGAGCCTCCCTCACCCTCACTGTCATCATCTCGTCCCCTGTCCCGCGGAATTGGAACCTGTTCTTTCAAGTATTTCTGCAGTACCTTTAAACCTCTCGATATGCATTAATATCTGTTTTCGCGAAAATTAGGTTTCGCTAGTCAGTGTTGAATGTTTTCCTGAGGGAGATTCATGGCTCTTATGGAATGCATGTTTGAATGCCCTCTGGCCATAAATTTAGACAATTTTTTTTTTCTGTGGATGGATCATGGTCCGCCTGAAAGTGGTTCGGTTCGACTTGCCCTTGGTGGTGCCTCTGCGAACCTTTTACTGCACACGATGGATAAGGATCGACCCGCCCGCATTTTCTTTTGAGAACCGATCATCCTGGGTCCGTCTCAAACTGTTGAGCCTCTCTAATACCGTACTCTCTCTTTTTTTAAACTGTCGTCGCCATTGAATCAGACCGTCAACTTTGAGAATTCGTTTTATTTAAAAAACTTGTTTAAATATCTAAAATTAGAAGTTATGTCTGAAAAACCTTTAGTGATAAATTGAATCATAACAAAATAATTTGAATTGCTTATATTTTTTAATAAGATGAATGATTAAAGTTGACGGTTAAAATCACTGACGATGATAATTTTAAAAAAAGAGTAGGTAACAGAGATGACTGCGTTGTATGCTTGTGTGACACTACGCAAGGGCAATACATACGCACTACTGCTGTTCCATTTTAATTCACAGCACAGCAGACTGCTATTCCACAAGTATTTCAAGGTTGCATATGCTATCAGATATTTGATTATGTTAAATAAAGAAATTGATGAGATACGCAATCCATAAAAGTTTTTAGTAAAATTAAGAACGAATACTCAACAAAATAAAGAACCGTGAGCTGAAAACTGCAATTTGAACATGCAAGCAACGATTGAGGTAGATGGTCAAGCAAAACTCAGGGATGGTCTCCTCAGCGGAGCTGACATCCCAAAACTGATCAATTCGACACAACTTATAATAAAATTGGAGGTGTCGGGCTGTATGATGAAGTTCTGGAAGGTGATGCCGATGCTCTTCATCACGATCTGTGGCTTCTGGGACCTCCGCTGCTTGACCCCTAAGCACAAGTGCAAAGACGGAGAAGAGCGCGACGAAGCCGAGGACAAAGACGAGAAGGTAGTAACAAACTAGCAACACTTCGGCATGATCCTGGTGTGGTCCTCCTCCCTGAGGAGCCCCTCCTGCCAGCCCTTGCCCGCGGTGCGCCCTTGCGGCTCCGCTGCTGCTGCTGCTGCTACTTTGGGTGTCCGAAGAAGTGGCCGTGTAATATTCCAGGTTTTATAAAAAATTAAGTTTTTTTTCTAAATGAATAGTGAACTAACTAAAATTTGATTTTTTGAATCGTCAATGGGTTGGTCCATCGGGCACCGTGGATTCCGTAGATCTCGTTGAAATACATCTGTTTCATTGCACATATGACTGATTCGGTTATCGAATGAGGAGTTAGGTGATCTATAATTTGGACCGTTGGTTTTTACCTAAAGAACAGAGCTCTAATCTATTCGATGCTTCCTTTACACGGTTCTTCCTCCCTCAGCCGCCACTTCTTTTCTCAAACTACGCCGCCACCCTCCTGCAGCGTTCCTTGTTTATCTACACCACCACCCTGCTGCAGGAGCCGAAGGGAGAGAGAGAGAGAGAGAGAGAGAGAGAGAGAGAGAGAGAGAGAGAGAGAGAGAGAGAGAGACTGCTGCCTGCCTACTGCCGCTGCTGTTGCCTGCTGGTGCTTGGATCCTCTTGACGCTAGGAGATGGGGAGGGGAAAGAGCAAGGCAAAGGAGGATTTCGTGGACTCATTCATATTCTTCTGAAATCAATGATTACATTGCAGAGTAATCTTCTTCTAGTACCGAGTTTTGGGTCGATTAGTTGTAGGGTTGGAGTCAACAATATTGCGTGTTTTATAGTAGATCAGTGGTAATGTTTTCAAATCTGACAATAATATATATAGAATTAGGATTGTTGCCAATAAAGAAAGTTGTAGATATTGTTTTATGTTTTTATCTTTCAAATGGCTTTGGTTTGACGCGATTCCGATCAGTGATTAGGGATAAATCATCAAATTAGTGCTGCTGTCTCAGGAGTTCTAATTTGCGCATTATTCTATTTAATTATTTTGGACTAAGTTAGAGCCGAACTAGCCAAGTTGGTGGTTAGGAAAGTTGTAGGAAATTTTCTGTAGAGTTCGAAAGTATATTTATTTGCATCTGTTGGTTAAGCCAATCAAAAGTTATAAGTTAAACAGTTTTCAGATCAGGTCTTGCCACAATGTTAGATTTTCAGACAGATGAATTTTTGCTCTTTGCTTCATATAGTAAGGTGGGGATGTGTGGGTTCGCTTTGGATATGCTCTAGGAACGTTTCTGAGTTATGATCCTCATTCATAGGCTTGGACTGTTCAGATATCGATAGGGCGTCTTCAGATTATCATCGCTCTTAATTGCGGCAAGTGCATGACGAGCCTATGTGATGATATATATTGCTGTTTTGATATTCCTGACTTCTTTATAGTGTTTATCCGTTATTCGAATCCTTCCATATTCAAGTGTTTCATTATTTGTTTTTCAAGAATTCAAGTTCAAGTTGTTCATTTACTTATTATTCATGTTCCGGTTGATCCGAATGTGTAATCTGGTTTTTATATTCATGTTCTTGTGTGTAAGTGCTGGCCCCACTTGCTTAGCTTTACCGGTAAATGCTAAGGATGTATTCAAGTGTTGCCCGTTTTAGACGGAAACTACAGTTTCATTGTTTCTCAAGTGAAGTTCTATTTTTCTTCGCTTTCATTCATGGTGTTTCAATGGTTCTTCCGGCTCTATAGTGTACTTGCTGCGAAATTTTACTCACTCTTGTGTTTCATTTGGTTTTAGCTACCCGATGACAAAACATGCATGGGATTGGGAGTGCGCCATCTTCTAAGCACACTTACATCCATTTTGTCATCACTTAGTTAATAAACTATACCATGGTTTAATTAATTAACTTAATTTCTCATTGTGTGTGGCTGTGGAATGTCATGTTGTCTTATTGTTCAATTTATGGTTTAATTTCGGTTATGATTGTTGGTTGATGATTATTTTGCATTGTTATGCTAGTCTCATTATTGTGAAATGTGTGTCCATGGTAGAAAGGAATTACAGGGGAGACTTTGTCGAATTTTTGTGAAGATTGTACCCTTGTTATAATGGATTTAGGTTTTGAGGTAACATCTAGGTGTTAGGTCACCTGGGGTGTTACAGGGCTGGAGGAGTGGCGCTGGGACGCCATGGAGCTCAGTGCGGGGGTGGAGTGGACGGAGGTCACCCTCTTCTCGCAATCGCGTGAGTCTCGGCGAGTTGAGCAGCGACCGGTGGCCGGCGGCGGCATCCACCACAGCAGTGAGGAAGAAATTGTGCTAGGCCAGAGGAAGGGGAGGATTGATTCGACCCTAGTGTACGACGGGTCACTCCGTTTTGCATCCCTTTTGATGCAGGGTCGAACCGAACTGAATCGAAGGACAATTTCAGGTGCGGGTCGTGCGGTTTGGCGGGTCGAACCGCACCATTTTCAGGTGTAATCATGGATGCCGAGGACAGGAGGGTGACCCACGATACCGGTTGGCACTGAAATGCATCGACTGAAAATAGAAAAAGAGTTCAAATATGATATGCTCCTAGAGTTATCACATTGGTTTCAACAATTTTGAAAATGCGTATCTGGTTTCAACGTATATTTGATTTGCAGAAACAGAGAAAAGGGGATGGTGAACATGGATTTAACAATGTTTCTTTTTTTTCCTCAACTTGTGCATATGCTTAGAAGTGAATCTGAATGCGATGTCATTTATATAGGACGACAACAGTAAAATGTACTTGAAATTTCACAGGTTGATCTGAGCTGGTAATTCTCCGTGGTGCTGCTCCTTCAGCAATGGTTTACTGTACTCACTGCACTGATTACTGTATCGCGTTAAAGGACCCTGACAAAGGATATATGTGAGACCTCTTTCTTCATCAATTGAGTTGAAAACTATCCATTATGATTCTTATGAAAATGGATTTCTTGTTATCTCTAAATTGTTCGCCAACAGATTTTATGAACTGTTTATGCATGCATAATGATACTTATTTCTTGTGTTGGTGTTCAGATGTTGTGCCCCTGCGGTAAGGTTCTTGATGAGGAGGTTTACACCGATGAACCTAATTTTATCAAGGATAGCTCAGGACAGGTTGCTTTCCTACTATGCTCTGTAGTATTATACGGGGGTTTATTTAGTTGTTTACTGAATTTAGTATAATGTACACTTTGAACTAACAGAGCCGGTTGGCTGGAAGTATTCTGTCAAGCATAGAGAGCGGGTATTCGTTATCCCATGAAAGAACCTTAGCAAAAGGTATCGTTTTTGGAGAACCTTATCATACTAGTTATGTCCTTTTGTGAACTAACTTTTCCTTTCTGTATTAATAGGAAGGGATGAGATTTTTCAGATTACCCATAGCTTAAATATAGGTGGTGGAACCACTATAATTGACAAGGCTCATAAATTCTATACGGTATTTTTTTTTGTAACCAATCAATGTTCATTAGTTGTGTTTTAGTGAAACATTACACTATGATATTGTTATTTCTTCTTTGTGAAGTGTAGCTACTGTTGAACAAAATTTTACAAAGGGCCGTCGAACAACCTATGTTGCTGCTGCTTGTCTTTACATTGCCTGCCGGTACCACATAATATTCCCTTTGTCTTTTATTATTAGAAGTATTCTTATCCAGTATACTTATTTGCGTGCAAACACGCCATTTTCCATTTGTCTTATCTCTATCCTGATCACGTTTTTGGGACTACTATTTAGTGTTCTACTACTGGATTTTCTTTTTATAAGGAAGGCCAGCTACAAGTTCTACTTCTATTATTTCTCCGTGGAAGACTGAAAGTTGTTTTCCGTTTCAACGCTGACATAATGGATGTCAGAAATGTCTTTTCTTTATTCACTTTTGTGTCCATGATTTTGGTCTCTAACTAGAAACATAAGAGTTGACCCTGTGAAGCTTGGCACCAGACCTCTCTCCCTGATGTATGTAAAATATCAAGTGACAACATCAATACATTCAGAAATATGACTATTAATAAACGGTCTGTAAATTAGCAAGCTCAGTTTCGAGTGCCTAAACTCTAATACAAATACACAATAAGTCAATAAAGCTTTTTTGAGTACATGCACAAATGGAAGTTCAAGTGACCTGGTTGCACTTCTGACTTGCAATATCGTTCCAGAAATATAAGCCACATCTGCACATAATCCGAGTTCTCTTCATTTATGTAGAAAGCCCCACAAGGCCGATAATTAATATTTGTGTTGCACTCTAAATTTTCACTGTAGATATCATAGCAGCCTGGTTGTATCAGATTGGTTCCCTTTCCTGTTCAGAAAAGGGGAAGATATCCCTCTACCTAACATAGGCTCCATGGAAAATTACCTAAGATCTGTGTTCCATTAATTATTGCAGTGCGTCTAGAATTTTTTTTTATTACGTGCTTCTATTGTTGTCTTCCAAAAGATTATATGTTTCATTAATTATGCTGTGCATATAGAAATTTTATTTCATTTATTATATTCTTCATCCTACACTGTTATTGCTTTTAATTTTTGTTTTTATTGTTGCCCCTTGTCATGATTTTTTACTTTTTTTAGCGGAAAAAGTTCAATTTACCCCCTTCAAATATAAGCAAAGACTAGATAACCTGCTAAACTATTTTTTGGTTCAGTTTACTCCTAAACTTATGTCGTTTGGTTTAATTTACCCCTTTTTGTTTCTCCATACACAAGTTGAAATTTAATTTCAAATTTTTTTAGTATTGTAATGGACATCATAATGCATGTTTAAAAATATATATTTTAAATTTTTTCAACATTAATTTTTATATATATTTGTATCCCGATGATATTTTACTATTAAATGTCTTTCTCTATCAAAATAACAATAAATTTTTTGTGAAGTATTTTTCTAAAATGTGTTATGCTGTCAATAACCATCATGTAAATTTTTAACTTGTGACGACACTTATGCATGGAGAAATGAAAAGGAAAAATTGTATTGAGGGCTAAATTGGACCAAATGACATAAGTTTGGGTGTAAAGTGAACCAAATAATAGTTAGGGGTTATCTGGACTTTGTTTATAATTAAGGGGAGTAAATTGGACTTTATCCTTTTATAGCAATGTACTATATGATTATAATACTAAGTTCAATGTTATATTTATTGTCAGGCAAAGTAAAAAAGCTTATCTTTTAATCGATTTCTCTGACCATCTGCGAATAAGTGTGTGAGTACTCTTGGCTCTTTTGTCTCTTATTATTAAGTGAAGGGGCTCATCAGGATTTTGTTTCAGCTATGTCTTAGGTGCTGTTTTTCTCCAGCTTTGCCAAGTTTTACTACTTTCAGAGCATCCTTTTGTTCAAACGCTAATAGATCCTAGCCTTTTCATCCATCGGTTTACAGAACGTAAGTTGGCAACACATTCTATTTTCTTGTATATCTGGATTTGCATTTTCATGTGCAATGTATAGGCTTGTCTGCAATCGAGGTCAACCTCACTTGGCCTGGTTAATTATTAACAACTTCATTGAACCTCATGGCATTGTGCAAATGTGTAATCTAATGACATATTCATATTTATACTGAAATTTTTTGTCTGATTGTTTTTCCACATATTGCAACTTACATGCCATAGTCCATCAAATATTGTGCTTCATTGTCCATGACATCATCTATTTGCAACTATCAGCGAGTTACTTGTGGCCCTTGCTTCTTGGCTGGAACAGAATTAGTTTTGGACGTACTAATAGGGCTGAATTGCCTTCATTTTCCCTTATATTTGTTTTCAATTTTTAGGTTTGCTGAGAAGAAAGGATAATGAAGTTTCACAGACAGCTTTACACATTTTAGCAAGCATGAAGCGAGACTGGATGCAGGCAAGTAATTCGTCCCATGTTTTCTTCGTCAATTTCCTGTGTAAGGAGCTAAAGATTGCAATAAGATTGTGCCCTCTGTTTCTTTGGTAAGGTTTCAATAAGCTTGCTCTCTTGCAGACTGGGAGGAAGCCTAGTGGATTATGTGATGCAGCATTATATATTGCTGCACTCTCTCATGGGTATAATTACACTAAGGCAGATATTGTAAGCCCAGATGCTCATAGGAGATCTTCAACTTGTTCTTCAACATGAAAATTTTCTATGTACAATATTGACATATAGTGATTCAACATGATAGTATCTTCTGTTATTGTTTTCAGGTTTCTGTCGTACATATCTGTGAGGAAACTCTAACTAAGCGGTTGATAGAGTTTGAAAATACAGATTCTGGTAGTTTAACGGTATGCTTCCCAAATTTTCATGGCATTATATTGTTGTAAGCAAATTAATGTTGTCATACTTGTGAGATCCCAGTCCAAAAGAATAGTCCCGTGGGCTAGCTAGTGTAGCGTGGCCACTAGCAGCACGGGAATAGTCGCACATTGTGAGTTTAGGTGGAGCATGACCAACTTAAATACCCAAGTCTGGAATGTAGTAACAATCGGGTTAACCCTTTTACGTGAAGTGAGGACGAAAGTTAAGCTATTGCTGAGGGCGAGCGGGTCTGGATCCATATTGGACTGGGGCATGACAATATTGTACCTGTGAATGATTGACAATCGATTGGCACAAGCATTTGATATCAATTCTGTTTTGCTCTTGTGCCCCAGCTATACTATTCCCGACCCATATGTGGTATCCTGGTAGGTACTGGTGTTTTTCTCATATGGTTTCATTGTCAACTTTCAATGTAATATTTCCCATCATAGTTCCCGTATTGGGATTTCCAGACATTGCCCACATCAACCATATTCTATCAGCTTGAATTCAGAATTTTAAGTCTGTAATAAATGCTCCTGGTACCTTCCAGGTGAAGCTGATACTTTTGATTTGGAACCCTGATCATTGTATGAATAGAAGTACCAACCATGGCTGGAATTGAATGATGCAACCTATGCCAGCTAGTCAGTTTCAAGTGAGTGTATTAGTTTTTCTTAGTTGTGGTGTGGGAGTGCTAAGTGCACACGAAATGACGAAATGGTGCCCTTTTCTGTTCTGCGGTATGTGCTTGTAGATTGGTGTGGGGGGTGGGGGTGGCTGCGGGGTAGGGATTGGACATCAGAGAAGGGAAAGACCAGGTTAAGTATTTAATTACTTATTATTAGGTGATTCATTGTGTTTTATATGGTACGAGCAGTGTGTTTTGTTTTATATATTTCTCATAGGAGGAACCATTTGTACTTTTATGCTGCACTTTCAGATTGAAGAATTTTTAGCAAAGGCTGATGAAATTAGTCAAGAGCCTATTTCAAAACCTTCACCCAAGTCTGGAGAGATCCTCTGCATACACAAAGATGAAGGTGCTGAGCATTTTTCTCATGGACTTTGTGAGAAATGCTACGACAACGTAAATCACCATTGCTATTCTCTTATAACAGTTATATTCATATTTGAGTCACTTTTTGACACATTGTTTGGTCCTCCAGTTTACTGAACTGTCGGGTGGACTGGAAGGTGGTGCTGACCCTCCAGCTTTCCAGCGAGCTGAAAAACAAAGACTAGAAGCTCAATTTTTTTTTGAACAAACTAGTGCAATTAAAGAGGCTGACGAATCTATTTCTGGATCACAGAATTCTGATGTTGAAAATACCCTCATGCCTAAGGTAATAATTTTGAAGAATTCTTTTGTTATATACTTAAAGCGAGGAACTGGAGGGCTAGATAGGTTTTCCCTATGAATGAGCTACAACATATCTCCTCTCTTAGATATCTTAATGGATTCTATATAAGCTATTGATG
Source organism: Oropetium thomaeum (assembly GCA_001182835.1). NCBI lineage: Eukaryota > Viridiplantae > Streptophyta > Magnoliopsida > Poales > Poaceae > Oropetium > Oropetium thomaeum. The sequence goes on along the minus strand of LFJQ01000040.1, from coordinate 80,874 downwards.
GAATCACATCCATATGATCCTATCCTTCCTAACAATAGATTTATTCCTTGTTCAAGACATAACTTGGCTTCGGGGTTGGTGAAGGCGCGGTTGAGGAGGTAGTGTGAAACCTCGCTATATTCATCTGACACTAAGCATTTGATGCTGAAGAAACTTCTATTGCTTTTCTAACAAATTGCATACCGCATTATCTGCTACTCCTGAAGTCACATTAGTTAAACAGCATTGTCTTATTAGCATTTGATATTATTTCTCAATTGTATTCTCCACGTAGCAAGCATTATTTCTCTTGTTTTTTTTTTATTTGTTTTGAAATATATACAACAAGGGAAGCCCCTGCTGTGTTATTTATTAATTAAAAGGGAAAGACTACAGCCATTACAAAGCATTTATACAAAACAACTGTGAAAAGCCAAGGGGCCCTTCCACCCTGAGCCAGAGAGATTATCTATACACAATGATAAGGTCAAGAAAGAGGTCCTTTTTGGCCTGTTGAAGCCTAGAAGCCTGTAGGGTGGCTTCCTGAAGAAAGGTAGAAAGCCAATTGCTGAAAGAAGGCGTCTCTTTTCTAAAGATTTGACCGTTGCGCTGCTTCCATATTTCCCAAGTTCCAATGATGAAAATGTCCCAAAAAGAAATGTGAGGACTGAGGACATATGCTTTGCTTGTTGCATCATTACAAAGAAATCGGCCGTATAGTTCTAGTGTATTCCCAGATGCTGCGAACACGTTGACTGAAAGGGTATGTGAAGAATAGATGAAATGCTGAAACGAAGGGCTGAAGCGTTGAGGTTGAAGAAAAGAGATGAATCAGCGCTAGTGCAAGAGTCCTAAGTTGATAGCAAATCATAAGATTTGGATTGTTAAAAAAGGGAAAAAGTTCAATTTACTCTCCTCAAGTATGACCAAAGTCAACAAAACCCCCTGAACTATTTTTTGGTTTAGTTTACCCACGCACCATGTCGTTTTTTGCTCATTTTACCCCTTATAAATTTTTTCTTTTTCGTTTCTTCATGCGCAAGTTGAATTTTTAATCAATATTTTATAGGGTGATAGTAGAGATCATAATCTATGATAAAAATATAATAAGATTTTTTCACAATAAGGTTTTATATATTTTTTTTATCCTAATGATTAGTTTACTATTAAATAATAAATATCATTTAAAAAATCATGACATATTTTTCTAACAAGTACTATGATGTATGCTATCATTTCGTAAAATTTTAATTTGAAACTCCACTTGTGCATGAAGAAACAAAAATGACAAATTTTATAAGGGGGTAAAATGAGGCAATATAGCATAGGCGTGTGGATAAACTAAACCAAAAATATTTTAGGGGGTTATCTAAACTTTGGTCATACTTGAGGGTAGTAAATTGGACTTTTTCCTTAGACACTTAGTTTGTGGCATGAGTGTTGGCTAATATCTAGGTACCGATTGGTTTGGGGATTGATGCCAATTAACACTAGGTGAGGTCATACCTGTTGTTACTTTTTTAAACAAGGGAACAAACCGAGTTAGGTATACTAGTTAGTTGAACTTTCTTTTGGGAACGTATAAAACTCCGTAATTTGACATCCTTGTTTTGGATGCTTGTCTGTGGCTTGGTGGCAAATAGTGTTAGGAGATATTTAGTCCTTAGCAAATGGTGGTTAATCGGGGTTAAGAAAGAGGAAAATAATCTACATTCTTCATGCCATGCAGTTGTCTTTCTCTGGCAGCATAAGCACGGGTCTCACAGCGAAAAACAGGGGCTTTTACTCTGACTTTTCTTTAGATAATTTCTGGCCTTTAGTGTCTTCCAGTGCATACATCCAACTTTCTTATCACTCCAATTCTCAAAAAAAAAGTTAAAAAAAATCTTATTACTCCTTCCGCCCCCAATATCTGTTATTTTAGCACTTCACATTTGTTCGTCAATATCTTTCTCGCCTCCTAACACACCTTTCTCTCTTCCCAATACATCTTTGTCTCTATCTCTCTCCCTGTTTCCATGCAACCCACCCCTTTTTTTCGCCTTTCCTTAATTCCAACACCTGGAGCCAAACAACAGATATTGAGGAATTCACCACTCCTTAATTCCTGCACCCGGTGCCAAAACAACAGATATTGTAGGATTCACCTGTCCTTAATTCCTGCACCCGGAGCCAAAACAACAGATATTGAGAGACAGAGGGAGTACATTGTACTTCCAGCACGACAGGCGGCAGCCAAAATAACTTCTGAAACCTATCTAGCCACTTGATTTGTCCCCCGAATTGGAGTCTTTATTGGCATAATGATGATAAATCTGGCCAAAGAAAACATCCACAACAGCATACCATACCTTTCATTTGTTCACTAGCCATTTCTTTCAAAATGGTTTGTGTGATTTATATATTTTCTGTTCTCAATGAACGTTATTTTCAATCAGGATGTAAGCGGGGATAAAATTTTGCCAAATACATCGTCGGATATCACAAACGATTCTGTACTATCCAAAGATCCTGGAGGTGGAGGTTTGTTATTCCCCACATCGCCATAGCCAACAATAGTCAGTTCAGTTTTCTGGTTTCAGATCCATGTTAGCTTGATATTTCTACCATCTTGCATCTTTAGGTGAAAAGTGTAAAAGTGGTGATGATCCAGAAAGTCTTTCTGATATCGATGATGTGGAGGTAATTTATTTATGAACCTTTTCTTATCATGCTTTGTACGGCACTTGTCTCAGGTGGAGAGAGAGACGGCCATACATTACTTGCTGTATTTCTATTAATTTTGCAGGTTGATTGGTATCTTCACAATGAGGAAGAAAAGCAATATAAAAAGATTATCTGGGAGGAAATGAACAAAGAATACCTTGAGGTAGTTACAAATTGATGGTAACTATCCACTGTACTGCCGTTTGTTTTTATGGTGCAACAATTTGCTGATTGCTTTTGCAGGAACAAGCAGCTAAGAAAGCATTGGCAGCTGAACTGGCAGCTAGAGGCGTGGGTATGGAAGCTGGAAAGAAAAAAGTATGAAAAGTTCCTGAGCAATTTAGCTTGCTGTGCAGAATAATAACTTTTGTTTACCATTTTATATCCAGTTCATGGTTAACCGTGAATCTTTGAAATACAGAAACGGAAACGTAATGAAGATGCTAAAACATCATCACCTGCTGAAACGCCAGCAGAAGCAACGTATAACATGTTGAAGCGAAAGGTATTATTAAACTTCTATTCGCCCACATAATTCAATTCATTTTGGATAATAACACGGTTTTCAAGAGGTAACTTGATTTTTATTTTCTATTAAAGTACTTATTGAAAAGTAATATATATACTTCCATGAAATTATTTTTCATGACAAATCTATTCATATGAATTTAACAACTTAAAAGTTCTTCACGATTTATATTTGATATGATGACCAAAACCTTGTGTAAAATGATTTGAATTTTGAGTATGGAGGGAGTATATTTTTCAATTTCTTGTTGTATCTATTTATATTAAAATTACACACAACCTCTCATCTGTTAGGGACTTGGGTCAAAGATCAATGTGGAAGCCGTTGGTGGATTGTACAATGTATGTATCTCCTTTTAGAATATGCAAACTATTATTGGAATAAGTATTTGTTAATTACCTGTTGCTGTGAGTTGTATGCATTGTTTCCTGTATCACTATTATGGGCTATCTGGTTTTCTGATCTACTTTTTTTTGAGAGAGAGAGAGACCTTGTCATTCTCATTTACATCAGATGATAGCGGGCTAATATTTTCAAAAAAATGATCTGCCGGTTTGACTTTATTATTTGTTCTTGCATTTTTCACTTGCTTATTTTTTTTCTGCAAGCAGACAAAAGATGAGGATGACAGTGGAAATAAGAATGAAGAGAGATACTTTGAAGGGGAATATGCACATGATGACAATGATGATACTGAAACATTGGCTCATGGTGGCTACGACAATGATGGTGGTGAAGCTTTAGATGATATTTTGACTTCTATTAAGCTATGTCCTATCTTGTGAATAATGAGGACACTGAAAGCTTGTTCGTAGTAATTACTTTTTTTTAAGTGTTTGGCACTAATGGCTATGAGCTTGTACCTGGTGTTAACCTCACTTTACGTATTAAATATTCATTTCAGGGAAATTTTTTATGACAGACAACTCGTATATGGATTCTATTTCTAGACATCCTTTATTTTGAAATTGGGAGACCCCGGCCAGGACACCGACTAGGCACTGGCACACGAGTCCACGACCCGCGTCAGGCGGCCACGAGTCAAGCAAAGCGACGCTGACACATGAATGCAAATGGCTGCTGGCTCCGGCTGCTGCTGCTGCTGCATGAACAGACGTGCGACGGTGCGAGAATGAAATGGAGCAGAGGCTAGGTCGGTAGGAGAAACTGACCAGTCAAAACTTCAATTGTGGAGTCAATGTCATTGTAATTGTGGACACGTTATTTTAATTCCGATTGTAATAAAATTATTGAGTTAATTATACCGTATTAAACTTCAACTGTAAGATGATATTCTACAATTTTTTCTTCTTTTTGTTTCCGGCCACCCTAGGTTTCTTCGCCACCGATCAAAACAATATCTTTTTTTCTTGTAAAGGTTTTAAAAGATCCACTTATACAACTTAAGTGAAGAAGTTACATATATGTGAATAAGTTACATTCGCAATGAACGTTTAGACAAAATCCAATTGGGTTGTTGAGATAATAGCGCGTACAAACTATAGGCTGGACATAATTACGTGGGCCGTCGTGTTGAGTTGATGAGATAATCTTAGAAAAAAATGTTGAAATATTTAAAAATATTTTTCTATTAAATACAATTAAGATATATTATTTTTTCACAAAAATATTTAAAAAGTGTATTATGTGGCAAAAATGGAATAAAAAGTGTATTATGTGGCAAAAATGGAATACAATTAAATACAAATATACTCATACAAGCACTTGGAATTTAAAAAGTGTATTATGTGGCAAAAATGGAATAAAAATTGGAATAGGGCCGAGAAAGGAAGAGCAACTTTCTGGAGGCTAAATAAGTAATTTTCCTTTTTTTTTAAAAAAAAGAGAAAAGACAAGTAGATAACGAAAGTATTCATGAATCTTAATGTGAAATTTTACGTTATCGTGTCTCTTGCATTGATAAAAATGTTTATAAGAACCCTTCTTGTATAAGTATCAGACTATGGAGCATTTTTATTTTTTTTTACAAACACACTGCGTACGAGGCGATGTCCTGTAGCAAATTTTTTTTTGACTACAGCTAATAATGGATGTTGGTTAGGGTATATCGGCACTAACCGGCGTCATTATTTATTTAAAATATGGAGGTAGCACATTTTTTAGAAAAAGGGAAATATATTTCATCAAGCAAATGAAATGTGTCCCGGCTTACTCACCACTAGGGTGATCCAGCCTAAAATTATTACAGAGTTTTTACTATAGGTAAGATTTTGTATATCCCATAGAAAACACACACCTACACCAAATACATCAAAAAGGAATTGGAATTCAACAAAACTGTTTTAAAGTAACCTATTGCTAAACTTCCATCCATTCTTAGCAAAGATATCCATTGTTGTGGTTTCCAAGGTGCGGCATGCATTTCGAAGGGCCATTCTCCCGTCCTCCTTTTGTAACATACTCCAATGTCTTGTCCAATATGTTGCCCTGTAGATTATCTGCATAGGAGATAAAATTGTTGCTTTATCAAAAACTATATCATTACGGCTTAACCATATCGCCCAACAAATAGCAGTTGCCCCAACTAGAATTTGTTTTCTTAGTGTACTTTGCACACCATTTAACCAATTTCCAAATAGGTGAGCAATACTCGTAGGCATCGTTAAACCGAATGTACATTCAACAATCCTCCACATGAACTTAGCGAAAACACATTCAATAAAGAGATGTTGTATAGTCTCATTATTACTACAAAAACAACATTTCTCATTTCCTTTCCAGGTTCTCTTAGCTAAGTTATCCTTAGTCAATGTTACACCTTTATAAAGAATCCAAATAAACACTTCGATTTTAAGTGGCACTTTTAATTTCCAGACGAAGAAGCGGTTCATGAAAGCATTACTATGGAGATAAGCATCATACATTGAATGTACTGAGAATTGTCCATTTCGATGTAAAGTCCACCAAAAGACATCTCTATCTTCTGTTAAATGTATATCTGCAATTTTCTCAACTAATTCCATCCATCTATGCAAATTATGTCCTAGACCTCTTCGAAAGGAAATATTTAAAGGAATGGAGTTTAGCACATCAGAAACAGTATCATGTTTTCTCCTAACTATATTATAAAGCTCAGGATATTGCTCCTTTAAAGTAGTCGAGCCTAACCAAGTATCTTCCCAGAATCTCACTTGGGTACCATTATGAAGTAAAAATCGTCTTTAACATTCATTAGCCCCGTCCAGAATTGTGAATCTCCCGGTTTTTTTCCTACTTGGGTTAGGGTCTTGCTACTAAGGTATTTTCTTCTCAGTAACTGCTGCCAAACCCCATCCTCATTCATTAAACTTAAACAACCACTTACTTAGCATGCATTTATTTTGAAGATTTAAATCTAAAATACCCAAACCACCTTGTTCCTTCGGTCTACACAATATATTCCACTTTGTTGGTCTATATTTCTTTTTATGATTATCTGATTGCCAGAAGAATCATGATCTATAAAAGTCTAATTTCTTAAGAATTTCCTTCGGAATCTCAAAAAATGACAACATAAATAATGGTAGACTGCTCAAAACTGAATTAATGAGAATTAATCTACCACCATAAGACAGATGTTTTCCTTTCCAGCAGCTTAGTCGTTTTTCAAACTTTTCCTCTATAATTTTCCAATCTGAATATTGTATTCTTGAATGATGCATTGGGATACCTAAGTAGCGAAAAGGGTATTCTCCCGTATCACAACCAAACAACTGCTTGTATTGGTCTTCATGATCCTTTGCTTCCCCATAACAGAACAATTTACTTTTATGAAAATTAATCTTAAGACCAGATAATTGTTCAAATGCACAAAGCAATAATTTCACCTTATCATATGCTTTTTCAAAATCTAATTTTAACACGACGCCATTTAACCTTTTTCTCTTTAATTCATGAAGTGTTTCATGAAGAATCACTACTCCTTCCATTATGTTTCTACCTGGCATAAAGGCAGTTTGTGATGCACCAACTACATTTTCTGCAATCCCTGTTAGCCTATTCGTTGCCACCTTTGTAAAAATTTTAAAACTAACATTAAGAAGGCAAATAGGACGATATTGCTTAATATGAGTTGCTTCTGCTTGTTTAGGAAGAAGCGTTATTATCCCATAGTTCAATCTAAAAAGAGGCAAATCTCCATTATAAAACTCATTAAACAATGCCATTAGGTCCTCTTAATTACTTCCCAAAAAGCTTGAAAAAATTCAGCAGGAAAACCATCCGGACCAGGAGCTTTGTTGTGATTCATTTGAAAGATTGCCTCCCTTATTTCTTTTTCTGTAAACATTTCTGTAATTTTCGCATTTTCCTCACCCGTTATTTGTGGTATATCATCCTTTTGTGATTCAATCATTGAGAAGTTCTCACTATCTGAAGGCCCAAACAACCCTTGATAATAATGTGTGATATATGACTTCAATTGATTATCACCCCGAATGATTGTATTACCATCTTCTAGTTGAAAAATGCGTGTTCGCCTGTGTTTACCATTGGCAATTAACTGAAAATATTTTGTATTGCTGTCTCCATAAAGCAAAAAAATTTGATTTAGATCTCTGGTACATTTTAATCTCTTCCTCTCGCAATATTTGGACTAACCTCTCCTTTAAGCATTGCTTGATGTTAACCTCATGAGGTTGCAACAGCACTTGCTCGGCTTTTTTCTCTAGCTCGTCCACAATTTTAATAATTTCTTGTTTTTCCTTTTTAGATGTACCATCATGATTTTTTGCCAACCCTCGTAAATAGTGTCTTAATTTCCTAATTTTGTGCTGCCATCTTTCAATAGCCATAGCACCCTTATTTTCCTTACCCCACAAATCCTTTACTAATTCATAGAATCCTTCTCTCGTTAGCCATGCTAGTTCAAACCTGAACAATTGCGAATTTGGCCTTTTATAGTAGTCACCTGTATCTATTAGTAAAGGAGTATGATCAGAAAATTCTCTAGTTAGAGTGTGTACTGTAGCTTTTGGATACCGTAATTCCCATTCTGTGCTTACCAAAACTCTATCTAATTTTTCAAACGTTGGTACTGGTAGGCTGTTAGCCCAAGTATATTGTCGTCCTGATAATTTGTTCTCCTTCAAATCTAGACCATTAATAATGACATTGAACAAGAAGGGCCACTTATCATCATAACGGTCATTATTTTTTTCCTCCGGCTTACGAATTATATTAAAATCTCCTCCTATCAGTAAAGGGAGAGATTCTACCCTACATGCATGTACCAGCTCCATTAGAAACATTTCCTTATGTTCCTATCGGGCTGCACCGTAGACAGCCATCAAAATCCATTCAAAACCATCATCTTTATTTTTAAGCTTAAACTTCACGTAGAAGTCACCATGAGAGATGATTCCAATATCAAAAGTATCTAAAATAATGCCAACAAGGATTCCTCCCGAGCGCCTTCTAGGTGAATTCCAACTCCAAAAGAAGTTTTTCTCAGCGCATAAATTCTTTAGTTCAGATTGTGAAAAATCGTCTCTTCCTGTTTCTAATAGGGCAATAAACTCTAAGTGTTTTTCTCTAGCAGTATCTTTCATGAAGACAAATTTGGCCAAGTCTCGAAGACCTCTGCTATTCCAAAAGACTCCTTTCATTTATACTTTATTTTTATTAATACTTTTGATTTTTTAGCATTCCTTTTTTTCTGTGATCCTTCTTATTCCTCCTGGAAACAACTTTAAAGTCACTGATAGGACTGTTGTTTTTATCCAGGGATTCATCTAGTAAATCGGCACATAAATCAGTAAGGGCAAGGTTACTAAGCTCATCATCGCTATTGATATCACTACCAACAGGAGGCTGCTGTACTTTCTCACAATCCTTGTTATTAGGAAGAACTACCGATCTCTCTATTTCCAGGTTTTTTTAGATGATTCACTCCTACCATAACATCAGTACCTAAACAAATGCCTATATTCGTAATATTTGTAGCTATATTAGAATCTGTCATAGATAAAAAGGAGGTATTGCTGAATTTACCTTTATTTGCAGAGTCCATCCTGCTAGCTTTCAGCATTGTCGCTCTTTCTTCCATTAGCAGATCCTTCGCTTCCACATTCCTTTTACTCACCCTTTGAGGCTGCTGCTCTACCGGCCATAGTTGTGCGATCTTGGCCACTTTCTGCTCTTCCTGTGACTGCACCTCATGTGTTGATGGCAGCTGCTGTCTATCCTTCACTGTCTCAAGACCAATGGCATCCACCACCATTCGACTAACAGTATTAGGGGATACAACAGAGCCATCCTGCATATGTGTATCAGAAGACACAAAATCTTTATGAAACTCAAGATATTGGAAGCTGCTAGGATACTTAGTATTTTTCGTCACAGGAGTGTCACCTTCCTCATCACTTGCCTCTTCAACCTCAGGAAGTTCATCCGTTTGTTTATTATGTGATTGAGAAGAATGCTGATATGCTTGAGGTCCTAATGCCTCACCCTCGGTTTGCATCCTTTTTTCAGTATCTTCTTCGCCTGGCTGATCATCAAATCCTTGATCTCCATTTCCTGCCCCACTATTATCTTTGTCTAGCTCCATGTGTTGTTCCTCATTCACATTATCTCTGCCTTCTACTTGTATTGGCAGTGAAAACAGCCTATCACCAATGACCACCGACTCTATCTTGTTAGGGATAAATGCTGCATTCAGCACTGCAACTTCAACTCTGCCATGATCATGTCTCAGAGATGTGATCATGTCCACTGCCTGTGTCGCCCCTAGCATAGAACCGAGTGCCCACAATACTGAGAATTCTCTTAGCTTCTGTGGTAGACGATAAATTCGTATCTACACATGCTCTGAAGGCTGGCCCTCCTCTGCATTGTTCCACTCCTCAAAAAGCAAACTGACACCATGCTCCTTGATCTTAGCCTCCCCAAAGGTCACAAATTTTTGCAGGTCACTTTTGTCGGGAAAGGAACAATAAACGATGTCTTGTCATGTGGAGTGACTTCCTAGTCACATTTTCCTGAAATCAGACGACACAATTCTGCCACAATTTGTGGAATGGACAGAACTCCATTCTAAACTGTGATCAAAGTTGTTCGTCCTTCCTGTTTTCCAGTAGCTAATGGAGCGTGGGGGATGTGGTAAAATCCAAGACCGTTAACATCATAACCACATGGATGAGCTAGTAAGCAAGGCTGCTTCAGAATTGGGCACTTACTTGTTAGGTGATCTGTACTGCCACATATTTCACACAACAATTTTGCCACACAATTTAGTTTACTGTGTCCAGGCTTATAGCAACGGAAGCAAAAAGGCTGCTTGTTTTTAGCTTCCTTTCCATTAACATCATTCGACTGTCCCTCATCTATCTTCGTCTTCCCAGCTTTTTCAGTTAAGAACACCTCCGGTACAGGCACATCTTGCTGCTGCTGCTGATTGCCTAGTGCCGGGTTAGACTGCAGGGGAGCAGCCTGTACAGCCAGAGTATTCTGCAGAACACCACGCATCAATGGCGCATTAGCAGGTGCAGGTGCAGGTGCTGTAGTGGAGTGTCGTCCGCTCCCACGACCAGGATTACCGTGGTAGCGAGTCCCGGCAAAGCGATAACCTCTGGTTGGCCTCTGCCAGCCCCTAGCATAGCCACCATACGACCTCCCACGATCATGTCCCGGCACAAACCCTTGTTGATTGAACTGAGGTTGTCCCTGCTGGAACCCCCGGCCATATCCCTGTGTTGGTTTGCTTGCGCATGTCCTTGGAAGGCCCCGTGGTTGGTATTACCAGTAGCTTGACCATAGGCACCATTGTTTGCTGCCGCCCTGATGTCGTCATCCTCCGTCACAAGCCGCGTCCATGACCACCACCAGTACCCCGGCCTCCTCCTTGACCCCCCCTAGCGGCACCAGCATCCATTGCCTGCTTCATGATCGCCGCGTACGTTGAGCACTGTGGCGGCGGGGCAGGTGATTTGGATGACGGTGTTTTAGGTTTAGAGTATGATAGAGACCTGGGTATCCCTTTATGCGTGGGAAAAGTGGACCGTCCAGCTTGACTGAAGAGGGTATTTAGGCCTTCTGATGGGTAAAACCAGGCCTGCGTTTTCCAATCCGTCACTAAGATCGGGTTTGGGTTGAAATTCGCAGTTTGGTTTGAAAGACCATGCCCTCCTTTTTTTCCAGTCGAATTTAAAAACTGGACTGCAGAAAAACCGGATATCCGCCTCTTTTCCGGCTCTAATGATGCTGCCTGTACTCTGCTTGTCTCCTCCATCGATTTTGACTTTAATGGAGGCCAGTCCTCAGTTTCTAACTGAATCACCTGATGAACTGAAGTCTGTTTTTTTGAACTTTGATTTTGTTCCTTATTCGTCGATGGCAAGGCCATCTTAAACGAAATTGGTACTGATCGTCCACCTCGTAAACGAGTGAATGTATTTTTGACTACAGACAGCATCACCAATTGTTTTTGCTGGTGATATGCGTGGTTTGGGCAATGTGGTTTTAACGATGCTTTTGAAGCTCGATCAAAGACCATGGCATTGACAATTTTTCGAGAGAGGGGACAGGGAAATGAAGCAGATGCAGTACTGACCTTTTCTGCCTCGATCAATTCCTCATTAGCACGCACTACATCGTCGAGGGAGAAGCCCACTGTCGTAGCATCCTGAATGAGTTCTTCAGCTGTTGGCGTTGAAAAAGGCTCCCCATCGGACTCTTCTTCTTCGTCCAGATTCCAGAATTTGGATCGACCTTTCCGGCGATCACCAAGAGGATCAGAAGCGCCCCGACAACGAGATCCCTTACGATGACACACCACTGTCCATGACTGCGATTCCTCAGGCGCAATCTTACACACAGGTGTCGATGGTGAAGGATCCCTTGCCATGGGCGGTGGCATACAAGTAAGCAATCGAGCCAAAATGTTGGTACCACATAACAGTATTAGAGGAAACAAGAACTTCCATCCAGGTGCACCCTGTAGTTTGAATGGAAAAATGAAATTAAAGAACTTCATGTCATGCAGGTAAATTTTGAATTCTAGCGACGCTACAAATTTCAGAAAAACAAGAATGCATTTGAACTTTGGCAACGTTGCGTAAGAAAAACACATCAGTGACGGCTAACAAACAAAATAGGTGTCAGTTGTGGCACCGTCACCTTGCAGAAGTCACTGATATGAAGGACGAAGTGACGGTTGAGCGACCGTCACCTGGTGTAACATAAAGATGACGGGTGAAAATTACAACCATCACTTATATGTACATATAGATGACGGTTGATTTTTTTAACCCTCATCTTTATTCATATATAGAAGTGACAGATGAAAATTTTAACCGTCACTTGTCTGGAGACACAGGTGACGGTTAAAATACTAACCGTCACTTGTATGGATATACATGCGACGGTTAATAATACAAGACATCACTTGTATTCACATAACCAGTAACGGTTTAGATTTGTTAACCGTCACCTTGTTAGATATATAGATGACGGTTTAGTTGTGTTAACCGTCACCTTATGTTTTCCTACACCTACAGATTTAACAGGTAGCCTGCTGCATCCAGGAGATGTTCCTAGATTTGGCATCATACAAACAATCATTTCGTCGTTCCATTACAGACACAGATATCAAGAGATAATCCACAACACAGATATTCATATCAACAACCATTCCATCATTTCATCACACATCAAAATATATGACAAAGGTAGCTTGTTGCATCCAGGAGATGTTTCTACATTTGGCATCATACCAACAATCATTCATTTCATTACAGATTGATATCAAGAGATAGCATTCGCTTGACAAAAGAACTCGCCTGTCTTAATAATGCACTCAGGGAAAGAGTCTATTTTGTCTCTAATGTTGTGCAACACTTTTTGCTCAAGGTTTGACTCTAAAATTATGATGTCCTACAACAAAAAGTAATTACTATCAGCACAATGCACATTTTGGAAGAAGAAATGACTAGAAAAATTAATGGAAGCTATATGATTTACATACTAACTAAAATATGGCATGATACTTACATTAAGACTCCTGCCATTCATACATTCTGCTGTAATAATAAGTATGTGTTGTGCAACATAGAAGCCACAAGTGCTGCCCCGTAGGTTGTTGATGGCACTAAAATGACCAAATATACAAAATGGGTCACATGAAAGACTAATATTTTGAATTTTAAATGATTGGAATACTAATTTACACCTGGAAGCTAGTGACGTGCGATAGCTTAGGATATGAAGCACCATGTGGGTTAGCTCCCATGCACCGACACATGTATGTGTCATAAGCCCTAATTGCAAAGGATCGATGAAAAATCAACATTAAGAAATCTAGGAGCCCCTGAAACATGTTATATATATGTAAGATGTAACTGAAGTTCAGAATCATTCATACTCATTTATGAGCGATGTAATGCAATTGTAGTCACGTTCAAGCATAACACCATCTATTCCTTACGGTCTTGAGGAATCGAGGTACCACACAGTGTGGAGCTTGAGTGACATGACTATTAGAACCCAGTGGCCACCTATGTTGTGGGGGAACATGATGTATTCCTTGGTGTTATGGGTTCGGGTCACCTTAACCACATGCAGCACCACATCTTGCCAATCGCTGAGTATAGTGTTGAGTATTAGAAAGCCTGGATCAACAAATGCACATGGGATCTTTTTGTTCTTCATCTCTTTTATCATAAGCCTGCACATATTAGAATTCATATTAGCCAACAGAAAACTCTAAGTTTCATAATTAGGATTAGCTTCAAGTAAAGTGAAAACCAAAGTATTAGCATGCATGTTGGTCCTATCTTCAAAATACCATATCCAAATGTTGATGAAAGTACTCATGATGAACAAACTAAATCAAGATGTAATGTAAAACTATACAATTGGTTGAACAATTCTAAAAAAAAAAAGGTTCAGCAAGCAGGTGTCAAAGATGATCCATCCATACTTGAGCACAATTGAGCCACCCTTCTGATCCTTACTTTTCAACCATGAAATAAATAAACTAATAGTAATAGATGGACAAACTTACAGGATGAAGCATCGCAGTAACGACACATCCAATGCACCGAGATTGAACAAGTCGAACAAGTCAGCAAAGATCACTGAAATGTAGCCTTTACTTAACAGGCGATAAGTCCCATACTTTAGCACAATTGAGCCACCCTTCTGATCCTTACGTTGCATGTAGTAATTACGGAGCTCAATACATGCTTGTCCAGCATTGCGAAGGTCATCTGCATTCATCATCGGCTTACCAGCCATGTAACCGGGGTTATCTTAAATCCATTCCTTCCATACCTATGCACTAGCAGTGGTCTTCTCTGGGGGTTGCTTCTTTGTTTTCTTCTTTAATGCATGTTGAGGTTTTGATGGTGCTGCTTGTTGAGGTTTTGGTGCTACTGCTGATTCTTGAGCTTTTGATGGTGCTGCCTTTTGAGATTTTGGTGCTGCTGGCTGTTGAGTTTTTCGTGGTGCTGCTTTTTGAGGTTTTGGGGCTGGCTCATCTAGGTGAGCTGGAGGGACTGGAGTCGCACATGTACTGCTGTTTGAATCTGGTGTGGAGAATCAGGTGCACTTGTTGAATCCGGTACCGAGGCATCGTTGGAGGTAACAACGATGTGGCACTTCCTCCACTGAACCCTTCCATACTGAGCATCACCTAGAGTGATGGTCTCATCATTAGGGGGGCACCTCCAATCTATAGTTGGTTGCATCATTATCCACGAAATCTAAAAGCACAACAGCATAGCCTTGACGAGCGGGGCATCCGCAAAGAGTCTGCACACTAGGAAGTACTCGTCCCTTAGCAACCTCTATGACATGACCACTTACATTCAGCATAAGGTTGCAATGTGCCGGATTTTTCAGTTGATCAATTGTATCCAGTGTATGTACTACCTGCGAGGCCATGTGATTCTCAGCGGACGCTGAGCTGCTGTTTACATCAACTCCTGGTGGCAACATTCCTTGTAATGGGAAGGTTAAGCCCTGTGATTCAAACCAAGCTTGCAAAGACCCCAAACATTTTTGGGTCACTCGCCTTGTAATAGCTTCTTCATCCAGCTTCGAAGATGTCTTCCTCTTCTTCCACATTGCCCGATCCTCAGGAAAACCTGTCTTCCAACACTTGTAACCTGACACACCTCAAACATGGCCTGTATGCTCTGCAGTTCCCAATGCCAATGTCAGAGTGTCATTCTCTCTACTGCCAATTTTTGATGGATCGCTTGCAATCTGTTTCACCCTCTCTGCCACTTGCTGGGTCTCCGAGCTCGAAAAGGTGATTTCACCACTGTCTGTCAAAGAGCCCCTTGCTTGTAGATAAGACCGTGACCGCCCAGGGAATTGTAACCAAGGGTTCTCACGACCTTCCTCCGCTAACTTCTGATCCTCAGCCTCCCATTGTGCCTGTTTTCCCAAATACCCGGACGGACCAAGATGATGGTTCAATGTATTCTTAGCTCGAATTGCCTTCATTTCCTTACTCTCCTTTTGAAACTCCTCAGTCCTCTTCATCTCTACAAATCTGTCCCAATCTTCTCTTGATAGAAATCTGTAGTCTGCAAGAGGATCTCTACCTTGTCTCATGTAATCATTGATCAGATCACACCGGAAGCGTCTTGCAAGTTTGCTAATCTTCCTCATACAAAAACTGAACCCTACTTCTTGCAAGTCCTGAGGGTACAGAACAAATTCCTGCACTATTGCAAAAAGGGCCTTCTGCTGAATTTCATCTAGAGCGTCAAACGATGGTATGAGTATTGAAACCTTCTCACGAGCACAGAGGCCGCAGACCGTACTCAATTTGGAATTAATTACTAGGTCCACGGGCTGGCCATCATTTTGCACATCCGTAACAACCACCTGGTCACTTGGCCATCGTGTCACTGTCCTTTTCTTCCTTGGCTTTTTCCTTGGTCGAACAGTTACTTCATCTACTTCTGTAGCAACATTAGGACTTGGTTCTTCATCAGAACCATCATGCTCACTAGAAGAATGAGCATCTGACATCTTGCTACCTACACACATAGAAAAGAGTCAATCATTTAACATCAAATCTAACCATCAGTAGGTAATGAAGTTTTTAGTTAACAAAAGTAAGATTGCTGGATTGCAGAAGTAGAATATGTGTGCTAGTGTAAATAAGAGAAGCTAGTACATAAGCTATCATCTTCATTCAAGTGGCGGGGAGGAGCTAGTACAGTTCATCTCGTTGGAGTTTTTGCATTTGCATACCTGCAGCAGTAACCACCTTCTAAACACAGAGGGGAGGAGCTCGTGGGCGCAGAGGGGAAGGAGGAGCTCGTCGGCGCAGAGGGGAGGGAGGAGCTCGTCGGTGCAGAGGAGAGGAGCACAGGGGACGAGTTCGTCGGAGGAAGGGGAGGAGCTCATCGGCGCACAAGCTCTTGTGGTCGTCGGCGGCGGCGGCAGGGCGGTCGGTGCCCTAACCCTAACTGACGACGGACTCCTGGAGGCGGAGGCCGAGATCGTGGAGGCGGAAGCGGCGTGCAGAGGTGGGGAGTGGAGGCGGAGAGGCAGCGTGCGGAGGTGGCGCGCAGAGGTGGGAAGCGGAGGTGCAGAGAGGCGGCGCGCGACGGAGAGGCAAGTGCTGAGGCAGAGGCGGGCAATTTTAGATTTTGAGAAGAGGTGACAAAGGTGACGGTTAGACAGTCTAACCGTCACTTGGAGTACACACAAAGGTGACGGTTAGAAAATTTAACCGTCACTTGGACACATAAAAGTGACGGTTAGAAAGTTTAACCGTCACTTGGACTAACCTGTGATGGTTCGCTGTTTAACCGTCACGTGGACTACACACAAAGGTGACGGTTGGAACTTTAACCGTCACTTGGTTGAAGTACCTGTTTCCAAAACATAACAGAATCATCTCAGTATCTATTTTCAGAACAGATAGCAGTACAAAGCAAGTCTAAAATCATTGCAGGATCACAGAACATCCAAATTTTTTAAGCACATCACAATAAATCAGGCAACCACATAGAACAATAATTTACTAAAATACATTCTACTACTACTACTACTACTACTAATAACTAATAATAATAATAATAATAATAATAATAATAATAATAATAATAATAATAATAATAATAATAATAATAATAATTCAGTACATGTTCAAATAATTCAACTGTCACTACAGAATATAAAGTGATAATGGCTTCTTCTTTCTCCTTTTGCCTCGACGTTTACATGATTTGTTCACTTTGATCTCTTCATTGTGGTCAGCACGTATGTATGGAGTTGGGTTGTTCAATGCCGGTAGTCTTGGCATAACATTAGCTGCGAAAGGAGGAACTTCATCAAACTGATCAAACTCTTCCTCATCTAGAGCATTCTCAACCCCAACAATTCGTCTCTTCTCTGAAAGAACAACATGAAGTTTCTTGTTTGTAGTGTCGGTAACATAAAACACTTGTCGAACATGTTTGGCGAGCACGAAAGGTTCAGACTTGTAACCTACACATTTCAGGTCAACACTAGTGAATCCATACTTATCCTTTATGACACCCTTGTTCCCATCTGTTGAGGGTCAATACCAGAGGTAATTAACCTTAATGACCCTCGACCTCAATGGCGTGATCAAGGCGTAAATAATCCCCGCCTTAACCAGCCTCCGCATCGTATGAGCGCACCGCAGACCGAGTCAACAGGCGATCTCCGCCTCGCCCGACCCATTTGAGGAGGGGTCGGATCCTGTACGCTCAGGCGACGCGCTCGACCCCGTCTCTATAGGGGTCGAGCGAACGCGTCTCCGCCTCGCCCGACCTCAGGGTCGGACGAATCGCCCACTACTCCGCGAGTAGGGCGGACGGTGAGGGTTGGGAAATAAATGCCTGACACGCCCACGCCCGCTGACAGGTAGAGCCGCCCGCTACCCAGGCAAGTGGGCGTTAAATGCACACGACGTGCACCGTCCACGGGATGGGCGTCGCTCCAACAGCCCCTGTCAGAGACTCGTCGCCCCTAAACGACAGGACGTCCCGGAGCGACGGCCACAACCATGGCGTCATCGAGCCAGCTCCTAAAGTGGTGTTTTCTCCATACGGACTGGACTCCACCGAATGATACAGACCACTCCGTCGAATAGGAACGGCACGGCCACACCAAAGGCGTCACCCGTCGTGGCTCGGCCTAACTGGTGTACGGCCACAGACAGCTCCACAGAACCGGCCCTCCTCGCATCGCCATATAAAAGGGGAGGGAGATCGAAGATGAAGAAAAAGGTCTTGAAGCACACGAGTCTTTCCACAAGCCTGGACAACGCTCATTAGCTCCCGGCTCCAGCCTTAGAGCACACACCCACGAACGTACTTAGAGGCAGGGAGCACCCTCCCTTCCTCCTCCACTTGTAACCCCCCTTGGTATCCTTGTCGCGAGTAACACGAGCAGCCCGAAAACTGGACGTAGGGTATCGTTGCCTGAACCAGTATAAACCTTGTGTCCTCTCGCGAACCATCGAAGCCTCAAAACTCACCCCCCACGATAAATTCACTAGTCGATGGTAACGAACCTCGACACCATCTATCCAACGGCAACAAAAGAGGGTTTCCTTAAAACCGATATAGTTCAACTCCCAAATCTCCTCTATTTGACCGTAGTATGGGCACCGGTGTTCACCATTCTCATCATAAGCATCAACACACACCCCACTGTTTTGATATGCACTTTTCTCATCTCGACGAACAGTCTGAAATGTGTAACCATTTATATCATATCCTTGATATGCCACAATGGTTGATATCGGACCAGCAGCAAGTAGTTTGAATACTTCACTTGTTAGGGCTGTGGATTTAGACACTTGATCACGAAACCAAACGCTAAATATCCTTAAATGCTCATTTGCCAACCAATATTGGTTACGATCTGGATTTTCAAGAAGCAATGTCCCCTTGTGCTCTTCAACATAATCAGACACTTCACTTGATTGTTGCAACAAGAGGAAATGAGCTTTCTGAAAAGATGCCCGGTCAGGAGTTATTGCCTTCTTCCCTAAGGTCCCTTTACCATGGAGCCTCCCGTCATGTTGAGACCTGGGCACACCAATTGGGTTGTCTGGGTCAACGTAATCAAGTGCCCACTCGGGCACTTCCTCCGTAGTGTACCCATTTACAATGGAGCCCTCTGGATAAGCTCGATTCCGGACAAAGGCCTTTCGGATCCCATTGAATCTCTCGTATGCATACATCTGATGTAAGAACACAGGGCCCAGTAACTTGATCTCCTTCACAAGATGAGCAGTGAGATGGAGAGACATATCAAAAATGGTTGGTGGGAAATACATCTCCAGGAGGCATAAAGTCTCAAAGTGTCTTTTCTCAAGCACCTCTAGTGAATCGAGATCAAGCACTTTCTGAGATATTGCATTGCAGAAGAAGCAAAGGCTCATGATAGCCTCCCTCACGTTGATCGATAGAATATTCCTTATTGCAACCGCAATCATCTGTGTTAAAAGCACATGGCAATCATGAGATTTCGTTCCAGGTGCCAGCTTTAGCTCTGTCGGTGAAATAAGCCTTCCGATGTTGGATAAGTACCCTGATGGCACCTTAACACTCTGCAAGAACTCACAAAACTCCTTTTCCTCATTCTTAGAGAGGGTGATGCAAGCTGTCGGTAGAGCACCATTTGTATCATCTCTATAGAGCTCTGGCCTTATTCCCATATCTTTGAGGTCAGCTAGTGCATTTTCATGGTCCTTAGATTTACCTGGTACATTCAGAAGTGTACCAACAAGGCTGTCACATACATTCTTCTCGAGGTGCATCACATCGATGGAGTGGCACGTATCTAATTCTTTCCAATATGGTAACTCCCATAGAATCGACTGTTTATTCCAAGGCCCTTTATTATCATTATTTGACGACCTTTTTCTCTTCCCAAGGATAACTTTGAGATCCTTAACCTGACTATAGACCTCTTCCCCTTTGATATGCCTTGGAGGCGACTCCTTTTCAATGTTCCCATCAAATTGAGTCTTCATCTTCCGAAAGGCGTGTCTCATAGGAAGAAAGCGTCGATGCCTCATATAAACTATTTTTCTTGAGTTGTTCAAGTATGTACACTCCATTTTGTCCGGGCAATGGGGGCAGCCAGAACCTAGCCTTTTACTCTGACTTGACAAGTTGCGTTGTGCCGGCAAATCACTAATCGTGACGAATAGAATGACACGTAAAATAAAGTACTCACGCTTGTCCTCATCCCAAACCTCAACCCCTTTGCACCACAAGGTCAGCAAATCATCAATCAAAGGCCTCAAATATGTGTCAATATCGTTTCCAGGCTCATGAGGGCCCGGTATCAAGGCTGCCAACATGATGTACTTCCGTTTGTTGCACAACCATGGTGGAAGGTTGTATATTGTTAAGACAACAGGCCATGTGCTATGAGGGCTGTTGTTAGCGAACGGGTTCATCCCATCAGTGCTTAATGCAATCCTAATGTTCCTCGGATCATCGGCAAATGCTTTATGTCTCGAGTTAATGTTTTGCCATTGTGAGGAATCAGCAGGGTGTCGAAGCATCCCATCATTCTTGTGGCCCTCTTTATGCCATCGAAGCAACCGAGACTCCTTCTTATTTGCAAACCAACGCTTCAAACAGAGAATTATAGGAAGGTACCAGAACGCCTTCTTAGGAGGGCCTCTCTTAATAGTGTTGTCCTCTAGACCATCATCTTTCTTCCTCTTGTATTGTTCGAGTCCACAAATGCAACACTTATCCAAGTCCTCATATTCACCACGATAGAGTATACAATCATTCTTGCACGCATGTATTTTTTCAACTTCCAACCCAAGAGGACAAATAATCTGCTTTGCCTCGTAGACAGTCTCTGGCACCAAGTTCTCCTGTGGCAACATATCCCTCAGGAGATCTAACAAAGCATGGAAGCTCCTATCGGTCCACCCATGGCTTGCCTTCAATTGCAGAAGCTTTAGTGTAGCAAAGAGTCGAGTATACCTAGGTTCACAACCAGGAAAAAAAGGTCTCTTAGACTCCATTATCAGCTTGCAAAACTTTGCCAACTCTCCATCGTTGTACTCATCATGTCGCTCGGCATTCCGCAGCATCTCATTAACATTCTCCACATGATCCTCAATGTTCTCCTCAGTGAAAGTTAAGGCGTCTACATCCGAACGGTCACACTCAATGTCATCAAACAATATTTCTTCACCATCATCACATTCTAAATGTGCTTGACCCATATCACTAGTTGAAACTGGAATTTGATCCCTCTCCGCTTCCACTTTATTAAGACCTTCTTCCCCATGCTTGTTCCAACAAGTATAGTTTTTCATAAATCCACGCATAAACAAGTGTATCTCAATCATGTCCGACTGCGTAAACTTCTTCTGATTTTTGCAATCATGACATGGACAACAAATAGCATTCTGGCCACTTTCTTCTCCAGATCACTGTTAGCTTACTCACCTATAGCTTAGGTTCCATATCCACTTCGTTCAGAAGATGGAACGTGATCCAACTAAGATTTAATTATACGGTTGCATTTGACCAAAAAAAAGTACCAGTACAATGTTTGGCAGTGAATTTCTTCTTATAAAAACTAAATAGAGAATGGCCTCATAGCCATCACTTTCCAGTTCCGTCAGCCATCAGAAAAGTCCAGTTGCCTGCCTTCTATGTCACATTAATTTTCCTAATCTTCAACTGATTGAAATCGCCTTGGATTTCAGCCAACGTGCAATTGACCTCGCCCTCAAGTAGCTAGTACCTCTTAGGATATTGAAGTTGACCCATGAACCATCCAATGGTGATCCTATGGTCCAGATGCGTTGACCGAGGAATTAGAGTATTCAGTCGACTGAAAAATAGATTCTCTTGCTTTTTTTTTCTCTCACAGCCGTTGCCAAATTCCAATAAACAATGAAAATTGAAATGAAATAACTTTTTTATGAAAAAAGAAAAACGAAATGATTTCATACTAAATTGAATCTCAATTTCCATCTTTGGTTAAATATTTTCTTGATTGCTATATCAAAATCTCTGGAGAAGAACGGACCTTAGCTTGCAGAGTGTTGATGGCATTACATGCCGCATAGGTTGCTGTACCGTGATTTTCTTTTCTTGTTCGCTTTAGAAGGTTAAGGCTGCCTTTGCTACCAACTTATTGTTTTTGCCCATCCGTACAATGATATATTGATTTATCTCTCATAGATTTATCCTTCAGCTGGTTAGCCATTGTTATTTGTGGATAATTTTAATATATTTTAGTTGCATGTATTCAAACATTATTACATACTGCTGTCCTTATCGGTGCCTTTTGGTTCTTAATATCTAGAGCCCTCCCATTACATGTCGCTGGATAAATCATGGAGTGGTACATGGTTGCTTTATTCTTAAGTGCCTACCCAATCTAATGAATATAACTTTATACTACTCCTTTTTAAAAACTTACAGTCATTGGGATAATAATTCAAGTTTATTTTAAAGTAGAATTAATATATGGAAAAGGAGGAGGTGACAACAAAGCAACTGAAAAATCCACCATGCCTTTAAAATAGGATGTGTCGCCTTGTTAGGCACCGAGATTTTATGTATTTCTCAATCATAATTTTGAAACGATCTATATCAACATGCAAAACATTTTGTTCTACAATTTACAACTCAAGCTGAAATATTTAGTGTTTTAGGTGAATAAAATGTTAGGTATTACTTTACATATCACATGGAACAAATCAAATACATGTCAGTAACATTGTTCTTTTCAAACTAGAACAAATGTTCATTGAAGACAAAACATTTTGTTAATCAACATAATATTTTTTTAATAAATGATATTTAAAAACTGTTTCATTAAAACACTAAATTCTCCATCTTTGGTTAAATATTAAAATTAATTATTCTAAAAATGTGACTAAGAGATATATAAAATATAAGACGTTTGACAAGAAGCAAATCTCTTAAAATATACTAAACCCAAAATTATAGAGGAACCCATGAACTAATTTAACTGAGTCTTAAACTCTAAACCCACCATGCACATGCCTACTGGTCTCGTACTCTCTCTGTTCTTTTTTTACTTGTTGTCATTGACTTTGACGAAAACTTTGACCGTGTGTCTTATTAAAAAATTTATTCAAATGTGTAAAATTAAAAATTAGGATTCAAAAACCTTTAGTAGTAAATTAAATCGTAAACAAACATTTGATATTTCTTATATTTTCTGAATAAGATGAATAGTAAAAGTTATTAGTATAAAAAAAATTAATGACGATAAAAAAAATGGAGGAAGTATATAATTTCCTAATAGCCTAATACTACTCCGCTTCAGCAGCGTCCTCGCTGCCGCTGTCAAGGAAACGCCTCACCATCTCCTGGCACGGTTCCCACACGAGCTCCTGCCAGGCCTGGTGGTGGCACGCCGTGCCGTCGGCCATGCGCGCGAACACGGGAGTGACGTCGACGCGGCGGACGTCCTAGCCGTCGAGCGTGCTGAGCCGTCGGATCTTCTCCACCTGCTTGCGGGCCAAGCCAAAGGTGTTGTCCTTGATCTCCCGCACGGCGCGCGCCAGCACGCCCGCGAGCGCGGCCGCCTTCTCGCCGCCCTCGCGCTCCGCGAGCAGGTACGCGTGCATCTCCGGCAGGCCGATGGCTCGGCGCATGCCACGGGTGTAGTCGACGCGGCAGGCGTCGAACGCGGCGCGCGCCTCGTCCACCAGCCCGCGCGCCATCATGTCGTCCACGCGCAACGCCACGTACCACTCGAGCAGCTCCGGCGCCGCGTCCATCCAGAGGAACTGCACGTCATGGGCTCGTCGGAAGGCCGCGCCATCGCCTTCCACCAGCGCCTCGACGTACCGGTTGGACCCGCGGGCCACTACGGGGAGGCGGCCAGCAGCGAGCACGCGGGCGACGGCTCCGGCCGCCTCGTGGCGGAAATCCTCAGCGGTGAACTCGGCGTCGGGGTGAAGCACGCCGAGGAGGTGGTGGGGCACCCCAGCCTGCTCGTCCTCCGTCACCTTGTTGGTAATGATCGGCACGCCTTCGTGCGCCTGGATCTTGTCGGCGTTTATCACCTCGCCGTTGAAGCGCTTGGCAATGGCGATGGCGAGCTTGGACTTCCCGGTGGCCGTGGCCCCGAGCACGAAGACCACCTTGGGCTTCCTCTCAGCAATGACTTCCTTGTGCTCCATTGTATCGCTCATCGGAGAGAATAATAGCCCAAACTACTGATATGCTTATCGATAATTCCTCGACTCGACAATGAAGATCTGAGGCAGAGCGTGCTTGCTTATGTGGCTTGATCGATCATCTCGAGAAGGTAACATGGTGGCGATCAAGTAGATCATCTGTTCAAAAGAAAGGTAAGTCCCTTCTGATTTGAGCAAGAGTAAAAATGGAAAGCATTTGTTATTGTGCATAGTAATGCTTCCTCCTTCCATACGCGTTACCCTTTCGGGCAGGTTCATATCTATAGCTACTGCAGTGCAAATATTTCCATCTAAATTTTTTTGCAGTCAAAAAGTTTTACCGTAAATCTACACGAATTTTGCTTTCCTTCTAGTACACAGATTACGTCAAACTGTCACAACGTAGTGGCTGTGATGTTTTTAAATTTGGCCTTACATTTCGCATCGCAATCTGTGACTTTTGATAAAAATAGATTAACAAAATTCATGAGGTTCGATGGTTGTATAGATCAGGTTTGAGCATGTATAACCCAGTCTAAAGCCTAAAATTAGTGAAAAAAAAAATGTCATGGATTGTCTACCACGTGGAAGTTGATATGGCATATTATCTGCCATGTGGAAGCCAACGTGGCATTTTGCCCCCTTTAAGTTGATGTGGCATTCTTGGCACGTGAACGTTGATGTGCCATTCTTGCCACATCAATGCTGACGTGCCATTTTAGCTAAATAGGTTGTTATGGGTGAATTTTGAATACTTTATTTCATGAGAAAGTTTTTGGCCCATTTACTTTATTGAGCAACGCAAATTCAGTTCAAATTGTCTATATACACAGCCCACTAATATTTCAGCCTATTTCGTTAGTATTTCACCTAGAAACATCAATTTTGAAACAACAATTTTATTCCAGCAGACATACAATTCCATGTTCTTACATCACATTAATACTTTAATTCAGTGATAATCCAGATTCCAATCCTATACAGTTTGCCACATATTTCAGCCAAAATACATCAAAATAGAATCAATAGTGGTACTATTCTTTTGAGCACAAGGTGCTATTATCGATGACACCAAAACAATAGCAAATGCATCAATGAATCCAAGCATTTGTTGCTGCCACAAATGGAATAGAAATCGCTTCACCTATTGGCTGACATGTAACTTAGCAGAAGAGGAAGATTGCTTCTTCATCGTCTCTTCTTTACGAATTCCTCTGATTCTTGCACTTTCTTTCTCATCTCTTCTTTATTCTGGATTCTTTCCTCATCTGATTCTTGTACTTTCTTTGTCAACACATCCATGTGCTTTGACAACTCAGTTTTTTCCTTTCTCTACATCCAATCGGGCTTCAATGTTCTCTAAACCTGATCTAGGTTGGACTTTCTTGATCCCCACGTTTTGAAGAAACTTGTTCTTCTTTGTGTTTGCACCCAGCACAGTAGCTACAGCCTCAGATGCACGAACAGATTCTTCACCTTCCGTCGACGTAGACATCTTTTCTTTCATTTGATTCTAGCAAGCAAAAAAGAAGCATGGTTGTGATCACGAGACATCTGAAAATTAAGCAATAAACAAAGCACTATATAGATGTCTTACAACAGCCACTTGCACATCAGTTATGTAACCCTTCTTTTTGTTGTTATAGTGGGAAACCTTGAATAAATCAAATACAATTGGTTCTTCATCAGGGTCCTTTAAACTAGTAAATATTACCAACTAAAAAATAGAGATTACTATGTTTATATTGTTCATCTTCACTCAATATTTTACTCTTCTTGTTAAATCTTAAGCCGGCTCGCCACTGCATATTACTATTATAGTCAACTAAAATATGTCCATAGTAACATATTTTCACTTTTATCATAGATCATTAAAAAAATACAAATCAAAACCTTTCTAAAAAAAACTTAAAATTATGAACTTAAAAATTATCATTATTAAGCGGTCTGTTCGTCAGGGATTATACAATTGTTTGGTCCTGTAGATATCAAGAAAAAGAAAAGGCCATGACAAAGACAATATGAATTGAAATATATTTCCTATTCTAAAATAACTATAATGTTTCAACAAATGTAATAAAATATGCTAAAATTAACCCACTAATTACAAACTGATTAAAAAATAATAAAGTAAAATTATTCAGATGGTTGTAATCTTGATTTAAAATAATAAAATAAGCTATTCACATGGGTTCACATGCAATTAAAATGTCTCCTTGATAGTGGCAGTGTGAGGACTCTCTTGAAGTGGTGTGACGTAATAAATATAAGTAGAGAATATATGCCAGGGTTTAAACTTTGGACTCTTGGGTTCCTCTATAATTTTGAAAAAGGAAAAATCAACTTTTCTTTTTCCCCTTAGTCATTTTTCATTGGTTTGTTGTTACCCCCTCCTCTTTTTAAATAGGGTCTATCAACTTCTTATAGGGAGTTTGTTGACGGCTATTAAATACCAAAAATACCATGAACATATCTCTAAAAATGAATAAGGACATGCATTTCATACATGCATGTTAGTTTAAAAATAGGACAAAGTCCATTTTACTCCCCTGAGTATGGCCTCTGTTTAGATAACCCCCTAATCTAATTTTTGGTTTACTTAACCCTCACCTTTTGCAGATCATATTAGTTTTCATCCTTTGGTGGTAATGAAACCCGCTTGTGCTGACCTGGCCAGAGGAAAGAGTGGTTTTGCTGACTCATCTTGACACATAGGCATGCTGATGTGTACAACAGACTGTTGTGTAGATTGCCCCCTCTGGGCCATAGTGGCGCCATGGATGAATGCGGCAGCACCTTCGTCTGCACTGGTGAAGCTGGCAGCAACTCCAGCATTGCAGGGTTAGTGGATTTTATCACTCTTGCATCATGTCAACTCGATGTTGTTCATGCTTACACTGCTTAGATGAATTATTCTTATTGGCATAATTTTTTATTTTACTGCAGGAAGGACTCACATAAAAATTTTACAATCAAACTTAAAATCCCTGGTTACACAGCAGTTATGGATGATGGCAGTAGATTCAAATTGAATGGTACGGAGCATGTTCTACAAGTGTGTTCTGAGCAGTACCTCATGAGGGACCTTGAGGCTGATGTAGCAAAAAATACTAAATGGGGTTCATGTCAAGAGCTTAAAGTTTGGTATTGGGATGTGGAGAAACGAGGCCTGCATTATGTTGTAACCGATCTGGATTTGCAATCAGTATTTCAGAAATTTATGTCTACTAAAGTTGTATCCTTAGTTGCTGAGATTGCAATTAAGCCTACATACAAGTGTGATATTAGTTTGGACAAGTTGAAGAAATTACCAGTGAGGAGGAATCCTAATATGACAAGGAAGACAGAGAGTGCAGCAGAATCTGATGATGAAAGTGTGGAGGGAGAGGATAATGTGAACCCTGGTTTGATGGATGATGAGGACATATTCATGGATGATGATGAGGTGTTTGTGTCTTTAGGATTGAGGGCCGAGGAAGTGGAAACATGAAAGAACATGGGAGTTGAAATGAATTCAGAAATTCCAGTTGATGATTATGCTGATGATGAACCTAGGTTTGAAATTGATCTAGAAAATCCGAAGATTGAGAAGGGTGAGACATTTCCAACAATGAAGGATTTTAGGAAGTCTTTAAAGCAACATGCAATACTAAAGGAGTTTGAGGTTCACAAGATTAAGCCTGATACAAAGAGGTATAGAGCTGAATGCAAGCAAATGGGTGTCCATGAAGGATTGTTGCAAATAAGCTTGTTGACCAACCAACAGTTGAGGTGTATATCTTAAATGTTACAATGTAGTACATTATCTTATAATATGTGAAGCTGTCAAACTAATAGATTTCTATATTGGTTTGCAGATTACTATGCTCCCTCATGAGCATGAGTGTGTGGCCACAGGGAAGTTGGAAAGCTCCATGGCAACAAGTTCTTGGGTTGCTGAGAAAGTTGTTGCAATGCTACGAAAGAAACCATCACTTGGTCCTTCTGAACTGCAGACAGATTGCTCGAAAAATGTAATGTGGATGTAAATTACAATACAGTGTGGCTTGGTAAACAGAAAGCAATGGATTCAATCTATGGGGCATGGGAAGATAGTTTCAAAGCTTGTTTAACTTTAGGGCTGAGCTGATTCAAAGGTCCCCAGGTTCAATTCTTGAGATTGCCACCAAGACAGTGCAAGATGTTATTTTTTTTGACAAGCTTTTTCTTTGCATGAAGCCATTGCATTGGTGGATTTCACACAGGTTGTAGGCCTTATCTTGGTATTGACTCAACGGCATTGAATGGTAAATACAAAGGTAACCTAGCCTCTGCTATAGCTTTGGATGGTAACAATTTGATGTATCCTGTTGCATGGGCATTCTATTACAAAGTACATGTGGATGGGTGAGTGGGGGGAGATTTTGCCTAAAACTTGTGGTTGGTGGGTTTATGTTATAAATCATCTAACGGGGGAAAATATCAAACTAGAGGGAGCTTATGGGTGGGTTTTTACAATTAAGCCTTATATATATTGAAGAACTATAAGACCATATAACTAGATCCTATTCATCTGTTCACAAATGGAAAGCAAATCCAGCCGGCTATTATACAAACGGTCCCCAACCGTTCTTCTAAAAGTTAGCATAAGGTTATTCCCATCCCACATGTCAACTAGGGTCTTCCTATGTTCATTGCAGATAACGTATAGGTCCCTCCATCGCCAAAAAAAAAGTATAGGTCCCAGCATTGGATAGCCAAACTGGAGTTTCCGAACCATTGATCCTCCCAAAATCTAATACTTCTAGCATCACCCACTTTTCAGTTATATAACCGAATTTTGCAGCTTGCATAGCCCACACAACCCCTTTTCAAAAGGGAGATCCTATGTTAGAGGGACAACAAAAGATATTAGGCGAGATTGTGTCATACTTAAAATCAATGATCTTTTTCCAAAGCTTATTCTCATCCAGGTGGTACCTTTTGATCCAGGAAGGGAGAAGACAAATATTCATAGATCTAATGTCTTGTACCCCTAGACCCCAATATTTCTTTTTTTGAGCCACCAAACCCCAACTAGCTAGGTGGTACTTGTGTTTTTCAGAGGTGTTGTCCCAGAAAAAATGGGCCAACTGGGAGTTGATCGTATCAACAGCCCACTTTGGGAATTTGATGATAGAGAGCAGATAAATGGAGATACTTGACAGGTATGCTTTCAAAAGCACAAGTCTACCCCCATAGGAGAGTAGTATCCCTTTCCATCCTGCAATTCTTTTCATGAATTTATCAATGACAGGTTGCAAATCCTCTTTCTAATTTTAGTAAAATGCAACGGCACTCTAGGTATTTAATGGGAAAGAACTTTTCTTGCAGCAAAAAATGAGAGAATATACATCAATTTCATCATCATCCATGTTAATAGCAAGCAAATCACTTTTATGGTAGTTTATTCTCATACCAGAGATTTGTTCAAAACAAGTTAAGATCCATTTCAGATTAATTGCATAATCCAAATTCTCATCGAAAAACAAAATTGTATCATCAACATATTGTAAGCTAACAATTCCAGAGGGAGTGAAATCAATTAAAAGACCTTTAATCAAACCCGTCCCAGCAGCTTTGTGAAGCATCTTGTTAAACACATCAGCAACAAGATTAAACAGCAATGGGGATGGGGGTCCCCTTGTCTAAGGCCCTTGCCAGTAGCAAAATATTTACTATTCTCATCATTAAGTCTAACATAAGTGTTAACAGTTCTGACTATACTGTTAATCCACTCGATCCATCTTTGAGAAAAGCCCTATAAGCTCTAAACTTTTCTAAAAAAACTCCAATTCACCCAATCATAAGCCTTCTCATAATCTAACTTTAGAATTAAACCATGATCCCCACTCTTTGCACTGAATTTAGGATTTCATGGGCACTCACAACACTTTTTAGGATGTATCTCCCTTTTAATTAAGGCTATCTGGTTTTCAGAGATCAATCTCTCACAAATCTTGTTCAATCTCATAGTTAAAACCCTAGTAATTATCTTCAAACTACAATTTAACAGGCTTACAGGTCAAGATTTCCTTAGGTTCTTTGCTTCCTCCTCCTTAGGGATTAGAGTCAGCATTGCATAATTCAAACGGCTAACGTCGAGCCCTCCTTTCTCAAACTGTCTCACTAAGGCCATAAAATCTGCCTTAATTAGTTCCCAGAAGTTCTGGTAGAACATGAACAAAAACCCATAGGGCCAGGCACTCCATCAGCATATGATTCATCAAT
This sequence comes from Oropetium thomaeum, assembly GCA_001182835.1. Taxonomy (NCBI): domain Eukaryota; kingdom Viridiplantae; phylum Streptophyta; class Magnoliopsida; order Poales; family Poaceae; genus Oropetium; species Oropetium thomaeum. Next base: position 50,266 of record LFJQ01000040.1, on the reverse strand, counting down.
CGCTTGCTTGACCTCCCCCTCAGAGATGCAGTTAGTTAAATCCTCATTTTCCATCGTGCTAACCTTCTCAAAATCCTCCCAGAAATTTTCTGCTAAATCTATGTCTACTTTTGGTTCACTCCCGAAAAGTTCTTTATAAAAATTAACTGCAACCTCAAGGAGGTCTTTATTCTCATGGACAAGGCCCTAAGGACCTTCTAATTCAGTAATGACCACTACTACAAAAAGACTCATCACTACCGGTTCATAACTTTCATCAATACCGGTTTTTGGGTCGGCAGCAATTTGTCGATACTGATAATATTGACTTATCTATGCCGGTATACAACTGATACTGATAAGCAGATCATCAATATTGGTTCACAACATGAACCGGTACTGGAACTGAAATTATCAATACCGGTTCCCGTTGTGAACCGGTACTGATAAATAACTATCAGTACCGGTTCCAGGTATGAACCGGTACTGATGTTTAACTATCAGTACCGGTTCCAGTTGTGCACCGGTACTGATAGTTAAACATCAGTACCGGTTCCAGTTGTGGACCGGTACTGATAGTTAAGTATCAGTACCGGTTCCAGTTGTGGACCGGTACGGATAGTTAAACATCAGTACCGGTCATAACAACGACAGACACTGATAACTAGTCTATTAGTGCCTGTTGTTGTTAAGAACCGGTATTGATGGTTTGTTCCACGATAAAAGTTAAAAATTCAAATTAGCAGTAGCATCACTATTGACATCTGAAAGTATCATCATCATATCATAAATATAGATAGTAGTCACAGAAATTAGTAGTAGCTATAAATCTCAGAAACATTTTTTGATGAACACATATACTATATACAAAGTCTTACATACAAACACCAGGAGCAACAAAAACTCTCACACAACATAGGCCTCACAACCTTTTTTGTAACTAATAGATGCAACTTAAATACGCTTCTTGTATTTTGAAGATGCTGGCGTAGATCTTTTAGAAGACTGTGGCATAGATTTTGATTGTTGTTGGCCATCTGTGGACACATGAAAGACACCGGAATCTGAAATGACGTGTTGATTGATAAATCCTAGAAGTTGTTCCTGAACTGCTAGAATTCTTTGTGGTGAGATTCCTTCGGTTCGATCATTTACCTGCAATTTCAGTAATCAAAGTTAATCACTTTTCACATGTGCAAATTGAAAGTTGTTTAAACATGATGTTTGTCTTGCGTCAACTGTGAAGTTTGCATAGTCCTTCGGATGGACGGACAAATACATAGCTTCTTTAACGGGTTCAATCATATTGAGACATACATAGAAGCCACATTGATTGTTTCCATCAGGTTGTCTCCTACAATTCAAGTTAATTTCGAACCGGAGATCTTTTGTGAATGGAAGGCACCTCTCATTAGCCTTAACATATCTGTGATACACCCTGTACATATATTCTTAGAAGTTATAATTAGTGTTCATGATATAACAAATAAAAAATAAAACAATGAATTTACCTTTGTAAGACATCTTTGAGAAAGACAAAAGAATCATAGCAAATGGTTATTCATAAGTAAAAAACAAAGTGAAGTGTGTATATAGCAGTTATTCATAAGTGATGAACACATACCCAAAATTGTAAGGTAACAAAATTTTGTTTTTGTTTTGTGATGTCAAGAGAAAGCCGAATATGTATTCCTCTGTCTTTTTCGGCTGAGAAGATACCATGGTTTCGTTGACACGCAATGGGTCCATTATAGCAGTATCTTTGATTTTCTTGTCCTCACACATTTTTAAAATCATTCTACAAAAAACCAAAATAATTAAGATTAGGTAGATAGGGTGCATCAAAATATACTCAGAACTAGACAAAGACGTGACTTACAATACCCACAAACAGATGAGTTGAGCTCCAAGAGCATCTCCTTGCAATAATTGATACACTTCATCCCAAAAGACATACTCCTCACCATCACCATGTAAAAAATCTTTGTGTCTGTATCGAAATGCAAACATCTCTCTACCATCTTTTGCTTGTTCCATGTACCAGCTATGGAAATTCCGTGTTTACGCGCTTCATCAAACAAAAATTCATCAACCACTGGTTCACCAAGAACAAAACTCTTACGGGTAGGCTTGGCAACTTCGATCCTCGATTCATCCATATATTGATCTTTTGTTATTCCAGCACTGGCAAGAAATTCATCAAGATTTTGCTCTTGGCTTCTCTGCTCTAGAATCTCATTGGACCTTTGCCTACAAGACTTTTTATATATTATGCGTGCAAAGTTAGTTGGTGAACCTCGAGGAGGCTTGCTCAACGTCCGTAGAAAGCTAACTTCGTTCTGTCGATCGGCCTCTGTCCTCTCAGGAATTGTTGGCTTCTTAAAAAACTTTGTGACATCAGCACGCACCGATTCATTAAGTTCCTCATCGGTCTTCTCATAAGATAGCTTAGGTTGTGCTTTCTTAGGTCGTGCTGAATGAGGTTTTTTGCCTTGCTGTGGTGACATAGTGGGCCTTCCCAGTCTTCCTTGTTGCATTTGGGAAGCTGGTCGCTTTTGTACGGCTAACCTCTTGGGGGACGGTTGGTGTTGTAATGATGTTGCTGCTCTTGTCACCCCTAACCTCTTAGGCGACGGTTGTGATGAGGTTGTGTAAGATCTAAGACACCGACTAGAGGGGGGGTGAATAGGCGGTTTTCAAAGTTAATTGCAACTTGATCAAATTAATGCGGAAAAAAAAAACAACGGATCAAGAGCAAGATAAGAGGCTATTTCTAGGTTGATAATTGAACAAAGATTTGCAATCTAAAATAAATCAATTTCTAGTGAAATAAGCACAAGAGCAACCGAAATAAATCAAACACTAGAAATTAAACAAACCTAAGTTGAATCTAGTAAGGGGTTTGCAATCCTAGGATGATATGCAACAAGATAAACTTCTAGGAAATTAAAGCTCAAAAGTAAAGGGACAAGGAGAGACACAAATTTAACCCGTGGTGTCGATGACTTGCTGGTCACCCCTAATCCACGTTGAGGTGGACTCAAGCCTTTGATTTGCTCCTCTATCAAGCTTGCACTTCTCCAACAAGAAGGGCTCACAAAGAGCAACTTGACCTTGAGCCAAATCAATCCCTCGAGCCGCTCCAAACCTCGATTCCACTAGGGTTGCCCTTTGCCGCTCCGGCGAGGTGAGCACCACACCTCTCACAACAATCAACCGGGCCTCCTTCACAATCTTCTTGAAGGGGTCACGGTTGCTCCACCACCAAGCCGTCTAGGAGGTGGCAACCTCCAAGAGTAACAAGTCGATGACGCTTGCTTGGAGAATCACTAGTGCCACAAAGCTCGAATCGATGAAATCAAGCACTAGATGCTCTCACACTCTCTATGGATCAACAAGGGGTCAAGAGTGAGAGAGAAAGGCTCAAGAGTATGTAGTATGCAGTGGAAATGGCCAAGAGAAGTGCCTTGCACGAGATGGGGAAGTATTTATACCCCTCACATCAAAAAACTAGCCGTTATTGGCTTTCTGCACAGCTGGCGGTCAGACTGCGACTCTGGCGGTCAGACCGTGGTGGTTGGCAACGTTCATTTTTGCAATAAATGCATAGAGGAAGAATTTTAAATCTAGAGCTGGCGGTCAGACCAAGCCTCTGGCGGTCAGACCGCCAGAGGAGCCCGAGCAAAAGCACTCTCTGGAGTGACCATGGCGGTCAGACCGTCCCTTTGGCGGTCAGACCGTCAGAGGAGCCAGAAACAAACACTCTCTGGACTGACCCTGGCGGTCAGACCGTAACTTTGGCGGTCAGACCGTCAGAGGAGCCAGAAAAAAGCACTCTCTGAGTGACCCTGGCGGTCAGACCGTCCCTTTGGCGGTCAGACCGCCAGAGGGGCTCAGAGGAGAGACAGCCTCTGAGGGGTGCTGGCGGTCAGACCAAGCTTCTGGCGGTCAGACCGCCAGACCCTGATTCAGCACACTTGATTTTCTCATTTTCTAGGATTTCTCTCAACAATTTTCCTTCTTTTTCAAGGGAAATTTCAAGGACACTTTTGCGGTTAATTGGTAAGCAAATCGAGCAAAAAGTGGCAATCTATAGATGCTCCAAGCAAATGACAACCAACCCCTCTTAATAGTATAGCGCTAACCTAAAATCCGGTTATTTTCTCCTCTAATCACCTTATGACCGGTAAAAGTAAAAACCTATTGATTATATCTTTGCCTTGCGCCATTCGTTGTCCTATTTGTATGTGAGCTCGACAGTATATTTGTTGCCATTTCACAAAGCAGGCTCAAATATTCAATAATTTCTAGCAAGGACTCAAGTAGCGCATTAATCCACAAATATGGATTGTCATTAATTACCAAAACCACAATTAAGGGCCTAGATGCTTCAGGTTGCCACATTGGTTGCCTCTAGCCTCTCGGGTGACAACTGCTGATGTGATGAATCTGCCTGCTCGGCGTCGTCTAGGCTCTTGGGTGATGGTTGTTGTTGCGGCATTTCATCTTGGCCTCATTCGTGCGGCAAATGTGCGGAGCTTGAATTACTATCAGAGTCCAAGTCACCAAACACGATGTCACGCTTTCGCCACAACACGTATGAGCCAACATTCTTTTTAAGCATAACTTCACCCGTTTGTCCAGGGAATTCCAGTTTGAATTTATGGCCAGCCGGGGTTACACTGTCCAAATATACCATTGCATACCCCTTTGGTATCGGCTGACCATTGAAGGTAGTCCCTTCATCCGTAGGCTCGGCCAACCCAGAACCCACCATAATCGGGTCACCCAATAGAGACGAAACCAACTTGCATGGTGCACTCTCTTTAAGGTCATCAATGGCATAATGAGCATTGTCCTCTTCTACCAATGGTGTGGATGCACAACTACTCCGATTGCTAATTTGACTTGTAGCATTTGATTGCCTTTCCCAGTCGCTTCTAGCTTTGGCTATTTCCTGTTGTATCATCTCAGCTGTCTTTCGCCTCTCATTTTCTAATATGAGCATGATATCATCATCTGTGTTTCTTCTTCTCCTATAGCTATCAGCGTTTGATTGCATTGCAATCTTCCAAAACTTATTACCAAAGGATCTTGTACGTCCCGGATGCTCCTTATTGCCCAATGCATAGGTTAGCTCATCGTAATCCCTATGCGGCTTGAAAGTACCCTCCGAAGATTCAGAGTTGGCTTTTGCTAAAAGTTCAGCTAGATGTTTATCCCGCTCGTCCTTGAAGATTAATTCTCCCTCGGGTGATAAAGTAACTCCTCTAGCCCACAAAAACCTCTTACATCGAGGGTTCCAGTTAAGCGTCACTGGAGTACCACCCAAGCAAATTACCTCTTGTTCCATCATTTCAAATTGGCTTTCTTTGCCTGCGTAACCCCGTGATCCTGTTCGATGGGGATACAGGTTCTTCTTTGCATTTATCTTGTTTTTCTGACTGACGGCTTGAGCTTCAGCCGAATCCTTATACTTTATGAATGCATTCCAAAAAGGTTTCACTGCTGGATATTGATTCCAGTCTGGTGTGAGACCTTGCAAGTGAAATTTTCTATATAATGTACCCTTAAATGTTTTGAAAGAAAGGGCACATGAGGAAAGGGCCCTCTGCTTCACTACCTCCATGTCACATCCAGTAGGGAACTCAAACTTGTCCATCAGCTGTTGTCATAGAAACTCTTTAATACTATTGGGCACTGCATACTTATCGACACTTGCATCTTTCCTCCAAAACCGATAAGTTATGGTCACATGGTCTCTTACGAGCTTTCCAATTGTTGTCTTCCATATAGTTGACGCACGCTTAGGTTCAAGGGGTTCCCCGTTTTGGTGGACATGTGTGATGGTAAAATGCCCATCAGGGAGTTTGCTCGGACCACGCCCACGCTTGATTTGTGTGGTTAGGCTCTCATTGTGATGACCCTCTTCATCACCATCACGTCCTCTTCCCCCCTGATCCTCTCCATCACCATCTTCATTTGCAATTGCACCTTTCTCGAAGTAGAGGTAATCACTTGGGCTTCCATGTACATCCTCATCACTATACTCTCCATCTGGCGCTTGAATATGTTGCAAGGGGTGCTGACTTGGCCTATCCATCCGATCATCCCCAGTGGCTTCATGTAGCTCATGATCTGGACCCTCGATGGGTTGGGGTACTCGTGTTTTACGTGGCATTCCTACAACAAATGAAACATGAGTTTGTTTATTTATAGAAAAGTATGAACCATTAATTTTGTATCTGCAACTTGACAACAGGACATGCCACAAAGCACTATACTACCAACCGTGGAAGACTGCCGAAGGGTGCAAAACAATGTTTCCCCACATTTATCAAAAAGGTTTGTGATAGGTAATCTATACTACAAGGACTTACATCGAGGACTTGACAAGGCTATATCCAGGACTTCACAAGCACTATACTTCACAAGGCTATATCCATGACACTACAAGCACTATACTTCACAAAGCTTTTGTACTGTTTTCATGTTGCTTCCCTCCTATTTTTGTACCAACAATCAGGTATTAGTACAATATAACTTGGTACATGACTTGTGTTAATGACCACAAATTTAAAATCTGCAAGCACAAAAAAATGGTTGTATTTAAGCAATGCTTTTTAATTTTCAGGCGTCCATTATTGTTCTTCCAGGCTATAAGCCCCCTGTTGCAGCATGTGCTATGAATGAGGTTTTAGAATGGATTTCTGCTGAAGCATTGCTTAAATACAACCTAAAAGTAATCAATCGTCCCATTCATCACAATTGAACCTAAAAGTAATCCAAACTTTGCACTGAAACCTAAAAACTCATGGTCACAAGGCAACAGCTTTACATCTGGTCCAAGTATACACTGTAGTGAAACAAGGGCTCAAAATGATCGAAATTGACTCATAAACTCCCGATGACCTTGTCCCAACGATCGCGACCTCCTTATCCCAATGTGCTGGTAAAAAAAAAATCTCACCGGCAGAGGCGGCGGCCGCGAGCGTTAGCGTCGGCGGCGGTGGGAGAGAGCCGTAGGATCACCGGCGGTCGAGAGTGGGCAGCAGGGACAGCGGGCGTGAGCGGCAGAGGTGGCAGGGCCGGCGGCTACGCGGGTGGTAGAGGCGGCGGCGTGTGCGGCAGAGGCGGCTGACGAGAGCGCGGCGTCGGAGCGGCCGCGAGCGGGATCGTCGGCGGCGGCGGGTGACAGCAGCAGGGTTGCCGGCAGGAACAGGAAGAGGCGCGAAGGGATCGACTTTGTTTTGGTGAAAGTGAGGAACGGGCGCGGGCGGGTCTTATAACTTTTGATGAAAACACAGCATCAATGTCGGTTCGCAACCAACCGACACTGATACTTCACTATCAATACCGGTTCCACTAAGAACCGGCACTGATACTACTCTATCAATACCGGTTCCACTTTGGAACCGGCACTGATACTCCACCATATCAATGCCGGTTCAATACTGGAACCGGCATTGATATTCCACTATCAATGCCGGTTCTGTTGTGGAACCGGCATTGATAGAGTAGTATCAGTGTTGGTTCGAGGTGCAACCGACATTGATACTTCATCAATGTCGGTTCTAAATTGGAACTGGTATTGATAGTGGAATTTTAAATTTTTGTAAAAGGAAAAAAGCTCTCCTCTCTTTATTTTTTTTAAATATGACTATCTCCTCACTGAATACTTGAAGCTAATTAATTACTTAATAAAATCCCTGTAAGTGTTGAATAATTTTTTGAAAGAACCGTTACGTGAAAATTGTTACAACAGTACCATGCATGATATGAGAAGTAATTTGTTTTAAGATAAAAGCAGGGGAGTGTCCTACTTGTCTGGTATTAATTTTGGATACAAGTAGTATAATAGTTAGTTAAATATTACATGAAAACTTGTTTCTTTCATCTAATAATGATAGCTTCATTATGATCACGACGTATGTAGGTAGGTTCCTCGCTGTCGTCAATGAGGGGGAGGACGATATCCTCTCCGAATGGAGGTAGGTCATCGAATTGATTGTAGTCTTCCTCATCAATAACATCCTCAACACCAACAATATTTCTTTTTCCTTGTAGAACGATATGGCGCTCCTCTTTGTTACAAGGATTTGGATCCTTAACATAGAAGACCTGTGTGACATCTTTGGCAAGCACAAATGGTTGTTCTCTATAGCCGACAAATTTGAAATCGATGATTGTCATAACGTACTTGTCGATCTTTAGTCTATGTGGTAGTACAACCCATTGACAACGAAACAGAGGGACCTTTAATTTTTCTCCGTACTGAAGTTCCCATATCTCGTCTATGAAGCCATAGTAGGTCTCCTCTTTTCCATCACAATCATAGGCATCAATGCGAAAACCGCTATTTTGGTTACAGCTTTTGGTGTCTTGCGTCCTTGTGTAAAATGTATAGCCGTTAATGTCATACGCTTGATATGTATGGATCGTAGTTGACGGTCCGTTAGCTAGCATTTCCAATAGTACCTCATCTGCACTCTTTTCATCGTTGTGAACTATTTCCATCATATGTAATCGCAGCCAAGTGCCGAAATTATCTCTGTGTTCCTTTGCAATCCAGTCCTCTGACTTTTTTGGATGTTTGGTCCGTAGCATTTGTACGTGCTTGTTGACATATGGGCCCACCACTACGGACTGTTGAAGAATGCAAAAATGTGCTTGGATGAATGAAACATAGTCGTTGACATTGATTGTTTTGTGTCCTCGTGTTCCTTTCCCTTTTAGTCGCTCCTCATGTCTTGATATTGGCAAACCAATTGATTTTAAATCCATATAGTCAATAGCAAACTCAATAACCTCCTCTGTTGCCCAGCCTTGTGCCATGGAACCTTCTGGACGACCTCGGTTACGAACATACTTTTTTAGAACCGTCATGAATCTTTCAAACGGATACATCTGATGCAAAAACACAGGACCAAGGTATTTCATCTCATGAACAATGTGCGTGAGAAAATGCGGCATTGAGTCAAAAAAGGAAGGAGGAAAAATAATCTCGAGGTTGCACATAGTGTTGATCAAATCGTCCTGTAACTTTGTTAGCTTTCTCGGATCAATGACCTTTTGAGAGATTGCATTGAAAAATGAGCAAAGTTTTATTATTGTATCTCGGACCTTGTCTGGTAGAATACCTCTAATTGCAACAGCCAGTAGTTGAACCATCATCATGTGACAATCATGGGACTTCTTAAAGCCGAACTTCAGTGTATTCATGTGCACCAGTCTCTTGACATTGGCAGAGTAACCAGTTGGAACTTTTATCCCATGCAAGCAACCGCATAGGCTCATCTTTTCTTGTTTACTAAGGGTGTAGCAAGCTGTTGGAAGTTTCTTTGACTCATTTTCGAGGACTGTATGATGGAGATCCTTTCTGAGTTTCATATCCTCTAGGTCCAAACGTGCTTTCAGTGTGTCTTTTGTCTTGCCAGGTATGTTAAGCAAGGTACCAACCACTGTCTCACATACGTTCTTCTCCACGTGCATGACATCAATTGCATGACGGACCATTAAGTCTTTCCAATACAGAAGGTTCCAAAATATTGATCTCTTTTTGAACAAACTATCAGATGGATCCTTTGTACTTTCTTTTCCCTTTCCAAGGACAACCTTCAGATTTTGTACCATCTTGAATACTTGTTTCCCATCACGAACCTTAGGAGCTTGACGATTCTCGACTGTGCCATCAAAAGCTGTTCTATTTCTTCTATATGGGTGATCTGCACGTAGAAACCTACGATGACTCATGTATACCACTTTCTTACAGTTTTTTAACCATATGTCACCAGTTTCATCCATACACCATATGCACCCATTGTATCCTTTTCTGAGCTGTCCTGATATGCTACCAAGAGCCGGTAAATCTTAGATCATTACAAAAAGCATAGCATGTAGAGTAAAAATCTCTTTTTTGTACTCATCCCATACTCGTACACCATCGTTCCATAGTACAAGAAGATCATCAACCAATGGTTTTAGATATACATCAATGTCATTACCGACTTGAGTCGGTCCGCTTATCAGCAAAGACATCATAAGAAACTTACGTTTCATACACAGCCATGATGGAAGATTGTAGATACATAGTGTCACAGGCCAAGTACTATGTGTGTGTCCTATGTCTCCAAATGGATTCATCCCATCTGTACTCAACCCCAATCTAATATTCCTTAATTCAGCTTTAAAGTTCTTGTATTTGTTGTCAAAGTTCCTCCATTGAATTCCATCAGCCGGGTGTCGAAGCTTTCCATCTTTCTTGCGCCCTTTCTCGTGCCATTGCATCAACTCAGCATTTGCTTTGTTAGCAAATAACCGCTTTAGACGAGGTATTATTGGAAAATACCAAGCAACTTTAGCAAGTGTTCTTTTAGCCCTATTGTTCTCACCCATATCATCTCCATCAATATGTTCACTGTTGGACTTGTAGCGTGATGAACCACAAACACGACATTCCTCTAAATTTGCATCATCTTTACGAAATAACATGCAGTCATTCCGACATGCATGTATTTTTTCCATTTTCAGTCCTAATGGACAAACAATCTTCTTAGCTTGATATGTGTTTTGAGGCATAACATTGGTAGGAAGGAAATCCTTCAAAAATTGTAATAATACAGTAAAACTTTTATCGGACCAACTGTTGCTTAGCTTCATTTGCAGCAATGTGAGAACAACATGCAACTTGTTGTATTCTTTCTTACAACCCAAGTACATGGGTGTCTCATAGTCTTCTTTCATCTTTAAGAGCTTTTGATATTCACTTTCACTAGAGAAATCATCCTCCACATTACGCAACATTTCATCAAGGTCATCAACATTATTGCGCAATATTTCATCTAGGACATCAACATCATTGTGCAACGTTTCATCTAGGTCATCAACATTATTTTGCCTCTCTACTGTCACATACTCGCTATCCATGTCTGACCAATATGTAGTAGGATTATTCGCTTGCAAATCCTCCTCAACTTCACCATCTTTAGTCCAACATAAATATCCATACATAAAACCCCTTGTAATCAAGTATGTACGAATCTCTTCTATATCTGAAAACTTCTTCAAGTTTTTACAATCACGACACGGACAACATATATAATAAATGTCAGACTTGTTTTTTAGCTTCTTATATGTTGTGACGGCTTTCAAAAAAGTTTCCAATCCAACGAGGAAGTGTTTAGTAAGAGTGCTACCATCATACATCCACGATCGATCCATCTGGTACATTAGAATTATTAGCATCATAAAAAAATCATTTATATATATACATATACATATATATAATTGATCAATTATTCATCGTGGAAATTACATAAGATCGAGCTAAAAGTTGAACAGCAATGTTGAACAGCTATAAGTTGAAATTACAAAGTTGAACAGTTATAGCCTTTGTAGCCTTATTCGATCAGCGCCACAGTGCAAAAGATCGAGCTAAAAGTTGAACAGCAAAAATATGCATGAAGGACATATATATTAAAAAAAATTGGAGGACTACCCATTCAGTCAACTTGAGCAACATCGAGATAAAGCAATCTTCAATTAATGAGCAATCTTAGAGAGTAATATAGATCAATCTTCTAATGTAAGTAATCTTAGAGAGTCAGAGCAAGCACTAAGAGTAGAGAGCTCAATCCACTAACCATAGATTTTAAAACCGGGTGCTAAGCTTAGAGAGCAAAAGTCATTGAAATAAGGAGGAAGAGCGCTTCACTAACCGTAGACAGCTTTAGATAGGTTGATTTCTTCCAAATTTTGAATTATCCACCCGCAACAATGTAGCTAGCTCCTGTCCCCGACCAGCAATGACCTCCTCGGTTTGGAGGAGGAAGAAGCACCGCTTATATACTCTGTATATTATCTATACCGGTTCATAACAGAAACCGGTACTGAAGATAAGATATCAGTACCGGTTCCTGTAAGAACCGGTATTGATACTTTTTGGCACTTTGAGTGCCGGTTCTTGTTGTGAACCGGCACTGATAGCCCGTTTTCGGTACCTGTTCTACAGGCTCAATTATTGATTTGCGACAGGACCTTTGAAACCGGTATTCAAAGTATATTTATACCGGTTTGGAAATATGCAGCATTGATGAAGGGGTATATTTGATGGTTTTTGTAGTAGTGGACTTTCTTCCTTCTCCTCTGGTTAGCCACAGCAAAGAAATATGTTGTGTTCCTATCTTCTTCAGTTACTTTCCTATCCCTGGACCGTTGTTTAGCTGCAATTTCTTCTTTCCGCCAGATTTGATTTAACTCATTATTAATCTCCTTCATTCTACTTCTCTCCTGGTCAGATAGCTGACCTGATTCGGCAAAAGTGTCCAAAATATCATATTCTAGAAGATTCTTCGTTTTCCGTTTTATTTTCAGCAGCTCTGTTGATGTTCCATCCTTTGCATTTTTTCCTTAGACGTCGGAGTTTTGTCTGCCAAACATCCAAAGGTCTCTCCTCTATACAAGGAGCGTTCCAAACCTGGGTAATCAGGCTTTTAAAATCAGCCTATCCTAACCACCACTTCTCAAATCTAAACAGCTGCTCCCTCTTTTTAACCACTGTCCTTGTGTTAATTAAGAGGGGAACAATGATCACTTCCATTTTTTGAAAGCGCTTTAATAGTTGATAAGGGAAAGTTAGCCTCCCACCCAGTTGTAGCAAAAACTCTATCTAAAGCAGCCATTATCAGGTTAGCATGATTATTGGCCCAACTGAATTTTCTACCCGAGGCCTTCATCTCTATCAAACCAAATTTGTTGATCCAATCATTAACAAAAGGTCAAGTGAACATTAAGTTTTTCATTGTTCTTTTCAGAACTATTTCTAACCAAATTTAAGTCACCTCCCCCCCCCCCCCATTAGGGTACAACCATCCCAACGATCCATAATATCATGTAACTCATCTAAAATTTTTGGGGCAATTGCTTATTTGACCCTGTTTTCAAGACGCTTTGCTCATTTGACTTCTTTTTTAGTTTTCGTGGATTTGACTCCATTTTGGGAAAATGAAGCTCCCGATCTAACCCTACTCTGTTATGTCATTTTCCTCTGTTAGCTTTTGGATTTAAAAAAATATTTAGTAAATGAATCGTATCGCTAAATATCCAAATTGCCCCTGGCTAACCCTAATATCCAGCCCAGCCCGTGCGTCCTTGACATATTCTCCTTCTCTCTCTCTCTTCTCTTTGGCGGCTACAGATCTGGTGCACGGGAGCGGTGGCGCGCGCGGCCAGCTAGCGCGCGGTCGGCAGGCGGCGGGCGCGTGGGTGAGTGAGCGCGCATGGAGGCGCGCGGGCGCGTGAGCGCGTGGCCGGCGAGCGTGCGGTCGGCGTGGTCGGGGCGCGGCGGGTGCACGATGCGCACTAAAATGCCTCAGTCCGAGGAACCAGTGAGGTACTTTCAAGCTTTTTTGGTTAACTCGAAAATAGATGCATGTAAGGAGCGATTTAGCATACCCGGTAGCTCATGGTGGTCAATTTGTTTTGATTTGTAGGTTGAATCACAACAAGTTGACTGTTGATGTTAGAATGAAGGCGTATTTCAGCTTGCCAGATGATGGACCAAGACGATATTTCAGCAGCCAAAATTTAAGGACAGTGGTTGATATTTCTAAAATAACATTAGATGAATTAGCTAAGCTCATAGGAGAAGAATATGATTGGGGCAGTAAGCAATACATTTCTTTGTCTCGCGCACTTGTCTATGATAATGTTGACATCAAATCTGATCAAGAATTGACTGAGTGACTGACTTTGAATGTTGATATTGGAGTAGCACACATCAATGCTGAAATATTTAATTTTGAGGGGCCATTGCAATGCTCACCGACGAAAACGAATGTTTCATCCAAGAGTGAGAAACAATCATAGTACTCCATCGTACCTATTGTGCAGCTACCATTTGAGCCACATAGTGAACTAGAAATGAGAAAATATGTAGAGAGTAGGGCAGCCAAGAAAGCTAGGAGTATAAAGAGAGCTAAAAAAGACGTTTGTATGATGATGATGAAGCTATAGGGGTTGATGAGGAAGACACACATTCTGACTATGATTTATTGGCTGCACTTAGTGACAGCAGTTATGACTCTGATCTAGTGCATCATCTGACTCTGATTATGATTCTGATTATTCTCCTGACATTGAAATCTCTGATCATGATGACGATGATGATATCCCTGCCTTTCCATATGATGTTGCTGATCCTTGTATTGATGTGGGTACGATCCTTGTATTGATGTGGGTACGATGTTTTCAGACGTTGATCAGTGCAAATCAACAGTAACACATCATGCCATTTTGCATGATTGTGCATTCACTACTGTGAAGAAAAGTAAGGCAAGATTTAGAGCGAAGTGCAAAAATACTGACACGGGATGTGAGTGGGTATTTTTTGACAATACCAACAAGAAGTATACAGGGTGCAAAGTATATATGAGCTCATAATAGTTTATGCATTCACTACTTGTAATACGATTTTATGAACTCATTTAATGTGATTTTTTCATACAGGTTGAATCTGTTGGCTCACCCCACACTTGTACTTCTGTCAATAGGTGTGGTGACACAATGGCTACATCAAGTTGGGTAGCTGACAGGCCCAGCGCGCAGCAGCCCATCTCAGCTCCGCCCTCACCCGCCTTGGGCCGCCTCCGCGCCCACTCGGCCCAACAAGGCCAGCAGCAGCGGCCCCGCTCAGCCCACTCACGCGCGACGCGGCTCGGCCAACGCAACGCGCGCGCCCGTAACCCTAGCACGCCGTCATCGCCATCTGCTCCGCCCGCGCGCGCATTCAATACGCATCGCCGTTGATCCTCGACGTTTGCGCCCTACCCTAGGTCCCTGTGCCTATAAATGGGAAGCCCAGCTCGCCCTCTTTCGTTTTCCCCAAACCCCGCCGCCTCTCGTGCTCCACAGCTCGCGAGCGCCACCACCGAAATCCCGCCGCCTTTGGCCACAGTGGCGCGCGTCTCTCCGGCCACCCCCGCCCACCGTCGACCCCACGCCGAGCTCCTCCTCTCCGCGCCACCTCCCTCAAGGCTTGGATCGAGGCGCGCCTTCCACTGTACCGCCACCGCGACGCCGCCGAACCTCCGCCGCCACAGCTCGTCATCGCGCGCTGGCGCCCGCCGCTCGCCGGCGACCGGTGAGCCTCCCCGCCACCTCCGCGCCGCCTCCGGAAACCCACCGGAGCTCGAGATGGCCGAGCTCCGGTGAGCTCCTATGGAGCACCACCGCTCGCCTGCGCGGACTGTCGCCGCCACCCTGCCGGAACCGCTCCCTGCCGTTGGATCGCCGATCTTCGGCCCAGAACTGATCTGGCCTTTTTGAACCGTGAATCGACTTCGCGAGCCCATGCACCCAGTCCACCCTACATCTTGTGAACCTGGTCCACACTTTTTCAGTATTAAAATAATTCAAATGAAAATCCTCAGCCTTCATCTTTGCAGATTAACCCTGAACCTTGGCTTAATTGTGCTGTGGTCCTATCTTTTGCATAGCAGGCTTGTATTTAATTTAATTATGCTGTAAATTGTTCATTTGCATAAAAACCCCTCTCATGTTAATAATTTGTATCTGCCCCTGCTATTTTACAGAAAGCACCCTATACTTGTAAATAATAATGATTGATAAATATAACAGCCCTAGTCATTTTACATAAAGATCCCTATTCTTTAATAGAATTACATAAAAGACCTAGTATTCAACTAATTGTGCTGAATCTATTCTTTTGCATAAAAGCCTTCTGCTTTAATAATTTATAATTACCTGCTAATTTACAGTAAACATCCTAAATCTTTTAATAATGATATAATATAATCTGAACCTAACCTTTTTATAACAAAACCCCTGTTCTTTTGTAAAATTGCATGTAAGTCCTTGAATTATGTCGCTTTCACAAATAAACATATATAACCTGCTGTCTTTGCAAATAAGCCATTGTTTTATTCTAATTACATGAATGCCCCTTTGTTTATGTTTCTATAATTGCAAATAGGTCCCTGTTAGTGATGTTTTTTTAAGTTCAGTCCTGATAGCATCAAACGAGCATATCTTTTCACTCATAGCTCCGTTTTTAGTGGTTTTCGCGCTCACGAACTCGTAGCGATGAGTAGAATCTTTTAGAATAGTTGTTTGTAGCTTTTGTTGCTGTTTTAATCTGCTTTCTCATTATTTTTTGTTTGCTTGTCTTGTTTGCGTTGTTTGACGTTGCGATGCTAGAAGGCGAGCAAGTGAAGATAATTAAAGACTTGAACTTTACAGATCTTGAGAGCAGCAGTAAGGCGAGAACAGGCAAGTGTCCTTGACCATAGTGCTCCTACTTCTATCTGTCTGTCACCCTGCATGCAATAATTTGAATCATATGAGTCATACCCTTCCTGATTATCCTTGTCGCCTCGATTTGGGGTAGATAACATATGATTATTCCAGGCTTATTCTTGCTATGGTTGGGATGGGTAAAACCATGAACTTTATTGATAAACTTGATTAATGCTCAACTTCAATTAATGATCAACATGGGTAATGGAAGTTGGTAGCAACTTATAGTATGGGTGATCTTAACAGGCGGATGGTGAGGTTGTGGGTTTGTGGTTCTGTGTAGTACCTTGGTTTGTGGATAGTTTCTGCTTGGGATCATAAGAAACCGGTTCATGGAACGCGTAACCATGACTACAGCACAAATCACAAGTTGATTATGGAAAACTTGATTAAGTAGCTTGTAGGTTCCTTTATACCACTACAATTAGGGAAAAGGTACGGATGGGAAGTCTAGACCTAGGAGATGTGAATGTGGGTAACATACACTACCCATGGCGCAAGAGGGGGCTGCCGTGGTAAGGGTAAGCTTCCACGCCAGTGAAACCTTAGCGTGATTGCAGGCGGTCTAGGAATCTCTTTTGAAAGATCATGCGGTAGTCTCTTGGCCTCACACGATAGGAAGTGTGTGGGTAACATGGAGACATAGTCACTGATGGGTGACGGAATCACCGATTTGTGGGTACAGTTGTGCACCTCTGCAGAGTTATAAACTATCTGGATAGCCGCACTCGCGGTCATAAGCGGCTTGGACATTTCCATGATTAAATGGGATGGGATCTGGTGGGGTACACAGATCTGGGTTGGATTCTGGTAGGGAGCCAGGGGGATGTTAAAGATAGGTAGTCTGTAACATGGTACGACGTAGAGTAGCCTTTAGGATGGCAAGTCACTAGCTTGCCATGGTGCACCAGTGTGTACCATAGATTTATCATCTAGTAATAGGTTGCTTAAAATAAATCTAGACATAGATGCTTTCTACAGTCATATCATGTTTTTTTTGCCTTTCTTTTGTTAAGCCTCACATGTCATATATTTCCTATACTTGCGGAGTACGATTTATGCAAATAAATTATACTCACACTTGCTAGTTCCCCACTCGCCATTTTTGCTACTCGGAGGATAAAGAAGAGATGGACTATATCGAGGAGGACCACTTCTAGGCGAGTTGTTCACCCGGTTGACTGCTTGTGGAGTTTGGTGTTGTCTTCCATGTTGCTCTGATCGTCGTTTCATGTAGTCTTTGGTAAGGCTCTAGTTTCGTTTCGGTTCCTTTTTGTTGACATTGGTTTTCTCTGTGTACCACTTATATTGTTAGGTATGTGTGAAACTGCATCCTGGGCACACATACGGGACTCCTGGTTTTCGTTGTAAAACCGGGTGTGACAATATGGTTATGTTTGGTCATTGATGTTCCACTTAGCCTAACTTGGTCTTATTGCGTGTCCATCTTTCACACTAGTATGCTCGGTGCAATACCTCTTAATATATGGATAGTTTGGATTTTTTTGGCAAAAAAAAAAAACAGTTGGATGTACTTCGTGGGAGTCTCGGTCAGTTGATTGTCTTCCATGTAAATGCGATGATATGACAACATGAATTAGTCACATCAATACAATTCTTAAGTTTTTAGTGATTTGACGTAATTTCAAATCCATCGCAGCCTTGATCTCAGGGTCCAATCTCCAGAACAAATTCTATAACAACCATGAAAAAAAATAAAGTTGATTATGATTAGGATCCAATGGAAAAGGTAGGAATGCATAACATACTAATGATGTTACGTATAGACTTTCCCAATAAGTTTCTGCAGTCAACCTCAGGTTCGCTGTCATACGCATTGAATTTGCATCCACAGTATTTTCAACGCAATAAAATGTTTGTTGAAGTTTAATTTGCACAAGCTTATGTACCTACATATTTCCGTGTAGTTCAAGGGCAAGCTAGGTAGCTAGTTCAGTTATCAGCTACCAAAGTGCCAGACAGAGTGCATTTTAAGAATTTCTACAAACAAGGCCACATCGTCCACCACAAGGATATATAGGGTAAAGGTCAGGATATGCTTATAAAGACGCTTACTACTTTCTTCTGCCTGCTCGTGGGCGTTCGTATTGTTCGGAGCGGCAAAGAGGAGTACCAGATCGTTACTCTGGCTTCAAGGGAAGAAACCTCACCCTTGACGGTGGAGCGAGGGTCATGCCAAGTGGCCTGCTTCAGCTAATTGATGGCCGGGTCCGACAGAAAAGCCATGCATTCCACCCAAGTCCGCTGCTTTTCCAGGAGCCCTCCATTGTGAATGGCAAGGTGCAGTCCTTCTCGATATCCTTTGTTTTTGCCATCCTCTCTACCGAGCTAGTAAGTGGTCATGGCCTTGCCTTCTTCGTTGCACCAAAGAAGAATTTCTCGTAGGCGTTCCCAACCCAGTACTTGGGACTGTTCATCGACCCTACTAATGGCGACCCAAACAGTCACATATTCTCTGTTGAACTGGACACAGTCCAAAATTATGATTTGGGTGATCAGTGGCAGTCATGTTGGCATCAATATCAACGGCACTCTATGCAATCTTTCGATGCGGGCTACTACGACAACAAGAGTGGTATTTCAAAAATTTGATACTTAGCCATAGGGCGATGCAAGTGTGGGTGGATTATAACAAAGAAACCACTCAAGTTGATGTGACTATTGCTCCCCTTGATGTAGCAAAACCCGTGAGACCACTTCTGTCTACGACCTACGGTCTCTTAACACTTATTACTGCTCCAGCATATATTTGTTTCTCGTCCTCAACAAGCACAGTGACCGGACAACACTACGTCCTCTGGTGGAGTTTTGACATTACAAAACTTCCTGAGTTGCCTCATCTTAGTCCAAATGTTCAGTCAAAGGTACTGAAAGTAACTTTGCAAATAGCAATTTGTGAGTTGTTTTCCTGATTTTTAGGATTATATGTTTACTATATTAAAATAATTGATGTATTTGCTATAGAATTTTAAAAAAATTATAGTAGTTAGATTTAGATGAAAGGGTTGTAAATGCTGATTGCAAGTTACCCTTATTTGAGCTAATCAAAAATTGACTCCCTTTCTACCTATAATCACGTAAAAAACTGCAATAGTTTCCCTGATTCCAAAAAAGGATGAAATAACATCACTACATTCTAGACACAATATTCTTTCGTTGGTCGGAAAAAAAAAATCTTTCAGATGGTACTCCCTCGTTCACATATAATTGAAATAGTTAACTCCTTCACAAAAAAATGAGTGTTATGAACTTTGACCATTTCTTTTATTTTAAAAAATAATTCAAATATATAAAATTTTTAAGATATAGTTTAAATACTTTAATGATGAATCAAATTATAAAAATATATATAATATTATACATAATTTTTTTTAAAGATGTCACGATCATGTGTAAACGTTTATTTAAAAAAAACATGTGTAAACGGATGGAGTACGGTATAGGTGTAATTCGGGCTGGTCCGGCACGGCATGGCCCAGCCCCGGTCGTGCTCGTGCCTTCACCGAGCCGTGCCTACCTGGCCCACGGCCTAGCCGGCGGCCCACGGCACGATCCAATGAGGCTAAACGGGCCATTTTGGCCCGATAGCATGATCAGCCCATTAATAAATATGCGTATTTTTTTTAAAAAAAAACTAAAAATATGCATATGGGGGTTTGAACTAGGATTTTTTACATTATAAAGGTCATACTACCCAGTAGATCACATAATTTTTAATATTTTTTAAAAAATAATAAATTTATTTACACTAAATTATTAAAACGGATCGTGCCGCGCTCTCGTCGCACCAAAACTAGCGGATCTCGTACCGACCCATTTGCCGCGGCCCCGTATGTACAGCTACAGAGTACGGTCAGCCCCACATCCATCGCCACTCACCCGACCGTATCTCTCTAGCAGAAGTGGCGGCCGCCGGATGCCCAGCCTGGCAGCTGGCACTCTGGAGTCTGGACAGCCATGGCAATGCGCTCTGCGGTGCGGCGCGGCCTTCCCCAGCCACCCCTGGCGCCCTGCATCTCCGGCGCCTTCCTCCGCGGCCGGTTCTCCCCCCGCGCCCCCCTGTGCCGAGCAGCTAGCTCCGCTTCTACGCCGTCAGCCGGAGGGTACATTCCTCCATTATTCAGGTGAGAGGCATCAGATAAACATGCAGTGGAGTGATTCTTAGGTAGCTATGTGGAAAAGGCTGATTTGTTGATTGGGTTTCTTTCTTCGGTTCCCCGTGCAGCGTCGCGCCGATGATGGACTGGACGGACAACCACTATCGGACGCTCGCACGGCTCATCTCCAGACACGCGTGGCTGTACACAGAGATGGTTGTCGCCGAGACCATAGTGCATCAGAAGGATAACTTGGTAAGCGTGCGTATTCACTTGCAAGCTTTCCAGATTCTATCAGAGTCAAAGCTGTGGAGCATATCTTGTGTCCAGAATATTTTGTTTCCAGACACAGAGTTATATGTTTGGGGAGAGTAATGATGGTTTCAAATTTTCTTGACAAAACGTGCAGGATAGATTTCTAGCATTTCCTGAGGAGCAGCATCCTATAGTGCTGCAAATTGGTGGAAGTAATCTGGAAAATTTGGCCAAGGCAACTGAGCTGGCAAATGCGTATTCATATGATGAGATCAATCTGAAGTAACAATCTAACCTATCTCTCATCTGACCATGCACTTTTATTTAACCATTCCATATGTAATGCACATGTTACTTCTCTGTTAGCTGTGGCTGCCCCAGTGGCAAAGTTGCTGGTCATGGTTGCTTTGGTGCTCGACTAATGTTTAATCCAGAGGTTTGCTTCGGGAACTCAAAATCTAAAACTCTAGATTGTTGTGAACTCTGATCTCGTTCCCTGTCATTCATACATGTTGATTCGTTTCTCTGAAGTTTGTAGGGGATGCTATGTCATCTATTGCAGCAAATTGTAATGTCCCTGTCAGTGTTAAGTGCAGAATTGGTGTTGATGATCGCGACTCTTATGAAGAGCTATGTGAGTCTTCTTCATATACATTTGATGATGGCTTTCGAATATTTGAAAAGACATTCTGAGTTGGGATTACACTCTAATGGATTGTATATGTGCACACAGAAAGTGACCAATAGAGGGTAACTGCAAGATGCAGCTAGCTTTTTCATTCAGACAGAATAGGTCAACCTCCAGAGGTTCCAATAAAAGTTTGTGCAACATACTAGCTGCAAACTTAGTTAGTTGATTAATGTCTAGTCAAACCTGGACATCACTAAGGATCTAGCCTTTTCCCGATGTTAGCCAAAATTGTCCCAGTTGGAGGGAAGTTTGTATTATGTTTATTGGTTTCTATTTACTTTACACAACCTAATAGAGGCTTCGTATTATTAAATTGATAATCAGCCTTATGACACATGGTTCAAGCTTCATGTCATACTGAAGCCACACAGATTGATGATTTCATCATTCGTTTGTCTGCTGGATAGTTTCTGCATTCTGTGGTCTCATTTTTTCTAAGTTCATCACCTTCTGAAATATTATTGTGTGTTTAAATATGTAGTTTGTTTGCTAATGATTTTGAGAGACAAGTTCAATATGCTTGTTTTAGCCACAACTACTGTCTTGTTCATGGTTTTTCATTTTATGAGGGAGTCTATTCTGTCTAATCTTATGGCCAATATTCATGGGCATAATGACATGCTAATATTACTATAATAAATGTTATACTATTGCCTGACATTTGTGTACATTGTTGGTTTTCACTAGGTGAGTTTGTTGATAAGATTGTCTCAAAATCTCCAACGAGGCATTTTATTATTCATGCACGGAAGGCATTGCTTAGTGGCCTCAGTCCTGCAGAAAATCGGAAAGTCCCTCCATTAAAGTATGTTTTCCCTTTTCTTTTTTTTGGCATGAAAGCACAGCATGCTACTACCTAATATAAAGGGAAAAAAAATTATACGGTGCTTTGAAGTAGTTGCATCATGTATTGTTTTCAGAAATCTATTGAAAAGATCACCACTATTGTTAAACCATGAGTTCCAATCCACATGCCCAATCCTGTTTCCAAAAAAAATATCCACATGCCTAATCCTTCCTTTTTTTTTTTAACACGGAAACAGCGAGGAAAGCCCCCTCTGTGGTACACATTCCTAATCTGATCATTTGGCTGGTTGCAGATATGAATACTATTTTGCATTGTTGCGAGATTTCCCAGAAGTACAGTTTACACTGAATGGAGGTATAACTACGATAGATCAAGTAAGTAGTGATTTCGCTGCGGATTTCACATCACTAGGAAATATGCTTTCATTTTGAGTGTTGCCATCCTTATAATTTGACACTTTCATGACATCAGTTAGCAGTATGACACTATGACTACCTTTCAAATCGTCGGATCTTTTTTGTGACTAGAACAAGCAGGAAATATTTTCAATTCACTCGTAACATTATTGGATATGTAATAATCGTTGTTGCCTTATGAGTTTTGTCTATCTCTATATGGACGGATCTTTTTCTTGTTGCACATATTTGGGCAGATTTAGACTATGAGTTTTTTCTATCTCTATATGGACGGATCTTTTTCTTATTGCACATATTTGGCCAGATTTAGACTGTATTTATGCACTATATGCTGTGAACTATAACTTATCTTGTGCTCCAGCTAATTATATGTTCATACATTGTGGAACATATATATTTGGAATTGAGTCTAAAAAAAAGTTCACATCTTTGGTTTCATTTATTTTAACATTATGTTCATTGCAGGTTAGTGCATCCATAAGGCAAGGTGCACATCGAGTTATGGTTGGCCGGGCTGCATATAATAAGTACGTCCTGTACTGAAAATTTATATTTTCTTCAATTCCAATATATATTTTCTAATTTGCAAAAGAAAATGAAAAAACTGGACATCAATTTTACAGTCCATGGAACATGCTGGGACATGTGGATGAGGAAATCTATGGTATGCCATCAAGATGTGTTTCTCGCCGCCAGGTTTAGCATATTATTTATATTGGTTATGATCTACCAGCTATTTCCTTTTTGGCTCAACCCTCTATTTCAGCTCCTCGAGAGCTACCAGGCCAGCTATTTCCTTTTTTGGCTCAACCCTCTATTTCAGCTCCTCGAGAGCTACCAGGTTTATGGTGATTCTATAATTGGACAATATGGCCCAAGTAGACCAAACGTGAGACAACTTGTCAAGGTATGAGCTACATTTAGCTGACAATAAATAGCAAACTGACATCTTCAGTCAATATCTCTTCTGCTTCTGCTTCTGCTTCTTATGTTCCCATTAAATGTTTTGTTATTTCA
Organism: Oropetium thomaeum; assembly: GCA_001182835.1. NCBI lineage: Eukaryota > Viridiplantae > Streptophyta > Magnoliopsida > Poales > Poaceae > Oropetium > Oropetium thomaeum. The sequence continues at coordinate 26,668 of LFJQ01000040.1, read as the reverse complement.
TTTTCATTGCAATAGGACTGAACACCAAATGTATTGTGGCTTTATAATTTATGGAAGAACTGTTACCCCAGCTTGCTAATAGTGCTTGGAAAGTTATGCTACCGGACCAAATTCGAAAAGACTAAATGATTCTGTTGTCTACCCTTACTTGCTTGGAGACTAAAAGGCTCTGTTGTTGTTTATTGTACTTGTACCAAATGAGTCTTGTACTTGCATTTGTCTTTTCCCAATTTCTTCTATATCCTAAATTATGCAAACATGTACTTTTCTAGTTGATAATGGCTGAGGGAATCAATTGGTTTTTGACAGCCATTGTTGCACTTATTCCACTCTGAACCTGGCAACAGCCAGTGGAAACAAAAAGCTGATTCTGCATTGCGTCACTGCAAGGTAAGTGAACACAACTATAACCCTATCTCTTATTTTCAGCAAATGATGACAAAATGAAGCACTACATACTCTAAAGAATTAAGTAAGTGAAAAAAAAAATAGAGATTGGTGCTACTGTTGTAGATCCCAAATGAACATGATAAAAATTCTCAAGATTATACTTCTATAGGCTCATTACCTAAGAGATTGGGACGAGAGGGTTCATCCTGAACCTTTTTTGGTTTTATTAGTGCAAGTCTGATCTGAATCCTAAGGGAGCATGCGGATCCCATGTTTAGAACGTTTAAAATTATCTTGTAGTGTTCTGCAGTTCTGTTCTAGCTTATAAGCGGTAGGTATAGAATTATACAAAATAGTTTCCTCTAAAAGGTATGAGCCGCTGCCCCAGCAACATCAGATGGTGCAACAAACTGGTGACAATAGCATCAGGTTGTAGCAACAAATCCTGGTTTAGATTAGTTCTGCTTTGGCTGAGGTTCCACTGGTCATGTTATGGCTGATGCCCGCAAGGGTAATGATTGCTCATGGATCGCTTATGAAGGGATGACTAAAGTGCCTCCCCTAATATTGGATGTAAATCCTCTGTTGAGCTCTTATGCTTAGCATGCAAAGTAACCGAGAGAAGTTTTGCAATGAAAAAGCAGATGTGATGTAAAATCCAAAGAATGTATCATTCATGAGGACATTATCTACATCTTTTTAAATAATTCATTTTTGACATAGGAAAACATTAGTCACTAGTTTTTTGCATATTTACAGTCGCATCTTTTTTTTTGGTCAAAATTGACGTTCTTAAATGGCAAAAGATTAATTATGAGTTTTTTATATGCAGACCGTTAAATCATTCTTAGAGGAGACTCTGGACGCAATACCGGACTCTGTTCTTGACAAACCAATAACCAGAGAATCATCCAGTGGGCAAGGGTATTTTACTGATGTGGACTCTCTGTTGCCGCCAAGATATGCCACGCTGACCAACTGTAACTATGTAAGTCCAGAACTTGTCGCTGCGTCCACTTGAAAAGCGATGTTTAGTGGGATATCCAAGATAGAAACCTGCAAGAATGCCAAATTATTGTTATGTCGGTGCAAGTGTGTCTTGAGGTTGATCATAGAAGTGGAATATCGTCCTAGATACACAGTCCAAGGTCATGAAACTTGTCGGCTAATTCAGTGTTCCATGCATAGAGTTGCCTGGGCCAGGCAGTTATCTCAGGGCCTCGGGTCCCCTGAATTGAAGGCATAAAGTCACGCACACCTACAGTAATATGTGAGGGGTTATTAGAATACTATTTAAAAGAAATGTGTCAGGAGCTTTACTGTTCAGAGGCACTGTTCGCAGTTACTGTGGCGATGCATCTCGGGCACTCATTTCACATACAATGGATGACAATCAAGAAAATTCAACCTACAGTGTCTACGGTGAATTAAAGCCACCACTTAAGGTGACCTCTCCGTTACCTCAGGCACTCATCTTTGAGTGCCTGCGGTCCAGACAGTTGCCTGGGCCAGTCAGCTGACGCCCAGTGAGCAACCAAACAGACTCAGACTGAATATCAAGGTGGATTATCATTTTCTGTTTTTTTAATGGTATTATCATTTTCTGTAAGAACAAGTTGCATACAGCACACTTGACATTCGGTTATTGGAAGGATCAAGTGGCACTTGAGAATTGAGAAACAATGTAACATTCCGAACTAAATTCTCGTTAATCAATTGTCAATAAAGGCTTAATTATGTTCAATAAAAATCTTAAAACCCAAAGTAAATGAAATCATAGGATCTAATCAAAAGAACTTGAATTCAAAATCTAATTTGAAATTCAATCTTTATTTTTTTTTCTGCTTTTCTTTTTCTCTCTGCCGATGCAGATTTGACCCGGCCGGCCCTTGCCCAGCTGCGTCGCGCTGCTGCCGTGCGGCTGCTTGCCGCCGTCGCTGCTCGCCGTAGCCGGCTTGCCCGAGCCTGCTCTCGCTAGCGCTGCCGGAACCCCCGCTCTCCACCGTCGCGCCGCCCGACCTTGCTCCTTCGCCCCTGCACCGCCGGCCTTGCTCCGCCTCCGAGCAGGAACGAGCGCCGCCCGAGCCGAAGCCACCGCCCTGCTCCAGCCGTTCCGACTCTCGTCGACGAGTCCGGTCTCTTCCCCGAGTTTCCGCGAGGCCGTAGCCGCTCGCCGTCGATTTTCCCTGCCACTATCTCCGGCCGCCGCCGACGCCACCCCTGCGAGCCGCCGCCTCTCGTCGCCGACCCGATCCGGCTAGCTCCCCACCCCCGTCTTGCTCAAATCGATTCTCCACATCACGCTGAGCGTGAAGCTTCCCTCCTTTCCGCCGCCGTCAAGCCACCGGCGATTCCCGCCGTCGAGCTCCACCCCGGGCGCCGCTTCCCTGTTTCCTTTCCATGTCTTCCCGACCCCGTCTTTTGTGAGTCCGTTTTCGTCCGACCTCCGACCAAGAGGTCGGAGGATTTTTACGATTCGGCCGACCCCGACCCCCAGTGGTCGGACATTATTTCCGTCTCGTCCGATCCTTCGTCAGCACTCTCCGCTTCACTCGACCCGTCGTCCAGGAGGTCGGACAAGCCGTTTTTCGCTCCGCCTCGCTAGACCCCGAGGTCGGACAAGCCGTTTTTCGCTCCGCCTCGCTCGACCCCAAGGTCGGACAAGCCGTTTTTCGCTCCGCCTCGCTCGACCCCGGTCGGACAAGCCGTTTTTCGCTCCGCCTCGCTCGACCCCGAGGTCGGACAAGCCGCTTTTCGCTCCGCCTCGCTCGACCCCGAGGTCGGACAAGCCGCTTTTCGCTCCGCCTCGCTCGACCCCGAGGTCGGACAAGCCGTTTCGCTCCGCCTCGCTCGACCCCGAGGTCGGACAAGCCGCTTTTCGCTCCGCCTCGCTCGACCCCGAGGTCGGACAGACTCGTCGGACCCGAGTTCGGAGCGGCCGCGCCATTAATGCTGTCGGCCATCTTCCCAACCGTAAAAGCGCCTGGCCGTACACAGCAGTGCCGCCTCCGCGCCGAAAGTCTTCGTGATGGGACGCGCACGCCTGGCGCCCATGCGCTGCAGTACGCTGCCGCCGTGCCAACTTGCGCCGTGTCCTGGAGAGACAAAAGGAACGGAGACTGATAATTTCCAGAGACGAAACGTTTCACTCGTGCGCATTCATTTGCTCTTTCTGCACGCTCATTTCTCTGCTCTCGTCTCCCCTGCCTTCCGCCATTACCGCCGAAGAGCTCGCGGGGCCGAAACAGAGCAAGTTTCTCTCGTGCTCAGGTGAGCTCAGTAACCTATGCCCTGCCGACGGTTCCGTCATCCGCCGTTATCGTCTCTAACCGCCGCCCCATTCTTCCGCATTATTGCAGAAGTAGCGGCGCGTCAACATCTCTTTTCCGGCGACCGGTCTCCGTTGTCGTTCGTTCTTACCGGCAGCCCTCTGGTAATCTTTGCCGTCCGACCAGTCTAGCTAAATCCCGTTTACCGAAACAACACACTAAATTTGTTAAAAAGAAATTCATGCACCTTCACTTCTCTGTTAATACAAGTTACTACCACCAGCATTGAATCCCTGTGTAAACTAAGTTACCTTGCATCTTCATATAGGAACCGAGCTGCAGACGGCCACCGAGGCTGAGGAGGATTTCCCCGCTGCCGACCCCGCCATCGACTGTGCTAACTTCTCCCCGAACCGAGGCAAGCCCCGGTGCATACCTATGTTTAAAGTTTTACTTTCTCACTATTTATGTAGGTTTTTGTTGTGCATTAAGTTTTGAGGCTTGTGTGAAAACTTAGTTGCATGACTTGTTAGGATCTCCTACGGGTTGTTCTGTTAGAGCCAGTACGTTAGTGCTATGCCTACTGATAGGGCAACGAAGGGGTTTGAGTGGTATGGAGACTACTCAGGGGATTATTTATAGAAGTATTTGAGAAAGTCAGGACCCAACATTGTGTGAATAAAAAAAAATTGAGCACGGTGTCGGGTGCGGTTGCATTGGTCAAGTTTGAGTTGTGTACCGAATACATACTGGCATATGGGACCCAGGAAACCAACGTAGCTCATTGCGCAGTGTTTGGACAATTGGCCATCTCTTTTTCCGGGTGAACGGACCAGTATGGTGGATGAATTCGCATTTCTGTTTTTCTTGGGCATGTGCTAGTGGGAAAGGCTTGGGGTCGTACAGGAACGCAGGACGTTGCCTGGAGGACCATGTCCTTGGAGAGATGGATGTTGGACCAACTCTGTCGCGATGCAGTGAAAGGTGGCCACGTGTGACTCGTGGAGTGCGCATGTGTCGTGTTATTCGGGTTTCTCCTGCAGGATGTAAAATCAATTATAATTGCCGTCCCTCGCGGTATTGAGTACCACTTGCTCCTTTCTGCCGTGGCGACACTATAAAATGTGGTAGCAGGAATTGTGATTGGAGGTTTGAGAATAAATTTCAGAACTGTTGTATTGCACTTGCTTGCTTAGTTGCTGTCGCACTTAGTAAAATTTCCAATAGAAATTCTGATAACTTGGCTAAAATACTGAAAACCACTAGTAGTGCTGTATTTTGCAAATATCTACCAGCTGCCACCAATATTCCAGCATTCTAGGAGTCGGCCTTAGAAGGCCTATTGACGGGTAAGACTTGCTGAGCGTCAGTCGCTCACGGTTTGTTGATCGTTGTTTTGCAGGTAATAGTGCTGACTGTAGGCAGGGTGGTTGGGAAGAGGAGACGCCCTTGGAGTGGACTTTCGAGTGGGTCCCCGCTTCTCTCTCCCGTGGAGATTAAACACCATCGGGCTGGGGTGTTTAATCGAGGCGTCGAGTGTTAGATTTTTTTTTTGCTTCCGCTGAAATCCTCGTGTTTGTTATCAAAACTACGTTACCGCACTTCCAAAACTCCTGAAATCAGTTGTAATATAACCAGAATTAGGCCCCCTTTGGTAGAGATTCTCGGGGAGTGATTCTCAGTGAGAAGTGATTCTCAGAGTCATAAGTGATTCTGTGACTGAAATTGATTCTTTTTTATTCTTTATGATATACTCTCACAATCAGGACAGGGAATCACTTCACAGAATCAGGAGAAGCTACATTTTTCAGCTCCCAACCCTTTAGTTCATTTCAAAGAATCACTTCACAGAATCAACCAAAAATCACTTCTCCTGCAATACAGCGTTTGGCAGAGCTCCCCAGATTCTCTCTAAGAATCAGCTCCGTGGAGCTCTGCCAAAGGGGGCCTTAATGTATCTTTAAGTCATTTATGCGAGTTCTTGTTAATTATTACACTGTAAAGTCACTTGTTTCGGCAAGCGGCCCCCCCGAATGATCCTGGATGAGCAACCATACGATTTTATCGGACGGGGTTGTGACAAACAATCTCAATTTGTCCACATTATGATTCAACTATTGAAGAGGGGTGATACAAATTGTAACCATATGTCATATATGTAAATTGCACCATCCTCGCTTCTAATTTTGTTCAATTCCTTGTCTGAAATTAGAAATCACAAGCATGAGTGGACATGTATCTATGGGCGTGTTTGGTAACCCGGGCCGGGCCTAGCTAGTGTAGGTAGCCCACGTTTGGTAAGCCTATTTGCGCCTCAGAGCTAGGCCCAAGCGATGCAACGAAGCCTCGAGAGCCAGGCTCAATGGGCATGCGAAAATCGAGCTTCGCTTTTGAGCCTGGCTCCGTTGAAGCAGGCGTGCGTGCATGACGCCCTCATAGACCGTAGGCGCGGGTGTAGTGGCTGCTCCCACCTACCCGACTCCAAGTACAGGGTTACCACTCCCTAATTTTTCTCACCACTCTCCTCTTGCTCGAGGCGCCACCGCTCTCCTCTCGCGTCGTCGTTGTGGACCTTTCATGTTGAATACCGGACTCTAGTCCAACGAACCTACTCTTGATCTGGTAGTCTGTAGAGGATCGCTTCCTCAGGCTCCCACCTCCCTACCTCCCCTCTAATCTGGTTGGATTCGACTATTTAATGCCTGAAGTGTGATGCCTGGCCTCCCACCTCACCTCCTTGAACTCCCTATTTTGTTTAGATTCGTGGTGCTTCACGGCTAAATCTGTGAGGCCGTTTTCTTGATGTGCTAAGTTGGTTCGATATACCATGCTAATTTTGATGTAGTAGCATCAATCTTTGATATAGATTGTGGTAGGATGCCATGTTCTTGATATGTGACCTTCAATGTTGCGCCTTTTTTTAGGGTTCCTCATGGGATTATGTGAAATTTGAGCTTTGAACCTAGTATCTGGGCTGATTTTTTCATATTATTGTGAACTCAAGACTAATGAGGACATCACATCTATGGATACACACAATCCTTCTTTCGCTATCACACATGAATGTCCAATCACTAGAGCTCGTGCCCGACAACTTAATATAAAGGTGAGCTTGTTCCTTAACACTCCATTACGCATTCTCGAGTATAGATTACTACCTAATAATTTTATTCTGACTAAGAATCATGGAGAGGATAGAGAGACCAGCTAGGAGTCAGCCAGGGACGTCAAAGCCAAGTCGGAAGTCCAGCCCAAGTCGACTTCGAATCCAATTCAGAGTTCAGAGCAGTCAGCATTAAAACGAACGCCTAGCTCGCATACGAACTGCGTTTTTTACAATCTACCACTTAATGGAAAGAGGACGAGATCATCTTTCCAACGGAATAGGTCCCATGTCCAAAGTCCTTCGGAGTCCATGGGAATCATCAAAACAATGGACCATCCCGAATCTGTCAGCGTGCTACGACACTGATTTTGGGTCGGTTGGCCTTGTATCGTGTTTAGTCGGATTAGGATAGTGTCCAGGGGACTTGGACACCCCAATCTCTTTATACACAGATGCCACCCCCACCATTAGGGTTCGGGTTTTGCTTAGATTATTCCAATTAAAAACAGTGTCGCCGTTTTATCGGTTCGTGAGACCCCAACTTTGTGATTTTAATCTTCATCTGTAATTTCGTTGCTTTCTACATCGTTCTTGCTTGTGTTTTTCGATTCGTAGGCAAAGACTAACCTTCTCAGCAAGGTCATCCGTGTTCGCACTGGTGATAACCAGAGGAGACGCCGTGCTATGATTGCGAGGTTTGGAACGTGCCGTTAGGAAGCCGGAGCTGCGTTTCCGCCCAAATCGTTCATTCCGGAACCTGTAGGAAGATCGAGACCCCGTTCCCATCAAGTGGTAATCAGAGCTTCAGGAGTTTATCAGTTTCGCCTTTGTTTTCCGTAAGTTCCTTGTTTCATTTCATCCTAGAGTCCATATAGAAAAGCCAAAATAGAATTGTAGTTTTTAGCTTACACTATGTCCGTAGTCTTGAGTTCGTAGTGTTGAGTTCGTGCCCTTAGTTGTGTTTTGTTGCTGGTTTAGATCATGTCTTATTACGGTTTGATTTGCTTCCGCTGCCTTGTGAGAAGCCCTAGATGTTAATTTCTTTTCTACCCTGATCCCATCCTAATTTAGTTTGTTGCACCTCATCTGTTATTTGTTTTGATCACCCACCATTAGTTTTCACCTTTTTCAGAGCTTCCATCATTAAATTTCTTGTTTTATGTGCTACCGTATTTATTGCCGTAATACGCATACTGATTCGGACGTCCTTTCTTAAATGGCTATAACTTTTACCTATGGACTCAAAATTAGGCAAATTTTATATGCAAGTCGATCAGCAGAAAATTTCGCATTTGATGTTGCCCCGCTTTGCCAGGTTTTCCGCTTTTAGAATCCCCAAATTCGCCCCAGAACTTAGAGAACTCAGAGCCTGAATGTTCTACCCCAATTTTCAGGTAGCTCTGGAAATTTCCATAGCCCACACCTTTTATCCGATTGCTCTGCAAATTTTTGTAGTACCTATTTCTATGCTATGTTTGCTGAACAAAATATAAAAAATAAAAAATAAATAAATAAATTCTGTTGCCAAAATTATCAAGTAGTAATAGGAAGAGTGCTATTAGTGACAACAAAAGTATTAGTTACAGGGCATAGAATTGGACGACTTATCACATTTTGTAATAGCTTGGCCTGAATCTAGTTTCCTTTGTCTATTGATCTTTGTTATTATTTTTCGTAGACTTAATCTTTGCCCACGTACCATAACTATTATAGTATACATTTGGCCAGCAATTAGGATCAATACTTTATACACTTATTTAATATTACTATCTACTTTTTATTTGTGTTCCACTCACATATATATTGGTCTTCCAAGCTCCACATAACCCTTTTGAACAGGTACGGATTCTTAACCCTGTAATTGTCGAATCACTTCTCCAAGGTATCTTTGCTTTGTGTTTAACTTATTTTGAAACTTCCTGTTGTAGTCGCAGAGTGCCATCATCCTAACAAGATAGTTGATAGGGATAAAGTTTGTCTATCTTCTTCTATTTTCTTTTTTCTCTTTCATCATGTCAATTGAAGACGATTCAACAGTTACAGCTGACTTCAATGAGTGTGTCGGCCAGGGCTAGTTGAAGCTAGCAATTGACAAGGCGATATAGGCCATAGACGAGAAGGTCTCTACAGCTATGATGAAAAACTTCGTCAACCTGAATATAGGCCCAGCTCTTGCGGGCTTTACCACTCAGTTGGTCGCTATCTCATCGTGCCTTGATGCGTTCGAGAAGGGTTCACCTACGGGCAGCAACGACGACCAAGATGACAATGACGACGACGCTTCTGTCTATGACTCCGACAGCAACATGGATGCGCGTGCAACTCAGGTTGCAAGACTTCGACGTCGACTACGTTGTAACCGGCAAGGTATGGGAGGTAACAACATCAACAAACACCATCCTTGCCCTCATGATGATCCTTTTGTTAAGGTGAAATTTTTCATAACGTAATTTTCTGGTTTATACGATGCTAAGAAATATCTTGATCGGGAGATGACCGTAGACCAGAAATTTAATTCTCACCTAGTTCCTGAACAACATAGGGTTCGACAAGATACTAGTGAGTTTAAGGACTTTGCTATTATTTGGTGGACTGGTCTAACTGTTGTAGGACGTTTACCTACCACTTGAGTTCAACCATGTGTGATCATTTTGTACCACCTTCTATTCAGCGAGATATACGCTTTAAACTGCAACCACTTAGAGTAAGGTAGTAATTCCGTACAAGATTATTATGCTGAGCTGTAAAAAGGCATGATGCATTGTGGGGTAGTTGAGGATAATGAGAATAAAGTTTATCATTTTTATGGGTTCTAAGGCTTGACATTCAGGACATTGTTGATTATAAAACCTTTAACAATGTCAATCAGTTATTCCACCTAACTATCCTTACAGAGAAAGAATTGCAGGGACGATAGGAAGCAGCGAGGACAAGAACCAGCCACTCCTTCCCACCTAGTACGCCTACATCTACAGAAGTAACACGATCTTCGTCAAGTTTTCGTCCACCTCCTACACCAACGAGCAAGCGACCACCACTACAGCACCGCATCCCATGAGACACCCTACAGATTCTTCTAAATCTTCTGTGTAAGATCCAGCGAAGAATCCTCCTTCCACTACATCCACGGGGCGCAAGACTGATATTCAATATCATCGTCGCCTTAGGCTTGGCCACATGCATTGTGACTATCCAAGCAAACGAGCCTACATCGTCACTGATGATGGAGGTTACATGAGCACCTCCAACATAGAAGATGATGTTGATGATGATGCTGATGCTACAAATGGTGCTGCGGATTCCCAAGTCCTCGCAGCGCTGACACGTCCTATTGAGCCATCCTTGTCCAGCGGGTCATCAATACTCAGGTAACTCAACCCGATCAAGTACAACATCATAACCTGTTTTAGATTGAGTTGGTGATCTAGTATAGGCGAGCACGGGTGATTATTGATGGGGGCAGCTGCAACGACTTGGCGAGGTCAGATCTGATAAGAAGCTTGGCTTGACAGCACGACCACATCCACATCCATACCATATCCAGTGGTTGAATGACTTAGGTAAAGCTAAGGTAACACAATCTTGTCGCGTTCCTTTTTTACTAGGTCCTTATAGTGATTACGTGGATTGAGATGTTGTCCCTATGCAAGCATGTTCTCTTTTATTGGGTCGTTCTTGGGAGCATGATAATGATGCTTTGCACCATGGTCATAGTAATAAATACACTTTTATACATAACGAAAGAAAATTACTTTGTTACCTATGACACCTGCTGCAATCATTTAATTTGATAGGTAGAGGGATGCTAATGCTAAACAATAATTTCATGCTAAATCTGAAATTCAACAAGATATAATTTTGAAAGCTTCTGTCATGCTTGCTATAAAATCTGACCTTACTGAAATTTATGATGGTACTGTTATATGCTATGTTTTAGTGTGCAAGGATGCTTTATTTTCTATTGATTATTTGCCTTGCACATTGTCACCTGCGGTTATTAACCTTTTGTAGGAGTTTTGAGATGTTTTTTCTGATGAGATACCGCCAGGACTGCCACCAATTTGTGGGATTGAGCACACCGAACCGTGTGGCGTGCCAAACCAAACCCTAAGAAGACTAAGTAAATTCAGCGCCAAGTCCAAGATCTCTTGGACCGTGGGTACGTACATGAGAGTCTTCGTCCTTGCGTTGTTACTGTTCTTTTGGTTCCTAAGAAGATGGTTCGTGGCGCATGTATGTAGATTGTAGAGCCATAAATAATATTATTATACGGAATCGTCATCCTATTCCTAGGCTAGACGACATGTTTGATGACTTGTGTGGTGCTATAGTTTTCACTAAAATTGACTTGCGTAGTGGTTACCACCAGATTAGAATGAAGCACGGTGATGAATGAAAAACTGCATTTAAAACTAAATTTGGGTTGTATGAGTGGTTAGTCATGTCTTTTAGTTTAACTAATACACCTAGCACTTTTATAAGATTAATGCATAAAGTTTTACGTTCATTCATTGGTAAATTTATGGTGGTCTACTTTGATAATATCCTGATTTATAGCAAGTCTATGGCTGAACATATGGATCATCTACGTGTTGTTTTCTCTGCCCTACATGATGCATGTTTGTTTGGTAACCTCGACAAGTGCACCTTTTGCACCGATCGAGTCTCTTTTCTTGGCTATGTTGTGACTCCATAGGGCATTGAGGTTGACAAGGCTAAGGTGAAGGCACTTGATAGTTGGCACCCACAACGGTTTCGCATGTGAGGAGTTTTCTTGGCCTAGCGGGATTTTATCGTCATTTTGTCAAATAATTCAGCACCATCGTCACGCCGTTGATTGAGTTGTCAAAGAAGGGCATTGCTTTTTATTGTTATTTTCTCTTTTGAAGGACAAGCTTGCACACGTACCATTGCTCCAACTTCCAGATTTTGGTAAGACTTTTGAGCTCGAATGTGATGCTAGTGGAATTGGAATTGAAGGTGTCTTGATGTCTTGATGCAGGAAGGAAAACCACTTGCATATTTTAGTGAGATGTTAAATGGTCCTATTCTTAATTATTCCACGTATGATAAAGAATTATATGCTCTTGTCCGTTCTTTAGAGTCGTGGCAACATTATTTATGGCCGAAAGAATTTGTCATCCATTCTGATCATGAATCACTAAGCATATTTGTAGTCAAACAAATCTGAATCGTGGACATGCTAAGTGGGTGGAATTTATTAAATATTTTCATTATGTATTAAACACAAGAAAGAGAATGATAATGTTATCACTGATGCTTTATCTAGACGCTATACCATGTTGTTTCAACTTGATTGTCACATTTTTGGCCTCTAATCTATTAAACAACAGTATGCTTTGGATGCTGATTTTAAAGATGTGTTGTTGCGTTATAATGAGGGCCATTCGGGGAACAAATATGTGCTGAATGATGTGTTCTTGTTTAGACTTAACCGCTTATGTATTCCAGTTGGATCCGTTCGTCTTTTATTGTTGCAGGAGATGCATGGAGGTGGTTTGATCGGACACTTTGATGCTAAAAAGACGGAGGATGTCTTGCCATGCACTTCTTTTGACCAAAGATAAGACGAGACGTTGAGCGCTTTGTTGCTCTTGCACTATGTCAAAAAGCTAAATCTTGTTTGAATCCACATGGTTTATATATGCCTCTTCCTGTTGCTTTTATTCCTTGGACAGATATTTCTATGGATTTTGTTTTAGGACTGCGTAGGACAAAGAGGTGGAGGGATAGCGTTTTTGTTGTTGTGAATCGTTTTTCTAAGATGGCACTTTTTATACTATGTCATAAAACCGATGATGCTCAAGCTATTGTTAACCTCTCTTTCAAAGAGATAGTTCGTTTGCATGATGTGCCTTCTACTTTTTTTTTTCAGATCGTGATGCTAAGTTCTTTAGTCATTTTTGGCGCACTTTATGGAATAAGTTGGGTACCAAGCTCCTATCTTCTACAACATGTCATCCACAAAGTAATGGCTAAACGGAGGTGGTGAACCTTACCTTGTCCAGCATGTTGCAAGCAATTCTGAAGAATATATTTGAAAATGTGGGAAGAACGTTTGCCACATGAGGAGTTCACTTACAATTGCGCAGAACACTCCACCACCAAGGTAAGTCGTTTTCAGGTAGTGTATGCTCAACCCTCGTGCTCATATTGATATTTTGCCTTTACCTACTAGCGAGAGAGTGAATAATGATGCTCAAGAGCATGCTGATTTTCTTTTCAAATTGCATGCTCAAACTAATAAAACACTGAAAAGATGAATGAAAAATATAGGATAACTTGTAGCAAAGGTAAAAAAGAATTAAAACTTGAACCGGGTGATTTTGTTTGGTTGCACTTGAGAAAGGATATGTTTTCTGATTTGAGAAAGACTAAATAGATACCTCGAGATGCTGGTCCTCTCAACATTTTAGAAAAGATTAATAATAATACGTATAAGCTTGAGTTGCCTTCCAAGTTCGGGGTTAATCCGTCTTTTAACATTTCAAATTTGAGGCCATATTTGGGACAAGAAGATGAGCTTGAGTTGAGGACAACTCCGCTTCAAAAAGGGAGGAGGATGAGGACATCACACCCATGAATACACACAGTCCTTCTTCTGCTGTTAAACATGAAGGCCCAACCCACGTCGACTTCAAATCCTATTGGGAGTCCAGGAGTAGCCTGCATTAAAACGGTCGCCCATGTCGCATACGGGCTCCATTTTCTTACAATCTACCGCTTCATGAAAAGAGGACGAGACCATTTTTCAAACGGAACAGGTCACATGTCTAAATTCCTTTGTAGTCCACGGGCATCGTCAAAACAGTGGGACATCCAGAATCTGTCAGGGTGACGCGACATCGATTTTGGGCCGGTTGGCCTTGTATCGTATTTGAGTTGGATTAGAATAGTGTCCAAGGGGACATGCACGCCCTAATCTCTTTATATACAGCTGCCACCCCCACCATTAGGATTCAGGTTTTCCTTAGATTATTCCTGTTAAAAACTGCGTCGCCGTTTCATCAGTCTGTGAGACCCCAACTTTGTGATTTTAATCTTCATATGTAATTTTGTTGCTTTCTACTTCGTTCTTGCTTGTGTTCTTTGATTTGCAGGCAAAAACTAGCCTTCTCGACGAGATCATCCGTGTTTGCGCGGGTGATAACTAGAGGAGTCGTGTTGTTGCGATTATGGGATTCGGAATATGCCGTTTAGAAGCCGGATCAATTTGTGTCGCGACTCCGTCCAAGGGATTCGGAATATGCTGTTCAAAAGCCGGATCAATTTGTGTCGCGACTCCGTCCAAATCGTTAATTATTAGAACCTGTAGGAAGATCGAAAACCCGTTCCCATCAAAGACCTAAGGTCAATGATGATTTTTTTCATATTCTGAGCCAATCACCTACTGCCATTGATGTTTTTTTTTTATATAATATGAGCTAAGCACATGAAGGGGAGCCCTGGTGTAGCGATAAAGTTGTTGCCTTGTGAGCAGGAGTTCATAGGTTCAAGTTCTGAAAACAGCCTCTTACAGAAATGTAGTAAAAGACTGCATACAATAGACCCAAAGTGGTCGGACTGGGAATCTAGCTGCCCTTTTTAATATGAGCTAAGCACATATTGTGAAAGATCTTTTACTTTATATCCTGAGCTGAGTACAAATTGTCATTGATGATTCTGTTTATATAAATTGAGCTACGTGCCTATTATCTTGGATGAATTTTCTACACTTCTGAGTTGAGTGACTATTGTTTATGGTGGTCTTTTGCATTCAGAGCCAAGGTTTCTAAAACCGTTCAAATCGTGAAAACCGAATGCGTACAAACTGAGCAGTTTTCCATAAAAATCGAGCGAAAATCATTTTTGCTACAGTACTTAGTCGTTTTAGAGAAAACCATTCGGTTTGAGAAACTGAACTGAAGCAGTTTGGCCGAAAAACGCAAAAGTCACGCGGTTTTCAACGGTTTTTGAAACCTTGTTCAGAGCTGAATACTTGGTGATGATGGATTTTATTATAAGTTTACATTGTCCTTTTCTATTTGAACTGAGACTTGGGTACTCAGCGATGATGGTTTTATTATCAGTTTGCATTGTCATTTTCTGTTTGCAGTGAGATTGTGGTACTTGGCGATTGTGGCTTTCATTATTAGTTTGCATCATCAGATTTTCTTTTTAACATTGAGACTTTTTTATACTCCACTTGGCGATGATGACCTTTAAGCTTGTATTTGCACTGTTAAATTGTTTTAACATAGGACATTTTGCTCTTGGCGACGATGACTTTTATTGCATCCAGGAATTTGTAACTGCTACAGCACTAGAGAGGAGTCTGATGCTGCGTTGTATTCTTTTGATGCTCCGGCATGAACCAGGAATCAGTGCAGCCCTACAAGGCTTCTGTAATATTATCAATTAGTGGATCGAGAAGGACTGTAATTTTTCACCATGTTTAAACACTTATGTATTCAAATTGTCATTAGATATTAATATGTATTTGATAATTTATAATTGGTACGACGGAGAATGATTTACAATGTCAAAATCAATTTTTTTAAGCTGCAAACCTGTTTGCTTTGATGCAATGGCGCTATGTTTGTAATATGGCGGGAAATAACAGCTCATCGAAACTGATTTGCCCCAAAGAGAGAGGATAACCGGTATTCTCACCATATGCGGGTGCAAGGTGACTAGACAAGTTCTCAGCCAGGCCACCAAACAAGGCCACCTGCATGGACAGATGCAGCCCACCTCAATATACAACCTATACCAAGCACAATCACACTCGGGTCAGGCCAACATTCAACCAGGCTATCAAACACATAAGCCTGTATCTATGCAATTAGGCCACATTGGGCCTACATCTGCCCCCTAGCCAGACCGAGGCTGATTCAGCCTACCAAAATTATTTTAATTCTTCAAGCCATGCAAATACTATTTTACATCACCGTTAGTTTCTCGTAACAAAAATCCCATCCACCCGATGTTAGACTTTTATATACCCTAGTACTCTTGTCCGTGTTAACGCTACGGGTGTTAAACAAAAACAATATATGCGCGAACACATAATAATTTTCAGTACATGACATATTAAAATCTCTCCCTTTTTACACACGGAAGAAAATATTAGAAGAATAACGTCTACAAGCAAAGGAACGATCTATGGCTTCTTACACGTCTTACAAATTCTTGTATAAATCTAGGAATATTATCTCGGCATTTGTTGTCCTCATGATTAAGCAGATCCGTAAGCAGTAGAGTCCTCAATGTCTGTCCGTCCTGCATAAGTTATTAATAAGAAATTATTTTATTTCTATGTATAATATGGTAAACAGCGAGCCTGTCAATGTTGCCAAAGGTAAAAGATAAAACAAGTACTGCTACATCTCAAAGTTCAGGCTTCCCAAGGAAGTATTCTGTTGGTCAAAATAAAAAGAGTCACAATGTCTTTATTAAAATGCAATAAGATTGTGACAAGTTAAATGAAAAGAGTCATAATGCCTTTATTAAAGGTGAACTATGGTTTTAACATTTAGGAATTAGGGTTAGGTTGACACTTTTCTTCGAGTATTAATTATTTAATAACTACAACTATTAATCCTAGGGTTAAAAATAAAACTTTTAATCCGTTGGATTTGAGTACATCAACATTAGATTTGAGGAAAAGATCTTTTTTTTTGTAAATGTAAGGGCGTAAGTAATAGAACAAAATTATTTATAGGGGGCTGGGTGTAAAACGAAAAAGTTGGTGCCTAGTAACAATACTCCAATGTGACTAGTAAACTATCATTTTCTGAAGTGCATTGTAGAAGTCATCAAAAAGATTCGACCCCATGTTCTGATTTTGGCTTTACTTCTGGAGTTCCAGAAATCTTCTGGTATTGGACTGTGCCAGACGTATATCATGACAGGCAGAAGCCCTTGTTCTGCTTTTGCCTTACTTCTGGAGTACCACAATAGCCGGAACTATGCCAGAAGTATGTCATGACAAGCAGAACTCCTTGTTCTGCTTTTGCCTTACTTCTGGAGTACCAGAACAGCCGGAACTGTGCCAGAAGTATGTCATGGCATGCAGAACCCCTTGTTCTACTTTTGCCTTACTTCTGGAGTACCAGAACAGCCGAAACTGTGCCAGAAGTATGTCATGACAGGCAGAACCCCTTGTTCTGCTTTTGCCTTACTTCTGGAGTACCAGAACAGCCGGAACTGTACCAGAAATATGTCATGCCAGGAAGAACCCCTTGTTCTGCTTTTGCCTTACTTCTGATTACCAGAACAGTCGGGACTGTGCCAGAAGTATGTCATGGCATACAGAACCCCTTGTTCTGCTTTTGCCTTACTTCTGGAGTACCAGAACAGCCGGAACCGTGTCAGAAGTATGTCATGGCATGCAGAACCCCTTGTTCTGCTTTTGTTTTACTTCTGGAGTACCAGAACAGCCAGAACTGTGCCAGAACTCTTCGACAGCGGCTGGCAGAGTGGGCGCGCGACGACTTTTTGCGCTTGCCAGAGGTGCACGGACGATAGTTACGAAATTAATAGTAGTAGAGATTCCAAGGTTTACTTATAGCTTCTGACTTCATAAGATTTAACAACAGAAACTTTGATGAACTTTTATAAAATCTAGAAAATTCATCTAGGCCTCAACCAAAGTTCAAAATCCATATTTCAGAGAGTACCACCAATTAAAAATGCTCTTAAGGTATAATTAAAAGTTTCATTTTTAACCCTAGGATTAATAGTCGTAGTTATTAAATAATTAATACTCGAAGAAAAGTGTCGACCTAACCCTAATTCCTAAACGTTAAAACCATAGTTAACCTTTAATAAAGGCATTGTGACTCTGTTCATTTAACTTGTCACAATCTTGCTGCATTTCATCATAGCAATCATTCGACCATCACAAGTAACCAAATAAATCCAAACTATAAATAAGATGAAATATGAAAGGAAAAAACACACAATATAAGGGACATAAAAATAATTTCTACAATGCAAAGCAGAAAGATGCCACTGAAGAATTTGAGCAAGATTTCAGTACATAGTAAACCAAGGAAAACAAACAGAGTGAATAAAGCAGCAAGTCATTTATCGCATATGCTAAAAAATAATCAGAGCCTGTCAATGTTGCCAAAGGTAACAGATAAAACAAGTACTGCTACATCTCAAAGTTCAGGCTTCCTAAGAATGTATTCTGTCGGTCAAAATTTTGCACAGAATTACTTACAGAAAACACATATCCTTAATGAACTTCTGCAGGCTCAAGCTCTGTGAACTTCAGCAGCAACCCCCTTGGTCCACACAGAGGTCCCGTTCGACGGTCGCGCTCACTTCGACACCGCACACTTCGACACCGAGCTGGACGCCTGGGTCGGGCTCTCCAAAGACCCAGACGCCCTGGGCCACCTATGCTCCTGCGACGCGTTGCCGATCGGCGACGAACCTGGCGAAGCGCAGTGCCCGAACCTGGCGCCGAACCTCAGCAAGGAGAAGCTGTTCAGCAGTGACCCGCCGCACGCATGACGGGGAGGCGGAGGACGGTGAGGCGGAGCGGAGTCCACACACGGACCGGATGCTGGCGCCGACGCGGGGGACGGGGAGGGGCCGCGGACCTCAGTGCGGTGAGCCAGCGCGGAGGACGGAGACGGGGCGCGGACCTCAGCTGCGGTGAGCGGCACGGAGGACGGGGAGGCGGCCCGTCGACGTCGAGCGGCTTCTCTGCTTAATGTCATCGACGACGAGCAGGCAGACAGCTCCGATGCGGTTGGGCAGCGCGGAGGACGGGGAGGCGGCGCGGAGGACGCGGAGGTCGTCGACGCGAGGGGCAGGGAGGCGGCGCGGAGGGTCCCTGCAGTGACCGGGCGTGGAGGATGTGGGCGAGCTCGATGGTATCGTTCTGGTCCTGCTTGAAGCTCGCAGATGGGAAACTAACTGAAGCCTCCGCGTGCGTGCGGTAGTTGCAATTGAAAAGTAACAGGTACTGTACTACGTAGTAACAGAAACAGATGCGTGCGGTAGTTGCAAAACTTGCAATTGGAAAGTAACAGGTACTGTACTAACGTAGTAACAGAAGATGGAAGCCTCGGCAGCGTGGAAAATCAACAGATCAAAACAGATCAATAGATACGGTAAATAAAGATATGGAAGGCTCCACGCGCGGCAGGGAAGGGGGTGGTGGAATTGTTGATTCGAGATCCAACAAAAATTATAGACCGTACGATTTGAGTAATCGGGGAAATTAGACATGTAATCCGTTGGATTTGAGTACATCAACATTAGATTTGAGGAAAGGATCTTTTTTGTTGTAAATGTAAGGGCGTAAGTAATAGAACAAAATTATTTGTAGGGGGCTGGGTGTAAAACGGAGAAGTTGGTGCTTTATAGTAGTAGGATTTGATTAGATGTTGTCCATCTTCTAATAAAGTATACATGAAACACTAACTTGTACTACTTAGTAATTCTCATTTTTTTTAACTTGAGTTGAAATGTAGTGTCGGCGTTCGTTGTGGCCGACGAGTAATTAGTATCGTGGAGTGCGTGTTTTGGTTCGGATGGTTCGCGAGAGGACACAAGGATTTATACTGGTTCGGGCAACGTGCCCTACGTCCAGTTCGATGAGGCTGCTCGTGTTACTCGCGACGGTTTGTAGTAGGGGGTTACAAACGGGCGAGAGAGGGACGAGCTCCCAAGTCTCTGGTGTTCTACGTGTGGTCTAATGTTCAGCTTGCTTCCGTCGTTCTCCCGCCTCCCCCTTTTATACTGCAAGGAGGGAGGTGGGCGTACAGAGGGTCGGCGCGAGGGAGTGGGCGACGGCATGGCCGTGCGTCCTGTAGGCCGCGCTGTTGACGCCTCAGACTCTGTGCCGGCCGCTGTGGATGACGTCGTAGACATGACGATGCTTCTCCGGTCGGTGGCGCCACAGGGATGGCCGTCAACGAGGGAAGTCTTTTCAGCATGGTGGAGCGTCCTCCGACGAGGGGTTGGAGGAGAGAAGGACCAGTCGCCGTTGCTTACGTACCCGGTCAGAATGTCAATCGTGGCCGTCCCGTCCCGATAGAAGGGATGGGCTTTGACGGGGGTCGTTCGCATAGTGACGGGCTTGCCCTCACTGTGCGACGTGGGCGATTACCGCCCACTTGTACGGGGGGCTTCGGTAGCCACGGGAGTCGTTGAGCTTTTATCACTCAACCACTCACTGCCAATCGCCTTTGTTGCGGTAGGTGGCGCTCCCGACCCCTGAGGGTCGGGAGGGAGCGATCGCCCGACCCCTGGGGTCGGGCGAGGCGGACTCTGGCACGAGCTCCCGACCCCGTCGTGGTGAGGTCGGGCGCCTGAGTCGAGTGGCGGATGATCCGACCCCGGTCGGGGGGGTCGGGCGAGGCGGACCTGTCTGTGGGCCCGAGCCACTGTACGCGCGTCGTGGCATAGAGGTCGGGCGAGACGGAGGTCGCTCGCTGCTTTATACGTAAAGCAGTCGGAGGGCCGGTAATACCGGTCATCACCGGTATTGACCCTCAACAGTAGCCCCCGAGTGAGGTCCGACCCTCCACATAAGAGGGGTCGGGCGTCGCTTTAATCGGAGGTGGTTGTAGAAGCGTTTCCACCGATAAGGGGCGCGCGCGAGCGCGCACCTTACAGGTGTAGCCCCCGAGCGAGGTCTGATCCTTTCTCGGGATCAGGCGTCGCTTAAGTCGGGAGGAAAAGCGATCGTGGTGATCTTTTGTTTATGCTGTAAGGGGCGCGCGCGAGCGCGCACCTTGCAGGTGTAGCCCCCGAGCGAGGCCTGGCCCCCTCGGGGGCCGGGCGTCGCTCAGGTCGGGAGAAGGAATTTTCGTTCGCGAGAGCGAACTCATCCTTGGGACTTAAGGTTCTGCGACCCCGCGTTGGATCTCTTTTTGCGATTCCGTCCCCGAGTCCTCTGCTCGTCGCAGTGACCGGTCGGGGGTTCGGTTCGTCTTTGTATCGTACCTCCAGCGCGTCCGTCCGCCGGACGAGGAGGTTGAGCCGAGCCACGCCTTACCTCGATGGCCGAGGCGTGACGCTCATCGAGCTGCTAACGGGCAAGTTCAAGTGGAGCCCCGGGATCCCTTCGGGGGGATCCCAGCCGAACCGGCTGGCGGTTAGCCCCAATATTCCTAGTCGCCGTCCCACGTGGTTCTCAGATGCCGTTCGATAGGCTTCTGAGGGCTCGTTGCCTCTCTGCGGGGAGATACCCGTGAGTCGGATCGGACCGGGACTCGAACGCGAATCGTGATGCCCCTGGGCAGTCGGCCGCCTGGGGATACTGGCCGCTAGCGGACCCATCACTCTTCACCCCTCACTCTGTTTTTGCCCTGAGCGGCTGTCGAACCCATTCGCTGGGCCAGCCTTCGAACTCTTTGGGCCGTCGGGGCATGTTTCAGCCCATGTGTTTTCCTTACCTGGGAGGGCCTGGCCCGATAAGTCGAACCGTCGCTCGTTATCACGAAGTTACCTGAGCTGGCCCGGCCTGATAAGTCGAAGCGTCGCTCGGCGGCGTGCGGTGGCGCTCGATCCGGCGGAGCCTGCAGGCGTGAGCAATAAAACGTGACGAGACGTTTACCTGCCTCACCTGGCGCGGGCGTGAATGGGGCGCGCTGCTCGAGGGGGCGCACCGCGGGCGTCGTCGTCTCGGTCGAGTCTATATAAACGGACCCGCGGGCTTCGTCTGTTGCATTTACGCTTTCTGCCTCCTCGAGCTTCCGCTGTCTTGCGCACTTTGCTCCCAAGCCCTTTCGCCTTCCTTTGTCCTCGCCACTCCCGAGTCTCCCACAGCCACTCACTTCGCTCATCTTCGATGGCGTCTTGGGGGAAGTCCGACGTGCGGAGCATCCGCCTAGAGGGCCTGGTGAGGCGCGGCCTCCTCCGCGCGCGCACGGCGGCGGCAGAGTGGCTGGTGCCGGGTGACAAGACGCTGCCATCCCCGCCGGATGGTTACATCGTTTCGTTCGCGCCGTTCCATGAGCGCGGGTTCGGCGTCCCTGCGCATCGGTTCTTCCGGGGGCTGCTACACTACTACAACATCGAGCTGCAGCACCTCAACCCCAACGGGATCCAGCACATCGCCCTCTTCGTGGCGTTGTGCGAAGGATTCTTGGGGATCGAGCCCCATTTCGACCTCTGGCGGCATTTCTTCGCCGTCAGCTTGCTGAAGGCGGAGCGTGGGCCGGCGCCGATCGGGTACGCCGGCATCCACCTTCGCGGCAACCGCTCCGCCGACTACGTTTCGGTGAAGCTGATGACTTCCCACAGGGGCTGGCACGGCCAATGGTTCTATCTCAAGAACGACACCGCCGGTCCCCTGCGGGAGTTCACGGGGCGGGTCTTCCCGGTGGCGCCCGAGTCCTGGCGATGGGGTCCTCCGAAGAGGGAGCAGACGATGCTGGATGGCCTTCTCGCGGCCATCGCGCAGCTGAAGGAGGCGGGCGTGCGCGGTGCTGGGGTCATCGCGGAGTACCACGCCCGCCGCGTCCTTCCGCTGCTGGCCCGCCCGCTCCGTCTGGACCAGATGGGGCCCGGCGTGGACGCGGAGGGGTCGGTGATGGCGGGAGCTCCCCCCTCCGAGTCGGAGCTCAAGCAACGCCTGAAGGAGACCCTCCTCCCGGAGGAGGCCGACGTCGACTTGGACGACCATCCTCGGGCCCTTCCGTGGCCCGGGAGCGTCCAAATTGTAAGTTCTCCCCATCCTTAGCTTGTAGATCGTCTTTTTTCTTTTCTAGAGTCGATATTGACTATTTTGATGTGTGCCAGGAGGGCCTGGTCCTCCGCCGATCCCTCGTCCCCGTCCCGGAGGATGCCGCGGCCAGGGAGGCGAACCGCCTCGCCGCCGAAGAGCAGAAGCGGGGGAAGGACGCCGCGAAGGCGAAGAAGGCGGCGAAGCTCCAGAGGCGCAGTCGCCGCCAGGCGTCGGAGGAGGAGGAGAGCGACAACGACGACGACGACGACGACGACGAGGAGGAGGAGGAGGAGGAGGTCGGCCCCCGTCAGGGGGGTCAGGGGCCGAGCGGGTCGCGTCCGCCGGCCCAAGTGCTGACATCGGAGCCCCCGAGGTCGGAGCCCCAGGGGCCGAGCGGGTCGCGCCCGCCGGTGGAAGAGAGGAGGCCCGAGGCTCGGAGGCCGGAGGCCTCGGGGTCGGGCCCCCGGGGTCCGGCTGCGACGCGCCCACAGGAGGAGCCACCGAGGTCTGAGCCTCGGGGGTCGGAGGCGACGTCGAGTCGCGCCCCGGCCGTGCCCGCCGCGGGGTCCGCGACAGCGGGAGCGGCGCCAAGGACGCCGACGCCGGCGGGGCCGTCGACCGGCACGCCCCCGAGCGGGAGGGCGGCGCCCACGGCTGCCCCGGGGGAGCCGGCGGCAGCGCGGGCGAGCGAGAAGCGCCCCCGCCCTTCGGAGGGGCAGTCGGATCCGACCCCCAAGCGTCGTCGGGGGATGGCCACAGGGTAAGCAGTTTTGATTCTTTCTTTCTTTTCTTTAAGTGTCCTGCTCACCGCCGCTCGCTCGTTGTGCAGGGTCGGAGGGATGGTCCTGGCGTTGGCCACGGCGCCCAAGAAGGCGCGGCGCCCGTCCGCCGGTGCGCCAAGGGCCGGTGACGCGGAGTCATCGGCGGTTGGTGAGGCCAGGGCGGTGGAGCCCCCGCGCGCGGTGGCGACTGCCGTCGAGGCGGCGCGGCCCGCGGAGCAGGAGGTGGCGGCGGCGGAGCCGGTGCGGGCGGAGGCGATGGTGGTGGCGCCGCGGGAGGCGCCAGAGGGCGCGGGCACCAGCGGGCCTGCGGCCGTCGTGGTACCAACGGTCCCCGTGGCCGAGGGGTCGGCGTCGGGGGGCGCCGCGGTGGGGTCCGTAGACCAGGCCCTCCAAGAGGAGCTTTCGGAGATGGTCGCGTTGGACAACATCGCGGCGTCACTCCGACATCGCCTCTCGAGGGGTCTCAGGAGACGCCAGGCACTCGAGCGGCAGCTTATCGCTGCTCGCGGCGCGGCGGCGGATGCCCAGACCCGGGAGGAGTCCGCGGTCGGTCGACTCCGGGGGGCGGAGGAGGAGGCCCGCGTTTTGAGGGAGGAGCTGGAGTCCGCCCACCAGGCTCGCAACGCCGTCACCGTGGTGGCGGTGGAGAGGAGCCAGCAGGTGGGCGAGCTTCGGGCGGTGCTCCGGAAGGAGAGGGAGGCGAGGATGGAGGCCGAGGGCGTGGCCGCCGGCCTGGGAGCGGAGCTGTCCGACGCCCGGACAGCGGTGAAGAAGCTTCAAAAGGCGGTGGTGGGTATGTGGTACCCTTTCTCCTTTGCTCTTTTTAGCTTTCTTTTCCTTAGGCAGCGTGGTCTGACCATCGGACGATGTGTGCAGCGCTCACGGAGCAGGTGGAGGAGCGCGCACGGGAGGCGTCAAGGGAGGCACTCCGCCGAGGCGTCCACCGGGCGTTCGCTATCGCCCGGTCTCATTATTCCAGCATCGCGCTGGACTTAATGAGTCAGGGGTTCGCGCCCGGGTACACCGACGCGGAGCTGGACGAGATTGAAGATGAAGTCGCCCCCTTGGCGCACGCTCTGGCAGCAAGGATAGAGGAGGAGGATCGCCCCCCGACCCCGAAGCACGAGAGGCCCCCGACTCCAAAGCCGGAGCGGACCCCCGCCCCCGAAGAGTAGGAGTAGATTAGTTAGTATGTACCTAGGGTGTCCGAGGCCGAAGCGCCCGGACAGCTTGTAAAAACAAGTTTTTGTGTCACAAGTGATTTTGACCTCGGCGGCCCGTTTCCTTATTACTTGCGTGAAAAAGCGCTCAGTCCCTCACTCGTCCGTTTATGTGTCCCCAAAGAATCGTAGGTCGTAGACAGGATCGACACTTAGTTTTTGCCGGTGAGCGACGTTGCCGTAGCCTTTCGCAGGCGGTGGGCGTTTCGCAGTCCGACCGACTCGACTTCGTGTTTCTCCTATCCACGACCTATCTTCTCTGAGTCTTAAACGTTAGGTGGGGGGCCGAGGCTCGGTGCAAAACGTAAGTCGCGGATAGGATCGATCGTTAGCTTGACTGGTGAGCGTTGTGGCCATAGCCCCCGTGGGCTCGTTAGCACTTTCGCGGTCCGACCAGTTCGATCTCAAGCTTTCCTATCTTTGACTTACTTGTTTTTGCACAAGTTTTTTTGAAAACATGCGAGGGTCGGGCCGCGCACGTATTGCACATGGAATACATGCGCGCACCTTACAGGTGTTGAGCCCCCGAGCGTGGTTGGACCCCTGCGCAGCAGGGGTCGGACGCTGCTCGGGGAGTGTGGAAAACATACAAGCTACGAGTTTTAGGGATAGAAACGACGTAGCTGTTCGATGTTCCAGGCATTGTTGAACTCTTGTCCGTCCGCGGTCTGCAGCTTGTAGGTGCCGGGTCGGAGAACCTTGGCGACGATGTAAGGCCCCTCCCACGGCGGCGATAACTTGTGTCGTCCTTGGCTGCTGGTGACGCGACGAAGGACGAGGTCGCCGACGTTGAACGCTCGCTCCCGCACGTTCCTTCCATGGTACCGGCGTAGTGCTTGCTGGTATTTGGCGGATCGGAGGAGCGCCACGTCTCGGGCCTCGTCGAGCTGATCCATCGCGTCTTCGAGGGACGTCTGGTTCCCCTGGTCGTCGTACGCCTTCACCCTCGGAGCACCATAGTCGAGATCGGTTGGTAGGACGGCTTCGGAGCCGTATACCATGAGAAAGGGGTAAACCCCGTGGCCCGACTAGGGGTCGTCCGCAGGCTCCAGAGTACGGCAGGAGCTCGGCTGCCACCGACCGCTGAATTGCTTCAGGCGGTTGTGGATCCGAGGCTTCAATCCCTGCCAAAATCATACCGTTTGCGCGCTCGACCTGCCCGTTCGTCCGGGGGTGCGCTACGGCTGCCCAATCGACACGGATATGGTAGTCGTCGCAGAATTTAAGGAATCGCTTTCCTGTGAACTGCGTACCGTTGTCCGTGATGATGGAGTTTTGGTACTCCAAAGCGGTGAATGATGTCGAGGAAGAATTCGACCGCTTCTTCTGGTCGGATCCTTGCAACCGGTCGGGCTTCGATCCATTTGGTGAACTTGTCGACGGCCACCAAAAGATGGGTGTAGCCCCCGGGTGCTTTCTTGAGTGGTCCGACCAGGTCGAGTCCCCAGACCGCGAATGGCCATGTGACGGGGATGTTCTGCAGCGCCTGTGCCGGCAGGTGGGTCTACCGGGCGTAGAACTGGCAGCCTTGGCAGGTGCGCACGATATGCGCAGCGTCGTTGACGGCTGTTGGCCAGTAGAATCCTTGTCGGAAGGCGTTCCCGACCAAGGTCTTGTGCGCCGCGTGGTGTCCGCAGACCCCACCGTGGACGTCTTGCAGCAGCAGCTTTCCCTGTTCAGTCGGGATGCAGCGCTGCAAAATCTTGGTGAGGCTTCTTTTGTAGAGTTCCCCATTGATAATGACAAAGGACTTGGCTCGACGCGCGATGCGTCGAGCTTCCGTCCTGTCTGTGGGGAGTTCTCCTCGGACGAGGCAGTCGAGGTATGGGGTCCTCCAATCGTTCGGAGGGCCCGACCCTGATGCGGGTGCCTCGTCTATCTCCATAACGTCGGGTCCTGGAGGTGCGGGAGTCGATCCGACCCTTTCGCCTGGGGTCGACTCGTTGCCGACCCCTTTTGGGTCTTTGAGTCGGATCGACGGTTGGCTTTGGTCGTGGGAGAAGACCCCTGGCGGGATCTGATCCCGACCCGCCGCCATTTTCGCGAGGGAGTCAGCTTCCTCGTTCTGCCGCCTCGAGACATGCTTGAGTTCGAGACCGAAGAACTTGTGTTCGAGCTTGCGTACCTCTTGGCAGTACGCGTCCATGACATCGCTGTGGCAGCTTGACTCCTTCATGACTTGGTCGACGACGAGTTGGGAGTCG